>JAQFVV010000004.1:468621-1690065 GCA_028023455.1 Epiperipatus broadwayi
ATGCTGATGATGATGAGTGTTGTTTAATCTTTTTGTTTCCTATTTTGTCTATTTTGGGCTTGAAGGATTTGTGTTCCATATGTAAAAGGAACTACAGACAGTATTGGACGTATATTAAAATGCTATAATATAGATACAGCATTTTCTGCTCATCAAAAGATCAGCAATATAATAACCAAGCCTAAGGATTCAATCCCTCTTGAATCTCATGGTGTCTATCAAATCTCATGTAAAAATTGTAAAGCTTCTTACATAGGTATGAGTAATCGTCGCATCAGTGTTAGGAGAGATGAGCATGCTAATGCAGTTAAACAACGCTCATCATCATCAGCACTCTCACTCCATACTATAGATTCAGGTCATAAAATAGATTTTTCTAGTACCAGGATCATATCCAGATGTGATAATCTCTACCAATGCAAAATCAGAGAAGCCATTGAGATACTTAAAAGGCCAGATTGTATCAATAAGTGAGATGATACGTGCAAACTTCCTCCTATTTGGAAAGATTTCTTTAAAAAACATTCTTAAATTTAACATTTTTGCTATTGGTGGGATTTTTAATGTTTTATTCAAACCAGTGATTGTAGCGCCTCTACAACCGTCTTTCTACCTTTTTATAACTCTGTGGATGGCTTGTGTGACCAAGTCGAAACGTCAGTATATTGATATTAAAAGTTTTTAACACGGATGAACCCGCAAAATATGTATTTTATATATTTAACCCGTGCAAATCTTCGTTTTAACATATATATATATATTGAGTAGAAAGTAAAAAGTGAAAAGCAAAACATTAAAGAAATTTCCATAATAATGACATATAATAATCTATAATGTTCAAAACCCACTCATGAACTTTGGTCTTACAAAAAACTAGTGAAAAACCAGAAGGAAACTCATAGATAAATATATAAAATTTGTATTGACTGCTATTTTTTAACAGAGTTAGAAGAAAAAACATTACTTTAAATTCGGTATTCATGAATATAAAGTTCACCTGTTTGAATTCCATACTAATACTGTCACTGGTCAGGTTAGCAGCACTTGAAGAAAAGAGGAACATAATAGCTCTCAAAACATGTTCTATATTAATTTTTGTGTTATTATTAGTAGTTAAATGTATTTGAAAATGTATAATGAAATATGAATTTTTCTAAAATCGTTTAATAATTAAACTAGATGATGGAAATAGACCAACATATAATTATAAAAGCAAAAAAGCATCGTTAAAAACTCAATTAATTTGATTGTACTAATAACTTTTTTAATTATTTTCCTTTATTAAATTCTAAATTGTTTAATTCTTTATTGATTTCAAAAATGAGAGCTTTCAGAAGAAAAAGTTAATTTTAAATTACTCTACAAGTTATGTAATATGGACATTGTTAAGAACAAGTATTAAAGGTTTAATTGATTACAATTTGTACAACTTAATTTTTATTTTTAATATTTTATAATTATATATATAAATAACAAGTTATCCATTAAAAATATATACGTAAATTTTAAATTATAATAATAGTAGATAATAACAATATATATATTAAACAGCAAGTTCTTTCAATTACATTGTAATTATTATCAATTGAAAGAACATAAACAAAAAAATGGACATCACGTGATTTTAATAAGACTTGTGTACATCAATATTAGCAGATTGTCTATTTATTATACAATCTATAAATTGATATATAAAAATTGCACATTTAACTTTTCTCTTTTCATGGTGCCTTTTTCATTTAATATTCTTTTATAATCTGGGCTAAAGATAAATCTAAAATTGCAAGATTTTTCATGGTCAAGAAAACTGACGCAGTATTGGACTGATTTTTCTTAGACGTTTTTACATGACTGTATAATAATTCGTATTCTTTTAATCTTCTTTCCAAAGTTCGTTTCTATTCCCTGATATATGACTTTCTGCATCCACATATATATAATAGTATTTTTTTTTTTTTTGCATTTTAAAAATAGTATTTTTAGAATTATTAATCAATCGATTTAAATTTGGAGGCACATAAACTGAAACCTTTACTTTTTTAATAAATTTGGATTGAACATTATTTAAAATGTTATAGATATTCATTTTTTATTACTTTTTCTTATGTTAATTTTAATATAGGGTATATGAGCACAGACTTTCAGATGACCCATCACTCTCCACTTTATCTAATAACACTGATACACCCAAGCATACACATGCTGAAAAGATAAATAATCACCAAAGTATTTCATGCTAAACCAGCAATCATCAGTTGGTCCAGATTATCATCTCCCACACATATATACTATAAGTGCTCAGATATATGAGCATTTATAGTATATATGTGAGGGAGATGATAATCTGGACCAACTGTTGATTGCTGGTTTAGCATGAAATACGTATATTGGTGATTATTTATCTTTTCAGCATATATGTGCTTAAGTGTATCAGTGTTATTAGATAGAGTGGACAGTGGTGGGTCATCTGAAAGTCTGTGCTCATATACCCTATATTACATATATAGACACAGATATATAATAAGCCTATGTTTCAGTTATTATGTTAATTTTATAAGTTTTATTATTAAATCTATCAAAAAAAAACTTATTCAATGTGTGTAGACATCGTCTTCTATCATATATTCTTGAGTAATTAATTCAATATTTTGAATTGAAAGTATCTCTGTTTAATTAATGTATATATTGTTATTATCTATTGTTATTATATTTAAAATTTACTTGTATATATATAATGATTAAGCATTATGCTAGAAAAAAATATAACCAAGCAAATGAATATTATAGTGTTTTTAATTTGCATTCCATAGTCTTTTAAGTTAATGGCCTAATAAAAAGACATTATTGACTTCTCTTACTATATATATATATCTTCAATTTTATATAAACATTTTTAAAATTTTTGTAGTTTTATTCCAGTTGTTTATTTTTATTATATATATATATCTTGTAATAATCAGATGATCTAGAATTTAAACATCTAAATCTTCCCATCAGAAGTAATAGTTTAACTTTCTATTTAAATACCCATTATTTTGTACTGATTACTAACAATAAAATACACATGTACATGATGATGTAAAACTTTTAAAGTAACATTATAACCATATCAATAATTATTATTCATCACGTTTTTAAGGAATAGGTAATGATTAAACATTATTCTGGAAGAAAATATCAATCTACCAAATTAGTACACACATATGTAGACATAGGTATATAATAAGCCTGTGGGTTTCAGGTATTACATAGTAGAGATGTCTGCCCATCCTTTGTATATGTATTAAATGGATTATGTCCTGTACATGAGGAGTCAGATTGACCTTAGGTCAACATGAGTGTGACAAAAATCTCAGCCGCAAGGTGGCCTTTGAGCATTCCATTGTCAGATTTTCAATTCAATGGACAGTTGAAGAGTTGGAATGTGGAGTAGATTGAAGCCTATCCATTAAAGTATGAGGATTGGTTATCTTAATATATATCTAAGCACTTATAAAATATATGTGTAAAGATGGTAATCTGGACTAACTGATAATTGCTGGTTTAACATGAAATACGTATATTGGTGATTATTTATCTTTTCAACATATATGTGTTCAAGTGTGTCAGTGTTATGAGATAATATGGAGAGTGGTGGGTCATGTGAAAGCTACCTACCTGATAAAAATGCATTCAACTATACATATGAATAAGCCCCAATCATTAAATGAACTATAGATTTAAACTTTTAAATTTTCACATCTAAAATAATAGTGACTTTTTGTTTAAATATTGTGACTGCACACTGATTGTTTTTAAAGACTGAATATAATTGCAGTCAAACATACATATATATGGAATTAAATCTTTTATTGTAACATTATATACATTTGCAAAGTGTAGAACATTTTGAGTAGATAATCAAAATAGTTTTACAATGCAAAATAAATTCATTAATGTAAACTCAATCTATATCACAGATACCTCACAACATCTTATTTCAATTTCTTCGCAATTAAATGGCATATATCAGTAAGTTCACGTTGGCTTTTATTTATTTTAAATCCTTTTTAATCCTTTTTTAATATTATTTTTAATGAAATATTTTTTAATCTTGCATTACACACACATAAAGTTTACAAGTAATTTAAAACAAATGCAATAAAAAAAGTTTACTTTTTAAAAAAAATCTAAATAATACATCTGATTAAAATATATGTTGTTATTAGTGCAATATAGTTATAACTTTTATTTATTCACACATAACACACTTTTTCTATAAAACTGATTTCTCACCTCACATTATTCCCTCTTATATATTGTAACAGAATAAATATGTGAGTGATGACAAAATGATCCTGTTTTGATAACACCGATGAATTGCAGCACCATTTGTAACAGAAAAAAATGAAAGTATGCCCTTTTTTAATACTTCACAGATTTGGAAGTCATTTCTAACTAAATAAATATAATGACCATGGGAAATGAAAACTTTAATATAAGCTGAATGAAAATATAACTCAACCATTGGTCACCATTTGCAACTGAATAAAAATTATACTCTGAAGTTAAATTTCATTTATGACAGAGCAGGATAAATTTATGGGTCATGCCATATCTGAAACATAGTCTAATTATTGATCACCATTTACAACAGAATAAAAATATGAACCACAGAAGAATAATTCTAATTTTTTAATGCCCGGGAATTGTAGTGTCATTTGTAACAGAATGAAAATAATAAACTAAAAGTGAATATCAATCACTGAATAATAATCTAATACTTAAGTCAATCAAAAAATGATAATAATTATTGTTATAACTTCATAGATTCCAATAGCATTTAGAATGAATAGAAAAGAAATAAAAACATTACTTCAAGCTATTCTATGAAATATGAACTGTGTTGCTATGACAATGATAATATTGAATAAAAATTGTTTATTATTAATTATATTGTATAAGATTGTGAATTGACTTTATTCATTTTAAAAACGAATGTGTAAATAATAAAGTTTATAGTATTCATAAAATTATTATTCTTTCTTTATTATATATTTTCGTTACTACATTCACCATAATAGGTCACAAATAATACACGTAAATGTTTAATGTCTTTAGTATATTTGTTGTTTTATTTTTATATTATATTTGAAAGATATGTGTAAAAAGTTTATTTCTATTGTAGTATGAAAGAATATAGCCTTAATTCTTTATTTTATGTTGGAGTGAAAGGATCATATTTGTAATATGAAATTTTTTTTTTGTTGTATATAAATAATAATTCTAAAATATTTATTTTATTTGTGTATAATAAAATTTTCATTTGAGAGATCTCATTAAAATTGACTAAAGAGTCAACAGATTAAATATAAATCAATAAAATCAAATATCTTATAAACAATGATCTATGCCATGGGTGTGCAATTGCTTTGGCTTGGGGCACATAGGTTGGTGGAGGACTGGATCAGGGGCCACTTTGTGGAAGCGAAAGTTAGCGGAGGGCTACACCTTTTTTTCATGACACAATAAACATACTGCTTTATTCACTGTATTACCAAAGAAATATTTGTTTGTCTATTCTTCATTAAACACATGACATTCATTACCGATTTTACATTTTTTCGGAGCGTTCATGTTTCACTAAAGTTGGAAATGTATATATTTGCAATGCAAAGACAAAATTGAAATTAACCAGATCAACTGGAAAAGCACTGCACATCGTATCTACACTGCACATGTGTATTGATGTGGCCATCCTAGTGGAAAATACAAGATGAAATATTCAGTCATGCAACAAGAAGGAAATCTCAGTCCAAGGTGGATTTTTCTGATTGTCTTGGTGGGCCGCATAAAAACTCTTAGTGGGCCACATGTGGCCCTCAGGCCACTATTTGCCCACCTCTGATCTATGCCTATTTTATAAACTGTTTGTAATATAATAAAAATAATGGCAAAGAATTACACAGATATAATTTAATATTCCTCATGAATCAATACACCGTTTATAATAATACAAACTTGAACCTAAAGTCAAACATTATTTCTTTTTATATTTAAATGAAATAATTCATGGATGAAATAACAATCTTAATATATCCTACAAGTTTACAATATCAATGATATCTAACAAAATATATAACTCAATAATTGATTTCTAATTACAACTAAATAAAATAAAATGTAATACTAACTCAACTATACTATTCCACTAATAGAAGTATACTCTTATTAACTAAATCAATTATAATAAGATTCAATGCTTAATAATACAACATCAATTAACCTAACATATCTTTCCACTCTCACCAATTTAAAGTACTGTAAAATAAATCAGCCTATTAAATAACCTTAAGATTTTCAGTATCCAATCATAGTAATATATAAAATAAGTGATAGATTCCTATTTGATGCTTATTCAAAAATAATTGACGAATCACATCCAATTATTCTTCCGTTTATTAAAGCTAAGTTATTAAAATTTTTGACTATAACTGTCAAAGTATATAAAAGATTGTTAGATTTATTATAATCAAATAATAGTATTAAAATTTAATATTTAAACTAAATTTATGTAAATCCCTCTAATTTGTAACAAAATCAGATAAATTACTATTACCAGTTTACAACCTTAAAAACTATGTGCCTGAAAAAATGACAGTAGGGACCTCTGCAAATCTTTAACACAAGATTTATTTAAAAGACAAGAGTGGCCACTCTTATCTAAACCTACTTTTCTAAATAAGTAGGAGAATCTAAAGCATTTGGATTTGAGAGCATATGGCTATTCAATACCTCACTAATTAAGTTCACAAATTCTATAACACATTAACACTTATGAAATTTTTCGATTTACAATAAGTCAGTGTTGAGATCTTATGCTTAGAAATCCATTAATATTATATAAAGTTGTAATAATTATATTTATAAAGTGCATACTCATTACTTAAAGTAATATATATTAAGGCTACAACCTTAAAAACTATGCACCTGAAAAAACAACAGAAGGGACCTTTGTTGCAGAGGTCCCTACTGTCATTTTTTCAGGTGCATAGTTTTTAAGGTTGTAGCCTTAATATATATTACTTAAAGTAACAAGTATGTGCTTTATAAATATAATTATTATTACCAGTTTTATAACTGAATAAGATTATGATATTTATGGCTCTATACTGATTTAATGTAACATTACTTTTTAATCAATATTGACTTAAAATAAAATATGCAAACATTTCATTACTGCTACCTTTACTCATCTTCCATAATTATCATATTTGCATCTTTGTCAATCATCAAATCAATTCATATATAATTTCTATTTTAGTATATCTATTACTTGCTACTAACAAAATAATTATAATAAGCTTCTAATTACTTATTAAATATTTAAGAATGTCAAATCAGTTAATTTATTATATAAAATCTATGTCTGGTCTGATAATAAACATTAAATTTAATAGAAAGAAAATGATATGTAATTACTTTTTTACCCATCCTTTGTTTTGATTTTCAAATTATTTTTATAACTGCTTCTAATGAATTATTTGGTATAATCAATTAATGAATATGGTCTCATTCAAATATGATTAATTCATAAACTTGCATTATAAAATTGAATGACAACCAAGCAAGTTTACTTGTTTTAAATTAATTCAAAATTTATTAATAAACTGATATAAATTAAAATCATATATATATATATATGGCAAATAAACATTTTAATTATATGCATATCATCTGATTATACTTTATGTAATAGTTTTTCAGTTGACATTAACTTCATATTTAAATAAGTGATTGAACATCAATCTCTACCTATTGGTTACTCGATACTAACACATGTGTCTATATAACACACAAAATGTTGTAGAACATCAATACTTTTCAAAATATAAGAGAGTTCAAAATATATTTATTAAAACATTGTTAAATGAAATATAAAATATACATATATATAATGAATCTACTTATTTGTTAATATAAATTTAAGAGAACCAAATAAAATAAATTACTCATTAATCCTTTAAAATATGACCGTTCTAAAATAATCCATAGTTCTAGTGTTTATTTCTTAAATTGTGATCTGAAAATGTTTTATTATTCCAGAAAAAATAGAAATATCATAAAAAGCTATAAGATTCAAAGCACATTTTATTAATTTCAATATTTTTCAAATATCTAAATTATCTTTTCATTCCTAAGATATTTGATTTATATAATGTTATAAGTGTGTAAACACTAATTTATATCCATGACAATGCAAAAAAGATATCCTTTTATTTATCAAGTAATCATTGTGTAAAACATTACAAGTAAACATATCCTCATTTCATCCATAATGATGCCTTGGAAATTGAACCAATTTTTATATAGTGTATAAATTATCCATCAAGCTTATAAAATTATATTAGTAGGTTAACATAATTTTTGTATACATTTTATGTTGTTAGCTTTTAGTCTTCATCATTGAAAAGTAGGTAATATTCATTTTTAAAGCAAAGAAACATTTAGATAGTTTTTGAAATGCTAAGAATTAATTTTCATATTTCAATAAGTTGTCACATCCCTCACAAATTCAAGATGATCCTGTCCAATCAATGGATGAACAGTACTGCTTTGATCCCATCATTCTATTTTTTATCTGCTAAAAGTTTCAGCCTTTTCACATTATTATAATCATATAATTTTAAAAATAAATAAAAAAAATCATAGGAATGAACTTAGATTCACTTCTATTGAAGCCAAAGTAAGAGAGTTTTTTCCATTCAATTCTATCTATAACTTTTCCAATTGACATCAGATTAACTATAGCAGTACCTTTTATTAACTCTTTAGTCAATTTTAACGAGTTTTCTCAAATGAAAATTTTATTATACACAAATAAAATAAATATTTTAGAATTATTATTTACATACAACAAAGAACATTTTCATATTACAAATATGATCCTTTCACTCCAACATAAAATAAAAAATTAAGGCAACATTCTTTCATACTACAATAAAAATAAACTTTTTACTCATATCTTTCAAATATAATATTATAAAAATAAAACAACAAATATACTAGAGATATTAAAAATTTAAGTGTATTATTTGTAACCTACTATTGTGAATGCAGTAACGAAAATATACATAATAAAGAAAAAATAATAATTTCATCAATACTATAAACTTTATTATTTACACATTCATTTTTAAAATGAATAAAGCCAATTCAATACAGTTAATAATAAACAATTTTTATGTCAATATTATCATTGTCATGACAACACAGTTCAATATTTCTTAAGTTAACATATCCACATCAAAATCAAACAAGAAAGAAAAAATTTTATGAGTGACATTTTACAGCATACTGAACCTCATCTCAAATTTCAATAAGTACAATATATATATATAATAAAGATTAAATGATTTGTCATATAATTTTTAATTTATTACAATTTGTAATTTTTTATACTTTAATTAATTTATATATATATATATATGTAATAGTTACTTCAGTAAGACTTCAAGGAGAAGGAAACATTTTTCAAACAAGCCGCATGCTGGTCTCTAGAACTGTTTCTTCATTTCAAATGATTCAGTTATTATCAAAGGATGAATTTTAAAAAATACATAACATAGTTGAATATTTCCTTTTTTTCTGGTTTATAGTAGAAGGACTATTAAAGACAGTTTATCCATGGTCATTTTAATTTATAGATTCAATATCTATATATCTCTACTGTTGGTGTGATTTTTAAAGCTTTCTAACTCTGATTCTGATCTTTGAAATGGATCCAGTTTAAAATCCCTTAGTAATATATAGAGAGTTAGATTAAGGTATCTATGTTAGATTCACTCATTCTTAAATTTTATATCCTTTTCAAAATTGAAATAAAATAGTCTTAATGAAAAACTAATTATTATTCTTGGGCGGGGTTTAGTGGTTTAGCGGGATAAACTCTAATGAGAGTACAATCTTACTGCCTGTAAAATTTTGACCTCTTGGGCATACGTCTATAATAAACAAAAATGAAAGTAAAACTGCCTTTAAATATTCATCTGTAGATCAAAGTCCTTTCTAAATAACCTATATAAGGGGGCAATTACAGTATTAGTTAGCAAGCTTTCCTATGAAAAGTTTTGATCATCATTTTATCTTATTATTGTAATCTGAAAAAAAATGTTTTAAATTTTATCTATTACGAATTCAAACTCAGATTCTAGAATGAGATGACTATGAGATTCTTTGTGCCTATAGTACTTATTGGTATACAAACAATGGCTTATTCCATCTCAAATGTTCAAAAATGATTTTTTTTTCCTTTCATTAGAAATTATACGGGGAACATTTGCTGACCACTAATTTACGCTAACACTAAATCAAAAGCTTAAAATATGCTAATGTCTAGCATTGGTGGTCGAGAGGTCAGCGCGATGCCTTGCACTTGCAGACAGTTGCCCGGGTTGCGGGTTCGCGTCCCGGCCGATGCTATGACATTTAAAAAAAAAAAAATGCTAATTGGTTAAATATATATTATAGTAAAAAAAAAACCTAAAATCTAAATTATAAAAATATTATTATCTGTCTTTTAAATAAAAGACGCTTCGATATTTTTCTTTTTTTATTTTCGTGTTTTTTTTTAACAATTTTGACTTGAAGTTCATTTATCTTTAAAAAAAGTGTGAAGCATAATTCCTATTCAAGGAGGCGGAGTCATTATTCAAACAATAAACTAAAATTGAGAGTGATAAAAAGAAAAGCCAGAATTTGTTAAAATAGAATCTTATCTTCCAGTGATAACTGAATATATTAGCAGAAACCTTGCTGTTTAGTGAAGTCATTCTGGAGATAATAATAAAAATGGAACTGCTGCAATCCCACAGTTTTAATATTTTTTTTCTTAAAAAAAAACAATATTTTTTAATACTAAAGTATAATGTGAAATGACTATATTAATAGATAGAATTTACAATTTTTTTTCGTAGCTTAATTTTTTTGACAACTATAATCATAATAAATCAAAAAACTAAATTTAGAAAATATTCCATTAACTTGAAAAAAAAAAATGATTATTTTTTTAGATAAATCCTATGATCATATTTAGTTAATCTTTTTGATATATATTCAGAAATTTGTTTTGTTTTCTGGCATTTTTTTTTTATTCACTTAAAAAAGAAAAAGAGAGAAAATTGAAAAATGTATAGATTAAAAAATTATATTCCATTAATTTTAAGTGATCCCTAATAAATACTAAAATTATTTAAAACACTGATATAAAATATTGCAAACTTTCTCTTTTCGCACAATAAAATGACTCACAACATGAATCATTTAAATTTTCTAAAATAATTTTTAAAATTGGTATTGCATAACAAAAATGAGTGAGTATATTTAAAATCTAAATCAGCTGTTCTTTTTAGTAGCAATTAGCATATGTATAACATCTATGTAAAAAAAAAGGAACCGTTTTAGTACAAGCATAAGACATTTTTGACACTAGAGGGACACACTACTGATTCAAGCACGCAATACGAATGTGGGTTATTGGTTTTTATGCTGAGTTTGGGAAAAGATAAGGGGGATTTAGATATAAAGGCCATAGAGTTGACAAAGATTATGTTGTGGAAATGGGATGGAGCAGATTATGTGAGAGCTTAGGGTGGGGAATGGAAGGGGAAAGTAAAGTGGCCAACAGGTTTCTTTGGGCATAGTTGCTGAGAGATTCCTGACTCCGTTTAAGGAGAAGTCATGGTACATCACATTAAATCACGTTAATAAATGATCTTAGACAATTCGCCAAAAGTGCCAATAATGTATTCCAGATATTGTGTCCAAAGCAAAAAAAATTTCATAGATCAAAGGAGATAACGAAATTGTACCCAACTGCCAAACCCATGAACTTCTATCAACTAATCCTGAAAATGGAATTTAAGTTCTATTCAGATTTAGAATTTTTTTTTCAGGTACCATCTTTAGAAAGGCTGATAAATATTATGTAGTTATTTTTAACCAGAGGATAGAATAAGAATTGGAAAATGTTTGAGCCTCCAGCACCTGGCAATTGAAAAGATTGATGAAGAATGACTTTTTCTCCACTGTTTCTGTGAAAGGCTATTGGTAAGCCTTTTGCCAGTTGTAAATTATGTTGCTTTTTAAAATATATTTGAATCAGAAATTTTTAAATACATTTTTTTAAAAAAAAATGTTTTATTTAATACTTCTAATTATAGAATTGTGAAATTGCCATTCATAATTTGAATACAGAAAAGCACTTAAATACTACAAAGCAAATTAATATAAAGTTTTAAAGTCCAGAAAGTATTTGTAATGAGCATTTAATTTAGTTTCAAATATTAATAAAATATAAATACTGTATATAAAATCATAATCATTTGAATATATGAAATAATTATTTAGGTAATAAGTGTGTAAAAAAGGAATTTTTGATTGCGTATGAAGATTACATGTGATCTTAGAAAAAAAATGTAAAAAGTAAAATTATTTTTTAATAATTTATTAAAGTAAACAATTATGTTGATTTGCATTATTTATGCAATTTTATACAATATAAACTAATTATTGATCACAAAGATTTATTGGAAAAAAAATTTGTTTTTTTTTTTAAATCAGCAATAATTATTTATTTTCTAAGAACAGAAATCCATTAAAAATCTATTTCCTTATAGGTAAAACTGACTTATAGCGGCTTGAACACTTCGCCCTCTATTTTTAAAAAAATTAACTACTTTTTCCCCCCTAATAACTATATCCAAATTTAATAAGTGTATGTAACTAAATCTAAGTCTAAATGTTAATAAAAAAAAATGAAAAAAAAACTTACATTTACATGTGTATTTTTTCACTTATAGCAATCTTTGCTGTATATATAACTGTAAATAAATTAAGTATATTAATTATAAAATTTTTTACATAAACAAGAATAAATAACAAAAAAATGAACTTACATTTAGGATCCATGTGTCGAACTACGTCATTCTCACTATGTAATTGCAAAGTATATCTAATTATAAATGTATTTTTTACATGAAGATTAATAAATAAAATGGATGTAAGAAAGCTTACTTTTTTAGGCTCTAGTTAGTCTCACCCAAAAAGTCCCTGCTGTAAAAATTATGAACTACTTTTCTCACGTGTCATTTCAAACACGTGTAAAATTCTGAATTACTTTTGCTTTACTGCATGGAATTTTGTTTTTATAAAAAATATCAACTAGAGGGGCTATCACAACAATAGTGCCTCCAAATGAGATTATGGATGTTTCGGATTTTCTGGCAGAAACATGGAATACTCGTTGTCTGATAGAACAACTGCAAACTGTGGAATTGACCACACTTCATCCGAAACATCCATAATCTCATTTGGAGGCACTATTGTTGTGATAGCCACTCTAGTTGCCATTTTTTATAAAGACAAAATTCCACGTGGTAAAGCAAAAGTAGTTCAGAATTTTACACGTGTTTGAAATGGCAAGTGAGAAAAGTAGTTCATAATTTTTACAGCAGGGACTTTTTGGGTGAGACTAACTAGAGCCTAAAAAAGTAAGTTTTCTTACATCCATTTTATTTATTAATCTTCATGTAAAAAAATACATTTATAGTTAGATATACTTTGCAATTACATAGTGAGAATGACATAGTTTGATACATGGATCCTAAATGTAAGTTCCTTTTTTTGTTATTTATTCTTCTTTATGTAAAAACATTTATAATTAATATACTTAATTTATTTACAGTTATATATACAGCAAAGACCGCTATAAGTGAAAAATATGCATGTAAATGTAAGTTTTTTTTTCATTTTATTTAATTAACATTTAGACTTAGATATAGTTTCATACACTTATTAAATTTGAATATAGTTATTAGGGGGGAAAAAGTAGTTAATTTTTTTAAAAATAGAGGGTGAAGTGTTCAAACCGCTATAAGTCAGTTTTACCTCCTTATATATATATTGAAATACTTAAATGGCCAGATTGTATCAATAAGCGAGATGATACAAGCAAACTTCCTCCTATTTGGAAAGATTTTTTTAAAAAACATTCTTAATTTAACATTTTTGCTATTGGTGGAACTTTAACGTTTTTTTTTTCAAATTAGTGATTGTAGCGCCTCTACAACCGTCTCTCTACTTTTTATTACTCAGTGGATGACTTGTATTACCAAGTCGAAACATCAGTATTTTAAAATATTTTAACACGGATGAACCCGCAAAATATGTCTTTTATATATACACACATGTATTAATGAATGCATAATGCTGTTTTCTAGCAGTAGTTTGTATTCCTTTAATATATATATTTATATAAGGGATTTAAACACAGAATTTCAAACTCCCTTTAGCTATCCACTCTATCTCATATAACTGACACACATGACCACACACATATGTAAAAGATAAATGATCTCCAATATACATATTTCATGTTGAAAAAGCATTTACAGTTGGTTCAGATCATCTTTTCCTACACACATATATAATCAGTGTTCAGTTTATATTTATCTTCAAAATTTAATGGACAAGATTGAATCCCCTCAAGCCTCCAAGTCTTCAGATATTCATACCATTGAACATCTAATGATGGAATGCCCAAATACCCTGTTGATGCAAATATATATATATATTATAACGATCGAAATGAAAGTGAAGATCGAATCTAACCGCAAAAACAATATCTGCAACTACCAGGGCGCCATCTAGGCATTTGAGCCTAGAAAAATTTATAAAGCAGGCAGATACGCACTGTTAAAATTCCACTTTATTTAAATATTCTGATCGTTAGCCCAAGTCACTAGCTCAGCGGAGACGCAGAGATAAAAATCTATATCTTAAATATCAATAAATAAAAGCCACTGCCAGAAATTCACACATAAAAATATTTATTTACGCACATATAAAATAACATTTAAATTTTGAGGAATAAATTCAACATTTTAGATTTTTCTATTAATCTTTTAATTTTACATTTAACTAAGTTTCAATGAGTTTAATATTTTATTTAGATAGTCAAGTATGAATAGACTACATAGATCTGCATTTGAAAAGAAAATATTCTTCCCTGATTTAACCTTAGGCAACAAATTTCGCAATCAACTGGTGCCAATCCATCTGATACATTCATGTATTCAATGTAGCATGATATGACAACACAAAATACTATACTGTCAGGAAAGTACATCTGAACAATAAGTAGAAATAGAGAAGACATTGACTCTCCACCAACAGGAATGTGACATCTGTTGGCAAGTAGAACAATAAACAAAAAACTCCATAGGAATGGACTGTGGTCTTCTGCCGACTTACAAACCCATCCATTAGCAAACAGAGGGTGTGTGGTGTATATCTATAATCCTGCCCATAGCGGACCTCATACTACATCTACAATTACACAAATATATCCAATCCATTGAACCAATTCAACTACGAAATGAATAACCTAAGATTACCCTCCCTTAATATAACTTTACAAAACTATATAGCCTTTCACGCCCGACTTAAATTTAACATTTAGATACGTTCGCACAAATGCATTTTATAAAATTTGTTTTAAAATGTTGAGTACAGATCAGCTGCACAGATTCCACGGTCAAAAACATTCCAAATTAAACACAACCGATCAAAATACAAAGTCATCGATAAACCTCACTTGCATAGGGAATATACAAATCCCATTAGCATTCATCGTAAGATACTTGCAGTGATATCGTTGACATATATTCCAATCGAATGTGAAAACCACAACATTATCAACCGCTAACGAATCTATGCAACGTCTATACCCAACCTTAAATTCCCTCATTTAAAATTTAAACAACAAATAATTTATACAATAAGAGAAAAAAAAATGGAAATGATTTTTATCAATCGGAAAACATATAAAATTAAACATTATTAATTGATTTTAAACTTAAAAGTCAGATAGAAGTTCATAAGCTTGAACGAAAGTTCTTAATTATTTTTCAATTTAGAGTTCATGTCAATATAGCTTACAGTAGAAGAGTCCAGGTTTCTGCTTTTAATTCCCACGACACCTCCATTGGAAGATAATGTTCTGGAGATGGCAATAGCTGGTTCAAGGTATCACAGTCTTTTCATTTTTCTTTTAAATAGAGAGTGTGGTATGTGCGTCCTACCACAATTCTCAAACACCCCATGCTGGAACTCAATATTTCTCTTTTTATAGTAAATCTCCAGATTGAATGAACAAAAACGTCACTAATCCAAATTTTCGTTCGGGTCCGGGCTGAGGCTTGGTGCTTCCATTGGTCAAGCTAATTTCTTTTTATTTTCTTATCTATCTTTCATCAGATCATTTTAATTATACAAGAACCCAAAGCTAGCTTGCTTTTCAAACAATTTATAAACAATCATTTCCATTTACAGATTACATTAATTAATACCTGTTTTTATTTTTAAATCTTGTACTTTTTTATATAAAAAAAGTACGTTCAAATACTTATTTGTTTTTTTTAAAAAAAAATATTTTTAAAGTTTGGCCTCTGTGCAAATGTATATACATTTAACAAACATTTTAATTTTAGCGTTTAGTTTTTTTTTTTACTTTTATTTGCGAACTTTTAAGTTTTTATTTTAAATTAATGTAACGACATATTTATATATCATTACAATATATATATATATATATATATATATATATAGAGAGAGAGAGAGGTGATGCATTATGCATGCTGGGTGAAGTTACATTTATTTGCAGATTAGATTACAATTTAAAAGTAGCAAACTTAAAAATATTCATTTTACAATTCTTTTTTTTCTTCTGATAATAATAAAAAGTATTGTGACAAGAGGAGATTGGTAATCCTTATTCCTTTATTGCACTATAGGCAATCAGTCTATATGCACTATTTCTGCATTTCTGTTTACTTCATTGTTACATTTACATTCATCAACCATATGAATAGGTCTGTGTAATATTGGTTGTATAATAAAATCTTCAATGTTTGAATCAACTGCAAACAATGGCACTAAACCCATTGGTCAGTTCTTTTTTATTTAAAAAAGTTAATTTGAATAGGTTGTCATGATATTGCTTTCAATTCATTTCAATATATTTGATGACAAATGGTAAATTATATTTACTTACATTGTATCTCAACAAAAACGTTTTAATAATATTTATAGATCATAAATGATCTACTGATCTATGTAATTCATATACATCAAATGCTAGTATAATATAATTATCATTTTACGTGATTTAGTGTTAGTGATAAAATATCAGTCTCTGCAATAAGGAAGTCCTCAGATCGATTCCAATGCTGTTACTTTTTGTATTCAAACTTCTTATGAACACTCAAGCAATAAAGCCATTCAATCATTTATTTAAAAAAAAGTTAAGTATAGAGAAGGTAGTATCATCCTTTTCTTATCAAAATCTCTGTCATGTGTCAAGGCAGGCCTGATCGTTCTTAAGACCACTGTTTAAAAATCTGATTGGCTGTCTGAGAAACAACTGCAGGCACACGTGAAAGACTAGCAACCTTTCAATTATTACTAATTTATATAAATATCAATTGCTTGAGCTGCAATAGTGCCACATCTATGTGCTAACTTTGAATTGCATAAAAAGATGCACCTCTTAGATTGATGATCGATTTTGGAGATTGCTATTATTATAAACCATATCAGTAAGTGATTAACTGAACACAAGGAGTATTGTATTTTACTAAATTTTTTTAATCCATTTTTGGATTTTGTATAAATATTAAATTTTTCTGAAATAGTTGACAATTACATTTCAGTGTCATTTGATGTATATAAATTATATGAAGCAGTAAACTGATTACAAAGACTTTTGTTGAGATTTGATGTAAGTAAGCATAAGATAAAAGTTATTAATTATGTAATAGTTTAATTGATAAAGACATTATGGCAAGCATATTAAAGATTTACTAAGTATATGTTATAATGAGAGTTTGTTATTTAATAAATAAATAAAAAGTCAAATTAAAGCATATGAGATTCCAATCATTTTAATATTGAATTTAAGTCTTCTCTCTCTTTAAATACATTCATAATATTGAAAATTGAACATATCAGGCTGATAAGCATCAAATTATGTGTTCTATTGTATGCATGAGAATTTATTGTTCACCACTTATTATTGGTGAAAGTAAAGCTTGTTTTCAATACAACTTAGAAGCAATATATCAGTATAAAACATCTAAATCTAATTCTTCATTTAGTCCTGTTTTGTTGTCATAAGAGAAAGTTTAGGCGTAGTTGTTCTCAGAAAATTAGTATTATATATAATAAATGATAAAAAAATAAATATTAAGAAAACATGATATATTGTTTATTCTTATAATATTTTAATTTAGAGCTTTAATAATATATAATTGAGCATGGTGTGCAAATTTTGTTAATAAATAATATTTTACCACTTTTATTAAAATTGAAAAATCAATTTATTTATTGTAAGTTTGTTTGTAAACTTGTGGTCTTTTTTAAGTTGCAATGAAATTTTAAAATTGAGATTTAATATATTTAAATTTGATATAATTGCTTGAAATCTAGTATATAAATAATTAATATCAGGCTAATCCAATTAAGACACTAATCTTTTTAATAGATTCTTAGATATGGAACAGAAGATGGGAAATATTTAATATTTTCTCCATATCAAATTTAAAATTTTTACTTAGAACTTTTATTTGTTTTAAATAAAATTTGTAGGAGGGCTGTATAAAGATTATTTTTCAATTTAATAACATTTTTATGACATTTTAAAATTAATATTTAATAGATTTAAGTTCAAGATAATTTTTTGAAAGTGTATACATTTTTTTAAATCTATGAAAGGGAGAGGACACATATCTTAGATATGGTAGAGTAGGGAAATGTTTTAAATAATGTTTGCATGTTTTCTTTGTTGCAATAGTAAGCTTCATTTAAGTAATAAAAAATTGTTTCTAATATAGTTTTTGTTACACTTTCTGTTTTAAAAAATTTATTTTAAAATAAATGTCAACAATTTTAAAAAGTTACTTATTGATTTCTTATACACATATAATTATGTACACATACTAAATATAATGTATACATTAAGAGTATACATGTTAACTTACTGCAGAAATATCTAGTGATATATATATATATATACCCTATTTGTGTGAAATTGATTTAAAATAAAATTATATGTATTAAGGGAAGTTAGAATCAAAGCAAAAATGGTAAACACTTTTTATTTAAATAAATATTTTATATTTTTAATCACTTATATACATTATCTAGTGAAATATATTTAACTGGGTCTCCATATGCTTTTCTAGTTATACAGAGTTTTAACATATATATCAAACTGCATGATTATACTTATACATATATAATTTCATGTATATATTTATTTTTGCTTGTATGCATAATTTATAATTAATAAATTTAGAATAATTAAATCATGGCCTCATACAAATAACAAACTAACTCAGATACCATGACTATTTTTTCTGGTTATTCATACCATGGGTATTAACATTCCAACAGAATTATTGTTGCATGGTTTAATATCAAACTTTTAAATCTAAACCAGCTTTTATTTCTTTTCTTTATTTCCATGCAACACAATCAGTGAATTTATTTCACTAATATTCTGCTTCAATATTTATTAATAATTTTTTTATATATATTTAGTGAATCTCCCCCAAGAAAAATATCACAAGGTAAATAAATGTATTAGCACTTACTCTTATACTCAAAAAATGAATCACACAGATTATTGAATGCTATATTTTAAAACAAATATAATAAAAACAAATAAAAATAATATAATATGGTGTATAGTTTATTCATTTTCACGCACCCTTCTTATAGACTGATAAGATGTATATTATACAATCACTAATATAAATTAGTAAAAATGAAATGTATATAATATCAAATTACATTACCAAATTTATAATTAAAATTCTTTAAAAGAGTTTATTAGCAAATTTCTGTCAAGTTCATTTTAAGTTCAGATATTTTATCAAAAGAAGGCAAATAAAAAGAAGAGATTTATAAATACCTATTTTTTAAATCTTATCATGTATTTTTATAGAGTTGATTTGTAATATAGCCATGGCTTTAGATTTTCAGTTGCACTTTTGAATTTATTCTTCTACCACATTGTTTGGGACACTATGTATGACATAGATCTGGTAATTTGATTTAAAGCATTATTTCAGCAGTAGAGTCCAAGGAAGACATCAACAAACATTTATTGGATTTAGCCACACATATGTGCCATTTCTTTAGTATATGTATAGGCTTTCATAATGTTAGCCATGTTGATCTTAATTAGTATGGCAACTGAAGTCTCTTCAATTAGAGAAAAAGTTCTCCATAAACAGCTTAACACTTTAGATTGGTCTCAGCTATGTGGATCTCTTTTTAAGAATATAATTCTTCTCTTTTTTATTGATCTCTCTTTTTTTTAAAAGTCTGAGGATCACTTATATACACTCCTATGATTCCCCTATGTGTGTACTTTATCACATTGTTTCTTTTTTATTTCCATGGGCATTTTATCCCATGCAATTGTTATTATCATATATTTTTTTCTTTTAATTATTTTCAAATAAAATATACAACCAAACAGATATTTTTCACCTGCTTCATATATAGTATGCATTTATGACCACAAAATAAAATACTTTTAACTGCAGAATAAAATGTGTACTTTACAAAGACATATATATATATATATATATATATATGTAAATATATATTTATATATATATATCTATGTAAAATATATATATATATATATATATATATATATTAAAATTAATTTTTTTCTCTAATTATTTTTCATTATAATACAATCATCCTATTGGACATCTTTAATTAAATAAAATTGTCTTTATAGATAAGACATTCCTTTTATTAATTATAGGTAATTAAATTAAGTTTTAATCTCTATCTTTTAATTACACTTATATTTTCTGGATGGACAAAAAAATAGATTTAATAATTATTAAAATACAATATTGAATGTAAATCCATTCATTTTTTATTATTTTATTAATTATCTTTTTAACAATCTCAAACTCCTTTTAAATGTTAATACACACCTTGTACACATTAACTGTAAAATACCTCCCGGGTTGGATAAAGAATTTAAATAGGGTTAAATTGGCTGATTTTGTTCTAAACCAATTTACTTTAAACATTTACTAATAAATTATTTTCTATGCTTATTGTCTTGCTCAGCATTTAATGATCTTACAAGCCAAGTATAACAAGGCCACATTGGACTATATTTGCACTTAAAAAATAATTCGTCTCTATTTAAGCTGAATATGTTTTTTATAGGTTTGGGTGATATTCATCAACTGAAAAATATGAATACTGGCTCCAATCCCATGATGGATAAACAGTCAGTAACAGGTTGTAAACATACTATGCAGCATGAACACTGGACAGCTACCTCACTTTAAATACTGTTATGCACTTTACACCCCAGAAGGGATTAATAAAATAAGATTTTTTTCTCACATTGCAACCTTGCTCATTTAGTCTTTATGAGTCTTAGAGGCCCAAGATCCCTGGAACAATTCTGCCTATGGTAACCATTACAAATATTTTACACAAGCCCTGCTCCTTTGAGACTAAGGGGCTACTCCAAAATGAATTTGAATCTTCAATTTTGGATATATGCAGTGTGGAGATATTTATCTTCTAGAAGTATCATGAACATGCCACTCCATGACACTCATGACAACATCACTCATCCTTTTTCTCTATCAGAATACAGCAATATATATTAGCAACTATAAATCTCTTTTAATGAATTTATCCAAATTCTGATATTTAAATCACTTTTGGTGTTGTTATAATTTTGGTTTTATAAATTTGTTCTAATATCATTAAAAAAATATTTTTTTTGACAGATCCGAAGTCATAGTCCTCTATAGCACTTTATTATGGAAGCTTAACATATTGTGACACAATTCATCTTAACTGTATTACTTCTCACACCATCTGCACCTTCTTTTTTACTTTCATTACCTCTTCCTATCATTTCTCTAAGCTTTTATTCCGATTTTGAAATATTTTTACATTTCAAATGGAATTTTCTTTCACATACTATTCAATCTTTTATAACCTCTCTTCCTTTCTGCAAATATACATCTAATAATCATTTTTTTCTCCATATTTCTTGTACTAAATTTCTGATTAATAACTGCTTTTTTGCTAATAAATTGAATGTTCACTCATAATAACACAATAATTATATATGGTAACATCTAAAATAAGTAATGTTTAAAATTAATAAATTATCCTCCATCCACCGCCACTCCACCTTGCCCACTTCCAAATATCCTTCGAAAAATAAAAAATAAATCAACAACAATATCATATGATCTTGAATAGAGATTATCTTATCATTCCTAACCAGATGTAAACTTTAAACTCATAAACAGTTAATATATTATTATTATTATTATTATTATTATTATTATTATTATTATTATTATTATTATTATTATTATTATTATTATTATTATTATTATTATTATTATTATTATTATTATTATTATTATTATTATTATTATTATTATGTTTCAAAAGGTACTTTATTACTTTCTTTAGTTTACATAGTTTCTATTACATTGTATTTACAATTATTATTATTATTATTATTATTATTATTATTAATACTACTACTACTAGTACTCTACTACTGCTGCTGCTACTACTACTACTACTACTACTACTACTACTACTACTACTACTACTACTACTACTACTACTACTACTACTACTACTACCACTGCTACTGCTACTGCTGTTGCTACTAAACAAAAAATTTAAATATATGTAAAAAAAAAATTCACTTGGAAAAAAAGGATAAAATTGGAGTATTGATATCATGTGGTTATATTTAATATATATATTAAAAAACAGATACATTAATCATTAATTGGGTCTAGCCTAATAAATAATTCCTAATAATTATTATTGTATTTATCTAAATAAGTGGAATCAAAGATGTGAATATAGAAAGTTTGGTACTTATAGATCAAACAGTAATTATTTCATATTAATAAATGATGAACAAAGTATGAAGTTAACTGTTAAGAAATTGTGACTTGGATCAACTAAAGAGTTCTGATTCAGCATGAAATACATCTTGCAAATTATTATCTTTTAGATGTTTTTATTCATAAAATTTTAATAATATGTCATAAAATAGAACTTTAAGTAGATTTTAAAAAAACATTTCCCATACTCATCAAAGAATTATTGTAAGTTATATATATATATATATATATATATATATATAACTTACAATAATTCTTGGAGAGACCATATATATATATATATATATATATATATCATGGTCTCTCCAAGTTTAATCCATCTTCTTTGACCTCTAGCCACTCTACCCCATATCACAGCAGCAGTTTTTTATTTCTACCATCTATTCATCTTACATGTGGTCTTTTTCTAGATTTTTTGCAATCTCTTAGAATCCAGTTTATATATTTATATATGTGAACATTTCCAACCATTAATATTAATTATGTAATATATTGAGATTAATACTCTGACTACTGCTTTATTAAAGAAATGATATAATCTCAATTTAAAGCACAAAACAAAACTTTTTTTAGACAAAAGCAGAGACTGTCTTTTCCTTTTACCTCAATTTTTTATATAGAGGCTTATCTGAGGCACTTAGGAAAGAAAGCATGAATATTTTTAAGTCAATTATATTATTTTTAAAACTATATATTGCAACCAAACTGGCACTTCCAACCCCTCTGTCGGTTGAGTTATTTACTGATGAGCATATTGTAGTAAGGAAAGAATGGTTGATGTTACTCCCCTCCCCACAACAATATTTCCTGCTTATCAGTGGATGTAGCATTAAAGAGACTAAAAGTATCTAGATATTTATCTGTTTGGTTTCCCAAACAGTGGCACTAGAGTTTCAGCTCACTACAACCTTACTTACCCAGATCAAGTTATACCAGATATAGCTCAGGAAATATGAGATTCTCATGAGTAAGTGCAATAGAAAATGGATGACATGAAATGAGACTAATGAAATAATTATTTATATAACAATAATTGATTTCAATAATAGTATTTGGATGTTGCTCCTCATAGTAATTCATTGCAGTTCGAGTTCCATAGATCACTAGTCCATTACTTTGGTAATTTCTCTGATGTTTGATCCTGTTATTGTTGATCCCACAGTATCCATCCTTGATATTCAATCATCCTGTTCTGGAAGCATTCATGCAGTAGGGGTTTAATTAGATATCCATGTGTACATCATGGATACCTCCCCTGTCATTTCTCAAGTTGAATCTCTCCTTTGTAAATCTAGATTCTCTTTACATGCTCATATATTTAACTTTGTAGGCATGGCTTTTACTTTCTATTACCAAATACTTTTAGATAAGTTTAGTTTGTATATAGATTCATCCTTTTATGTAATCATTTAGAAGCCAATAATTCTATTTAAATATGTTCACAGAATTAATTCCTATGTACAGACGCAGATTTAGATGTCATGTATATAAATCTATATTTAATAGAAGTATATTTTTAATTCAAGTATGGATGCAAATTTAAGTAATTCACGTATATAAATACATATTTAATAGAAGCAAATTTTTAATACACATGTGGATGCAGATTCAAATCATTCATGTATATAAATACATGTTTAATTCAAGTCTATAAACATACCTTTAACGTAGGTATCTGGACGCAGATTTTTAAAAAAAATAGTAGCTCTTTTTTAGTTAACATAATTTTTTATCATTCTATAAATTAATCATTTTAAAGAACTACATTTTTCATTTTATTTTTTCAATGACAATAATCACACGTATATTATATTATAAGAAATTATTTCAGTATATAACATTTTATTGTTTTGTAAATTAATCATTTTAAATATCTACGTTTTTCATTTTATCTTTTCAATGATAATAATGGTAATTATATTATACTATAAAAGTTTCAGATGTTATCTATAGTTCTCTTATCTTTAAATTTATCTGTTAGTGGTTCATTTCCAGTAAATCTTCAAATTAAGGGGAGATTGATCTTAGAGTTGAATGATATGCACTTTCTTTTGATGGTTACCTAGACATTACTTTTCAACTTCAAGCTTTCTTCATGGTGTGGGAAGAGAAAGAGAATGCTATTCTTGTTAGCCAAGCATTTTTGTGTTTTTCATATTAGAAATCTGTCTCTTTATCTTGCAGTTTTTACAATAACTATAGTTTTCTTCTCGGATTGTTGATCTTGGTGCTCAGTTGTTCCAGTTTTCCTAAACTGGATTTAGCTGCATAGCAATGATAATGATTATCTCACTAGTAATTAATTTAACTCACTTGTGAATGACTGAATAATTAAACAATTGCCTGATTTCTTTATATATACTCCCTTGCTTTCCACACTTTTCTTATCAATCTCTCTTTTTATCAGCTTGTTGTTCATAAACATATTGTCTTGCACTGCCTAGGGAAAGAAAGTAATGCTATCTTGTTTATATTATAATTCATAAACATTCAGCTCAATGAAAAAAATATTACATTGGTAGCACTTGAAACCACTGAGTTTTAATAATAAAAATTTATTAATTAAATGTGTCATTTGATTTCCAATTTTAAATATTGATTTTATAACTGCATCAGCTTTTTAATCAATCATTTTAAAATAAAAGAATGGGGTTGCTCTAGGATATATGAAACAATGTATCTGTTTCAATATAATTGCTTTATATTATTTTAATTGATATTTATGAAATTTTAAATGTAGACCTGATCAATACTGACTCAAATAATGAAATATGTCAACATAAACATTTCCAATGATTAATATTATGTAATATATCAAGATTATAGCTACTGGTTTATTTAGTAATTGAAAATACACTCAAAATGGCCTGTTCTTTTTCTAAAAGGTTTTGTCTTTTGCTTTGAAATAAGAGTATTTCATTTACTTAATAAACCAATAGTTAGAGTTTTAATGTATGAAATAATATTAATCATTGGGAATATTTATATTTATACAGTTCATTATTTGAGATACTATTGACAAAGTGCAAATTGGAAAATTTCATAAATGTCAATTAAAATAATATAAAGCAATTTAAAAATATTGTAACTGTATGAAATGATGAAAGCTTTATATTTAATAGCTTCACAAATTTGGGCAGCATTTTTAACTATAAATGTATGGTTATGAATACCCCATAAGTTCAGATATTAATTTACAATTTAATAATAACATGGAAGATTTCTTTGATAGATATAAGGATGATATAATAAATTTTTAAAAAAATTCTATCAGGAGTTTTATAAATAATAAGATCTTGTTAGTGGTTTAAATCTATTTTTATTTTATACATATAATTATTAATGTGAAAGTAAGACTCTATAATTATATTACATCTGGATCTTTTTTTATGTAGTAAATAGGTTCCACAGAAAACCCGCATTAAAATAATCACACAAAAATAGACTTAACTTACCTTGAAAAATGTGGGATATGTCCTGTAATTTTCAAAAATTGCATAAAACCAAAGCAATGAGATAAAATTACTTTAAAATTTGCATAAAAAAAGTAAGTAAATAAAGTATGACTAATGAAAATTTTCAAATATTTGATACATGACAAGCTTTTTTTATTAACTATTTAATTTTATTCAAAACAATATGTTTTTATGTGTAATTTATTTTACATTTTTTCATACATATTTTAATCATTATCACTATTTGACAATATGCGGTTCATTTGTGAACTGGTAAGACATCAGATTTGTCACAAGAGGAAATACAATTGGTGCCAACTTCAGTCTCGTGCTGTGTTAATGGTTTTCTATCGATAATGTAATCGGTAATTAAACTTTGAGATGATGATTTTACTAATTGTTTATGAAGCTCATGATATCCAGACTGCTATGTCTAGCTGTTAGAGGATGCACTTCCATGAGTGTGTTAATAATGACTATCAGTTAAATTTTCTTTTATATATATATACACACACATATATATATATATATATGGAAAAACTTTTAGGCAGAAAAAAGTTACAAGTAAAAATATTTAAAAAAATTTAAAGATACATTCTTTTTAAGTAGAAATTAAAAGTTCTTAAATATTTTTCTTGTAATTTTTTTCTGTCTAAAAGTTTCACCATGTATATATGTATATAAAAGAAAATATGAACATACACATACATAACACACTCATATGACTATTTAGCTCTCATTGGAATTTAGTTCATAATTTGTGTCATTAACAAGAAAATGATTTTCCAATTGATTAGAAAGTTGAAGACTTTCTCGAATCATTTTTGTGGTGAAATGAGCAGGTTCCACTTCTGTTTCATTATCTTTTTCTAAATCTTCTATGGTATCTAAATTTATTGCCAAACCTTTTTGTAACAGGCATTTAAAGTATGTAAAATTTAATGTATGTATATAAAATGGGGAAATCCCAATTTTAAGTGAAATATGAACTTCTTTATCACATAAAAGAAAACCGCATAAAAAGTTATTAAAAAGCAACATGAATCGCATAACTTCAAAATCACATTAAAAAAATCTGCACAAAAAGAGACCGTGATGTATTTGAAATCAAAGGGTAATTTTACTGACTTTAAAATATACTCAAATTAAAACAAGAATTAATAATCTCAAAGAATTAATAATAATAACAAATTAAATATGACATGTGATTAATGATTTTATATAAAATGAATGAAATTCTTAATAAACCATACATTCTAATTTATTAATAAGAATCGTTCATATTTTATACAACCCCAATAACAGAATAATAATTAAAATTAAATTAATAAACTTTCACAGCTTCGATTATTTTACAAAGTTTCAGTTGTGAAGACTGCTCCAAATATTCTTAAATAAATGTTATGTGTACAGCTTTTCTTAATATTCTGAAGTTAAAGAATTTAAAATGACTGAAATAAATGAAAGGATTATAAAAGTTTCCCAATACTTAAACTATATTTAATATTATTAATTCTTTGGCTTATTGACACAAATTAGAATAATAATTTATGTACTAGCTATCTACTTATTTATTCATTTATATGTTGAGAATGTAAGTACACATAAATATATAAAATTAGATAGAAAAATTTTATATTTCCTATGCAAGTAATTGATAACTCCAAAAGTTTTATAAAAATAAAAAAACTATATGTGCATGATATTTAAATGCAAAAAATATCAAGTGTTTAAACAATGAGGATTGCCAATTCCTCAACAAGCTTTATAATAAATGCTTAGCCAGAGAAAGCATTTAAAATATCTCTGTCTGGAAACCCCTCCCCCAAACCCCTGACCATGGTTTCATGATTTGGCACTCATCAGAGAGGTGCCAGGATAGTATTTATTATAAAGCTTGTTGAGGAATTGGCAATCCTCATTGTTTATAACTTACAAGCTTAAGAGAATAGGATCATGTGATCTATGACTCTTATTTTGACTATATCAAGTCTTTATTTATTTATTTTTAGTCTTTATCTGAAAGTTCATGTAAGAAAGTTCTTTGTTTTAGAAACCTTGTGATTGGTGAAGCTTATCACAAATGAAGATCAAACTTGCCTTAGGTGGTTATTTCCTCAACCTGGATTAATGGTCCTTGCTTTTTAGTAGGGTGATGCAGTCTTCTAGAATGTTGCAACTCAGACAGCTTGTAGAGAAGTAAACAACACTTAACTCAGAATTAAAGCATGACAATAATATAATGATTTATTTCTAAATGAACAGTTTTATTTCCTCCTGAAAAAAATCTCCTTTTTAATAAATAAAGTTTATCAATAAAATTTGTAAGCAGGATTCTTACAGAATGGTGACAACTAATTTTTTAATCGCAAGTGAGATTTTATCTAAGCAGGCAGACATTAGAAAGGGCCATGTATTTGACTCTTTTTATTTGACCTTTTCAGAAATGCATTTTTGGTGTTCAAATACTAATGGAGATTCTGTTGTAAACACATCTGATGTAATGGTAGTTAGTTCAAACAGTAAGTGAATTTTGAATTCTCCATTATTTTATTAACATATTTATTTGTTATATTTCTATATGCTTATTGTTTTATAAATTCCAAAACAGTTTGTTTGGGCTGTTTAATTATCCTTTTATATAAAATCTGGAATAGGCATACATACATTAAATGTACATGTTTTAGAACTTTTTTGGAGATTAATAAAGATGTCAATCATTTAACTTTATATATTTTGATCATATTCATATCTATAATTCTTGTAAATTAATTTATTGATTACAGTTTAAATTATAATTAAAGTTTTCTTTCTCTAACATTTATTTTAAAATTGAGGATGTTTTAAAGTAAACATTTCTAGATAAAATATAAATTTAATTACATTATAGGAAATGAATAAAAATAAATGAACAACAAGTAGATGACTTTATGCAAAAAAATAATTAACAAAACATAAACATTTTTTCATGTGTATATATATATTGATTTATAGCTTAGGAATAGACATATTGTTACATACCCTCTCACTTAGAAAAAAATGTTTTATGTACATTTAATTGAGCATTTTACCTATCTAATTGTTTTCCCTTTTAGTGAGTTTCCGTGCAAAATTTGTCTCTTAGATTAACTTTCCTTTCTATTTTGAATAAACTTTCTGTCATCAAGAGTACCTTTCTGAATAATTTTACTAGCTAGAAAATGGACTTGGTATTTATGTAGTTTGCCTGCTGAAAAATTTGCCACCCATTTTATTTTAAATTATCCATTTTTCAGGATCTTCAACACATAGTATAAACAATATAGCTGACTCTAATTTATTGTATTCAATATTTACATTTTTTTTTATTTATTAAATGATAAAGAAACACAAAAGTCAAAAGGGTTGTAATTAAAAACTATTTTATTGTAAATTCACTACACTAGCTGTAAGCTAATCTCAGTGTACTCACAAATGATGTTTTGCAACCTTCTAACCACTTTTCTTTTTAAAGAGATTGGCACTCCTTTTCAAAGATATAGGCACTTAGAACATTTTTGCACATGATACTGCCACTGTGTCTGCTGTAATGGTCTCGATCCCCTCAAGGAATCAAGGTGGTTACATCTAACTATAATCAGATTTAGGGTCTTCATATAAGATGCTATGAATGATATGATTTAACTTTAATCCAAGATTCAATCCATTTTAAACAAAATAATTTAAAATTAAATATTCAATACAGATGCTATTTTGATTAATTCATTCAATCTTCACCTTTATAAATGTTTTTGTTATGCTCAGTATTTGAACTCAGGGTAGTTTTTACATTTAACTCTCTTTGGGTGTTTTCATCAATGTCCTACATTAATAATAGTATTTAATATAATTTCAATCAATTTTAAAATTAATTTCAACCAAATTATCAAGATATTAAATTAGTATGATATATGTATATGGGTATGTGTGTTGAAAAATGAATAAATAATTAAAATAAATTAGAGACCTCCTTGAATTTAAATTAAACTTTAACAATGTTTATTAACTGACAACAACTTAAATTTATTTTATATAACAAACATTTATAATTATAATTGCTTTATATACATTTCTACTATTTTATAATATTAAATATAAATAATATCTTCCTATATCCCCATAGTAGATATGCATCATAAAATGACAAAATTTTAATAAATAATAATTTTATAAATTCAACAAAAAAATTATAATAAAACTAACTATCTAAATTTAATATCGACATTGTATGTATAAATGAAGATTTTATATTATTCAATCCTTATATAGGAATTCCAATTTTATAAGAACCTCCTTCTATGTTTAGTCATTATTATGAAATAAAAGAACTCACATTCAAATTATTGATCCATCTTTTAATACGTTCGGAATTCGAACACATCAAAATAACTATACATAGTACTTAGTGGCTAGTTCATTGGCAAAAGATATGATTAATTTTGAAATTATTTGATCCAGCTTTTATAGTAGAATTGACTTCTGGTAGCATGTTTTAAATATACAATTTGATTTCATGATATCATATTCAACTAATGTTGATATTATTAATAATTGAATAATTGGATTTAAATTTTATTTCCTTTGTGTTTAGTTGCTAAGATGCAACTTGACCTAAGATTGTCTTTAGGTTTGTTGTCTTGATTATTAAGGTTAGTCAATTTAAATAATTGTTAATATATATATAAATGATTTTAAAATAATCATTTTATAGGTATATATATATGAATTATCTAAAATAATCACGTTCTTGTTTTAATTTTATTAAAAGTACTATTTATTTGAACTGAGTTGTTATTAATGTTTTATACTTTAATCTTTAAGTTATATATATATATATTGAAACAGAAATGCTGTTCCTCATATAAATATTCAAAAGACCCCCCCCCCCATTCAAAAATGTCTAGCGTGATTCAGTCTAATTGGGAACGCAATAAAGCTGTGATTTGTTAAAAAAAAAAATCATATTTTTAATTTTGTGATTGATGGATTTGAATAAAATATTATATCATCTTATTTTTTTTTATCTGTCTCAATAAAAAGAGAAGAAATTAATTATCCAATCATTAAAAAGAAAAAAAAAAGATACTTGAGTTAAACTGAGGCATTATTCAAATTAGACATGTCGTCGGAAGAAAAGAACTTCTCTCTCTCGTCTTACACAGAGAGCAGAAAAAAAAAAAAAAAAATTTTTAAAAAAAAAATTTAACAAAACGTGAAAATGGAAAAAGAAAGCTTTGCTAGAGAAATTATAATAAAAATGGAGTAAATTAGCAGCTTCACTCTCTCCACGCTGTGCCATGACTTTCCATAAATGAAATAACCCGCCCTTCTTTTTGAGGAAACTGAACTGCAAAACTGGAAGGTAATTGTTTTATAAAATATTAAAACATCTTTATCATACGTTATAAAGTGAAGTTATGAAATAATTACGTAGAATATATTTTGTAAAATATTAAAACATGTTTATCATATGTTATAAAATGAAGTTATGAAATAGTTATACGCAAATTTATTTATAAAATATTTGAACGTATTTACTATATGAATTAGAAATGCTTTAATTGCATATTACTTCTATCTGGGTAATGTAACAGAATTTATGTATATGAATATACTTTTATATTTGACTAAATTATAAATGCTGCAATTACTAAATGATAAATGCTCCACAAGCCAAATAGAGTTTATGTGTATGAATATACTTTTATATTTGACTAAATTATAAATGCTGCAATTACTAAATGATAAATGCTCCACAAGCCAAATAGAGTTTATGTGTATGAATATACTTTTATATTTGACTAAATTATAAATGCTTCAATTACTAAATGATAAATGCTCCACAAGCCAAACAGAGTTTATGTGTATGAATATACTCTTATATTTGACTGAATTATAAATGCTGCAATTACTAAATGATATACGCTCCACAAGCCAAATAGAGTTTATGTGTATGAATATACTTTTATATTTGACTAAATTATAAATGCTCTATAAGCCAAACAGAGTTTATGTGTATGAATATACCTTTATATTTGACTAAATTAGAAATGCTTCAATTACTAAATGATAAATGCTCCACAAGCCAAACAGAGTTTATGTGTATGAATATACTCTTATATTTGACTAAATTATAAATGCTTCAATTACTAAATGATAAATGCTCCACAAGCCAAACAGAGTTTATGTGTATGAATATACTTTTATATTTGACTAAATTATAAATGCTTCAATTACTAAATGATGAATGCTCCACAAGCCAAACAGAGTTTGTGTGTATGAAGATACTTTTATATCTGACTGAATTATAAATGCTTCGGTTACTAAATGATAAATGCTCCACAAACCAAGAATTGCTAAGTTTAAATGTTTACCAATCAATAATAATTCATAAAATAATGAAATGCTATATAAACCATAAGTGCTTGACTGCTTCTAAGGTTCTTACCTTAAATGAATTCAAAATGAATTATTGTATAAACCATAAATGCTTGACTGCTTCAAAATGAATTATTGTATAAACCATAAATGCTTGACTGCTTCTAAGCTTCTTCTCATAAATGAATCCAAATGAACTATTGTTAAATTAGAATGTTTCCAAGATTCTTCTCATAAAGGAATTCAAAAATGAACTATTATTGAATTAGAATATTTCCAAGCTTCTTCTCATAAATGAATTCAAAATGAACTATTGTTGAATCAGAATATTTCCAAGCTTCTTCTCATAAATGAATTCAAAATGAACTATTGTTGAATCAGAATATTTCCAAGCTTCTTCTCATAAATGAATTCAAAATGAACTATTGTTGAATTAGACTGTTTCCAAATGTCCTCTCATAAATGAATTTGTAAATGAACTATTAATAAAAAAAAAACTGCTTCTTGCTTTTTCATAAGTAAAATGAAAATGTGTTATCATGTGGATAGAAATGAATTTCATTAGAAATTGCAAATTAATTGTTATTTAATAAATTTTTTTTGTTACTAAAAATTAAATTGGTTATCCAGTTGTCCAATTCTGTTTTGTTTTATTGCATCACTCATTAGTTATAGCACTGGTTCATGAGAATCTCATGCTTTCTGAGCTACGTCTGGCATAACTTGACCTAGGCCAGTCAGGTTGTAGTGAGACGGAACTCTAATGGCACTTTTTGGGAAACCAAACATAAAAATATTTAGATGTTTCCAGTCTCTATGGTACTACATCCTCTGATGAGCAGGAAATATTGTTGTCGGAGGCATTAACATCTGCATTAGGAATGTCAATTGATAGTCCCTTCCTACAGCATGCTCATCAGAAAATTGTTACAACTGAATTAATAAAAGGGTTGTATGGCGGTCCGGTTACATTTGGCACCCAACATGGGGCCTTATCTGGCTAGCCTACTCATAGGCTGGTTAATTTGCCACCCTACTGTGAGGTCTGATCTAGCTAGCCTATTCATAGGCATAAGCAGATCATGATTCTGTGATATGAACAGTGCATATGATGTAGTGATGTAATTTGTTCAGGAAGGATGGAAAAATAAAAGTTTAAAAGAAAAACAACACAAAAATGAATGGCATAAAGAATGAAACAGGCATTTCAAAGAAGATGGAGTGAAGTCATGGTGTGGGTGGAGAGAGAAGCTTACTAAGTCAGAAAACAAAGGAAAAATGGTGAACATAGAAACTCAGGAAACAGAAAAGATGGCCATGTTAAGGCAGCTATTAGATATGGTGAAAGAACGGATAGAAAAAGAGGACAAACAAAGAGAAGAAGATAACTAAAAAAGAGACAAACAAAGAGAAGAAGATAACCAAAAAAGAGATAAACAGAGAGAAGAAGATAACCAGAAAAGAGACAAACAGAGAGAAGAGGATAACCAAAAAAGAGATAAACAGAGAGAAGAAGATAACCAAAAAAGAGATAAACAGAGAGAAGAAGATAACCAAAAAAGAGATAAGCAAAGAGAAGAAGATATCAAACAGAGAGAAGAAGATAACCAGAAAAGAGACAAACAAAGAGAAGAAGATAACCAGAAAAGAGACAAACAGAGAGAAGAAGATAACCAGAAAAGAGATAAGCAAAGAGAAGAAGATATCAAACAGAGAATAGAAGCAAACCAAAGAATAGGAAAACAATTTATGGAAGCAATGGAAAATCAGAATGAAAAGTTCAACCAGTTGATAAAGGAAATATTTCAGTCTAAAAAATTGGATGAGGAGGAAACTTTGGAATCACCAACCAAAGATATTTTAAAGGAATCACAAATTGAATATCCTATTACTGATGAAGCAAAATTTGAGATTGTTAAAAAGGAAGAAATTGAAGTTACAAAGAGTGATCTTGAAATTGTCAGTCTACCTTCAGGAAAACTTGATTATGGAGTATACCTCTAAAATTGAAAAGAAAGAAGCAGTATATACGGAAGCTGAGACTGGAATATCAAACACAGCAAAAGAGTTTCAAATGGATGAAAATGAATCTAATAAACCAAAATTAAAATCTTCTGATCTTCAAGAAGATGAAAAACGTGAAAATGAACATAATCAAAATATAACAAAGGGACTGTCCAATATAGAAGAAAATGTTTCAGAAAAATTGTCTGATATATGCTATGAAATAGTAAAGGAGATAGAGAAAGGAACCATAAAATGGAAAGAAAAGTGTGTTAGTCCTCAGCCATATATAAAAATTATAAACAAAAGCTTAATAATCTCAAATCAAAAATTGAGTACAGAAAAAAAAAATATAAAGACAGTTATTAAAAATATAGTTGCTTTCGCAGGAAAAGACACCAAAAGGAAATCTGAAAACTCAGGATTTATAAGTGTGAAAAAAATTAAGCAACAAGAAACTTTTATAAATACTAAAAAAATAATTATTATGGCAGAAGAACCATTTAAAAATAAACTTTTATGTAAAAATGAAATACCACCATGGAAGAGGAACAGGAGAAAATTCACAGATGGTGTTCATGGTCCATATCGGACGCGTATAATTAGAAGATCAAACAGTAACAAGGATCTCCAAAGAAAATACAGAAGTGAAGAAGCAAGACACCACAGTAATGTTAAACATGATAAATTTTCAACAAAGAGATGATCCAGAAGTATGTCACCTCATAATATAAAAGAGGACTATAGGAGAACTGATCATGATCCTCAGTCTCCCCAAACCAGGTTGCAGTTATAATTCAGAATAAAATAGAGATAGCTGATGGGAAAAGTTTGTGAGTGTGGTGTAGTGATGCATGAACTTGTGTTTTTCATGTTGAGATGGTGGATGATTGAGCGGAGCTGCTTGGATGCATTGTGTTATGATGCTCCGAAGTATATGCTCAGCACTATCCAAACCTGGATGTTGTGCTCCAAGAGTAGTCCAGCAGTGCATATATATAGGTCTCATGTATAGGCCTTGGTCTCATGGATAGGCCAAATGATAGCCCCTAAGACTCACCGGAGCTGAGCAGGGTTGGCTGAGTGCCAAATTGATTTTTTTTCTCTGGCTCCTATTCTTGGTTGGATGATACTTCTAGGTACAAGAGAGGTAGTGCTTAAAAATGAGATATTTTCTCATGACGTCATGGGGCGGTGCGTGCTGGTAGTTTATGCTTGGCCGTCTACTTATCCTGGCATTGGAGGCTATGGTTCATGTATTCACTTTTCCAGCTCATCTTACCCATTCATCAGCATATCTAAAACCAGGCAGTACTGAGAAATAATGTATATAGTATATGGAATGAAATCGTACTTCCAGGTGATTTCATCCCAAAATTTGGTGAGGGGTAATGAAACAGAAATGCTGTTCCTCATATAAATATTCAAAAGACCCCCCCCATTCAAAAATGTCTAGAGTGATTCAGTCTAATTGGGAATGCAATAAAGCTGTGATTTGTTAAAAAAAAATCATATTTTTAATTTTGTGATTGATGGATTTGAATAAAATATTATATCATCTTATTTTTTTTTATCTGTCTCAATAAAAAGAGAAGAAATTAATTATCCAATCATTAAAAAGAAAAAAGAAAGATACTTGAGTTAAACTGAGGCATTATTCAAATTAGACATGTCGTCGGAAGAAAAGAACTTCTCTCTCTCGTCTTACACAGAGAGCTTTAACAAAACATGAAAATGGAAAAAGAAAGCTTTGCTAGAGGAATTATAATAAAAATGGAGTAAATTAGTGGCTTCACTCTCTCCATGCTGTGCCATGACTTTCCATAAATGAAATAACCCGCCCTTCTTTTTGAGGAAACTGAACTGCAAAACTGGAAGGTAATTGTTTTATAAAATATTAAAACATCTTTATCATACGTTATAAAGTGAAGTTATGAAATAATTACGTAGAATATATTTTGTAAAATATTAAAACATGTTTATCATATGTTATAAAATGAAGTTATGAAATAGTTATACGCAAATTTATTTATAAAATATTTGAACGTATTTACTATATGAATTAGAAATGCTTTAATTGCATATTACTTCTATCTGGGTAATGTAACAGAATTTATGTATATGAATATACTTTTATATTTGACTAAATTATAAATGCTGCAATTACTAAATGATAAATGCTCCACAAGCCAAATAGAGTTTATGTGTATGAATATACTTTTATATTTGACTAAATTATAAATGCTGCAATTACTAAATGATAAATGCTCCACAAGCCAAATAGAGTTTATGTGTATGAATATACTTTTATATTTGACTAAATTATAAATGCTGCAATTACTAAATGATAAATGCTCCACAAGCCAAATAGAGTTTATGTGTATGAATATACTTTTATATTTGACTAAATTATAAATGCTTCAATTACTAAATGATAAATGCTCCACAAGCCAAACAGAGTTTATGTGTATGAATATACTCTTATATTTGACTGAATTATAAATGCTGCAATTACTAAATGATATATGCTCCACAAGCCAAACAGAGTTTATGTGTATGAATATACTTTTATATTTGACTAAATTATAAATGCTCTACAAGCCAAACAGAGTTTATGTGTATGAATATACCTTTATATTTGACTAAATTAGAAATGCTCTAATTACTAAATGATAAATGCTCCACAAGCCAAACAGAGTTTATGTGTATGAATATACTCTTATATTTGACTAAATTATAAATGCTTCAATTACTAAATGATAAATGCTCCACAAGCCAAACAGCGTTTATGTGTATGAATATACTTTTATATTTGACTAAATTATAAATGCTTCAATTACTAAATGATGAATGCTTCACAAGCCAAACAGAGTTTGTGTGTATGAAGATACTTTTATATCTGACTGAATTATAAATGCTTCGGTTACCAAATGATAAATGCTCCACAAACCAAGAATTGCTAAGTTTAAATGTTTACCAATCAATAATAATTCATAAAATAATGAAATGCTATATAAACCATAAGTGCTTGACTGCTTCTAAGGTTCTTACCTTAAATGAATTCAAAATGAATTATTGTATAAACCATAAATGCTTGACTGCTTCAAAATGAATTATTGTATAAACCATAAATGCTTGACTGCTTCTAAGCTTCTTCTCGTAAATGAATCCAAATGAACTATTGTTAAATTAGAATGTTTCCAAGATTCTTCTCATAAAGGAATTCAAAAATGAACTATTATTGAATTAGAATATTTCCAAGCTTCTTCTCATAAATGAATTCAAAATGAACTATTGTTGAATCAGAATATTTCCAAGCTTCTTCTCATAAATGAATTCAAAATGAACTATTGTTGAATCAGAATATTCCCAAGCTTCTTCTCATAAATGAATTCAAAATGAACTATTGTTGAATTACACTGTTTCCAAACGTCCTCTCATAAATGAATTTGTAAATGAACTATTAATAAAAAAGAACTGCTTCTTGCTTTTTCATAAGTAAAATGAAAATGTGTTATCGTGTGGATAGAAATGAATTTCATTAGAAATTGCAAATTAATTGTTATTTAATAAATTTTTTTTGTTACTAAAAATTAAATTGGTTATCCAGTTGTCCAATTCTGTTTTGTTTTATTGCATCACTCATTAGTTATAGCACTGGTTCATGAGAATCTCATGCTTTCTGAGCTACGTCTGGCATAACTTGACCTAGGCCAGTCAGGTTGTAGTGAGACGGAACTCTAATGGCACTTTTTGGGAAATCAAACATAAAAGTATTTAGATGTTTCCAGTCTCTATGGTACTACATCCTCTGATGAGCAGGAAATATTGTTGTAGGAGGCATTAACATCTGCATTAGGAATGTCAATTGATAGTTCCTTCCTACAGCATGCTCATCAGAAAATTGTTACAACTGAATTAATAAAAGGATTGTATGGCGGTCCGGTTACAATATATATATATATATAGTGTATTTACTATTCATAAACTTACACTTATATTTTTCAGTTTATGTTTTGGTGTTTTATTTAAATAAGTGAGGTTGACAAGATTGTAAGTAACCCTTACAATTTCCCTCCCATATAGGATTTAAATTTTCTAGTATGATAAGAAAACTTTTAACACTAAATTACATAATTGTGTTATAAAATTATATATATATATATGATAAACAAAACAAGTTATAAGTTTCATAACTTGCTCTTAGTTTGCATTTTATGATCACTAGATGGAGCTTTACCAATGGCTACTAACAAGCTTTTGTTTACATAAATGCTGAGAGAGATAAAATTCAATATTTCTTTCATTGTCTCCAACCTTCAGACCATGGTTTCGATCTAGTTCTTCCTACCCTTCACTGAAGTGAGCCAACTAGCTCGAAACCATGGTCTGAATGTTGGAGACAATAAAAGAGATATTGAGTTCTATCTCTCTCAGTATTTGTGTAAACAAAAGCTTGGTAGGGGCTAATGGTAAAGCTCCATCTAGTGATCATATTTATATGTGTGTGGGGGGGAAGGTTATATATTTTATGACTAAAAATATATATTTACTTGATAATATGGGATTAGATGATACTCCATTTAATGCAAAGAAGAGCTCAATATCAAAGGAAAATAAAAAAATGATTTGGATTTGGTAGTGAGTGATAAGGTTGAAATTATAAAGATATCCTTATACTGCACATAAAGTGTAATGTCATAGCTATTATCACATACTTTTCTGGTGGACAATATCCTGTAATTTTTAAAATATTTTACTGCATCTTGTATGTGGATGGAAGATTCCAAATTTAATCATATTTCCAAAAATGATATGGCAAAAAAGAAATGTTAAAAAAAATGAAGTATGATAATAGCTAGCTGTCCTCTCTGATATGTATGAATGATTGGTCTAAAGTATTTTTGATACTTGTTTGAATATGGCTATGATATAGCAATCAATTTAAAAACATTGATGGCTTAATTTAACTGTTCTTTAATCGTAATTAAATAATATGCTATATTAACTCTGTATCTTTGTACCTCTCTCAAATCTATCAACTGACTTCAATTCTAACTCCAATTATTTAAATTTTCTGCCTTTTATATAGATTGTGCTTTGAAAATATACGTTTTTTTTTTAAATATTTGTATAACTGTTTTTCTAAAGTTCAAACTTCTTAATTGGTTCATTTATCAATTATCTGCCATATTTTAATCTCTATACAAAGCTGTTTACATATTCATTCCTTTTGAATTAATTAATCTAAGATGGTCTATCAAAAACTATAAAAGTTTATCAAATATATATTTTAAAATACTTTTTATAAAAATAATTTGCTTCTATTCTTTCAAATTAAAATTATTTACATATGTTTTAATAAATATAAAATCTATAATTCAAATATAATTTTATGAAATTTTAAATCTTATTTTTAAAAAAAATATTTTTATTATACTTTTTATAAATTTATTCGCAATGGATTGTCACAATATAAGTAAGGGTAAATTAAATATTAAAATGTCTTTCATTAATTCTAATTTTTAATTTTATATTTTTATAGCAGTTTTTTTTTTATTCCATGTAAAGAGAGAAATTTAAAATTTAAATCATTTATATGTAATTTCTTCCAATGTGTAAGCTTGTGGTTAAGACCTGTAGAGGTCCCTACCTTCGCATTTTCAAGTGCACATGTTTTAGGCTTATTGCCTTAGTAAATATTATATATAATTTTTAAAATATAAAGTGAAATTTATAAAATGGAGTTATATAATAAAAAACAAAATGAATTACACCTGTAATTAAAATATACATATTATTTAGTAACCATTTCATAATTTATAGATATATCAAAAAATAAAAAACAAAATAAAGATCATCTTTAATAATATAAATATGTTGTGGTATTTTTTAATTACTAACTGAATAAATATACATTTTTTTTTTTTTTCACAAATTAAAAAAAAAAGATATATCATTGGATTTTTCATAATTTTCATTTATAATTATTTTCACAAACGAATAAGTAAACTATCTTTAAAATAAACTTATTTGAAAACAAAAGATCAAAGTATAAAATAATTTTATTAATTATAATTTTTTTTAATTAAAAAAAATTAAAAATTAATTAACATATTGTGATAATAATTATCATTTTGAAAGCTATAGTACTAAAATTAAACACTAAAAACTGTCAAATTATATTTTTTAAAAAGCATAAATAAAAAATATTATTGGTAATAAAAAAAAATTGTTTATATAAATTCTATCTTTTTAATTATTTATTTTAGAATTTTCCATATATATATAGAAAGAGTGAAATTTAAAATTCAAATCAATTACATATAATTATAAAATAGAAAGTGAAATAAAAAATGGTAGGCTATACTAGAAAACAAAATTAATTACACCTGTAATTAAAATTTATATGTTGATTAGTAAATCTTTTGCAGAATTTTAATTATTTGAAAATTATTTTTTTAAAGAATGTCATTGCAGTTTTGCATGTCAAAGAAAAAAACTCCCAAAAGTGTATTACTCTGGGACTTCTCATATATGATTATTCAAATCTGACTGTATAAATAAAATATGAGCAAATACATGATTTACAAAGAGCACTAATATGACATGTTTTACAAAAGTGATCATTATAAACTATATAAATCTTGACATTTAAAATTATCATGAATATTTATATTTATTTTGTTTGTATATATGTAGATATGTAATGTTAAATATGTGTGTTGGATATAAGTAATGTATTTATTAATGTAGTTCTGAATAGCTTGAATATTTAGGATTGTATGTCATTTTAAAAACTGTTTCATGGTATTTGTACTATATTAATATATATGTATAAAATTTCACCATATTCTAGTCCCATCTACTATAAATTTAAATAATCAATGAAAACTAAATGGTATAGTGCTATAAAATCCCTAGCTATAGACTAATTTGTTATTTTGGCTTTCATCAGTGAAAACTAAGATTTAAATATCAGTTTCCTTGTTTTTATATTTTGTACTATTCAAGCTTATAATTTGAAATTTAATAACTCATTTGCATAGTTATATAGATTTGATACTAGGTCAAGGATTCAAGATATATAACAATTATAGATCTCTTGTACTGTTTAGCTAAAAATATTTATGCTAAAGGAAACATCACATGGACTCTCATACACTTACTTATATACTTCCAAGAATAGTTATTTCATCCTGTTCAGGAATCATTTACTATAAGATTACATGATCAATGGATACCAGATCTGAATAATGAAAATTTTAACAAAAATTTCAATGTATTTTCCTAGATAAATTTCAGCTATGATATAACCAAGCAAACAACCAATTAAAAACTGGCATTACAAATTGAAATCAAGTCATATACTAATAATATTTGTCTGACTATCTTCAAGGAAAAGCAGATCTGCTTTTAGTTAATACTCAAGATTTTACAGGATGGCAAATAAGACATTAATATTTTATATGTATAAAAATTGGAAATATCAGAACCAAATATTAAATTACATATAAGCCAATTTATAGCCTAAATTGATTAGCATTGGAAATGAAATAATATTTTTGGGGGCTTTACTTGTATTTTATCATATATTATTATATATTTTTAAGAAAATAAATATTAACGCTTTTACGTTTGTTATTCTCTTTTTGAACACTAAACAGCCTATACAGAAACATGTTTACTCATCTAAATAATAAAAGAAGCTGTCACTAATCCAAAATAGGGAGAGATTGAGAGAAAGACAACTGAGAAGAGACAAAAAAGACTGTTTGTCTCAGAAACAATACTTACCCTTTGATGAAACATCTGAAAGTCATTTCACTATACATTACCTGTGGACCCATTGACAATGAGTTTGGCATCTGCTCTTTAAATAATTGCAAATTCAATTTAAAATATTTATCCATCCCCCACTACCAAAGTTTAGTTTTTAAATGTATTTAAAGAACATATTGATTTCCATTGGTTTTTAAAAAAATATTTCATACATTAAAAAAAAAGTATATTTCTAAAAAAATATAAAAGATATGGTATTAAGTTATATGTGTATTATACTTTGTGAATGTTATACATAAATGCTGTAAAGGGCAAGTGTTCTACGTTAATCCCTTTATGTGATAAATGTTGTTTTTATTTATCTGAAATTACTTCCTGTGTAAACTCAAAAAGTATATAAATTATTATTCTTACATATGTATAAATATGTGTGTGGGCATGAGTATCCACTTATTACGTATTATATGGCAAAAGTTTTAATTTATCTATTGATTACTATAGCCAAAATATAAATTTATTACAAAGAGTTATGTGAAAAGACCTTGATATAATCATCCTCATGAGTCAACCCTTCTTCTCAACAACCACCCTAGAGAATAACTGCAATCAGCATAACCTTTGAACTTTGACACAATGGTATAAACACTATTATCTATAGAGGGAAAACATTGCTTCTACCAACTGATTAAAACTTGTGGTAGAAATTTATTTAATAAATCTAATCAACTTGAATCATTTCACAATGTTTATAACCAAAATGAAACACTGTATTTTAAAATGAGAATACATTTATTTTCTGATCATATGATTAATCACGTGCTGAAATATAGTTTAGTTTTGAAATTTTCAACATTACTTTTCACAATTTTTTTTTTAAAATTAATTATGATAATATTTACGTTATTGGTTTTTATTAATGTTATGTGTGTGCGTGTGTCATATCGTTAATCTTATATGCTATATCATTCTTTAATCTTAAATTAATAAAACAATTATCCATATTAAAATTACGAATTTGTCGTTAATTCTTCGTTTATATAATTTTTTTAAGAAACATTTTAATATCTATATATTTAGAGAATTATTTTTTATTTGAATTTATGCAATGTTTTTTTGTTTTTTTTTTAACGCTAAGCTACAATTCAGAGAATTATGCTTGTTAGCTTTTTTCTGATTTCCTATACTTCCAGATGGCGTAAAAAAAAATAGTTGCAAAGGATTTATGCTATTATGAGTGACATTCAAAATATATTATAAATAAAATGATTTAGTAAATACGGAATTCTAGCTCAGACTTTCACACGATTTAGATATTTATATTCGATAAATATTTAAATAATTAAAACTTCAATAGGACGCCACATACTTGTTAGGTTGTTGAATGCGCGTGGAAACTGTTTTTTTTTACGTACAGTAATAGAAAATATGTCATGAGTTGTCAAGCATTGGTGGTCGAGAGGTCAGCGACAGCTGCTTTACAAGAAGTTGTCCCGGGTTAGCGGGTTCGCTTCCCGGCTGATACTATGACACATGAGGAAAAAAAATATGTCATGAGTTTTAATAATGCTTATACACAAAGTTTTTTTTTTTTTGCAAAATTAGTCTTATTGGCTACAATATGCACTAACACTTTTATATCCGTAGCATTTAGTTACAAGCTCCCCCCCCCCCCATAGTTAACCTAAATCAGTGAATGGTAATAAACGTCATATGATATACATTTTAAACACACATACGATTGTTTTAACTTTTATGTACATACATATAGCAACCATTTATAAACAAATAGGGTCATTCCAACTCTAAGGAAAGAAAAAAAATTGCTTTAGAAATGAATTTGCAAAGACTACACAAATTAATCTGCAAATAAATACATTGATATAGAGATCCTGCTAGTCCATTTTTATGCTAAGTTGATATTTGGTGATGCTATCTTCTAATTTCTTCTGCAGAAAACTTCAACATCATAATTAATTATAGCCTCTATTGTATTTTATTCCCTGCCATATTTCCCTAATGAAAACAATCAACATTCCACTTCTTTAGAATTACTTTAAGATAATCCTTATAACAAATGAGGTCTACCTCTCCGACAATATCATACTCTAGTTCACCAAAAAATATCCTTTTAGAAAGTCTTGCATTGTCCATTCATTTTACATGTCCATTGAATGAAGGTATGATTTTACAATAGTGGATTTAATAGCATCCATATGTAGCAAATTAAAATATATTGATCAGTTTTATGATCTTGCCGTTATATTTTTAAAATTGTACAGAGCATGCTTAAATAAAACTTTTCTAATGCCTTTATGTTGCATTGATATGGTATCCATGTTTTATTTCCATACAATAAATTAGGTAAAATAACTCTGTATACAACTTAGTTGCAGTCATTATTTTGTGTTGATGAAATACTCTTATCTTTTTTTCCCCCCAACGTGTCATAGCATCAGCCGGGAAGCGAATCCGTTAACCCGTGACAATTTCCTGTAAAGCTGTCGCTGACCTCTCGACCACCAATGCTTGACACATAAATACTCTTATCTTTTAACTTGCTAAACTTAAAGAGCAGCACCTTGGAATCCACGTTATACATCAACACCTTTCTACTTATAAACTACCAAGGTAAATTTAAATAGGTGTATTTTATCAAGAGGATGTCCAAGTTAAAAGCTACTGAGGATTTTTCTTTTGTCACTGGCTTACTAAACCAAAGTCATTACATGGGCATTTAAAATACTGAGTACATTCTGTACATTGTTTTTTAATAGACAAAAATAGTGCATTCATCAACATACTATTAATCCTGAATCTAAAAATTGAATTTCTTGTTCTTGCTTTTAATCAATTCAAATTTTCTATATGCATTTTGATACCTGTTTCATTAAGCTGCCAATAAATATTCCAAAGATCACTGCCATAAAAATTGAAAATAATATTGGAGCTACATTAGCCTTTAATTCAATTGCTTCAGTTTTCCCACTTGTAATAATAATACTACCTTTCATTTCATCGTGTATAATATGAATAAATTTTAATGGATAATTAATCAATTTTAATCAACGCCTAAACCTGTTCATTTAATTGAATTAAATGCCTTGACTAATCAATAAAAGCAATATATAAAATCAATATTTTTATTTCTGATCCTTGTTGTGCATTTGTCTAGCAACAAAAACCATGTCAATAGTGCATCTTAATTTTCTAAAACTGCCTTGAGTCTTTAGTAACCATTCACTTATGACTGAAGGCAATCTATTTAACAAAAACATTGACACTACCGTTATTGAATAAAAATGATATGTCATTATAATTATTGAAATCTTATCTAATTTCTTTCTTTTAAAAAAATTGATACAATATAAACATACTTAGGATCAGATGGCTCAATTTCATGGGTCACTATATTCCTAAAATATTCAATACTTTTGAAGCTAAAATATTATGATAATTTAAAACTTCTCAGGCATAATCTGCAGCCATTTCATTTTTAAGATTACAAAGATCTGTTTGTGACATTATCTTTGCTCAAATCAAAATGAGTTCATAAAATGAATATATCATTAAAACATCAACTCAATTCTTATATTATTATTCAAAAGATGATCAAAATTCTCCTTCCAATTATTCAAAATATCATTGTCATTATTTAAGAAAATGCCATTACTGAATTTATGGTACTGTAATACCATTTTCTTGCTCCATACATTGCTTTCCGTGAATCAAAAATCTGTTTAGAATTACAATGAGAAGAAAATGTCCATATTTTCTTTGCAGTTTTAATACACCAATCATTTTTAAGCTTTCTTGTCAGTCAGTGAACTTCTTTCTTCAGATTTCTATATTTATTATGAAGCTTTCATATAATTATTATTATGCTAAGCAAAAAAAAAAATGCCATGTTTGCCTTTAATCAAATTACTAATAATAAGTTCATTGTCAGAAAAACAACCATAATTCTTCTTTTTAGTGAATCCAAGAACATATTTACTTGTATCTGTAACATACTTTTTAAAAGAATTCCATGCTTCAGTAATATGACAATCCTGGGAATGCATATTAGCAGCTTTAGTGCTTAATAGCTTTAAAAATTTAACATACAGTAGATATTTCTATAAAATATGAACATAAATCATTTTGTAAATATGTTTCAAAGCATACTTTAATGATTAAAAAACAATGATTAGGATAGGTAAGCTTGGGCTTACGCAGTAAGCATAAGTCTGTTCCTGCATCTAAACAGTTCGGCTGGGCATAAGATTGTTTACAGATATATAGGAGAGAAAAAACTTTCTCTTGACTTCTTTATGTTGTGTTTTTGCTACTCTTAAGGCATCAAAAGTTGCCTGAATTCAGCTTGTCTAATTTTTTTTATATATACATTATGTTGATGGATCCCATCATGTGTGTCCTGCTGGTTTTGGTATATTGTGTTCTTTTTTTTTAGTTGTGTTATTCTGTATCTCTTTTACTGTTTTTCAACTATAATGCTGATTTTAGTTTAAACAGTGACCATGTTGCAGCAAAAATATCTGGTGGTGCTAGCATGTTATCCCTTTCTTTTATTTTTTCTGTCTTGTGGTGGAATGTGTTGAGGTTTTGTTTTGCATTGTAGTCGAAATTGAATTTACATCTGGTGTACCAATATACATACAAGCTAAATGTCGCTGCTCTTATTGTTGGGATTGCATTTTTTGTATACCTGGAGAATTTTTGCCATTGTTGTGTCTTTCTGATGGTAGTTATTTATCATTATTTCTCTTACCTTTTCCAATCCCAGACAATCATTTAGAAAATGATGTCGTGTTTCTTCTTCTCTTTGGCACAACCTGCACAGTGGGTCTATTTTCATAAAGAACCTTTTAAAATGGATGAAGTATGATGTAGGCAAGACATTCAGATTTACTTTGACTATGAAGTCAAAGAATTTAGGCTCCAGGAACCAATTTTATATTTTTTTAGGAGCTGTGCAGTGTTTATTTCAAGGACCATTTTGTTGTTGATATCTTGTTGTGTCTGCTCTATTAGGCTATGTATGTGCCAGTATGAGTATTTAATTGGGTTAGACAGGGTTATTTTGTCCCTTTGATTTCTTATGCTGTCTAAAAGTGTGGCTATATAGTTGTCTTTGGGAGGTGGTCAGTCAGTGGGTATTATATCTATTATTTTTTGAATATTTGGAAACTTTGTAAATGTTGTAATCAGCAGGCTTATTATTTTTTGTGTGTAAAAAGTTGTCATGTAGTCCAAGCCCATTTAGTTTTGTGGGTTGGCTTAATTGCCTCATTGAAATGGCTACCACCTTTTTATCCCAAAGTAGTTTATTGCACATGGAGTTTATTGTTGATATAAATTTTTTGGTAAACCTTATCACTGGTAGGTAGTATGTGATTTTTGTCATTATCAGTTGGTTGAAGAGAGCAACCTTTGAGTATAGAGAAAGGTATGATTTAGCAAGTGAGTATGTGATTCTTTCTGTTTGTGTTAAGATTTTGTCTTGTATTGTTCTTCTCATCTGCCCCATTCCCAAATGAAATGGGAAACCCAGAAACTTATTTGGTTTTCCTTGGTATATTTGTGTGTTGGTTTTCCCAGTAAAAATTGACCACACAGCTGATTTATTAGTATTTATTTTCAGATGAAATTTTGTTGTATAGTCTTTTATTATTTTTTGGAGGGTATGTAGTTGTTTCTTTGAAGTTAAAAAAACCGTAACATCATCCATGTAGGCTATACAGGGTATGTAAATATTGGTGTTTGGTATTTGTATTCCTTGTAATTTTTCCTTGATTTTTTTCAAGTAGAGGGTTTATGTATAGTGTTAAGAGTCGTGTACTTAGTGGAGATCCCTGGAGGATGGATTGGTTAGGGTAGAAAGTGGGTGATGTTCTTCCATTTAGCATAATGTGTATCTCCCTATTTAGGAGCAGGTTGGCTATCATGTATAAGATTGTTCTTGGTATTTTTTTTTAATTGATTGGTTAGTTTGTTGATGGGGACAGAGTCAAAGGCACTCTCAAAATCCAATTGTACTACTATGGACCCATGTTTTTTTCTTTTTATTGTTGAATTTACTATTATTTTAAATATTAGAGCTGCTTGGCCTGTTGAAGACCCTTTTTTAGCATATTGATGTTCCGATGTTATTGGTAAGATGTAGGGTTCTATCTTTTCTTTTAGTACTTTTTTTAGAATTTTGATTCCCAATGGCTCCATTGAAATGGGTCTTAAATTTGTAATTTCCGAGATGGATTCTATTTTTTTCATGAAAGGGACCATTGATATCGGGATTAGACCTTGTATGTTATATAATTTTTGTGAAAGTTGATTTGCTAGTTGACATAGTAATTTATTTGTAAAATTGATTTAGATGAGTTAGTACAAATTTTGGGATCCCGGATGGTCCTGGGTGACAAGTGCTTTGTAATGTTGTGAGTATTCTTGCAAAATCTTCTTTTATAGGAAGTTTCATTTTCAGGTTTTCCAAAGTAATTTTCTGGGATCTTTCATTGGTTGTTTGTTGTGAGTTTACTTCTGAAGTATTGAATGATGGGTTCTATCATGTTATAGCCTGTTAACACTTTATTTCCTGTTTTAATTGCTATAGGTACTTTGTTAGTTGATGGATATCCTAATGCCCACCTAATGTAATGATGGGTCCAAGTGTGTTGTTCTGTTAAACATATTTTTTTCTTTTTGATGGCAATATATTGTTTTAATTGGTTACATGTTTGATTGTATAGCTGTGTAAATTTAACAATGATTTCTTGTTTATTTTTGATTGTTTTTGCTGTTATGATCTTTTTATGTATTTCTTCTGCGAATGTTATGAGTTTTGTTGGTCGGGTTGTTTTTTGTGTCATTTGATTGATATTATAAGATATGGTTTTTGTGAAAGCTATATATTTTGTTATTGGGTCAAGGTCCATTTGATTTAGTTTGTTTATTGCTATATATATTTCTGAGAAAAAAACTTCCTGGGTATTGATTGGCAGTAGAATTCTTATGGTTTTCTGTGGGTAGTATTTTTGGTTATATTAGTATTTTTGGTTATAATTTGTATCTAAATTTATTTTTATTGTTTCCACTGCATGATTTGAGAAATGTGTGTGGGATAGACTCATTTCTATTGCTTGATGCAGCATTGGAGAATAGAACATCAGGTCTATCAGAGTTCCATATCTGCTGTTATAGAAGGATATGGAGTTTGGTGGTAGGAATCCTTCTCCACTCATAAGTCGTATTGCTAATTGGTGAATCCAGTTATTAACAAACTTTTGGTAGCTCATATTAAAATACCCTGTTAGTATTGTTGGGTAAGGATTGTTTGCCAGCATTGAGTTTATTGTTGCAACTATTCTATTGATTATAATTGGACCTGGTCGAATATATACATATATGATATTGATTGAGAGATTTTTGTGGTAAAAAGCTGTGATTATTAGGTTTGAGTCTATGTAGATTATTTTGAAAGTAGTGAAGGGACAACTCCAGCTTATGTATATTCCTGTCCCACTGGCTGGTGCAGATGAGTCTCTTGAGCATGCACAAAAACCTTGTGTGCTCATGACTTGTGCTGGGTCAATTTTTGATCCACTATGTATTTTGGTTTCAAGGAGCCCCAAGATGCTTTGTTGTATGACTTGTATCCATTTGTTTATATTCTGTATTTTTGTCCTGGAGTTCATACCCCTTACATTAACTGCAGCTACCTTTATAATCATACTGGTTTTTGATTTATAGATTTTTTGCTTTGAGATGTGTTGACTATTTTATTTTTTTAGTTGTTGTTGGTATTGTCTCTGTGTCTGTATTTTGGGTTTTTAAAACTGGTGTTTTTTGTGGGTTGTATGTGTCTGTGTTTATATGCCTGTGTTTAAAATGATCACTTTCACTGTCATATTCTGAATTGGTTAGTCATTCGTCATCTGTTTCCATTTCTATATTCTTTTCTTTTTCTTGAATTTTCCTTTCTGCTGGTTGGAGTTCTTTTGCTTTAGTTTTGATTTTTTTAATTTCTTTCTTTTTTGTTTCCTTTTGCTGTCTTCTTTTGCTTTTTTTTTTATTATATTCTCAATTGCTGGAAGACTTTCTGCAATTTTATCCATGATTTCAGTAGCTGTCTTGTTTAGAATTCTGGGTTTATCTTGGCCAGAGATATCTGTTTTATTTTCTATTGTTTTTGTTGTGTCATCTTTGACTTTTTTCCCCATTAGACTGTGAGTTTTCATTTTCTTTTATTTCCATTTCAATTATTTGTTCTGTGTTTACAGATGTAGAAGTGTTTGCATTTTTATTTTTCTCCGTTGTTGTATTAGTTTTGTTTAAGTTGAGTTTTTGAAGGTGTGAATTTGGTGGTTGTGTGTTATCTGTGTTTACTGTAATCATTTCTACTAAATTGGAATTACTTTGGTCTTTTTTTTCTTGATTTTTTTTCCTTACAAACAGTCACTACGTGTCCTTTTTTTCCACATGCAAAACATCTTGGTTTGAGCCCTCTTATATACAGTTGAAGTGTGGCTTCTTGGTCTGTGATATGTGTTGGGATGTTTTCTGGCTCTATGTTTTTGTGTAATTTGACTTTGTATTCATAACTGTTTGATAATATTGGGATTGCTGCTTCTTTGATATAGATTTGTTGGAAAAATGTTACTTTTCCAAAAGGTTCATCATCCTTTGAAAGTCATCTAGATTGTATCCAAAGTAGGTATTTTTGATAACTTCAGTTATATTTTTATATTTATTTTGATCAACTTGTTTTACTGCAAAATTTCCAATTGTTTTAATTTTTTTTTTAAACTGTTCTATTTGTTTGGAGCTTTTGAATTATAGTGCCACATATCTATTATTGGGATGGTCAGCTATACAACTGACTGAGTCGATAATTTTATTTTTTTCTAGTGCTTCAAGTAGAAGTGGCTTGGGGAAAGTATATAGTGAGCAGTGATTGTCTGTTACTGCTAACACTATTGAGTTGTCCATGAAGAATCTTTTAAAGGTTGTAAAGAGTGTCCGAAGTATCGTGTTAATGGAATTGTTCTCCAATTGTTTCTAGCATTTCATCTGTCCATACTGTGAGTAGGGGAGGTAATGTTTGATCTTGTTCTGATATGTTTAGATTCTTTAAATCTTCCACTGTAGTTCTTCTGAATCTGTGGGGTCTACCCTGATTTACGTTAGCACTAGGGCTTGCGTTAACATTAGATTTTTTTTCTATTGTAGCGTATGTGTTACTTGGGGCCTGTGCTGTGTTGGCTGTTAGACTGAAATTTTTATCAGTCTCCATAATGTTACTCATTAAAACTATTTTTTTATTATTATTTATGGTAACTGTTTCTTAATTGTACTTTTAACAATTCAAATAATTGATTTATTGTTGTCTTCTATTTTAAAACGTTTTCATTAGTTCAAATAAACATATTATTTCGAACCTCTTTTATTTTCCGGCCATGACTCTGTCACAGGATTAGATAATCATTTGCTTTTCCTATTAATTTGTCTTAAAATTATCTTCTTAATCAAAAGGTTATGTTTGGGCTACTTAGTATGCGATTATTAATCAGAAAAAAACATAATTTTGATGTTTTTGATTTATAAAAGGTTAGAGCTAAATTAGCTTACCTGTATGCGGGAGAGTATTAGGTGGCGCTTTTTTCATTTTGTAAAATATGTAAAATGTAATTAAAGGGGATTTGAACCTCACTTTCAAACTCTTTTCAGCCATCCGTTTCATCTTATATAACTAATACACATAACCACATACATGTAAAAAGATAACTGATCTCCAATATACATATTTCATGTTGACCTAGCACTCATCAGTTGGTCCGGATCATCATTTCCCACACATATATATAATAAGTGCTAGGTTGATATTGAGATAAAGAATCTTCCAACTTTAATGGGTTGGTTTCAACCTTCTCCATTCTCCAACTTTTCAGCCTTCCATATCATTGTAAATCTGTTGCTGGCATATTCATAGTCCTTATTCACTAATTTTGTTGTTATACCCATGTCGACCATAAGTTATTCTGACCCCTCCCATATGTAGGATCTTAAGACCATTTAAATACATAGAAGAGAGATGGGTAGAATAAGGTTGGATCTACATTTTAATCATTTTAATTTTGGAGAATATCTATAATATATTTTAATTTAAAAATTGAGTACATATGAAAGGATTAACAATAATAACAAATAATAAAATGCAATATTATTCAATATAGATTTCAGCACATTTTCAATAAATGAGAATTCTTTTTTGCAATCAAGTTAAAATTTCAATCCACAATATTTCCAAGGCAACAACAAATTAAAACTTGTTGATTAGGTTAAAATAATATACTGTCTAAGCTACCTTTTAACAAAAGATAGTTTCAGATGTCTCCAATTTTGGTAGTACTTAAGCTGTTAACTACTTCAGCTTCTTTCTTAGTTTTTTGTGATAGCTGGTGATCATCTTTTTTAAGATCAGCTCTTTATAAACAATGAGGATTGCCAATTCCTCAACAAGCTTTGTGATAAATGCTTAGCCAGAGAAAGCATTTAAAGTATCTCTGTCAGGAACCCCCTCCCCCAACCCCTGACCATGGTTTCGTGCTTTGGCACTCCTCAGGTTAGGTTCAGACACTAGTGTCTGAACCTACCCTAGCACCTCTCTGAGGAGTGCCAAAGCACGAAACCATGGTCAGGGGTTGGGGGAGGGGGTTCCTGACAGAGATACTTTAAATGCTTTCTCTGGCTAAGCATTTATCACAAAGCTTGTTGAGGAATTGGCAATCCTCATTGTTTATAAAGGGCTGATCTTAAAAAAGATGATCACCAGCTATCACAAAAAACTAAGAAAGAAGCTGAAGTAGTTAACAGCTTAAGTACTACCAAAATTGGAGACATCTGAAACTATCTTTTGTTAAAAGGTAGCTTAGACAGTATATTATTTTAACCTAATCAACAAGTTTTAATTTGTTGTTGCCTTGGAAATATTGTGGCTTGAAATTTTAACTTGATTGCAAAAAAGAATTCTCATTTATTGAAAATGTGCTGAAATCTATATTGAATAATATTGTATTTTATTATTTGTTATTATTGTTAATCCTTTCATATGTACTCAATTTTTAAATTAAAATATATTATAGATATTCTCCAAAATTAAAATGATTAAAATGTAGATCCAACCTTATTCTACCCATCTCTCTTCTATGTATTTAAATGGTCTTAAGATCCTACATATGGGAGGGGTCAGAATAACTTATGGTCAACATGGGTATAACAACAAAATTAGTGAATAATGACTTTGAATATGCCAGCAACAGATTTACAATGATATGGAAGGCTGAAAAGTTGGAGAATGGAGAAGGTTGAAACCCACCCATTAAAATTGGAAGATTCTTTATCTCAATATCAACCTAGCACTTATTATATATATGTGTGGGAAATGATGATCCGGACCAACTGATGAGTGCTAGGTCAGCATGAAATATGTATATTGGAGATCAGTTATCTTTTTACATGTATGTGGTTATGTGTATTAGTTGTATAAGATGGAACGGATGGCTGAAAAGAGTTTGAAAGTGAGGTTCAAATCCCCTCTAATTACATCTTACATATTTACAAAATGAAAAAAGCACCAGCTAGGTACTGCCCAGCATACAGGTAAGCTAATTTAGCTCTAATCTTTTATAAATCAAAAACATCAAAATTATGTTTTTTTTTTCTGATTAATAATCGCATACTAAGTAGCCCAAACATAACCTTTTGATTAAGAAGATAAATAGTAAAGTTTTAAGACAAATTAATAGGAAAAGCAAATGATTATCTAATACTGTGACAGAGTCATGGCCGGAAAATAAAAGAGGTGCCAAAGCATGAAACCATGGTCAGGGTTTGGGGGGCGGGTTCCTGACAGAGATATTTTAAATGCCTTCTCTGGCTAAACATTTATCACAAAGCTGAGGAATTTGGCAATCCTCATTATTTATAACTTACAAGCTTAAGAGAATAGGGTCATGTGATCTATGACTCTTATTTTGACTATTTACAGCCCTTTATCTATTGAAAAGATCAAGCAAAAATCAGCTCCTTCCTCAGACTTATAGGATTGTTTTTGCTTACAAAACAACTAATAAAATTAGCTTTTTCATTATACATACCTTTTATAGAGGCGTTTTATCATTTCAGCAATCTACTTACCATGATAAAAAGCTTAGATGATTTTTTTTTTTTTACATTACAAATTTATTCTGTGAGTAGATTTATATAAAATGAAAAAAACAACAACTTATAATATTTTTTTTATCATGGGTCATAGCATCAGCTGGGAAGCGAACCCGCTAACCCAGGACAACTATTTGTAAAGCAGCTGTTGCTGACCTCTCGACCACCAATGCTTGATATATATTTTTTTTTTTTTCAAATTAACTTTCAGCCATTTCTTTTAGTTATTAGACAATAAAACTTTTTGTCTTAAAACAATTACAAAGTGTTATTTTGAGATTACAGGTAAAAATATAAGAAAAAAATAAAGATATATAAAAATAAAATATTTGAACACAGACTTTCAAGCTCCATTCAATTAAGTGCTCAATACAGCATAAAATAGAATATTGAAGATCATTTATTTTTTCCACATGTATGTTAGTCATGTGTATCAGTTATATAAGACAGAATGGATAGCTGAAGGAGCTTGAAAGTCTTGTTCAAATCCTCTATAATTACATTTAAAAACTCCAATTATGTTTGTATTTCAAATATTAAAAATAAAATATGTAAAAATTTAATTCTTTAAAAGCACACAATTTTTTATTTACATTCATTATATCATTAATTTCATTTTTTTAACCTTAATTTTAGACAATATCTTTTTTTACATGATATATATGCACAATATATATCAACAATCTTTAGTGTCTATTTAAATATATCAGACCATTATTAATAAAGGTGGGATTCCACCTCTGTTGCTAAAAGGAGGTTGCCTTGGCAACAGTCTGATATTCTTGATTATTATCTATATTGGAATTGTCTAAGTGTTGACTGGTTTCTAATGGTTACAATATATATGTTATGCCTTTCATAAAATTTATGCATTAATATATCCTGTATAATATTCTATTTTTTTGTTAACTATTTTTGTTAATAACTTAATGTTTACATTTAAATTTTTTAATATTTGTAAATTAGATAGATATACACATGTTTATATGTATACATCTGGATGTCAATTTAATGTTTTAACATTAGAATCGGTAATAAAGCACTTTCATTAAATGAACATTCCATTTTTAAAATCTAGTTAAAATTTCAAGCCATGATATTTTTAAGGTAACAATCAATGGAAACTTGTTGTGTTTTGAAATAATAGTTGCCCTAATTATTAATAAGTTTATTAAAACATTAAACTAATATACATGACTTACTATCAGAGGGTCTTAATTTCAGATAAGAATTAATTAAGAGAAGTTTGTCATACTTCAAATTCTAATACTTACATATGTTCATTGACTCACTATAAACTCATTTAATTTCTTAATAGTGTTCTCTTAAGTAGTAATCATTTTTTATTATTTGCTAGTATATTTATTATCAGAAGCTAAATACTGATTCATCAAACTAAACACTAGCAGTATAGAACAAACTTTTAAAAAATCCCAACATCTGCTTCATAGGCATGGATATTGATTTTCTTTAAACCCTAATATTTTTATTACTATATGCTTTTTATGTTTGCTATCACTATGTCCTTCATATGTAACACCTTCTCTATATCCATTACATACTTTATTTAAGATTGTCTTTAATTCTTTTCTAGAGCTATGCACTTTTTCCTCATCATCTAATAATACTGTTTTTCTCTCTCCTACATTTTTTTCTTTTAATATATTTTCAAAAATTTTCCATCTCTTTCTCTTTTATTAATATCCTCCAATAATTTCCTGTTTAATTTCATTCTCTCTGTATAATTATCTATTTTAGCCAATTTCTTTTTTAAAAAATATTTTTCCCATTTAATATTAATATCTTTTTCACTTTCTTTGTTTTTAATAGAACATTTATATTCTCTGCATGCTTTTTTCCCTTTCTTTTACAGTTTTACTAATTCTCACTTTTTTATTACTTTTATTCTGAATATTCTCACCTAAAACCCTATTTGCCACTTTTTCTACTTCACTACACCGATCCTTATATTCATCCCCAACAAACTCTTCTATGATTTCTTCTATCTTTATTTTATATTCTTCTAACTTATTCTTATCATTCATTTTCCATCCACATCATTCACTAATCTTTCTACTTTTATTACTATTTTCCATTACATTATTAACCATTTTTATTATAAAGAAATAATGATCACTATTAAATATTCTCGCTTCATTATCAAACACTTTAATTTTTCATACTTTAGTCATTCTCTTTTTTTCTATTAAGACATAATATATTTTGTAAAATATATTAATTATAGACCATGTGCATTGTGCCTCATAAATATTTAATAAATTCCCCATGCTCAAATTCACTCTCTGACAAACATTTTTCAAAAGCTCTCCATTCTTGTTATTCACATTATCAATTTCTTCAATATGCCCATCATATCCCCTATAACCAATATTTTCTTCCTCCTTTTTTTTAAACTCTGTATATGCTTAACTAGGCATTCATATATACTACTGCTATCTCCAATTGCCATAAACACTATTGTCACCATCTATTTCTTGTCTTCCTAACTTTATCTCAAACCATAAATGTTCTTAACATTTTACAGAATTTAAATATTTTTGTCATCACTCCTATACCATCACACCTTTTTTTCTTTTCCTTTTCTATTTATACCCTGCCATACCAATTCTTCCAGTGTAGGTGTTCTTTTTTAGGTGTGTTTCCACTACTGCATACCTCAAGCTCTTCATTTTTAACTGCTTTTTTTAATTCTAGCCATTTTTCTGGTCTTTTACCACCTTGCCTATCCAACATTCAATTTTAATAATTTCTTCATTTCTTATTATCCTTTTATAAATTCTTTTGTCTCTTTCTTCCCCATTACATTTATAATTAGCTTGTTTATCATTAGTTTTACAGACCCATACTCTCTTGACATTTACATTTATATCTAAATCAGCCACACTTTATTTCTTAGATCCCATCCATTCTTAATCTTTTTTTGAGAATACTGTGATTTAAAACTCTACCTCCCTTTATAAGTTTCCCAAACTATATTTTTTTTATAAATCAAATCCCATAATGCTTCACTTCCTAGTTTTGTTAAGTGCAATACATATTTACTATATAACTCCCTCTTATTAGTAAAAAATCCCACACATCCAGAAACATTTCTCTAGCATAATTGTTTCAATCTCTCATTTATAGAACATGCCCTATCTAACATATGCCTATTGTCGAATCTTGGTAGTAATTCAGCTATTCTTACTCTTCATTTAATTTTATTCAAAATAACTAATCAATTCTTTGTATTCATCCATTACTCTCTCTGATGGCTCCCTTGTTTCTTTACCTTATCTGTAACATCCTTAATTCTAGCTCCAGGCAAACATACTCTTTCATATCTATTTCTATTTTCTCTTGCAATTTCATTCACTACATCCTCTAATTAGTGAGTCTCCTATCAATATTGTCTCATAGCTTACTTTCTCTACTTCATCCATAACATTCTCTTCCACCTTCCACACTTTCTTATCTTATTCTTCTTTATCACTTCTATTCATTAATTCTTTGATCTGCTCACACTTCATCTCAAACAATTTTAATTTTACTTCTACATCCTTTACCTCTTCTCTATTTTCCTTATTCTTTGGCTAACTTTCTCCATTGTACTATTTATTTTTGTCATCTATATATCTTGTCACTCCACTAAATATATACTCTATTTTATCTTCCTTAACTACATTCCATTTTTCATGACTTTTTTTAAAACTATATACACTTAGAAACTGTTTTTTCACCTATTTTATCACATTTATACATGATCTACATAACCATATATCTATTATATCCTTCCTAGCCTTATTTAAACATTTTAAATGAAAAACCTTAGCACATACAGTACACTCTACCAAAGCACACTTAATGTCCTTCTGACCATTATATATACATTGTGGAATACAAATGCAATTCATATTTTTCAATTCCCCTACTCTAAATTTATGACTTTTCTACTACTCTTTAAACCTCTTTATACAAAAGGAAATAAAATATGATCAAAATACATGCTCCACTAACCTTACACAAACATTACCCTCTTTCTTAACAGAAAGCCTACTAAAACCAATTAAACTTGTGTATGACTAAGTTTTAAAGCCTCCTTGCAATAAACACACACACAAAAAATATTTTTTTTATATTTAAAATGGTTCCCAAATGTTAGCAATATCTTTCACAATCTTTTGAAATCCAATTAAACTATGTCCCTGCACCCCAATTTTTTTTTCACATCCACACACTAAGCAAATATTTTCCAGCAACAATTTTTTTTTCCAGATGTTACTGAATGTATATAAAGCTTTAACTTATCTGGTGGAACAAATCAGGCAGTGCCAAACAATCCATACAGTTTGTGCCATCCAGTGCAAGTCATAGTAACCAATGGATGGAAGAAGATTTGTGCATAAAATTCCTATCTAGGGTCTACTCATCCAGTCTAGTTTCTAGCTTATGGCTTTCATCAGCAAGAAGCCATGGATATGAGTAAGCATGAATAGGGATTTTATGCACAAATCATGCATTCACTCATTACTATGGCTTACACTAGGTGACACTATTGTACAGAGAGTTTGTAACTATTTTAACAGCTTGTGTATGATAGGAAATGATGATCCTATGGTATTTAGTTGTTTACTATCATTTCTGACCATGGAATGATGGTGCTATGGTTATAAAAGAATCAAAGATACCAAAATGTATAGATACTGAACTTGGATCAGATCTGTATATCTATAAAAGCAAATGAGTTTGGATGGAAACCATTATCTGTTTTCATTTTGCATTCATAGCTTTATAATTAAGTAAAAATGTAAAAAAATAGTTGCTGGTGATTGCATTAGATCCTAAGATCTAGATTCAGTGCTGTAAGATCCAAGGCTCCTCACTAATAAAAGCCACAATCTGGAAACTAATCAGGGATATTGGATGAGTAGCCATTAGATAGGGATTTTATAAACAAACCTTCTTGCATCCATTGATTACTATGGTTTGCACTTGGTGACATTACTGTATGGAGAGTTTATCATTGTTTTAAGCTTAAGGTATCTATTTTTAATTAACCATAATAACTCAACTTCATTTCTCTTTTTCTATGTAAAATAACTTTTTCAAATTAGTCTTAAACCACCACTCCATCACATATTCAAGAAGAGTCATTTATCTTTTTTAGATATCTTTTTTATATTTTTCATGATTATGTGGAGTGGAGATTTCAGTTATATCTTGAAAAAAGAAATAATGGTCACATGTAAGGGTTTCTTGCATGTAGACCAGATCTGCCCTTTATGTCATAGGGATGATGAGACCATGTTGCAAGTTGTTTGTCATTGTACCTTGCTTCAATGTAATAGACACATTAGAACCTCCATCTATATAAGTCAGAAGCCTACTCTCATTACCCTGATTACTAGTATTGGCAATGGTCTGTTTCCATCTATTAGGATTTCCATTTTCTTACTCTTTACATATTCGTCCATTAGATGTATGCTTATCTTTAATCCTACCATTGATAATCCCATCAATTATTTATATCAATGCTTCAATCTATTCATGATAGAGACAACAAAGTAGCTCCTTTATTGATTTTTAAGACTACATGGGATCTTCTTTCCATTGCAGATTTTCATTTGTGTTGCTTGGGCTCTACATTTAGTTATTCCTGATTGCAAGACTAGTTGTGTGATCATCCCGGCTTTGTCATTAACTGTATTGCTTTCACCATTGTACTAATATAATCATTTATCTCAGTAATAAAGTTCTTATGGAAAAAAAAAAGAAATAATGAGAACTAATGTGATTTTCTCTTAAGAATAATACAATAGCTGTAAAATAAATACTTCTAATATGATCTCATTTTAAAGTTATAATTATTAAAATAAAAATTTAAAAGATATTGAATAAAAATAATGAACCAGTTACGTGCATGCAATGTATTTGTTTATATACACACAAGTCTATTAACCATCCACATAATGTCTCTAAGCCTCCCTAATGTTTTTGTTTATCTCTTTCAAAACAAACATCAATTCACAATTATAAAAAAAATATTTTTTATTTATTTATTTAAAAAACTATTAGTAAACAGGCAAAAACTCTCCATATAGTAGTGCCACCTTGTGCTAACCAGAGTAATCAATGGACGCCAGAAGGTTTGTGCATAAAATCCCTATCTATTGATTACTCTGGTTAGCACAAGGTGGCACTACTATATGGAGAGTTTTTGCTTGTTTACTAACAGTTATGTGCTAGCATGAGAGGGTGATCATGTGATGTTTAGTGTTTTAAAAAACTATGTTATAAAAGTATAAACCAAGAAAATTACTCATCAAATAAATTTTAAATTGTGTAATTTCAATATGACATCAATATTAATAAGAGTTTGTTAGTTGTCAGTTTATTGGATGATTAATTTTAACTTCCTTTGATCACTACAAAGGAGGTAAAAATCTAATGTGATCCACTTGCATCCTGGATTGGAGATAAATAGTGTCACTTTCATTTTTTCTTTCTCTTTTGCTGATTCATTTAGAAGATCAGTTGAAGAACAACTTTTGTACAAGGTCACAATTAAAAATTATTTGAGCAGCACATTATATTTCAATCACTAGTGAAGTATTGATGACCTTATTTATAATTTCTAGTGATTAAGAAGCCATATTGTAGTATTAAAAAAATTAAAAATATCCATTATTCTACAGTAACCTTAATAACAAGAACTAGACCCCTCTTTTAAGTGTCAAGTGTAATGTGTACTTGCCACATAAACTACTTAGATATCAAAGGCAAAACTCTCCATACAGTAGTGCCACCCTGTGCCAAACAAAGTAATCAATGGATGCCAGAAGGCTTGTGCATAAAATCCCTATTTAGTGTCTACTCATCCAATATCCCCAGACTAGTTTCTGGCTTGTGGCCATCATCAGTGAGGAGCCTTGGATCTGAGAGCACTGCACCTAGATCTTAGGATCTAATGCAACCCTCCAGCAGCTACCTTTTAACTCTACTTTACTACAAAACTATGAGAATGAAATTGAAAACATTATTAATATCTTCAATCTAAGCTCAATAGCTTATATAGTCATATGGGTCTGAACTCAATTCAGCTCCCATACATTTTGGTGTCTTTGGCTCTTAAACAACCATAGCCACCACTATCCTATTAGATAGGATTAGTGTTAAACCACTAAACATCACATGATCACCTTCTCTATACTAGCACATAATTGTTGTAAACAAAGGCAAAACTCTCCATACAGTAGTGCCACCCAGTACTGTATGGAGAGTTTTGCCTTTGTTTACAACAATTATGTGCTAGTATAGAGAAGGTGATCATGTGATGTTTAATGGTACTTAGATATCCTTATAAGTCTGCCTAAAATGAAAGTATTTTAAAATAATCTGCTAGAAAGGAGGAGAAAAGAAAAGCCAACTTTTAAAATACTATAATATTCAATCCAAACATTTATTTTTATCACTTAAAAAAATCAATTTTATTTATTTTCATGAATTATTTTTAATAAATAGTAGTCAAACAAAAAAAAACAACTTATATATAGAATAAATTTAATTATTAATGAACTACAAATTTATGTTATCAAGTATAGTGCTTTCGATATGAACTACTATAAGTTTATTTCTCAATATATAGTCAATCACGTGATTTCCCAAGAATTAGCATTATTTCAATATTTTTGCTAATAATTTTTTTTTGGTTAATTATCTTTTTTCAGGGCCGTCGAAGTATTTCTTTTTTCCTCTCAAAATTATTTTATTGAACATGTGTTACTTGTTAAGTATTTTAATTTTTTTTTTATAAATGTCATTCACAATATTTAATGAATTATTTATATATATATATTGTAACATATATATTTTTAACACGTGAATATCACGTTTCTCAAGCTGTTGGTTATTTTTCTTACCTTTGCAAAAATGATTAAAATTTGGAATCTACTAGTGACAGAGGAAGATGCAGTAAAGTATTTTCACAATTATAGAACAAAAGAGCCTGCATTAAATGAGCATGTTCTCAAAACATGTTAGAAGGGAGTATTCTTTCATCATGTTTTTAATTCTGTACTTTACAGTTATATTAAATTTAACTTACTATACAACCGTCAAATATATATTACTCTAAATGGATCATATACTAATGGCTTCTCACCCAATATTTCTATACCTCAAGGATCACCATTAAGTGCCTTATTATTCATTTGTTATTTAAACCCACTGTTAAGAGAGATTGAAAATGCGATGCCTGGAGTTTACATTCCATGACTTAAAAAAATTCATAAAGCTATTTGCTTATATGGATGACGTCCTTGTCATACTACCTTCACAAAAACATCTGCCATCCCTTTACCATATACTAGATAAATTCTCTAATGACTCACAACTAAAGTTCAATCCTAATAAATCAGCCTCTTGGAGAATCTCAACAGGAAAAAAGATTAACTCTAAATTTCTGGCTGAGCCCCAAGAATTCCTAGGATTCCCCATACATATGTCTCAACATCTATGTCAAAACAACTTCAAAACTCACTTCTTACTTCTACAACCCAAATTGTTCAGACACTGTCCAAAGTATATCTTTCATTGCAGGGAAAAGTTGCTCTTCTTAATATGAAGGTTATATCTAAAATTGCTTACTACCTCCCTGTAATGACTATAACAAAATCATTCATCAGAAAAATAAATAAACAATGTTCTAAACTATTTTGGAAAGAAAACATAAACTCCATTAGCATGACAAAAATGCAACTCCAACGCAAGGTAAATGGCATGTCATTGCATTCAATCCTCTCTTTAAATTATCAAAAATCCCACACACTAATACGTAACCTAATATTAAAACATGGCACCATAATCACATCTGAAACAGTACAACCAACTGACACACCGCCTCCTCAAAAAATATGCTGGCTTGATAAAATATTCCAATACATCAAACGGCATCAAAACATCTCCAATAAAACCTTTACCTTCAAAATCACCATCTGGGAAGCGCACCTAATATTAAATCCAATCATCAACAATATAAAACCCACAATAGGAATCAACAACCACAGAATCACCTCCTTATTCAAATTTTTAAAGTTGGAACCCAAATTTCTAACATTCTTGATTAAGGTCAACCTAGGTGCCATACATACCAACTATTTTTTACATTATAAAAGATTTCTAAACAAAGTGGACCCTATATGTCCAATCTGCAAAACACAAGAAGAAACCTTTGACCATATTATAAAATCATGTACCGGTCTTACAAACATAAGGATGCTCATTTTTCACGGTTCAAAGATTGACTATTATAAAATACTCTCAATAAAAGACTCCATCCAGAGTAGACACTTCCCAATTATTAGACTATCTATTTTTCTGACTCACACCATCTGGAGTGTTCGATGCAAGATAGTTTTCACCTCTCCACCTCCTAATCCAGACCTCACATTTATCAACCTCATCAACAAAATTAGAAATAAAGACTTAATACTCTCATCAAAATTTCTATATGATGAAACCTGGAAATTGTTCCAAATACCAAAACTATTCAAAACATAAGTTACAGTTTAAATTGATTTATAAACCTCAGCACCAAAAGACTCATCACTCAAAACTATTGACCTTTAAAACAATATGTATCTAAATACCTAATATATACAATGTAATTCATTAATAAAATGTTTTGAAACTAAATTTTATTTAATTACAATCATTTGGAGATTTGTATAATTTTTTGTGTTTTTATAATCATCTTTAAAATAAAAATTCAATGAACTATTTAATACGATAATCATTTTTAAAAAAAACAGCCATGTTGTTTAAGACATGACACTTCTGAAAATGAATAATTAACCAAATAATGTGCTGTGAAGAGAGTGAAGGAATTATACTAAGTACCCTTTTTATGTCTATGTAGATGTAAATGCTTAATTCTCAATTATATTTGACTTTTATCTTAGATGCTTTCAATTTTTACTTTTACATAAAAGTCGCTCGAGCATCAGTATAAAATCAGAGGCCGAAGCAGTTTAACCTTGTCCAAGGAGTGGGTCTGGGTTCTCGCTAAACTGAGTTCTGTCTGATAGGTCATGGATGGGTCTGGGGGAGCTGCTTGGAGACTTGCCAGGTGGGCTGAGAGCTGATTGTCCCACGTGAACTCTCTTCAAATGGACGTAGCATCCCTTTGATTGACTAACATTTGATTGTGATAATTATGTCTTTTTTTTCCCTCTTTTTGTGTTTTTTCTTGATGTTTGTACTTGGAACATATTTCTTTATATACCTGTAATACCTAATCTATTGTATAAGGTGGTTCTGTTGCTTTGAGCCACCACCCAGTTTCAGAATATCAATGTAACATTGTAGCCTCTATGGCCCACTGCTGCAGGTGACAGAATGTGGTCCCTGCACAGGTGGATCATACTTTAGTGACTTAATAAAGTTGCTTTGAGAAAAAAAAACTTGAATAAATAAAATGCTTTTTCCACAAACAATAGCCAGTCCCTTAAAGAAGTTCAACTGAAATAACTGTAAAACCATATCCAAAAAAACACATTAGTTTAGAAAAATTGTAAAATTTAATTAAATATTCTGTTGTATTTAAAATTTAATTTAATTAAATTAACTTCTTTATGGAACCAGAAAATTTAACAGTAAAGATATTTTGCTTAAACATAAAAGATAATGGTTGTTTTTGTTCTTTTGGTTTTGCTCTCGTCAACATGATATGACAGTATATTAAATTACAATTAAAAAAAAGCCTAAATATAATCTGTTAATGTAGAAATATACATATAGATTAAAATGGTTTAAGTTGTAGTATTTTATGTAATTCAATAGATAAACACTTTACATAAATAGGATAACAAAAGTAAGATTTTTGAGAATATTGTGAGAAAGTGGATAATCATTGATTATACCTGAACTTTCACTTCAAGTACAAATGACCAGGTTAATTTGATAGAATATTTGGAAAGTTTAATGGTAAAAAAAGAGAAGAAAGATTAGAAAATGATTGATAATCTCAATCATTACAGACACAACTTTGAAAACTCAATGCTAAGCTCTCCAAATGCTCTTTCAATATTTTTCTTTAACATTAAAATTAAATTTCATTTATTTGCATTACCATTTTTACTAAGATTATTTCTATTAATAAAAATCTTAATAATTATAAGCAGCCTTGAAGCGTTCACATAAACAAAAAGTTAACATGTACCTATATTTAGAAAAAAATAAAAAACTTCTATTACAACTACTATCTTTTATTTTATCTCTTTATCTTCACTGATATTATAGACTGTCTACCACTTAGATGAGCAATCCATCAGGCACACAAATGTAGTCTGACTTTATGAGGCATGTCATTTAAACCATTTTTCCTAGGTTCTTTTATGGTTGTGAAGGGGAAAATTACTTCTTAATAGAGATTCTCATGCATAAGATTATTTGCTGGGTATAACTTATCTCAAAACCAATTATTAATCATTCATTATTAATTGCACTGTTTTATGCAAAATGACAAATAAGAAATCTCAGCCTGCTAAATCTGTCCTTGTATCTGTTTTTTTAAATTCTGAAAGCTTTGACAATTTTATGCACACATATATATTTACAAATGAAAAAATAGAGTAATTAAACTCAAATTACAGATTATCAATACATCCAGATTATTTTTATGTAACAATCCAATTCTTCTAAACATCACATGATCACTATATCATACTAGCACATAATTGTTATTAAACAATTCAAGACAAAGCAAAACTCTCCATATAGTAGTGCCATCGTGTACTAACAAGAGCAATCAATGGATGCCAGAAGGCTTGTGCATAAAATCCCTATCTAGTGCCTACTCATCCAATAGCCCCAGACTAGTTTCTGGCTTGTAGCCTTCATCAGTGAGGAGCCTTGGATCTGAGAGCACTGCACCTAGATCTTAGGATCTAATGCAACCCTCCAGCACCCACCTTTTAACTCTATTTAACTACAAAACTATGAGAATGAAATTGAAAACACAATTAATATTTTCAATCCAAGCTCAATAGCTTATATAGTCATATGGGTCTAAACTCAATTCAGCACCCATACATTTTGGTGTTTTTGACTCTTTAACAACCATAGCCACCACTATCCTATTAGGCAGGATTGATGTTAAACCACTAAACATCACATGACCACTATCTCATACTAGCACATAATTGTTATTAAACAATTCAAAACAAAGCAAAACTCTCCATATAGTAGTGCCATCTTGTGCTAACAAGAGCAATCAATCCTAAGATCTAGGTGCAGTGCTCTCAGATCCAAGGCTCCTCACTGATGAAGGCCACAAGCCAGAAACTAGTTTGGGGATATTGGATGAGTAGGCACTAGATAGGGATTTTATGCACAAGCCTTCTGGCATCCATTGATTGCTCTTGTTAGCACAAGATGGCACTACTATATGGAGAGTTTTGCTTTGTTTTGAATTGTTTAATCCAATTCTTTCTATTTTTCTGAGCATTGCGGTATCTGTAGTGGTTGTAACTATTATACATACACATATATTTTTAACAAAAAATTGAGTAATTATTGTAATTAAAGGTAAATAAATTATTACAAATATTACAGGGATTATCAATGGCATGACAAGACATAATGACAGTCTGTAGTAATCTAGGTAAGTGAAATTAGTATAGTGAAAAAAAGAGGGAGAAAGAGAGGAAAATGCAGACCTAGCCTTTGATAAGCCCAGACGTACCCTATGAAGTAATAGAAGACATTCTTGGGGTGGGGGGCATTGTTCATTAATTTTCACAGTTAAGCCTTATATCTGAAGATCATTTTTACTTGCTAACTGTAAATCTTGTTAATAAATGAGTTCAGCACCTCTCATATCTACATACACCCCTCTCCCCCTACTTACGTAAAATTTTGAAAATCTATATTAATTTTTTTTCTACAGTATAAGATATTCATACCTGCACTTATATATGTAATATATAGGGGGTTTGAACTCAGACTTTCACACGACCCTCAATCATCCATGCTATCTCATACCGCTGATACACTTGATCACACACATGTTGAAAAGATAAATAATCACCAATATACGTATATATTGTAAAACTTCAAGTTTCTGTTTACATTTAATTCAAAATAAGTTTTTTTTCTTACACAATATCTGATAGATTTCAATTAAAAATATATTAATCAATTATAGTCAGTTTGAATATAAACTGAAGTATAAATTAACTTAATAATATTTAATAAATTTTATTTTCTTAGAGATATTGTAATACATGAAAATGAATGGAAGACGTTTAATGATTGGAATTAAAATGGGGTTGCCATAATTTTTGCATACATAAATTACAACTAGTTAGAATATCTTTAACATAAACCTCAAAATCTAATTGATGGAGTAGAGTAATATTTGAACTAATACCAATATTAATTTGAAATAGAATAATTTTTGATTTGTATTAGTCGTACGGTGAAATTTTAGTCTTCATTAAAATCATTATGATTATCTATGATTATTAATTTATTTATTTTTTCATATGTCGTAGCATCGGTCGGGAGGCGAACCCGCAACAACCGTCTGCAACCAAATGCTTGCTTGCAAGTCGGCTGCGCTGACCAATCGGCTAACAACGCTTGATTAAATAACTAACTTTCAAAGATAAGTTGTTGAAGATCTTTTAGAGTACTTTTATATCTACTATACATTCTTTATTAACTTCTAGCTACTATTGACCTACTTATGGTTTAAAGGTATCCAACCATCTTTTGCCACTTGAATAAATTGTTATTAATAGAGAAAATCTTATTTACATCTTTGTTGAAAATGATACTTAATTAAATAAATAAAACATATTATCAAATATTTAGCAGTCATGAATTATCATAAATAATGAAGAGTAAAATTTCACTGCCGAGCTAATACGTTTGTACCATATATATCTACTGCAATAAGTTTTCGCAAGCATTTTATAAAACAATTATAATAATTTCATTTTTATAAGTAAGATTTATTGTACACTTGTTTAATATCCATCAAATTTGAAACCTATAGCTTTATTATGAAATCAGTTTTGATTTTTAATTTATTTACTAAATTAATAAAATTTCATTTTGTATACTTTTTTTTCCTCTTTTATCTCCATCTCTAAAGGTTCATTGAAAATTTTATTCATTTGAACCGTTATCATATTTTTGCATTTTTCATAATTTAAATTTTTGAATTCACAACAGCACATTATTTTTAGAGAATATATATATATATATATTACCGTTTATACAGTATTAAAGAATGTGATGCTAGTCATTTATTTTGTGGCCATCTCCAGCTGCTTCAATCCCCAAATACATTGGCCGCTTCGGTTGTAGGTAACTGAACCATTATCTTGACACTGGGGGTAGCTAGATTCTCATTTTCAAGACATCAAATTCTATAAAGACTATAACATAACTGTGTAAAGAATGTTTTTGTTCTGTTTTCCCCAGTAGGAGTCATTATTGAACCTAATAATTGTTTCTCAATAGCTCCCTATGATTGCTTGGCCAAAGCAGGAGATTCCGCTTTCTTTGAAAAACTGTCAGCTGCCCCCTGAGTCCATTGCTGATTTTGCACTTGTTACCCAAATACCTCATGCAGACGGCAGACTAAAGGAAATCACAAATAGTGAACCGTTTTCATTAGGAAAGTTTATAAAAGTTTACACACATGAAAAAAAAACTTGTTTTGTTTTTTTTAACTTTATTGATATTATTAGCTTTATGCATATATAACAATATCCGTGTGTGTGCGGATAAACTTATTACTCTCATTTATTATTATAATAATGGGCAGGAGGTGATTAATATTAATACTTTTATATGTCCCCTTCTAAAATCAAAACTAGAGTCTATATTTTTTTGTCCATATTATATAATTTTTATTTTGCTTTATACTATTGTCTGTATTTTAGTTACACTTTTTATAAATCACTGATATGTGTGGATATGGAAGCACTCAATTATGAACCATATAGTTAATGACTGACAAATCTACAATGGGCAAAATTGAAGATTTTAATAAAACCACTATTGAATCTATCCCCGGATGAAATCTGTATAGGTTTTTTAGCGATATTTTGTTAATAATTAAGCTGTTAAAAAAAATCCATATGTTAAATAAATAAATAAATAATATTTTATTTCTAAAATCTATATTCACTGGAGCAATATAGAATGAAAGTGGTAATACTTATTACAATTCTTAAGTATGTAGAAGAAAACAAGCCGCTATGCTAAAAATCATAAATTGTAAAGCAGGAATGGGCAAAGACATTAATCATTATCCACTAGTCAACCACGAACAAATTTTGAAGTGACCATGTGAATTTTTTAAAAAAAGGGAATTGGCATTATACTATGATAGATTAAATAGCTATACATAAAAACATTTTTTATACTTATATACTCATTACAGATGAGAATCAACTCTTCACAATCGAGACAGCTGTGTGCAGATCAGAATTTGTCAAAAAGTTAGTTGGATGATATGAAATGCATACTTATGTGTTCATCAATTACAAATTTTTTCAACTTTAATATATTCACTGTAATTTCTGAATCAATTGCAAAAAAAAAAAAGAAGAAAAAAAACATCCCATTTTAATACAGAATGGACAGACGAATACAAATTGTGTATGTTATATATGTCATGCACATGTTTCACTTCAAAAACAAATATTGAAAAATATTTTCAAATCATGTATATATAAGTATTTGATTATGTCATTTGGAGAAAATTACAAATAGATTTGCCTTGAAAAAGTGTGTCTACCACTACTATAAATCAAAAATGAAAGTGAAAATCTAATGTCATTCATTCATTACGTTATTGAGAAGAGCCAAGATTATTTCAAACTATTCTTCGCTTGCTAGCAGGAACATATTAAGTCATTTAAATAATTAACATATTGCAGTACATAAGAAGAAAATCTAAAGCATCACCATTAAATCATGGAATAAACAATTCAAGGGCCAAGGAAAGCTTGATGTAATGAAGATGGAAATGTATTGCAAACATATTGATATCTTGGAAGATAGTCAGATTTTAGATATTTATAATTGTAGATCATTTTCAAGTGAAGGCATATTGCAAAAAGTGGAAGAACTGTCTCATATTAATTGTGACATTATTGGACTTTGTGAAGTTGGAAGTAAAGGTGAAGAGAAAATTGATTTAAAAAGTGGACATGTACTCTACTATAAAGGCACAAATATTGGAAATACAAGTGGAGTACAATTCATTATAAATAAAAAGTGGAAGAACAACATTCTGGAGATTAATTGTATATTGAACAGAGTGGCAAGATTAGTTATTCAACTTAATAGCAGATACTAAATGTAGATAATTCAGATTTATGCTGCAACAAGTTCTCATAGTGGTGAAGTAATAGATTTTTATATGGATGTACAAAAGGCTTTTGATCAGACTAAACAACATTTTAAAATTGTTATGGGAGACTTTAATGCTAAAATTGGGAAACAAATTAGAGATAAAAATATTGGAGGTAAATTTGGTTATGGTAATAGAAATGAGAGAGGACACATACTTGAGGAGTTTGCACAAAAAGAAAAACTTTATATGATAAATGCTTTTTTTGAAAAAAAGTATTAAAAGAAAATGGACATGGAAGCATCCAAATGAAGGTACAGCAGAATTGGATTATATTTTGACTAACAGAAAATACATATTTCAAGATTGTAATGTTCTTAATAAATTCAACACAGGAAGTGATTATCGATTAGTAAGATGTAAGATACATGTTAATGCAAAACTACAGAGACAAAAATTATTTTAAAAAACAATATTTACAGTTAATATTCCTAATCTTTAGAAACATTCAAATGAATTTAAATTAGAACTTGCAAATCATTTTCAAGTATTAATAGATTTTGAACATAATTCAGATTTGAATGAAATTAATAGGAATGTAACTGATATACTTTTAAAAATTGCAACAAAGATAGCTGGTAGGAAAAAGCAGAAATTGACCAATAAATTTTTTATTGAGACAAAAGAATTTATGAAGAAAAGAAGGAATGTGAAGATAAATAAATACAATGCATTAAAAAGGATTGAATAGCTTGAATTTTGTAAAATGGTACAAAAAAAGAGTTGATAATGATATAAAAAAGTATAACTATTAACTAGCAAGGAAAGCTGTAGAAGAGAATAAGTCTCAAGAGTGTAAAAAAAACATTTTGGTATTGGTTGAAAACTTATATCTGCAATAAGAAAAAAAGATAGAACTATTACTAAAAAAAAAAGATGACATCATAAAATGGATAGAAGAGTTCTATCAAGAATTATATAGTAATAAAGAATAAGCCCAGAATTTTAAATGAAGTGAGACATGCAATTAAATTTATGAAGAAAGGAAAGGCTCCAGGTAATGATGGGATTATAATCAATATCTTAAAAGAAGCTGGTACAGAAATAGAAAAAATTTAGCAAAATTATATACCAAATGTCTAAATAATAAAGATGTACCAGATAATTGGAAGAATGCAGTTAGTAATATTAATATTTTAAAACACATCAGTCTTTTATTAGGTTTATATAAAAAATTTACCAAGATAATTTCAATTCGTCTACAGAAAACATTAGATTTCAACCAATCAAATAAACTGGATATAAACATGATTTTAGTACAGTAGATCATATCCAAGTATTGAGAGAAGTTACAGAAAGAGCTAATGTATATGAGTTGCCATTATACTTTGGATTTGTAGATTATGAAAAGGCATTTTATTCTATAAGCATATCTTCAATCATTAAAGATTTGAATCATCAAAGCAGAGAACTATGATATTGTCATATTCTGAAGAATATTTATAAAAATGTAACAGCAATGATTAGATTACATAATGATACTAGAAAGGTTAATATTGAGAAGGGTGTAAGACAGGGTAACTCCATATCTCCAAAACATTTTACAGCAGTGTTGTAAGAAGTATTTTGTGGATTAAAATGGGAGGCTAAATAAGTAAAAGTAAATGGAGATTATTTAAGTGATTTAGATTTTGCAGATGATGTAGTTTTTGAAAATAATGTTTCAGAGCTTCAGGAAATGTTGCAAGAGTTATTAGGTGAAAGTAAGACTAAAGGTAAATATTAAAAGACTAAAGTAATGTTCAATCAATTTTCTCAAAAAATGAAAATAAAGATTGATTATGATGAATTAAAAGAAGTAGAAATAAATACCTTGGTCAGATTATTACTACAGATTGTAACATAATGGATGAAATTAATCATAGAATTAAATTTGATTAGAGTGCTTTTGGTAGAAATAACAATATTAAAAACAAATATGCTTATATGTTTGAAAAGGAATGTTTTTAATGAATGTATTTTATCAGTTCTTACTTATGGATCAGAGATTTGGAAACTTAATAGAAGAGAAATACAGAGACCTTAGACTACTGAAAAAAGTATGGAGAGATGCATGTTAGGAGCACAAGAAGAAATCAAAAATGCAATAGATGGGTAAGAGAACAAACAGGTGTTATTGACACTGTTGAAAGAATTAAATAACTGAAGTGGAGTTGGACAGGACATATTGCTAGAAGAGATGATAATAGATGAACAATTAAAATCTTAAACTGGATTCCAAGAGATTGCAAAAGACCCAGAAAGAGACCACATGTGAGATGGATGGATGAAATAAGAAAGTGTGCAGAAGTGATATGAAGAAAAGAGGCTAGAGATCACAGAAGATGGATTGAATTTGAAGACCCCTTCATCCTGCAGTGGATTGATAATGGTTGATGATGATGGTGATGAATTCAGGCTAAAAATAACAAAAAAAGGGGTATGTTTTTCATTGTCAGGAAAACTCATACAATATTATATCCTATTAATAAAAATGCTAATCACTTTATTGCTCAGGAGTTCATAAGAAGTTTGAGAACCAAAACTACGAGTACAAGAATCAATTCATGGATTCCTGACCCCAAGTCAGATGCTCTACCAATTGCACCAAATTGTGCAGGGCATTAAAAGGCATATGTCTTTATTGCTTGGGAGTTCATAAAAATTTTGAGTGCCACCTGTGAATGCAGGAATCAATCCTGAGTCCTCCCAATCCCAAATTTGATGCTCTACCATCTATCCCTAACTGTGCAGGGTTATTATATCCTATGAATAATATAAATTCAATTTTTTATACATCACTTAAAATTACTAAAAATAGAATTCCTGATCCAGAGCCTTCTCAGATTTATGAATTTTTGGGGATTTCAAAAACCGGTCTTTTACCCCCCCCCCCCTGAAAATTCTACTAAGATTGTAAATAAACATTACTTTTACATTCTATATTTTTGTTTATATATAAACACCCCCTGGGCTTTTATAAAATTTGTTCTATTTATAAGAATATAAAATTTTAAAATATACGCTTTTATATATATTACTTTAAAAAATATTTAAATTAATACACTGTACAGGCTTACCCACACCTGCACGTATATAATGTAATGTAAGGGATTCGAACTCAGAATTTCACACAACTCTAAACTCTCCATGCCATCTCACATTGCTGACTCACCTGATCATATGATAGTAATTAAAACTAATGAATTGTCAACAATGCTTTTACTGATTACCTATTTTTGATTTTTAATTCCTGATTGAAAATGCAAATTAATTTTTCATTTACTAATCCAATGTAATATTTTTCAAACATGCAAAGAATTTTAAAAAATACTTTTTCTATGATGATTTTTGCCATTAAAAAAAAAAAAGAAGATTAATAATAGAGAAATTGAATTAACAAAATAAAAAAACAGGCAACCAATTTGTAATTAGGACTGATAACTTTATAGATAATTTACTATTTTGTTCCCCCCCCCCCATATGTCATAGCATCTACCGGAAGGCGAACCCACAACCGTCTGCAACCAACTACTTGCTTGCAAGGCAGTTGTTCTGACGTCTCGGCTTACTTTGTATTGCAAATATTTTACCAATTAATTATTTATTGTAAAAGAATAACATTTTCCAAACCCATTTCAGATTTGGATTGAAAGAGTGCTATGTTAATTTGTTTTGTTTGCAATGTTTCTACCCAGACTGGTATTAGTTTGTGTTACCATTCTTTTGGTGCAGTTTTCGTTTTTATATCTAGATGGCAGGTAACATCAGAGGATAAAAGTTTTACTTTCAGTCACTCACTGCCCATCGCAGTAGAAATAATTTACATTTTGTTTGTCGAAACAACGGTATGTTTTTATTTATTCCAAAAGTTTATTCTTTCATTGTACTTTTATTTCAATGGTATTTCATTAACAAAAATAAATCATATTTTATTTACTATTGTTTTTTTAAGGATTAAAAAATTAACAAGCTCGCTTGGCAACTTTTTTCATTCACGTAACTCAGACTTTTTTTGTTTTTCAATATAATATTAATATGTTTGCAACTAATAAACATTCATTTTGTTAATGGTTTTTAAATCACTCTAAATAATAATAAATTGTAGAAAATAAAAGTCACTTCATACGGAAGGCTAATGTATAATGATAAAATTAAGTCGTCATTTTAACTTCGCTGAATTAAGTTTACTAGGCTTGAAAAAGATTAAAGATCGTCTTAAAGTTCTATTTGGATAGTAGAAAGATTTGGATAATAGATTTTCAGATTAATGATATTCTATTTGCATAATACAAGTCTATGCTCCCATAATTCAAACAAGTAAAGAAAAAAAAGTTTTATGATCAGGTACAGATAAAAATGTATCAAAAGTTTCGGAGAATATATACTTAAAACTGTCTTGCATTGGTGGTCGAGGGGTCAGCGCGACTGCCTTGCACTTGCAGGCAGTTGCCCGGGTTGCGGGCTCGCGTCCCGGCCGATGCTATGACACTTAAAAAAAAAAAAACAGACAAAACTCTCCATACAGTAGTGCCACTCAGTGCAAGCCAGAGTAATCAATAGATGACAGAAGGCTTGTGCATAAAATCCCTATTTAGTGTCTACTCATTCAATATCCCCAGACTAGTTTCTAGCTTGTGGCTTTCATCTGTGAGGAGCTTTGGATCTGAGAGCACTGCACCTAGATCTTAGGATCTAATGCAACTCTCCTTTTATCTCTACTTAACTACAAAACTAAGAGAATAATATAGAAAACACAATAATACTTTCAATCCAAGCTCATTAACTTATATAGTTATATAGGTCTGAACTCAATTCAGTACCCATACATTTTGGAGAGTTTTGCCTGTTTTAATAACAGTTATGAACAAGCATAAGAAATGGTATTAATGTGATGTTTAGTGGTTTAGAATATATACTTTTAGTGATTAATGAATAGAATGTCAAAGATGAAAATAGAAAGGAAGAAAATGTATTTGGTCAATACAGATTTGAAGATGGAAATGTAGGAGATATGGCTGATTAAATTTTGTAAATTCAACTATTTTTTATTGCTAATTATTACTTTTATCTAGTTAAAATATTAACTATACACATGAGCATTATTGGATGGATAGATGATTTCATTTTAACAAAAACATGGCCAGAAGCAGGAAACAGGTTGTTAAACAGATCATGAATTATTCAATCATCATTTGAAAATCTAATATCTGAGATATGACATAGAAAGCATATTTATATAACTTAAATTACATTTATTGCTTTAGAAATAACATTAAAAATCATTTTGAGGCTTTGGATATAATTCATGATGAATTATAAGTATTGTGCATAGAAATAAAAAACATGTTTGGTGAGAAATCTCAGAAATTTAAATGGGATAAAACAACCAGAAAATTCAAAATAGATCTCAGAAAATACAATGATAATAACTACTCTTTCTTATTGCATTGCCAAATGTATACCATATAATCCTAAATCATCCATGCACTTTACTACTGTTACACAATGCTTTATTTACCACCCTCTTTTATAGTTTTGATTGCCCCAAAAAGATCTGAAGAAGTTTCTGGGGCAATCGAAACTGTAAACTGTAAGAGAGGGTGGAAAATAAATTGTGTAACAGTAGTAAAGTGCATGGATGGTTTAATATTATATAAAATACAATGATAGTTTTAAACAAAAGAAAAGAAGGCAAATTAAAAAAATAAAGATCCTTTAAAGGAAATTTGAAAGAAAAAAAAATTATTATTCGGTGAATACAGTAGATCAAAAAGAATTAGCATAAATAGATTTGTTGAAAAATACCAATGTATACTTTATATTTGATGCAACAATAATTGACCAAAGGTGAGGAAATATACAGAAAAACTATATTATGGCATTAATCAATTTAAAGTCTTCAATATTGAAAGATAAGAACACATTAGCTTTGAGATTCTTGCCAAAAAAATTTTCCATAAGACTAAAAAATCAATGGAAATGCTAATTTATGTGGAAAACTCTTTAATAGCCTTCATATTGAAGAAATTAATTTACATTTCTATGTAAAGACTTGATAGAGTTTGTAAACTATCATGTTATATCTCATGCAATGAATATTATCCTAAAATTCACTGAACACAGTTTAAAGTTTTGCATTGAAAGAGTTTCTAAATATATTGTTTTCAAAAAATTACACCCATAAACTTTCTCATCATCCAACTATCTCAGATATATATATATTGCATGTTATATTTGTTATATAACACATATTTTTAAAGCTCTAGCACAACTATTTGAATTGGTGAATTAATCTTTTGAAATATTGGTGTATCATGAGGCTTTGTTTTATTCCTTTGCAATAATGATCTAACTAGAGCATCAAATACAAAATTATTTTAGGATTAGAACTATATGATTAATGAGAAGAGTTTAATATGTGTTATATATATATGTGTGTAAATAATAATTATCTCAGATTATATACGACTGAAATGGAACTTTAACTTCTAATGAATTTTGTAAATTTAAATAAATCACTAAAAGACACCATTCATTAGTAATTCAATAGCATTTATTTTATAAATATAATAAACAATAGATCAAATTCACTCCTTCATTTAAAATTACATAACTAAACTAAATAAGATATTTATTTTATATAGCGTGATGTTTTTTGTTTTTTTTTTAAACTGTAATAATAATTACCATTAAGCTAATGCACATTCGCTTTGTGGATTTAACTATAAATGAATACTCTCATAGTATAAATACCAATGAATTCTGAAGGATAGGTGGTATCAATCTGAGTTTTAATGGTTTATTTACATTACAAAATTTATTGAAAAGTACAGTTACTTCCGTTTCAGTTATCATCATCATCATCAACTACCATTATCAATCCACTGCAGGATGAAGGTCTCTCCAAGTTCAATCCATCTCCGATCTTTAGCTTCTCTTCTCCACATCACCCCTGCACACTTTCTCATCTCATTCATCCATCTCACATGTAGTCTATTTCTGGGTCTCTTACAATCTCTTGGAATCCAGTTTAAGACTTCAATTGTCCATCTATTATCATTTCTTCTAGAAATATGTCCAGCCCAACTCCACTTCAATCTTTTAATTTTTTCAATGAGGTCAGTAACACCTGTTTGTTCTCTTACCCATACATTGCATTTTCGATCTCTTCTTGTTACTCCCAGCATGCATCTCTCCATACTTCTTTGAGTGGTCTGAAGTCTCTGTATTGCTCTTCTATTAAGTGTCCAAATCTCAGATTCATAAGTAAAAACTGGCAAAATACATTTGTTAAAAACCTTCCTTTTCAAACACATAAGCATATTTCCTTTTAGTATCAAGTTATTTCTACCAAAAGCACTTCAACCAAGTTTAATTCTATGATTTATTTCATCCATTATGTTTCCATCTGTATTAATAATCTGACCATGGTATTTGTAACTGTTAACTTCTTCTAATTCATCATAATCAATCCTTATTTTCATATGTTTCAGTTGTTATATATATATGAAAAACAAAAAAACAATTTAAAACTTGCTAACGCTTGTATTTATGACAATAGATGGCATTCTACCAAAAACACCACCAAGCGTGTTTGTTTACATAAACATCAGAGCAAGCATTCACTATATATATATTGGGTGTAAAATTGTGTGATCAAATTTATGCAATCTTTTGCACTTATGAATTAAAATTGATAATGCTATTCAATGGAAATATGTTTGATGTGAAGATAGTATGAATATAATCTTTAATTATGATTGTGAATTTATAAAATTTATGTGAGCAAAAAATCTATTATTATAAGAAGCAATATTGCAATTCTAGCATGATTATGGGTGTTTCTGATAATCATATGTATTACTTGAAACATAATTACATAAGTAAAAGATGGATGTATTTTGTATTAAATAGAATTTTTTAATTTTCATTTAAGCCTGTAAAAAAATACTCTCACATGAAACCTATAAAAATCCAACTTGAGATGAAAATTAGACAATATTCTACTCAACTCAAGTAAAATAAATTATACATCCTTATTCTGTCGTAATATATTGTTACAGAATATTATGATAATGTGATATAATAATGATGGAATAATGACATAACCATTCAGTCAGCTCCCACATTTGGGTAGCTATTTATATGTGACTGAAATTACAATGATGGTTAATTAATGAACTTATGATGATTAGAGTGATAATGATCATTATCAAAAACTGTAAAATTACTACTGATTTAAATCTGAATAAAATAAAATAAAAAAGAATGATCTATACAACTAGACCCTCAAGTAAATGGCATATATATATATATATGCTAGTTTTGCACAAAATACTCATGACCTTATTAATCAGGCAATAGCTTAAACCAGGATACCAATCATTATTTGGTTCTTCAGAAGAATATTCATTTATCTTTAATTAAACTAAATAAATTATGGTCCTATTAAAACTCCTATTTCTTCATATACATATTGCATATGTCTGGAGCTAACTTAAGTACAATTAAAAACACAGATAAAATAGTATACTGATTAATAAATCAACAATAGACAGATTCCTGTAAGAAATAATTAACATAATAGTCACAATGATAAAAAATACAAACAAAAATTTATGGAATGTGGATTAAAATGGGAAACTAAAGGAGTGAAAGTAAATGGTGATTATTTAAGTCATGTAGATTTCGCAGATGATGTAGTTGTTTTTGCAAATAATGCTTCAGATCTGCAGGAAATGTTGCAGGAATTATCAGATGAAAGTAGGACTAAAGATAAATGTTAAAAAGACTAAAGTAATGTTTAATCGATTTGCTCAAAATATAAAAATAAAGATTGAATATGATGAATTAGCAGAAGTTAACAGTTACAAATACCTTGGTCAGATTATTAATACAGATGGAAACATAATGGAGGAAATTAATCATAGAATTAAACTTGGTTGGAGTGCTTTTGGTAGAAATAACTTGATACTAAAAGGAAATATGCCTATGTGTTTGAAAAGGAAGGTTTTAACAAATGTGTTTTACCAGTTCTTACTATGGATCTGAGACTTGGACACTTAATAGAAGAGCAATTAGAGACATCAGACACTAAAGAAGTATGGAGAGATGATGTTGGGAGTAACAAGAAGAGATGAAACTAATGTATGGGTAAGAGAACAAACAGGTGTTACTGACCTCATTGAAAAAATTAAAAGATTGAAGTGGAGTTGGGCTGGACATATTGTTAGAAGAGATGATAATAGATGGACAATTGAAATTTTAAACTGGATTCCAAGAGATTGTAAAAGACCCAGAAAGAGACCACATGTGAGATGGATGGATGAAATAAGAAAGTGTGCAGGGGTGATGTGGAGAAGAGAAGCTAAAGATCGGAGAAGATGGATTAAACTTGGAGAGACCTTCATCCTGCAGTGGATTGATAATGGTTGATAATGATGATGATGAATCATTTAGTTAAAAATACAAGCAATAATTTATAGTTTAAATTAAATAAAAATCAAGTTTACATGGGTTTCTTTGGTTTATACTATTTTCTTTGTTTTCACTTTTTTTTTGTTTAACTAATTGGAAACAAAATGATTTTATTTGAAAATAATTGTTTTTAAATACATGCATGAAAATCTTTCATTTACATATATACTCTACTAGACTAACACTAAAAATATTTTAAAGTAGCAGCTAATAAAATATTTTTTTTAAAAAATATTACTTTTCTTTGTGTGCATTTTTGTTATATAAAGGTATATACTTGACATACAAAAACATATAAGAAGAAAATATTTTAATTTTTATATATTTACTTTGACATAATTACTAGAACTTAAATATATTCTTCTATTTCGATATTAAAATGGCAAATGTAAACAAACATATTATAACTATAGATATTAAACTAAAGATCAGCAGTTCAAGCTAATGTGTATGCGCTTTATAAATCTTAATAATAAATGAATACTTTCATTTCCAACACAAGATAAAGTATTTGTAAAAGAATAGAATGAATCTATTCTTTCAACCCAAATGCTTAGGTATGGGCAAATCTTAAGCACTGGAAATGAAAGTGTGAAGATAAACCAATCACTTTAAATTACTTTTTACCATGTCTGAATGAATGACGCCTAACTATAGATATTGTGATGGTAGATATAGCTGAATAATTAAAAAAATGTATTTTTTACTAAATCTATGTGGATATTTATTGTTTTGATACTACAGGGTTTTTTTTTTGCTTTTAATTTGGTTTAGTTATTTGTCAACATGAATTCAATAATTTTCCAGTGTAAGTAATTGATAGTCTATTTTTAGCTAATTAAGCTTAAAGAATCATTTTCTGACACATCAAAGCATTCCATTAGAAAGGTTATTTTTCTAAGCAGTGGCATATAGTTCAAGTTTTTCAGTTCCTCTAGCCTTGCATTATTTTAATCTAACAGCATTTTTTAGATTATAGCATGCCTTTGCTTAGCTGTATTCTCATTTTAGCTTAATATTATGAAATCATTAACAATAATTGAACACAACCAAAATACTTTATGTAAAAATATTTGGGAAAAAATACTTTTGTTTGACACATTAAAATGTTTGGAAATTAAAATAACTATGTAAAAATATTTGGGAAAAAATACTTTTGTTTGACACATTAAAATGTTTTTTTCAGGAAAGTTATAAAAGTCAGAATAGTTATTTTAATTTCCAAATTTATTAATTAGTTCATAAGATAATCTGTCTTATCTTCCATTATAAAATTGTTTAGCCATTCTTTCATTTTTAATAAAATTGAAAAAATGTCATATGTAATTTAATGTAATGTTTGGCAGACACTGAAGCTAAAGAGGTCCATAAATCATACACAGCTTTGTCACCCATAGTGCTCAAACTTCTTATAAATTCCTGAGTTAATAAACCATTCAATTATCTGTATTTCAACTGAAAAAGCTTATCAAAAGTGCATTTAATAAAATATTTGATACAATTTTATTTTAGAGTTATTTTATATATAAAATCCATGTAAATGTTTGTCCTTAAGGCTGTGACATGATTCCTGTGAATGTATGTTTTTCTGTAAGGCTGTCATGTGACAAATTCACAACCAATTAAAAAAAACTATTACATGAAAAATATTTGATGTGAAAAAAGTAATTCTGCTATTAATAGTTATCCAGAATGCTATCAAATTCACATACAATTTGATATGAAGCTTCTCTAGGTACTTTGTCTTTTGAATTATTTAATAATTTATTTAAAGACAGAAGTGAGTAAAAATTGATATTGTATTTATTAATACAAATGTTTTTTTTTAATTTGCAGGCAAGTTTCGAAATATAGGGAAGACTAGACATTTTTTTATTATTAGCTTGAATGTTTGTAAAGTGCACGATTTTGTTATTAAAATTCTCAATAATTGTGGTTATTTTTTCAGAATTGTATCCAATGTTTATTATGTCTTTTTATATATAAATATTTCTCCTCTGAACAGCCTTGAATTTGCACAGCTTTAAGTTTCTTTGGAGAACGCCTTTTTGACCAGTGTATTTATGGGAAAAGGGAGTATTGAACCTAAGATGTATGGTAACTCTTACATTTAATGGTTTTAATCATTCTATAATCTAAAACATTGTCCTAATTGATGATATCTAAATCTAAAAATTTTATGTTGTGCAAGAGCTCATCTTCCTTCTCAGTGGTCCAAGTTAGAGCATGTGCAGATGCTAATTCAATATGAATTTTATTAATAGTTTATTTGATAGCACATACAAATGTATCAGTCACTTATCTGAAATATAAAACTGTATTCAATAGACCCTCAAATTTTGGAAGAATCAAATTCTCAAATTTGGACTAGTACAGACAACTCCACTGAATGGGAGCCTTGTAGGCCAGCCATGATTCATTTTATATGTTTTGTGATTAATTGATGCAATTATTTCATCACTAATTCAATTTAATGTGTCTCTAATAAAGTTTTTTTCTCAATGTTATAATTGGCATGCTACAAAAATTCTACAATTTTAATAGATTCATAATGAGGAACAGATCCATATAACACCCAGAAAGGCAATTTTGCAGCTATTATCGATTTTTAATTTTTCCAATAAATTCATACAAAGATTTTAAACTGTATAAACCAAAACTGTGGTCATCTATGAGCCAAGAGGCAACAAGCTTAACTGCATAGTAAAAATACAAGCCATGAAAATTAAGAAGGTGAAGAGGGAAATTTTCCTTGTGCAACTTTATATTTGCAAATATTCTCAGAACAATGGCAGCAGAGGAATATATTTTATAGTAATTAGAACTTGACAGTGTTTTGTCTCATTGTTTTCTAAGAATTAAAGCAACAAATTTATCTTTTCTAGCCTTTAAATTATAATCTTTACTTTGGTAAAATGCAAGCTACCAATTTGCTGGCTAATTTTAAAGTCAACTCCTTGCCATTTTAAAATAATAAGCCTATTGCCCTTATCTTCTTTTAGACAAGCAAGGATTTTCTTAGTAATAAAATTTCTAATACAATTAATATTACAAGACAGAATTTTTTTTTACTAGCTTTAGGTATACATTTCAAATAATTAGATGCCTCTTCTATGACTTTTCTCTGGGTCATTTTAAAATTTAGATTCCAAATCAGTGACTATTTCCATTTCAGAACAGCACCGTTCACTGCCTACAAATCTGGATCTATAATTTAAAATTTTATCCGCCACTTACGGAAAATTCAACATTCAAAATGTTGACCCAAATTTTTAATGCTAGAAACGGTAGCGTTTGTGCGGTTCTGTTATTCAGACAAAAAGTTAAATTTCTTAGAATATCTTCTTTTTAACATGGTAGTGATGTGGTTTCACTTTTATATAATACTTTTGGAGGTTATATACTTCAGAGCCATAAAGTTTTTCCTTCTTTTATTGGCCTTCAGTGTGCTGGAAAGCCTTTTTCATAATAGACCTTAATAAAACATCTTTAAACTTTATAATAATTCTCTTTTGTTGGTAAATGGATCTGTTAATTTTAATATAATAGCAGTTTGGATAAACTTTAAATTGAAGACAATTCCTAAAGAAAATAAGTCATTCTTGTTTTTCATGATATCTATGCAGACTTTCAGCATAGCATGATAAAATCTGTTTTGTTCCATAAATAATCCAAGCAAGAAAATATGTAATCTAGAATTTTTTTTTATCCTGTTTTTCTGCATAATTGAAGTGGTTCATAAAATGTTAAAACATTTTTAACAACATAACAGTTTTGAATTTGTAATAAAGAAAATTTATTTAAAGCTGAGCACTTTCAATACTGAGTAATATCATAATTATAACTAAGGGAAGTTGAGAATTAGATTTAAAGTTACTTTTGAATATTAAATACTAAATTATTGTAAAATTGCATTTTTGGGAGTAAATTTACATACAAATGATTGTTACAAGTGCCATTATTTAGAAACAGGGTGCTAGAGTCCTTTTTAATGATGGCACGATGGTCTTTAGCTATTGATCATGCCTCCATCTTTCTCTTTCTGTTCTCTCTCTCTCTTTCTTGGAACAAACAATGTCAGCCATAGAGAGATCAAAGTTATGATATGATTGCAACTGATCCAAGAAAATGGAAGAGTATTCATTGCTTTTCTTTGCCTGGTTGTACATATATTTATACTGGGCAAATCTTATAGATAAGTTCACTTGGATTTCTCCATAGTAAGACTTCAAGCAATTAGATTCTTTGCAATTAATTATGTATACAATTTGATGTGAAGTCTCTTTAGGTATTTTGTCATACAATAATTTATTCAAAGACAAAAGCAAAAGAACACTGCTATTGTATTTATTGGTACAAATTTTTTTTTTTTTTAATTTGTGTGCGAGTTTCAAAATATAAAAGAGACTAGACCATTTCTAAAAGTTCTTAATAATAAATAATAATATTTACTAAGGCTGTAACCTTATGAATAAGTGTCTGAAAAATTCGAAGGTAGGGACATCTACAGGTCTTAGCCACAAGCTTACGCTCAGAAGAAAAGTGAAAAATGGGATTGATTTGTCTCTACCTATAATAGATTACCAAGATAAAACATGGTAATAATATCTTAAAATAAGTAGGTTAATTTCAAGTTTTTGTTTGTTTATTTTAAAAAAGAACAAAATTATTTATTTAAGAATATGTGTTACAAGATATAAAATTATTTGTCATATTAAAAATAGTTAGATAATATAAACTTTAAAAAACAGTTATATCTAAATGTATAATTATAAATTACTATTTATATAAAAATTATCTTTTTAGGGTCTTAGCTGCATTACCTTTCAGCCTTGAGATATTATTTCACAAACAATCATGTTTGAAGTTTTTAAATTCTTTAACAAAGTTTTTATTCACTGAAGCAGAAAAATCTTTCACTGAATTTGATTGTCAACACTTTGACAAAATAATGTCAAGGCTAAGATTGTAATGGAAAAATATTGTTTCTCAAATAATAATGAGATTGCACATTAATTAAAGACCATTCATTTATATGTATATTTGATGGTTGTCCAATAAGAATAAGATATGGATTAATAATAATTTCTGCTTTTCCTTTTGCTTACAGTCAGCTGATTTATTAAAAACGATTTTAGGAGAAGAAAGCATAAAATGATGAACTTTATTTGTGATATTGCAATATGTTGTATTTCATCACATTTGTTCAAGCTGTTTGATCCATTTAAAATTTCAATAGTCTCTCTCATAATTCTTAAATCATATTTTTCCAAAGTAGCTAGTATTTTAGCATTATCAAAGTCAGGTTTGACTCACATAGCTTCTTGGGCACTGTACACATAAAATTTTAGATACCTTGGAATTATTGTCGTTAGGCTTATGGAAAAAAATCATTAAGTTTTTTGCTAGTGAAAAAGTAATCTTAATGCTGAAATTAGACAGTCATCTACTAATCTTATCAGAAACACCTTTAATATAAGGTAAAACAACTCTATAACTAGCTGAAGAATTCTCAATCTCACCATCTTCTCCCTTCTTGACATCAATATTATATAAAGCTTTATATATAAAGCTGTTCCTGTGACCTGTAAAGTAGAATATTTTTAGTTATTGCTATTTCTTGGGCAAAATGACCCTTATCATCCAAACTATATGCTCTCATCAAAAGATTACAATAGAAAATATATGATCATTACAATGATGAGAATTAAATTTGAGATATTTGTTTGTATGGGTATATTTTCTATACACAGATATTGTTAAAGTGTCATCAAGTTTTTTAGCAATAAATACCTAGAAAATAAAGCGTTTTACCATTTTCAATTTTTTTTATGGAAAACTTCATATTAGGATGTCATCCATTAAGAAAAATAAAAAAAGAATCCAAAATATCAATATCATGGAGCAATATAACAAATGTAAAATTTACAAATCGAGTAAAATGGAAGATCTCTTACTCTCCATATTCCAATATTTGATTTTCAAAACTGTTCATGAAGACACCAACAACTACAAGTGATAGTGGAGAGATCATAAAAATCCCTTTTACCTGATTATATTTTTAAGAAGTAGAAATAAAAAAAAGGTATTTGAAAGCAATGTTTTGCCAATGGAATAATAAAATCAGATGATTGTATCTTCAACAGGCTTTTTGGTAAACAAAGAAGAGACATCAAAACTGATCATGTAATAAACAATATTAGGATGTCATCCATTAAAAAAATTTTAAAAATCCAAAGTATCAGTAGCACAGGGCCATATATCAAATGTATTATCCACATATCTGAACCAAATGGAAGTTCTTTTACTAGCAACATTCAGTAATTGATTTTCAAAACTATTCATAAAGATATCAGCAATATAGTCAACAATGCATTGCTTAAAATAGATTTGAGACACAAGATTATATGCTTACACAGCTTTATTTAGAAAACAGTGTCTCTCTACAATGTGAAAAAATCTTTGAAATTATGATCTGAAATGTTTTGTGTAAGAAAATTCAATAGTTTGCTAAGCTGAGAAGATTATTAATTTAAGCAGAAAAAATAGTTGTAAATGTCAGTAATGGTAATTATAGCAAAGTAGAAAATAATAATTATAATAAGACAGTTTTCAGTCTTTCTTCTACATATTAATGCCTGAAAAATATACATTATGCTCTTTAAGATCAGAACATAGACAGTAAAACAGTAGCAAACTTTCCATACAGTAGTGCCACCTAGTGCAAGCCTTAGTTATCAATGGATGCAAGAAAGCCACAGGCACTAGATAGAAATTTTATGCACAAATTTCCTTGCATCCACCTGGACAGTTTGCTACTTACTGATTTAACAATTTATATAGCATAGAAAAATGATCATATGATGATTTAGAGGTTTTACACATAGACACTACTTGTAACAAAAAAGTATCAAAATTTTAAATTGGTATAGACTACCATTATTCCAAAACATGGGTTCAAAGTTGAGTTTGTTTTCAGAAATTTACAAAAAAGCACAAAGTCATTCAAATATAAACCTGCAATTATATTTGTAAAATAAAAAATATTCAAAAATTAAATATAAAGTAAAAGTATACTTTAAATGCAACTTGTGAGCTAATATTCCTTTAAAAAATTAATTTAATAAAAAATAAATAAATTTAAATTAATTACCTATTTTTGTTTGATTACAAAAAAGTTTTACATTAGTAATAATATTGAAAAGATGTCATTTTTGTTGATTCTAAAATAATGGCATTGTTAAAAAAATGTAATTTACAGAATTAATAAATATTTACTAATATTAATAAAATAAATAAGTAAATACATATATAATAAATTCATTGCTTACTTACATCTATTTGCAATTTTGCGTTGCTAAACAACAAAAATAGTTAATGATTAAATTTTTTTGTCTTTTTTTTAAAACTCATGAAATGAAAATATTACTAATTCACAAAATATTCTCTGTTTTTAAAATATATTTAAAAATTAAATTTTTAGAATAGAATTTCATACAGTGTTTAAAGTGAATAATGAATAAATTGATCTGATTTTTTAACATTTAACTATCATACAGGCTGTTAATTATAATATCAAATTCTTCATACAGTAGTGCCACAAGTAAAAGCCCCAGTAATCAATGAATTATTAACAGCCTTTGTAAGCATATGAAAAGATGATTACATGATGTTTTGATGGTTTTATACCTTCCTGTTCATGGGATAATGGTGTCTGTGGTTTTTGATATCAAAAGGTATAGATGCAGAACTGAATTCAAATTTATATGATTATATAAGCAAGTTTGGATTGAAAACATTATTGTGTTTACATCTTGGGCTATAGGTAAAAAGGTGATTGCTAGAGGGTTGTGTTAGATCCTAAGATCTAGGTGCAGTGCTGTTAAATCAAAGGCTCTTCACTGATGAAAACCACAAGCTAGAAACTTATCTGAAGATATTGGATAAGTAGGCCCTAGATAGGGATTTTAGCCCAACTTTTTGCATCCATTGATTACTGTGGCATTACTGTATGAGAGTTTGATACCATTTTAGCTATTTTACAAAAAAAAAAAAAATGAATGTGCAAACGTATTTCTAAATCAAATTAATGTTAGGTAATCTTGTGTGAATATGAAAACAGTTGCCTTTTTAAAAAAAAAAAGAATTTTCAATACAAATTTGCAAATGTTTTGACTTGACTGTTAAAATTACAAAGAAATATATATTTATACCCTTATAGATATATTAAAATCCATCATAAAAAGTATGTTCAAATTACTGTTTGATTGTGATACATTTATCTCACATAGTATTGCATAGACATTAAAATTATAAATACATTTTATTATTTTTTAAATAAACAATTTTTAAAGCAGAAAATTGAAAACTTTGCTTTTAAAAAATTTGTATAGAAAATTGTGGTTTTCACACAGGGTAATCTTAAATTCATTCTAAAAATTTTGTTATGGATATTAAACATTGAATATCTGTTTCTTTCATTTAATTTTAGCAGATGAAATAATTTAGTTGTTTGATATTAGAAGTTACCATCATATTTTATCCTTCATTTATTACTGAAGACAAGATTTAATATAGGATTGTGACTTTTTTGTTTCTGGTTTATACAATCAGTTTGAAATTTTGTAGAGATCAAAGATGAATTTAATTTCTTTATTACAATGTTTAAATAGAAAATTGGCCATGTGGTTGTCCTTTGTTTTTTTTTTTATATCTAAAAAATAAACAATTTGATATTAGAAGTTACTTCCACATTTTACAAGATTTGAAATACAGGCATTCTTATACCTGGAACTTAACTGTAAATATAGGGGATTTGAACTCAAACTTTCAAGCAATCTTCAACTATCCACATCTGTGGGAGATGATAATCTGGACCAACTGATGAGTGCTGGTTCAGCATGAAATACATATATTGGTGATTATTTACTCTTTCTGTATGTGTGTAGTCATGTGTATCTGTAGTATGAGATAGTGTGGATAGTTGAAGATTGCTTGAAAGTCTGAGTTCAAATCCCTATATTTCCACATTTTATGTTCATTTGTTATTGAAAATAAAGTTTTAATATAAAATTGTAATTTATTGACTTTTGGAGTATATAGTCAATTTGAATTTTATTGAGCTTAAAAATGAGGTTTAATTTCTTTATTAAAGTGTTCAGATAGAAAATTGATCACATGGGGTTTTTTTTTTTTAATGATTATTAAAGGAATACTGATTTGACATTAAAAACTGTGTTTATGTTTTCTGAAATTAATAGATATAAATTTTTAACACAGATTTGAGAGTTCACGTGATCAGCATCTCATACTAGCACATAATTGTTTATAAACAAGGCAAAACTCTCTCCATACAGGATGAGTAGGCATTAGATAGGGATTTTATGCACAAGCCTTCTGGCATCCATTGATTACTCTGGTTGGCACAAGTGGCACTACTGTACGGAGAGAGTTTTAGATTTGAGAGTTCTTTGATTTTATAAAATATGTACATATTAGAATGTATAGTATTATATGTATTCCCATAGCATTCAAATTTTAACTGATTTTTTTAACAATTCAACTTTTTCAATAATGTTATGTGCTACAAAAAAAATTGTAATCTGTATATATGTAAATAGAGGGATTTGAACTTGGAATTTTCAGTCTATTCATTCTGCACTCCATCTCAAGCACACACATGTGAAAAAGATACCTGATCTCCAATATATGTATTTTGTGCAGAACCAGCACTCATCAGTAGGGCCAGATCCTAATCTTACATACATATGTACAATCAGTGCTTGATTTATATTAAGAAAGCAATTCCTTAAACTTTAATAGACAGGCTTTAATATTCTCATTTTTCCAACTATTCAATAGTCCATTTCATTGAAAAACTGACGATGGAACGCATATGCATTTAGAACCTTAATAGTCAACTTGCAGTTCTTTTTGCAGAGATAAAAAGTTGAATAGATTAATGGCTTTAAAAGTTCTGGAAGAGCAATTTGTTAAATAAAAGAAGACTCTTGTATCTATGCAAATCGCATAATATTTAAAATTGTTTTGCATTGAAATCCGTATCCAATTTATCAAATTTTATATTTCAATGTTAATTTCAGAAAATTCCAACAAAGATAGCTTTTACTTCTTGTTAGATAATCCAATTATTACATCAATGATAATAAAAATAAAATTAAAGCATACATTATTAAGAAAGCTAAATTATGTTCCAATAAACCGTGTTAATGAATTTTTGCTAGCATATAGACAGGCTATCATCAACACTTTGCTTAATAAAAAAAACTGTTCTAAAAAAACTTGAATGCATTCAACTCAGACAGTGATATCTTATAGTTGCATTATAATTAAGAGTCATAATGCATAAAAAGTTAATATTACATAATAAATTTATATCATACATTGCTGAATAATAGATCCTTCACAAATATACTCCAAGATTAAAATAATAGGGACTTTAAAAATAGATCCTATTTCAGGCATATTGCTAGAACATTATTTTTTTTTTTTCTCTTCTGAAGCAATTTTTGTTGATATTCACTTTCAATGATTGTTAAATATTAAAATTGCCAATATAGATAGGGTTTTTTTTATTTACAATAAAAACAAATACTAATTGATTCTTTTATAATATTTTATTAATGATTTGATTAAAAAGAAAGGTGTCATTATCTTTTTTTAGAAAAAAGTTATAATGAACCTGTGAAGCTTCGTATATAACGTAAGGATTTAAAGACTATATTTTAGTAACTGACAAAAAAACTTAAAAATGATTGAGATATCTTGTGTCTGGAAAAATTGAGTATTCATTTATAATTTATCTTTAAAGCGCATGTGCATTGGCTTAATTGCTAATATTACTATTAAAAATGATTGGTAAATTCAAAGAAGATAGTCAAGCATTGGTGGTAAGTCTTTATATAGTTCTCTATAAGATGACATTAGTGATTTCAGATCTTGTTGAAACTTTGAAGCTTGTTCCTCATTAGGATTATACTTGACAAAATGATTATCTAATTAGTTAGCAAGATCAAGATCAAGGATGTAGTATTAGATGCCAGAAAACAAAATTGTACATTTAGGTGTTCCAAGACTGAATGGCTATGGGCATTATCTAGAATCAATAGAACTTTAAATTCTAGACCTTTGACATTCATATATTACCTAACTTCTGAACTAAAACAGTTGTTCCATAAAAATTTCAGTGGTGACCCAAGTCTTTTTATTTGCCATTCAATGAATTGGCAATTTATTTAAATCTACACTTTCATTGAACATGGTCTTTGGGCTTGATTAACAAGCAGAGGTTTTAATATGCAATCTCTCAAAGCATCAGAGCAGAATACCAAAATGACATGATATTTTGCTGTTTTGGAACCACCAGCAGTTTTCTACATAGGTTCTATTTGGCATTCTCTTCCAAAAAAGACTACTTTCATCAACATCCCAAATTTGATAAAGAGTATATTCTCTGCCTTTAATAATTTTAACTAATTTTTTTGGAAATTCTTTGGCAGTTTTTTAATTTGTGGATGCAGTTTCACTTTTAATTTTATTGTTGTGAAGTGCATGTCTTTTAAGAAACTTTGTTACCCATCCTATACTTGCAGAAAATTTACATTCCTTGTTTAACTCAGATAAAGTGCCTGGCTTGATTTTTTTAATTTGTTTGTAAATTTTTAGTGTTGTTGCTTGATGGCATTTCCATCTACTGGTACTCCTTTTTCTGACATTTCTTCTATCCACATTACTAAGGCCTTTTCCATTTTCTCCTTAACAATAACTTTTGTGTAAAATGATGACTTAGCACTTTTCATTTAGAACATACCAATTTTCTATTAATCCATTACCTCTAACAGTTATTATAGTAGCTTCATGTAAATCAAAATGTTTTTCTATAGATTATGCTCCTTCTCCAGTTGCAAAACGATTTAAAATTTGAACTAAGTGTCCAAAGAATTTTTGTAGGTGGATTATTTAACATTATATGAAGCTACAAAAACGTATTTCAGATTTAATTAACAAAATATACATTCAAAAATATGCATCCAATGTATAACTTACCATCTATTAATTTTGGCAAAATTAATCAATTAAATTTAAACAAAATTAAATTTGTTTAACATCAACCACAAGGAACACTTTTTTAAAAAAACTTAATGTCAATGCCAATGCAGACAAGCAAATTTTGCTATTTATAACGATATTGCCAAAAAGGAGATTTTTGTTTTTAAAATAATGGGAAATAAAGAGATGAAACATTTTTTTAAAAATTAGATGATAATAATAGACTTTTTTTTTTTTTTTACCATCATGATTATTTTAAAACACCGCATGTAGAAAGATAATTTTTTTTTTAATTCATGTTATTTCAAAATCACATAAAAAGACAATTAGATGTACATATATAAATTAAAATTTTAATATAAATAAAATTAAAAAGTAATAATACAGTTATTAATAAAAAATTGAAAGGATCTGTTTATTTATATTTTACCAAGTGTGTGTTCACTCATCTATTCTAAGAAAAAAATAAGATTAAGAAAAAAATATATTGTATTTTTATTTTTTAAATAAGGTAAATAATGAAATATCTAATGACATACCATCTAAATTAAATACACTCTATGTAAATATTATTTCCTTTCCAAAAACTTCCATCTCCTCCTACATTTTCAATAAGAAATTATGGTCTCTAATTGTTTTAATGTTTTAAAGTCAATATTAAGTATGTTCTAAAACTTGTAAAACTTTTAGCACTACTCTTAGAAAATATTTTATGTGAAATACAAATTTGGAAAGGATGATCAAAGAATAAAATGTTTCCAAAATAAAATGAAGAAATGTTATTAATGAACATGATTATCTACAGCACTTTGAGATGGAAAAATAGCTGCTGGTATAATCTAAAATTTATTTACAAATTTTATTTTTATAAATATGACAATGTACTTAGAAATGAAAAGTGGTTGCTTAATTATAATAAGATATATTAAAGTTGTTAATTTTAATGGGTTTTTTTATTTGTTTGTTTATTTACACTTTTTTTGATAGCTTATAATTGAATTCATATACTTTGATACAATGTAGTTATAGCTTCACTGCATTATATATTATAAATAAAATAGGCAAAACACTCCATACAGTAGAGCCACTCAGTGCAAGCCAGAGTAATCAATAAATGCCAAAAGGCTTGTGCATAAAATCCCTATCTAGTGCCTACTCATCCAATATCCCCAGATTAGTTTCTGGCTTGTGGCATTCATCAGTGAGGAGCCTTGGATCTCAGAGCACTGCACTTAGATCTTAGGATCTAAACATCACATGATCACTATTTGGAGAGATTTGCTTTGTTTTGAATTGTTTAATAACAATTATGTGCTAGTATGAGATAGTGATCATGTGATGTTTAGTGGTTTAACACCAACCCTGCCTAATAGAATAATGGTGGCTATGGTTGTTAAAGAGCCAAAGAGACCAAAATGTATGGGAACTGAATTGAGTTCAGACCCATATGACTATATAAGCTATTGAGCTTGGATTGAAAATATTAATTGTGCTTTCCAACTTCATTTTCATGGTTTTGTAGTTAAAGAGTTAAAAGGTAAGTGCTGGAGGGTTGCATTAGATCCTAAGATCTAGGTGCAGTGCTCTCACATCCAAGGCTCCTCACTGATGAAGGCCACAAGCCAGAAACTGGTCTGGGGATATTGGATGAGTAGGCACTAGATAGGGATTTTATGCACAAGCCTTCTGGCATCCATTGATTGCTCTTGTTAGCACAAGATAGCACTACTATATGGAGAGTTTTATTTTGTTTTGAATTGTTTAATAACAATTATGTGCTAGTATGAGATAGTGATCATGTGATGTTTAGTGGTTTAACACCAATCCTGCCTAATAGGATAATGGTGGCTATGGTTGTTAAAGACCCGAAGACACCAAAATGTATGGGTGCTAAATTGAGTTCAGACCCATATGACTATATAAGCTATTGAGCTTGAATTGAACATATTAATTGTGTTTTCAATTTCATTCTCATAGTTTTGTAGTAAAATAGAGTTAAAAGGTGGGTGCTGGAGGGTTGCATTACATCCTAAGATCTAGGTGCAGTGCTCTCAGATCCAAGACTCCTTACTGATGAAGGCCACAAGCCAGAAACTAGTCTGGAGATATTGGATGAGTAGGTACTAGATAGGGATTTTATGCACAAGCCTTCTGGCATCCATTGAATGTTCTTGTTAGCACAAGATGGCACTACTATATGGATAGTTTTGCTTTGTTTTGAATCTTAGAATCTAATGCAACCCTTCAGCAGCTACCTTTTATCTCTACTTAACTACAAAACTATGAGAATCAAATTGAAAACACAATATTTTCAATCTGAGCCCATTCGCTTATGTAGTCATATCGATCTGAACTCAGTTCAGTACTTCTGGCATCCATTGATTACTCTGGCTTGCACTACTGTATGGAGAGTTTTGCCTGTTTTAATAAGTTATGAGCATGCATAAGAAATGATGATCATGTGATGTAATTATAAATAAAACAAATTAATTTAAATTAATGTGACAAGGTTCATAATTAAAATTATATTAGTATTATTAATTATATTAAACTGAAAATTTATAAATCATTAATTTAAATGAAATACCTACTTTTATATTTCAAAATACAGCCAAAATGAATAATAGCAACAGTAAAAAAAAAATAATGATAGTTGTAATAGTGCCATTTGCAACAAAAAATATTTTTAAATACTCTATTGTCTTAAAAATATCTTCAAATGAGAGCAGTTGTTCCAATCAGGGATTTAATAATGACCTAATGTTGTTTTTAAAATGTAACAAATCCCAGAACATTTGCCATTTATTCATATATAGCACTAACACTCCATTAAATTTCATTGGCTTTCAATTCTTTAGAGCTTTCACACATACCCCTCTCTGTTCTACATCTAATTGAGTTCTTACCTCTTATTATTCATTTACTTCTAACATCTGTTCTTGTTGAAACTTTTTTTCCTGCCCTGTAGATATAAGAATATATTTCTCCATGTTAATTTATCCAATCTTGCTTCATTAGCTTTTTCACCTTCTATATACCTATTGTCTGCAGAAATTTTTAATCCCATTTGCCCATCACATTTAAGTTCCTCTTAAAAATCTCTTTCTAGAATAGTTCACTCTGCCAGTTTTTACTAATCTACCTGTAACCATATATTATATTATATTAAACAGAAGCCCCTCAGTTTTCTCTTCCTAATTATTTACTTAATCTCATTTTATTCGAAGCAAAATTGTTTATAAATGTAATTTGATCAATCTAAGCATTTTTCCTAAATGATATTTTCCTTTTATCTCTAACTAACGTTAGTCTTTTAGTTTAACAATAAGATTTTTAAAATTAAACATCTTTCTGTACACTGTACTATATGTTGGTTAGAGGCATGATTAATTCCATAATTACTTGAGTGACAGATTAGATGCCATTTTTAAAAGTAATTTCTGAAAATTACAATAACTATGTATTAAAGTAAATCTTATAACGATCTATAAAAATATTATATATATATAAATTTTATAAATATATTTGTAAATAAAATTAAAAAAACTAATTGAATTTGTATGTGTATATATATAAATAGGGAGTTTGAACTTAGGATTTTCAGTCTATATTCCTTCTCCACTACATTTCAAACAACCGATACACATGACCACACTTATGTGAAAAAGATAAATAATCCCCAATATATTTATTTCGTGCAGAACCAGTACTCATCAGTTGGGCCAGATCATAATCTTCCACACATATATACAATCAGTGCTCGGTTTATGTTAAGATAACAATTCCTTAAACTTTAATAAACAGGCTTCAATCTTCTCACCCTTCCAACAATTTAATTATCCATTTCAATGAAAAATCAATGATGGAATGATCAAAGTTCTTGGTGGATTTAATATTGTAGTCATAACCTCTATTTACTATAGTAAACATTCAGTATACTAAATGAATAGGATATAAATATATATAGTAAATAAATAAAATGTTTGAATTTTATAGTAAATAATTTGGTAATGATCTCTGAAAATCATTATTTAAGGCATAAATTTATGCAATTATTTATGAATGTGGAGCTCTAGTTTTGATAATAAGCTACACATACATTATTATAACAATATATTGTTATTTTAACACATACTAATAATATGTTATTACTTTATAATATATTATCTGTTTATTGGGTATTTCTTTTGCAGATTTTTTATTAATCATTACAAGTAGTTTATCATTAATTTGTACACTATTAACTCAAAAACTTTTGGTAGTTTCACCCGACGTACATGATGGCCGCTAGAGGCCCTGTTTCTGTGTTAGCATCCCGGGTGAAACTACCAAACCTTTATTACCTGGACAAAATTGCAAACTGTAGGTTTGATTTATTACTAATATATAACTTTGTATTGATATAAATAAAAACATTCTATAGTTTACACTGTGTAAATCTGCAAATTATTAAATTTTCAGCAAAGTGTGAGTTTGTATTGGGGATGGTGGAGGAGTTATTGGTGAAATCTGAAAAATTCACAAATCCCAGATTGCTCTAAAATCAGTGATTTTTACAAGTATGTGCAAACATATAATTTACATAATGTGTAGATAATTAAAGTAATAAAATAAACGTATGTTTGATTATAAAACCAAGGTTATTAAAAGTGAGATTCTGTGGATAATTGATTATTAGTTTAATATTTATTAATGTCATATTTTCATGTGGCTTGTATTTTCATAACCTGGTAGAGTGGTTTTCTCTTCTTAATTATATATAATTAATAGAAATGAGATAATACCATTAAATAGAGAAATTTTAACATTTGTTGTTATAAAGAAATTCTCAATTACTACTAATTGACAATCGCTGAGGCTAAGCATAAACCTGCAATAGCTCTTTTGGTAGGGGTATTTTGTTGAAACAAAAGGGGACTCCCTTTATTTCAACAAAAAAAAACCAACAAAAATTATTATAGGTTTATGAGTAAAACTTGCTTAGCCTCAGTAATTGTCAATTAGTAGTAATTGAGAATTTCTTTGTAACAAAGGTTAAAGTTTCTCTCTCTATTTAATGGATATTATCTCATTTCTATTGATCATAACATCAATCCACAGAAACATTTAATTCAATATATATATAATGTATATTTATATGTATATGATCAATATCAAAAAATAATCATAGTATCTCCTTTCATTTAACAGCAACTTCCTTTCTTCAAGCAAAGCAAATTTCTAATGTCTATTCTATGTTTTTGTTATTGCAGCCCTTACTTTAGGTTTGTTCATACAGTAAACAAACATGAATGAGCTGCTAACCAATATTCATTAACCAGCATAATGGCTTTACTGGCTTTTTATCTCTGAGTTTAAGATCAAGATACATCATGGTATTTCTACTTGATAACTGAAAATTGAATTTTCAAAGATGAATGTGTATGTGAATGATTTTTTAAAAAATATTTCCAATTATGACAGACAAACTAAATTATGAACCTTATTTCCAGAAGGCTATAAAGACATTCTTATAATCCCTGATTGCAGACTCGTGATACCTTCTGATGACGACTTTCTACTTAAAACTGTACAATTTCAGGCTCTTTTAACTAAAGGAAGATTGTATGAATTGGAAGAATTGACTAATATTAAATGAGGCATTGTAGGATTTTGTGAAATTAGAAAATAAAGTGAAAAGACAATTGATTTTCAATTGGACATGTACTTTATTACAAAGACACAAATATTTGAAGCACAAGTGAAGTAGGATTCATTATAAATAAAAAGTGAAGAGAGGCAAGATTATTCAAATTAATAGATGATATAAAATATAGATAATTTATATCTACACTCCAAAAAAGTTTCTATGGATAATGAAGAAGTAAAGAATTTTTATATGGATGCATAAAATACTTTTGATCAAACCAAATAACATTTTAAAATTTTCATTGTAGAACTTTAATGTTATAATTTGGTAATCTATTGAAAGAGAAAAATGTTGTGGATAAATTTGTTTATGGTGACAGAAATGAGATAGAACACAATATTGTGAAGTTTTCAGAAAAATAAAAACTATATATTATAAATTTTATCTCTGAGAAAAATGTTAAACAGAAATGGACATTGAAGCATCCAAATTAATGTACAGCAGAAATGGATTATATTTTGACTTAGATTGCAATGTTCTTAATAAATTCACAGGAAGAGATCAGTGATTAATGAGAAGTAAGATATATGTTAATGCAACACTAGAGAGAGGAAAATTTAAAAAAAATTGATATTGCTAACTTTCATAATCATTGCAATGAACTTTAATTAGAACTTGCAAAATGTTTTAAAATATCCAAGAGATTTTGAAAATATCAGATTTGACTTAAATCAATAAGAAGATAACTGATATATTATTAAGAACTGTATAAAAAATGGTTGATATAAAAAAGCAGTAATTTACCAGTCAATGTTTTATTGAAATAAGAGAATATATGAAGAAAAGAAGGAATATGATGTTTTTTGAAATGTTCAATTAACAGGATTTGAATATCTAAAATTTTGTAAATTGGCAAGAAAAGAGTTAATAAGTAAGAAAATATAATTACGCACTAACCAATAGATATATAAAGGAGAATAAAAGTTTCACAAATGTAAAACAGTGCCTAGGTATTGAAAAAAAACTTATTTTTTCGATAAAAAAAAGATGGAACTATTGCTAAAAAAGAGAGATAGAGAGAGCTGTCATCAGGAAAGAGCTTTATAAAAATTACATAGCAATTACGAACAAGAAAACAAAGTATTCCCTATAGTTATTATATTCTCTGAATTGCCAACGATTTAAATAAAAAAAAGATACGCAGTTAAATCTAAGAATAGAAAAAAAACTGTAAGAAATGATATATTCTCAAAGAAGCAGATAAAAAATAGTTATGTACCAAATGCCAAATAATAAAAATATATTAAATAATAAGAAAAATGCAATAGTAATACTAATATATAAAAAAGTGATAAAAACATTAAAATAATAGAGCTATCCATCTCCGATCAGTCCTATGCAAAATCTTTATCAAGATAATTATAACTGCCTACAGCCTAACCAACCAAAAGAACAAGGTGAATTTAAAAATGATTTTAGCACAATGAATTACATCAAAGTATTGAAAGAATTTATAGAAAGAACTAATAAATATGAGTTATTGTTATGCTTTGGATTTGTAGATTATGAAAAAGTATTTCATTTTATAAGCATTTCTAATATGACATGATCACTATCTCATACTAGCACAATAATTGTTATTAAACAATTCAAAACAAAACTGGAGGGTTGCATTAGATCCTAAGATCTAGGTGCAGTGCTCTCAGATCCAAGGCTCCTCACTGATGAAGGCCACAAGCCAGAAACTAGTCTGGGGATACTGGATGAGTAGGCACTAGAAAGGGATTTTATGCACAAGCCTTCTGGCATCCATTGATTGCTCTTGTTAGCACAAGATGGCACTACTATATGGAGAGTGTTGTTTTGTTTTGAGTCATTTCTAATATGATTAAAGCATTATTACCATCAAGATATAGAGCCAGGATACTGTCATATTCTAAAAAATATTTATCAAAATACATTAATGGTGATTAGATTATATGGTGATACAAACAAAAATTAATATTGGGAAGGATGTATGACAGAATGATTTCATATTTCCAAAACTTTTAATAGCAGTTTTACAAAGTGATCTGGACCAACTGATGAATATTGGTTCAACACAAAATATGTTTATTGGAGACCATTGATCTTTTTCACATGTGTGTGGACAGTCTTGTGTATTGTTTGTATGAGACAGAGTGAATAGCTGAAGGGAGCTTGAAAGTCTATGTTCAAATTACATATAATTTACATCCAAAACTCCAAGTATATAAATTATATTTGTATTCAATTAAATATTATAAAAAAATATTTTGTGGACTAAAATAGGGTGCTAAGGAAATAAAATAAAAGGTATTTAAGTAATCTATTTTACAGATGATGTGATTGTTTTTGTAATTAATGATTCACAGCTTCTTGAAATCTTGCAAGAAAATGGGGGGGAAGTGAGAGTTTTAGTAGATAAGATCTGATGAAGACTGCTAGGAACAGTCAAAACTGTAATATTAATAAATAATTTTGCTTTAAAGTGTTAAAAAAAGGAATGTGGTTATTATATGTTAAGAATTATTGTACAAAAGTTAAGAAATAGAACTAATAATAAATGAATTTTCCTTGATGAAGAAAATAAAAATAAATAATCATAAATTAGAAGTAGTTCACAACCACAATTTCCTTGTTCAAATTATTAATACAGATAAAAATATAATGAATGAACTTAATCATGTAATTAAACTTCTACAGAGTTCATTGGCATAAATAGCCTAGTATTAAAATGAAATATGTCATGTTTTGAAAGGGAAGATTTTTAATAGATATATTTTGGTAGTTCTCATTTGTAGATCTGAGATTTAGATCCTTAACAGAAGAGCAATATGGAGACTTCAGGCCATTCGATGAAATATGGAGATCTTTATGCTAGGAGTAATGAGTAAGAAATCAAAAATAAAATACAGAAATGAGAGACCAAAGAGGTATCGCTTGAAAGAATTAAGAAATTTAAATGGAACTAGAGTGGGCATATGTCTAGAAAAGATAATAATAGATGAACAGTTGAAATCTGAAATTGTATTCAGATCTAAAAATAGACTATATGTGAAATGAATGGATGAAATAAAAAAGGGTCTTGCATATGGAAAAGAGCAGCTAGAGATCAAAGAAACTGAATTAAAAGTCAAAAGTAAATCAGTAATGATTGAAAATGATAATAGTAGTCAGCAACTAGTATATCAATTTAAAAGCAAGTTTATATACTATGTGTGTATTATGTATAGATGTATGGTTAATATGTACTCACTATAAATTCATTAGTATGTAACATGTGTAAGAAATCAGACATCACAAGTTATTTATTATAGTTCTACATATTTCAATTTATAATTTTTTTAATTATATTTGTTTATTCCAGAATGAATAATAAGAAAGCTTCAATCTTTTAGAACAATAGCCATTCACAATGGTACTTTACTAAAGACGTTAATGTTAAGTATCTTGGTCAAACCTTTAATTGAATAGAGATTATCCAACACTGAATAATATTTCTATAGTTTAATTTTCACTACACCACTCTCACATAAGGTAGGGACTGGTTTCTATCCACTTTTAACACCTTGTGAAGAAATGTAATCATAAATATATGACCAAAGACATGTGAAAAAGATCTATGGGCTCCAAAGTATACATTTCATTGGTCCAGACTACAATCACACATATCTTTATCACTGCTCGATATATATGTAGATAGCAAATTCCTACAGTTTAATTGATGTGTCAAAGGTGCTGCCCTCACACCTTTGACACAAATCAAGTAATAAAAGCATATTAATAATTTTTATTAATCACTCATTAGACTAGAGATTATCTAATATTGAATATTTCTATAATGTACTGTACCACTCTCATGCAAAATGACCAAAGACACCACAAAAATATTTTTTCTCTAAATGTGTTATAAATAAAGTTTTTGGTGTTGAGGTAAAGGTATTTCAAAGGACACCAATTGGTAGCATTATATTTAAAAGTCAGATAATATTTTTTATATTGATAGTTATAATAAAAAGTCAGATGTCACATGACTTATATATAGCTTGCACTTACAAATATGTAAAATTAAGAGCATGCTAATTAGCATGCTCTTAATTTTACATATTTTTATATATTGATAGTTGTAACCACTTATATGAAGACTATATATTAAAGAAAAGTAAAATAGTACAAAATAATATATATTTTTAAAATATAAATTATACATTCTTTTAAAAAATTTTACTTTTCAATAATTTAAATGCTATTTTATTTCTGCCATTATATAAGTGAGTAATTTATTTTGTTTACATTCTTAAATTTAATTCTGCTGTTTAGAACACACATTTCCAGAGTTGTTTAAATAATGTAGCGGTCAGTAAGGAGTTTTCTGCCTTTATTTGACAACAACTGATTGAGTATTTTACAAAAGCCCTTAAGTAAATTATGAGTCTCTATTAAAGATGATTTGCAAAAAAGTTCACAGTTTTCATACCTTGTTTCAATTTTACTTTCTTCGTTTTTTAAAAAAATAAATTCATAAAAAAAACCCTTTCGCAAAAAAAAATATATTTATATGAATAAAATCATTTAAAATCATATATATAAACATGCTTTTAAATTTCTAAAGATCACACATTACTAAAATATTCTGAAATATTTGAAATTAAATAGTTGTTAAAACAAAACTTCCATTATTTTCTAGTTCAAACTAGTTATTAAGCCTGTGATTTTGGTATCCCTTGTCTTCTTATTATTAACCTTTTGCGTCTTTAAAATATTCTGTACAGATGAAAACTTATAAATAATAATTATTTTTTGATATCTACTAGGATATACATATACTATATGTTCTGCACGTAATATACTGATACAGTATTTTTATACATCTATAATCAAATTCCCAAAAAAAAATCAGATGTCACATGACCTATTTTAAAAAGCTTGTATTTACAAATGTTATATATAGAGCTCGCAAAACAAGCCAGTAGCAGAAACTGGTCTGAGATTGGGGATATTCTACAAAGCTTGTTAAGAGCTTGTTTTGCGAGCTCTAAATATAACTTCTATAATCAAAAAATTAGTTAATATTTTGATTAGTATTTATCAAATATAAGCATAAATAATAACAAAGATGTTAATATTGATAAATAAAATACTTCTTTCTTGCATTTTTCACAGTGGCTTTTATAAAAACATATGACAGTTTTAATGATTTAGCAGTCTTTTTAAACACAAAATAAAATTGTATTACAGTATTTTTTTATACATATAATAAACATATTTTGATATTATTGGATAACAGATATTGTTAGAAGAGATCATAATAGATGGACAATTGAAATCTTAAACTGGATTCCAAAAGACTGCAAAAGACCTAGAATGAGACCACATGTGAGATGGATGGGTAAAATAAGGAAGTGTCCTGGGGTGATGTGGAGAAAAGAGGCTAGAGATCAGTGAAGATGGATTGAACTTGGAGAGACTTTCATCATGCAATGAATTGATAATGTTTGAAAATGATGATGATGATATACAAATATTTTAATAAAAAGCATTGTAAATGTGCAATAAGAGAGAGCATTATTTAGAGATTTTAGAGATTTATTTAATATAAGCAATGAAAAAAGAATGAAAGTGTTGTAAATCTTGAAAATTTTAATATCTATCAGGTTAACAACTTTTATTAGTCATTCATTAAACTAAAGATTATTCAATAATAAATAATATTTCTGTAGTATAATTTTCACTACACCATTTTTCTCAAGGTAGGTACTAGTCATATGTTTATGATTTGCTAAAAGTGGATAGAAACCAGTCTCTACCTTGTGTAAAAGTGGTGTAGTAAAACTTATACTATAGAAATATTATGCATTATTTTCAGTATATTTTTCCATAAAGTATATTATTTTTATAATGGTGTAACAATTTTCTTGTTATAAAGTATAAGTCAGCTTATTTAGAATGATTTTTCTCCATTAGTTTATTTCCAATAATGTTCTTTAAGATATAGCAATTACACTTCTTCCCCCCCCCCCTTGAAGAGAGATTAACTAAATTAATGTTTTTTCAAAGTCAAACCAAGGAAAACGTTAACTAAGATTTTATAATTTATAAGTATTTTCTGAATTGTGGTTTGTTTGTTTTTAATTTTTGGACTTTTATTTTTTCTGGATTAAAAATGACACCTTCTCATTAAAAATTCCCTGTGTCTTTATAACTGGAAATTTAAAAAAATATTAAATATATAATTAATAAATAACACACACATATGTGCATATTAATTATATTTATATAACTTTTTATATCTATTTTTATATAATAATAAAACTGGATTAGTCTCTCCCCCCCCCTCTTACTTCTTATATTTTAAAAAACTTCTGTTGCAAAATTCATGTCAGTTAATTTATAGATAAATATTTTGAGTTGTGTTCTCTCCCCAACACACTCTTTAAAAAAGTTTTCATTTGCTATACATTGTATCAAATAAAAATTTGTTGTTGATTAAAAATAAAAACAAATTAAAAAACAAATAGAAATATTTAACTTATTATGGTAGGACAGTGTACTCCAAGATTAAATAAAAAATGTGATTTAAGTAAGCCCTATTTCAAATTTAAATCAGCAAATCCGAAAATCATAAAAATGTAATGTTCTCTCAAGGAATTTATTCAAATAATAGCCTTTTTCAAATGGTGAGATATTAGTTTTGTATAATTCATTATTCACTATTTTTAAAAAAATTATATGAATTAACTTGGAAATAAGCTCATATATATTTGCACTCTGGTAACATTTTCATTAGGATACTTTTTTAATTGTCCAAAATAAAATTAAATAAAGAAATAAAATATTTGATTGATAAAAAATGGGGGGGGGGGGTAATTAAAGTATATTACAGATTTTCAAATTATTTTATTTGCTATTATATTTTATTAAATCACATTATCCATTAAAGTGTATAAAAAATAATTATAGACAAGCGTTGGTGATGTGATGTATTATGGCTTCTCCGTAAACGGAGTCAAGAATCTCTCAACAATTATGCCCAGAGAAACCTGTTAGCCACTTTATTTTCCATTCACCAGTCTAAGTTTTCCCATATTCTGCTCCATCCCATTTCCACAACATATTCTTTGTCAACTCTATGGCCTTTATATCTAAATCCCCCTTATCTTTTCCCAAACCCATCATAAAAACCAATAACCCACTCTCTGTATATTCACTTTTTTCATATTTATTCTTCCATAACTTCATTATATGTGCTCTTTCTGATTTCAAGCATTTACATTCAATTAACAGATGCCTAATATTTTCTTATTACTTCCTTACATAATTTACAATTGTCATGGGTTCACTTCCCCACCGATGCTTTAAGATTTCTGATCATTCGAAAAAGAAAAAAAAACATAATATATATAAAAGAAGATATTGTTAATCATAAATTTAAATGTTAATTAATCATCAATTACAAAATAAATGCAAAATTATCAATATGATTTTAGTTAGATCTTCTAGTTTTGATATTTATTTTGCTATACAATTCTTCTCTCTCATTTATATAAATATTTATTAACTGGTTGTGGTTTTTTAAAATATTTTTTTTGTTTGTCTATTAAACATTTGTTATATAACTTGATTTGAACAAAATTTAGACAGAAAATCATTATATTATATTACAAACAATAATCATTCTTTTCATAAAAATCTATTGTAAGCTTTAACAATCAATGATGAATTACATGGTAATGACAAATAAATTTTCATTTTATTTCTGGATTTTGGCCTTCATAAGTGACAAATATTAGATCGGTGCATACTATTCCAAATCAGTAATCTAAGATTCCAACACTTTAAGGTTTTGAATACAAACTATCTTTCTAGTATAGCTATATAGAGATGACACTATACTAGCACCTATGTATTTTCATAGCCTTAATTATGTACAAACTTCAGTAATTTAAAACATGAAGTTCAAACATTATGAATAGTATTAAAAGGGAAAAATAGCTATTAAAATCTGTGTGCATATGCAAATCAGTGATATGAGAATTTGGTTGGCACTACCACCTAGCCTACATTGGTTACTAAGCTTGCAATAAATGGTTTTGAAGAAGAATTTAATGAATTGCTGCTTCTGATGCAGATAATGAAAATAAATTCATCATGTGATAATTTGCTTGGTATAAAAAGTAATTTTCAGGACAATATCTTATTAAGATATTATAGGTACTTTTGTACAATTAAAAGTTTGAACTATGTTTCAACACAATGCCTGTATATTTTCCCACATTTTATTGATAAATGCTTACAAGAGATGCATTTTTTGGATTATTATAAATACTTATTTATTTGACCATTAAACCACTAAACATCACATGATCACTATCTCTTATACTAGCACATAATTGTTAATAAACAAAACAAAACTCTCCATACAGTAGTGCCATCCTGTACCAATCAGAGTAATCAATGGATGCCTGAAGGTTTGTGCATAAAATCCCTATCTAGTGCCTACTCATCCAATATCTCCAAACTGCACCTAGATCCTAAGATCTAGGTGCAGTGCTCTCAGATCCAAGGTTCCTCACTGACAAAGGCCACAAGCCAGAAACTAGTCTGGGAATATTGGATGAGTAGGCACTAGATAGGGATTTTATGCTCAAGCCTTCTGACATCCATTGATTACTCTGGTTGGCACAGGGTGGCACTTCTGTATGGAGAGTTTTGCTTTATTTATTTGATCATTCTTTTTCAGCTATTTCTGCAGGGATAAATACATTTAAAATGTCAACTATTGTTAAGCACTAACTTAATAAAAATAATTTTGCGCATTAAAATCAAGTACACAGATTTCAATAACTCTTAGCATGTTATGGACATCATAAATGATACCAGGGATTCTGATTTTTATAATTAAGTAAATGCCAAATAATAAAGTTTTATTTATAGAAAAATTTATAACAATTCAAAATGAGATGTACGATATACATTTTTTACATAGTATTACATAAAGATTTTTATGTCTACATTTTTGAAATTAAAAATGAATAGCAAATTATTATAAAGTTGTATAAGGTATGTTTTTATTTACTGTGTATTTGTTATATTACATACTTAATTAGTTTCAACTTTTATTAAATTTCTAATAATTTGGATTGCTGTATCATAATTCTATTTTATTTTATTTCTGTTTTGTTTTATTTAAGGTTATTTTTAAATGTTGCCCTATGTGTAATAATAGATTTAAAGTTAAAACAGATGTTTAACATTTGATAGGGGCATAAAATTATGTATAGAAAAAGACTTTTAATGTATAATTATAAATATATATTTCTACAATAGCTGTTATATATTAAGATTTTTATTATTTTTATAAATTTAAACTAACAAATAATAATAAATGTTTAATGAGATATTATTTTATATAGCGCTATGTTTTTACACTGTAATTAAAGATATGCATTGGCTTAATCGCTAATATCACTATTACAATAAATGTTTAATATATAGGGTATATGAGAAACAGACTTTCAGATGACCCATCACTCTCCACTCTATCTAATAACACTGATACACTCAAACACACATATAAAAGCAAAGCTGCTAAAAAAAAAATCATTACAATATAAATGAATGTCAGCAAATAAACAAAAAAAAAATCATATAATATGAAAAATGTAACATTAAGAAAAGTATCATAAATAATTTTATATATGCTATAAATAAATAAGCAAATGTTTATGATTGCAATGTTTATAAGAAGTTTAAAAACCAGAAATGATGAACTATTCCATGATATGTGCCCCTTGAACCTGCCACTCTATCAATGTACCATTATACAAAGCACATATGCTATTATGTATTATTATAAAAGTAGTTTATTAGTCAAAGCTTAGTATTTTTTCTGCTTTCACTTTGAAAAACCAAGTTTTATTTAAAAAATAATAAAATGTTTAGATGCACAGGAGGTCATGAATATTTGAGCATCAAAACTAATAAGCTGACTTCAATCTTGGATTTTATATTTCAAAATATAGTACACTACCACTATACTAAATAAACTTCTCAGAACATGAAGTTGTTTTTGCATTCAATACTAATAAAAGTTTATTGGACACCTCTGAATTACTACATATAATATATTTTTGATTTCTTAATCTACCACTTTTCTTTTTGTTTTAAAAGTTCCTACATTAATATTTTTTCAATGGAGCTTAATTTTATAATAAAATTGAGGTTTTTATGTTAAGCTAGTAAACTTTCTATGTCACAACTTATATTTGATGGAAATGCATCAATTGATAAATTAGCCTAAACTTAGTATGCAAATTAATGTTTTGTAACTTTTACTGCAATTGCCCTTACAAAATATTTAGTAATAACTAATGTTTATTGATCAGAATAATTTTCAGAAACCAATACTGGATCTGTATATATCTGAAAAAAGAGAGAGAAGCAAATGACTGTGTTTTAATCATAAATCTTGTAAAAATGGTTAATCCTTAATATAAAAGGTGTTAATGTGTGAAATGAGCATAGATTTTCTTAAATTTTACTTTATCCATTCCTTCACATAAATCTAGACAATTTGAGTGTGAACTGGATAACTAAAAAATGTCTAAGCTTTCTTTAAAACATTAACTACTTCTAACAACTTTTTAATATATATATACATAATCATTAAAAGCCAGACAACACTCATACAACCCCAATATCAATAACAATCAACAATTTCAAACTGTTGTCAAGACAACCTCCTTTTAACAATATATGTTTGAAACCTAGGCTGAGAAAAACAGTTAAAATGTAGTCATTATATGATTAGCATACTTTAAATAGATAAGTACCCCAGAATAAAATTTAATAAAAAACAACTCTTATGACCAAAATAATAAGAAATAAATTATTTTTTATGATGCAAAATCAGTGAATTAATATATTCAATGTATGTACCAAAATAGAACACAGCATGGATCTTCTAATATACAATTTATATCAGTACCATCTGGTATTCTCTGATTACTCATTATTAGAGCTCTAGTGTGATGTGAATTGCTCTTAAAAGCATATAAATATGCTGAGAAAATCTTATTGTTCCTGATAGCGCATTTGCACTATTAGCAGTAATCCACTTTGCATCATTCCACTAAAGCAATCTTTTAAAGCAGTAATGATTAATATACTCTACATGATATTGCCAAACAGGTACTTAGATTAACTTCTGACTATTGATTTAAGTCAATAAGAGGCAATATACTGCACTAACTGTATGTTGGACTATTTTCATTATCTAATATTGAATATTGAGCATCTTTAGAAAAATTCAAACTTATTTAAACTTTTAAAATACATTCAACTTTTAGTAATAGCATGCAAAATACTATATAACACATTTAAAGTGGTATTATTTTTGACTCTTTTTTCATTTTATGAATACTGAATTCAAGGTGATGTTATAACCAATTAGGCTATTCTGTGAAAGGCAATAATTAATAGAAATTTCATACACTTAACTGTGAGAATGTCTCTTATTTCTCCATTGTTTTCTTGAAGGTAAGATAAATGAATGGTTTTCAAACATTATAAATTAACACATTAGTTTGGCTTATAGGATTGTTTGCCATTGTCAAGAGAGATGTTTCTTTAAAAAATTTTATTTGTGCTTTTTCCTCATTTATCCAATATTTTATACATGATCTGCTACTTTAGATATATCTGCTTTTTTCATTTCTAGTAATTAATTTGTTTTCTAATCTGTATGCTATTACTTAACAGTTGAATGTGTTTGGAAAATTAAAATAGAAAGTTTGAATTTTCTAAAGACATTCAATATTCAATATTAGATAATTATTGCTAAAATACCATGACAATAAAACTTCAGAAAAACTCTAAATATATAGCACATATCTAATGAATAGATTTTGAAGAAAATAATTGGAAAAAGATAACTGTTGGAGATGAAAATTATAATATTTTGGGTATGTAGTAAAGCAAATAAGTACACTTGAAAAGGATATCGTGCTTGGTGTAGTGAATGCATAAAAGGGAAGATGGGTCCATGATTCTCATGAATGGATAATATGGAATGAATAAGATTGACAATTTTGGAGGCATATAGGAAGTCGAAAAGAGTGATCTGGAGTCAGTTTATTAATGCTGATGTCCATTGTCAAAGTGATGGGTTCTGAGGATGCTGATATCTACAACATCAGCCATATACTGTCCAACTTAAAGACTTTGAGTTTCTAAGTTTTTAAATCCAATGAATCTTCTAGACTGAAACTGGTGGAAGAAACTATTTTGTTTTCATTGATTGCTCATACTTTTATAAATAGCCTTGAAATAATTATTGCTGTTGGATTTTGTGACTTGCGATGCAGTATATATATCATCAACATCATTTCAGCCATTATCAATTCACTGTTGGATGAAGGTCTTTCCAAGTTCAATTCATTTTCTCTGATCTCTAGCCTATCTTCTCATATCACTCCCACATGTCCTTATTTCATCCATCCATCTCACATATGGTCTCTTTCTAGATCTTTTATAATCTTGTGAATTCAATTTAAGATTTCAACTATCCATCTATTACTATTTCTTCTAGCATTATGACTAGTCCAACTCCAGCCCCAATATTATATATATATCACTCTGATATTATTATAATTGAGATCATTAAAATAACTGCTAATCTAGAATCAAAATTATATAATTAAACAAATCGGTAACTTCAACTCAAAATCTTAGAAATAAAAGTAAGCTGCTGAATGGCTATGTGCTATCAAGTGCCACTAATAATATCCAAAATTAGTCTATGAACTACTTGGCACTAATTACATTTGTCATTCATTGATAACTGAAGAATACAGTGATATACTGTGATTACTACTACTAATCTTTATAGCTAATCTAATATCTTTATGAATATGATATATACCCTTGTGTGGGTATGTGGCATATATATATACTTGTGTGGTATGCGGAATACACATATATATGTGTGTGTGTTTTCTCTCTCTAAAATTAGTCCTTGATTAGATAAGAAAGCACGAGTGATTTTAAGAAGATCTATTCTTGATAATAATGTTATTATCAATAATTTAAAACTATATATTTATATTAATTTCCAATCAAAATATAATTTATAATTTATAGGTTTTGTATTAATAGAATTAGCAGAATATTAATGACATTTGTAAACAAATCATTTTTTTAGTTAGTTCCATGAAGCAGTTTTATTGTAAAAATAAAATTCTAATAACCTTGTATAATAATATCCTTTTTAAGAAGCTAAAAGCATCCATCATCTGTCTTGAAGATCATGTGGTTTTTTCTGACCATGCAGTCAGATAAGGCCATTAGTAGTGTAAAACACACTTTCTACATAAAAAAAAAAAAAAAAGATTTATGAATACATATACCTGAATGTCATCTCATCATTATCACCTTTGATGGCTGAATGACCTACAAAATTATTTAAAGGATTAAATTTAAAATGTTCATAATTTTGTTTTCTTAAAAACTATATTTTTTAAAAAGGGTTTTATTTGCTTAAAAACCATAAACATGAATAAAACAATTCACGTAAAAGATCAATTATAATCTACTTTTATAAAAAAAAAAAAAAGATAAATATTAAAACAAATACTACATATTTAAGGACAAATTATCAATTACAAATCAAAAACCAAAACTCTGAGAAACATTTTTAAAATCAAAATATTTGGTATTTCTTTTTTTAAAAAAAATACATAAATATATTTTAAAATAAAGCGCTCCATCATCAGATTTTCAATGAAATGGATGGCTGAAGAGTTGTGGGGTGGAGGGGATTGAAACCTGTCCGTTAAAGTATGAATATTGGCTATTTTAATATAAGCTGAGCATTGATTGTATATATGTGTGGAGATGATAATCTGGGCCAACTGATGATACTGGTTTAGCACGGATTACGGATATTTGTGATTATTTATCTTTTCAATATGTGTGTGATCAAGTGTGTCAGCAGTATGAGATAGAGTGGATAGTTGAGGGCTGTGTAAAAGTCTGAGTTCAAACCCCTATACATTACATATTGGAGTGCAGGTATGAAAAAGTCTGCACTGTAGAAAAACAATCATATATTAAAATAAAAGGTGTGTACTGAATTACGCATTTGTTTTGATGGCTTATTTGATTGATATTCACATAGTCAGTAGCCCACATATAGCCAACAGTAATCTTTTAATGAATAAGAAATAAAAATCTATAGCCAGAATTCATTAATAACCATAATGCAAAGTACAGTTATTGAAAGTACGATTTTTCAAAGAAATTAATTGATTTTGTTCAAACAAACAAATGTTGATAATAAAAAGTAAAATATATGATTTTGTTACGGAAGATGATGGATGCTATTTGCTACAAATATAAAAAGTAATAGTCACCAACATTATTCCTATGTATTACAACCATCTAAAAATTAAATTTGACTAAATAGTTGCTAGACAGATATTTTTGTAAATATAATGCTCCTCACTAAAGAAGGATAAGAGCCAGAAAATACTTTAGAGATTTGTCACTCTTCCATCTGGTATCCATTGTTCATTCTTATAGAGATTGTTTTCATGTAAAAAGAAAAATATTACTGCTACCAATTGTGTGGTACTTTGTTTCTGAATATAATTGTGATCTATAGATATTTCATTTTCTTGTGGTATTTCATTTGCTTTTTTGAGATCCGGAATTAGTAGGGTTTTTTCCAGGATCCATTATTCTTTGATATATTATTTTATTAAACTGATCATTAACAAATTATGTTTCTGATGCAACATTTTCCTGTATAAAGTTTTTTTAAAACAATAAAATAAAATGTTTAATACTACTTTTCATCCTTCATCTTTTTATTTGGACTAAGTGAAGACTTAGAAACAAAATTATTGAAAGTAATGCTTTATTAAGGATAGTTACCAGACTTCATATTTACATTCTAATTCCTTTTAAGCACTTTTGAAAGTAATTTCTGATTTCATTTCATTTCTGTTACTATAGCAATATGAAAAAATAAACACATATAAATCAAATAGCTTTGCTTCTGGTTATATTTTATTTTTAAAGTAAAGTTAATGATATTGAATTTATGACATACTAATTTATTGAAATTATTAGAAGTAGTAATGAAAGTAAAAGCTTTCAAGAAGTATCTGCATTACATCATATCTTTTGTATATATAACATGATGGTAATGAATGAGCTTTGAATTGATGAATAAAATTTCCCCAAAACTAATGTCATTTTTTTCTATATTCCTTAAAATGTATAAAATTTCAAATCATGATATAAAAGATCTTTTCATTTTTGATTTGTTATTTATAAATTTAAAATAAAGATTGTTACTAGTGAAAATACAAACCAAATATTTAATCAATATTTAGTGTTTTCCTGAAGGTTTGTGATGATGGAGTTCTAGTTGTATTTTCATATTGGACTATTTCCATCATCTAATATATGTATTGAATGTCTTTAGAAAAATTTAACTTTAATTAAATATTCTACATACATTCAACTGTTAGTAATAGCACATCAAACAGGTTAGTATAGGCACAACATTTCGAGAGGTATTAGTCTCCCCTCTTCTTCAGGTTTTGCTGGCCTGACCAGTGATCTTACTAGAATGGGATTCGAACCTGGGTCCTTAGATTCTTGAGTTTTGAATTTTAAGGTAACATACATATATTAGATGATGGAAATAGTCCAATATGAAAATACATATAATCAATATACTTCATATTAACCCTGTTTTTTTAAACATTGTATATAATTTTTAATAATAAAATTTTATAATTGCATATTTTGCCATAATGAGAGCCAAATTTTTTGATTTATAAAATCTGATTTTATTTCAGTGAATAATCATTTTTAATGATTTCTGCATATTATTATTTTTTCTTCATACATCATTTTTATTCTCTATCTTCTTGAAAAATAACATACAGATTCCAATAACCCTTTACTTAACAGATTGCTCAGCCAATGCAAAATGAGCAATCCAATAAGTAAAGCAGTGCTGAAATATTTATTAATAGCTTTTGGTTCATTAGTCAAGACCAGAAATTACATATAATGTTGGGGAAAATATTGTATTTATTATATATATATTTGAAATGCCCCATAGTTATATTATTCCAGCCACTCCTCCTTTAAATAAACATAGCTCAAATTTTAGTATTACATTGAAAAGGAAATCCTCTTCAATAGTATGTACAATGATCTAATATATATCAAAACTAAGAAAGTAAAGATCTTACATTGCAAATAAACCAACATGTTAATTTTAAATATACTTAAAAAGACTATACAGTAGTCATTTTTATTTCCCAAACTCAAATATAAGAATGAGAAATAATGCATAACAGTAGCTGAACTCAATATAAAATATCTGAAATGCCCTATAGCTACAATATTCCACCCACAGTCCCCCTTTAAATAAATAAAGCTCAAACTTTAACACTACAATGAAAAGGAAATCCTCAAGAAAACATCCTTTGATGTTAAAAGAAATTTGGTTTTGAAGTTAATAATGGGAAGGCTATTTTGTTTTGTATATATATGTTGTATGTTTAGTTGAGATTCACTTGAAAAAATCTATTTGTTAATAGATAAAACCATAGTTGTGGAAGGATTTTAGTAATTTTTTTTTTTTGTTAGTATTTTAATGTTATATACATTTAAAGAGGGAGGGTGGCTGGATTAATATAGCTATGGTGCATTTCAAATGTTTTATAATGAGTTTAGTTAATATTATGCATTGTTTCTCTTATATTTGAGTTTGGGGAGTAAAAATGACTATTGTATAATCTTTCTAAGTATATTTAAAATTAAACATGTTTGTTTATTTGCAATATAAGATTTTTGCTTTCTTAGTTTCAAAATTCTCATAAATTAGTTTGAGTTTTATTATATATTAGACTATTGCACATAACATTGAAGAGAATTTCCTTTTCAGCATAGTACTGAAATTTGAGCTTTCTTAATTTAAAGGATGAGTGTGGCTGGATCAATACAGCTATATGAGGCATTTTAAATATTTTATATTGAGTTCAGCTGGTGTTATGCATTGTTTCTCTTTCTTATATATATATATATTTAAATATATAAACATTTTCATTATATTTTACTTAAAAAAACCAATTATATGTTAACAAGACAGTAACCAATGAAAGTATATTAATAATTATTACTGGGCATTCATCAGACTAGAGATTAACCATCAATATTAGGTGAATAATCTCTAGTCTGATGAATGACTAATAATAATTATTGATATACTTTCATTAAGTGATTTGTGTCAAAGTTATGAGGTTAGTAAGTTTGACTCTTATCAATTAAACTATAGTAATTGGCTATCTATATATATTGAACAATGATAAAGATATGTGTAAGAGAGTGTGAGGGCCAAATGATGAATGCCGGTTCAGTATGAAATATGCATCTGGGGAATCATACATCTTTTTATGTCCTTGATCATATGTTTATGATTACATCCCTCCACACGGTGTTCAAAGTAGATAGAAACCAGTCCTTACCTTGTGTGAGAATGGTGTAATGAAAATTACACTATGGAAATATTATTCATTAGGTAATCAATGAAAATAGCAAACTATTATTTAATGCTTTTTTGCATTTAAAAGGGTATGATCCTTTAAATGTTGACTGTAGATCTTCTAAATAATATATAACAGAAATTTCCATATATTTAAAAATATTTCATCAATTACATCTGTTAAAAATTATATATAAAGCAAACATATATTAATGGTAAAACACTATATAAAATCCCTAAGCAATTTATTACAATGATGCAATAGCAGACTTCAAAGCTAAAAGTTTCTGTGTTGACTCTTGAATGACTAGCTTGATCAATCTGTCAAATTATAACTATATGATTAGTTTATAAATGAATAAAAAATTTCCCATTAATAATTTATAAATACATAGTTAATAGGATACCATTTTTAAAAAAAAACAATTGCAAAATTGTCTTTATTAACAACTAATTATCATTAAAATCAAAAAGATAGAGAGAGAATTTTTATAGTCTAAAGATTGTAGGTTTAATTTTTTCTAAAGTTATTGTTTTCATCGTAAAATAAGCTATTACAATTTATCTATTTACAAAAATTAGTGTAATTGTTGCAAATAAAAAGTATTTACTTATTGTCACATATCAATGTCAAGGAATAAGTGAAAATAATGAACTATTTTTACATTATTTATTTATTAAAGTTCAAAGTTCAAGCAATATTAAGTCAGATAATTATAAGAACTTCCCTTCATCATATATTTTATTATGCATCACTGAAAAAAAGTAAAACCTTGTTGATGGTAATTCCACACAGATTTACTGCTTTTATGAAATACAGCAACTGTAAATAATGAAGATTCCCAGATAAAAAGAAATATTTTACTTGACAAATCTTGCATCACAGTTAAGTGATCATAATTTGTCAGTTCAACATATTATACTTTTTCTTATCAAACTTAATTTTTGGCTGTTACATCTGATGTACTTGGGAATATCACCAGGTATAGAGCTTTCTAAAGTTTATATGAAGTGGCAAAAAAGATGGAAAAATATACTATTAAAACAGTAATATGTAAGCTGAAGACATGTGATAGGCTCCATAATGCTTTTTTTAAAATTTATATCAAATCCTGATCATGGGATAGAGGTAATATATAGAAACTAAACTGGATTTAGATCTATATGAATATATAAGCAAGTTATCTTAGATTGAAAACATTTATATATTATTCGTTTGGGTTAATAGCTTGATAGTATAAGATTCTAGGATCCAGTTGTGTTGTTTCATGATCCAAAGCTCTTCATTGATGAAAACCATAAGCTTGAAAGTAGTCTGAGGATTTTGGATAGGAAAGAGATTTATTAAGCACTAACATTGGGCAACTATCAATGCTTTCTAAAGCTTATATTAAGTGACAAAAAGGTGGAAAAGTATACTACTAAAACAGCATGTAAGCTGAAGACATGTGGTAGGTCATGTAAGATTTTATTCGTTTATAGCATTGATATATTTATGTTTTCCAGTGATATTTATTTTGTACTTGTATTTTTTATGCATGGCAGAAAGGCATTGATCTGCATTCATATTATTTTAACTTTATGCTAACAGATATACTTAATTTATAATCATTAAATAAGATGTCATCCATATCATTAGATGTAACTTCAGATAAATATTAAATCCAAAGAGTTCTATTATAAAGTTCACAACATTTGTAGTTTTATGATTAATCTTTTGTATTCTTCTTGCTTTATACTGCAAACTAACTTTTATATTTACTTTGTTGAGATAAGAATACCTGAGATGTGATATATCTCCTAAATTCAAAAATTATTTCAGATTGAACTATCCAAGTTAAGAATTTTGCTTAATTTTCATCATTGATAAAACCATTCATGTTTATGTTGAGATTACAATGACAATACTCTCTTCTGAAAACCTTGTGTGACATTATTACTATTGTCTTTTAGAGCAACTTGATACTTTTTAATGGTCAAAAACTAAGCTCACTAAGGTAGTCAAAAATATATGATAATAACTAGAAATTATATATCTAGCAAAACTGAACAAGAAGTAATTGAATCTTCCAATGTGTTATATCATGTTTTTAATCCTATCACAACCAGTCAGACCACAGATACATTAGAAACATATACCCTGTCAAGCAATTCATATAACAATTGTTACAATTCAACTTCAAATCCCCATTATTTCTAGAAAAAGGTTAGGGTTTCTCTAAAAATAATGGGGATTTAAAGTTGAATCGTAATAAATGCTATACAAATTGCTTGACAAGGTGTATGTTTCTAGTTTATCTGTGGTCTGAGAGGTTGGTCTTTCTCTAGAAATAATGGGGATTTGAAGTTGAATTGTAACAAGTGCTATATGAATTGCTTGACAGGTTTCTAATGTATCTGTGGTCTGAGAGGTTGGCCTTTCTCTAGAAATAATGGAAATTTGAAGTTGAATTGTAACAAGTGCTATACGAATTGCTTGACAAGGTGTATGTTTCTAATGTATCTGTGGTCTGAGAGGTTGGTCTAACTTCTGGGCAGGTGGATGGTTGTGATAGAATTGGAAAACATGATATACTCATTGGAAACTTCTGTTACTTCTTGTTCAATTATATATAATGTGTTATTTACTTATCTAGCAAAAATATATGAAATAGACCAGGAATTAATCATCTAGTAATATCCTTAATGAAATTTTCAAAGAGAACCAACTAAAAAATTCATGTAACTTCAGCTATTATAAGAAACCAGTTATTTAGATATCTGATACAGACTTATAAAAATAATCTAATGCATATAAAAGACTAACTTGGATTATCATGCATCATTATTTTCAACAGTAATTAAATATCTAAAAAGTACACATCCAAAAAAAAAAAACATTTTTATTTTATTCTCAATAAAGGATCCTCATCAAAAGACCTTAATAACAATAAATTCTAGTAGGCTTCTTTAATGGACATATTAAGGTCCTATATGTGAGGAGTCAGAATGATTTAAAGTCAACATGGGTGTGAAAGTTGTATTGGCATTGGAAAGTGTTTTGAGTATTCCATCAGATTTTCAATATTATGGATGGCTAAATAGTTGGAAGGTGAAGAAGATTGAAGCTTGTCCATTAAAATATAAAGATCTTCTGACATAATATAAACAGAACACTGATTACATATATGTATGGAAGATGGTGATCTGGACCAACTGATGAGTGCTGTCACAGCATGAAATACTTCTATTGGAAATCATTTATCTTTTTCACATATGGTCATGTGTATCTATTGAATAAGATAAAGTGGGTAGATGCAAGGGGCTTGAAAGTCTGAGTTCAAATCCTTTCTAATTACATTAAGTTCAATATAGACAATATACTTATATTTAAATATTGTGTTTTTTTATGATTATCATTTTTAAACACAAGACAATGTAATTCCTATAATCACATTCTTATTTATAACATCATTTCAGAATGAATATACTACATTATAGGTTTATCATACTTTTCATATAATGAATACTTTTTTTTATATAAAGAACAAGATCAAATCTAGTTCATCCTCTACTTTTATTTTATTTTTTAACAAAATACATGTTTTCATATTATTCCTTATGATTTAAATTTTAGTTGAAATCTTTCAATTGGCCTTGAATATAAACAGTGACCATACCACAAAATATTTATTCTTTGGCAGTATCACATCCATTATTATTCTAAATTTTGTAACATTAGTAATTATAATCTTTTATTCCTTCATATTTCATGGTTGGAGCACTTCTCCTTTGTATAATGAAGCTAAACATAGTTTTGCTGTTGTTACTGGCATTTTATAAGTTCCAAGTTATCTATAGATAATTCACTATTATAACTTCCTGCTTTTTCTTTTGCATTTACTGTATCAATTTCAATATTTTCTAAATCAATTTAAAACTCTTCAACCCTCAATTTTGCTCCACCAACAGTTTGTAATCACTTTAAGCTCTTCTATTGTTACATTTCATAATACTCTGCTATGTCAATTTCATATTGTTCTTTTATATCCAAACTTTCGCTACTATTGCTTAAGTTTTGCAACATATCTCAATCTCTGCATTAATGTTATAAGTGCTTCCATCAATTTTAGAATCTTCTATATTTTGTATATCAGTTTTGCAATTGACTTTAGTTTCATCATCAATTTTATATTCTTTCATTGTTTTCCCCAACAGCTTTAGAGTCCTCTGTATTATTACATCAGTTTTACATAGAGCTTAATCTTGGTGTAAATTCTAAGTTATTTATGCTATTCACATTAGCTTAGAGTTTTTTTTTTACAGTTTTGAACTTTTCCTGAAATTATTTCATTTTTCATACTTTTCATAAATTCTTCTTGACTCATGTTTATCACTATTACTTACTTATACAATGGCAAGATCAAAGTACTAATCAATGTATTTTTCAGCTTGCTAGATATATTATAGAGTGCATTGTTCTGCATTCACATACTGTACATGTGAAACTAATGACCAAAATAAAATTTATTAAAAGGGATGTTTTATGATAAACTACAGCATAGATTTCATGGGAAAATATGTTGGAGAATAAATTTCCATGGTATTGAAATAGCAGCATCACACACACAAAAAAAAAAAATTAGACCAGTGTATTCTATGTGTGAACATATTCATGTTTCACAGATTGGTTTATTTATTACAAAACTCATTTTTAATGTAGTAATAAAAGTAGCAGTAACCGCAGAAGTATTAATGGTGATATTGTGGTTGTTTTACATTTTTTCTTCTTCTCAAGGTTGGAATAGCAATATTCATTTACACATAGTTGCTGATAATGGTAATAGAAGCAGGTATTTTATATATAGACTCCTATCCTGAGTTCTCAGTATTTCTTAATTTTTGTTTTGAATATATTTCTATTCTAATCAGTTATAAAATGTTTATTATTACTATTAAAATATTCAAATGTTCATATATATTGCTTATAATAACTTTTTTCATATACACTTTAATGCAAAAAATTTTTTAAATAAAACTTCTTTATTTTCCTGACAGTTTTGACTATCCAGCAGTCTTCATCAGAGCTTTCTCAAAATTCCTCTGCTTTTTAAAAATAACTGATTTTTTCAAAATTTCCTTTTTTTAAAAAAAAAATCTGTTATTTTTAAAAAGCAGACGAATTTCGAGAAAAGCTCTAATGAAGATTGCTGGACATTGAAACTGTCAGGAAAATAAAAAAGTTTTATTAAAATTTTATTTTTCCATTAAAGTGTATATGAAAGAAGTTATTATAAGCAATATATATGAATATATGAAGAAATGCAAAGAAAATAAAGAAGAATGAGTATATACTTCTAATATTCAAATGGATGTTTGATATTTTTATGGTTATTTATGAAAAAAATCATTTTATTGTTTTTTCTGTACATTGTCATCATTTCTTATAATAATAATTTTCCGTTTAGTTTGACTCCATATTTTTTTTTGCATACATTAGTCCATATGTGAGCCAAAATAAACAATTGTATGATATAAAGATAATAAAAATCCTCATTATATATACGGATTAACAAAGAATGCAAAAGAATTATTCATTATAAATAAAAACTCAAGAGTCTAATACAATATTAAAAAAATACTTCTAAAATGTATTTCCTTATAAATAAAAACTCAAGATTCTAATACAATATTAAAAAAAAAACTTCTAAAATGTATTTTAAAAATGAACATAAATGTTAATATTTAAATACAAGTATTTTGTGTATACTGAACTTAATGTAATTAGAAGGAATTTAAACTCAGATTTTCAACCTCTCTACAGCTATTCACTCTATCTTATCCAACTGATACTCATAACCACATATATGTAAAAAAGATAACTGATGTCCAATACACATATTTTGTGCTAAAAAGTTGGAGGATGGAGAAAATTGAAGCCTGTCCGTTAAAGTTTGAAGATTTGCTATCTTAATATAAACTGAGCACTGATTATATGTAAGTGTGGGAGATGATAATCGGGACCAATTGGTAAGTGCTGGTTCAGCACGAAATAAGTATATTGGAGATCTTTTTTCACATGTATGTAGTTATGTATATCAGATGCATAAGATGGAGTGGATGAAGCTTGAAAGTCTGAGTTCAAATCCCCTCTTAATGCTAATGTTCTCACAGAAATGATATGTGCTTTTAATGATGATGTGAAATAGCAATCGATCAGTGATAATGCCTAATTGCTATCACTTGAATATAATATTCTATTGTATAGTTATTTCAGTCTGACTTTGGGCAAATAACTCCTAGTGTATTATATTTTGTACTTTATTATTCAATTTAGAATTTATTTATTTTTCATTAAAAAAGAACTGTATTATATACAAATAAATATAATAGAACTATTTTTGAAAGTTGTTCAACTAGAGAAAAAGCAGAGAAGAGTTTTTAAAAAAAAGAGAAAAACAAGCAACAGATTTATGAATAAGACCATATTCATAAATCTGTTGCTTGTTTTTCTCTTCTTCTTTTTTTTTCAAACTTTTTTTTCTTTTTAATATTTTTAACCTAAAAAAAAAATGCAATAATTTATTAGAAAACAAAATAAACTACTAATCAAAATGAGATAAAATAAATTATAGTACAATTATGAACTTTGAGCCAAAGTTTAATTGAATTTCTAAACTAATAGCTTATATTTAAAACGTGAGAGTTAAGTAAGGGCCAATAACTAAAAAGTCTATATGGATGTCAGTTTTAATATAAGTAGGAAAAATTGATTAGTAAAAAAGATCAAACAATTTTTTCCCCACTGAGTTGAGCCGATCTAATTGAAGATTTAATCAAAACAGAAAGCACAATGAGTGGGAAAGGCAAAAAAAAAAAGTGGGACTCTCTAGGAATCCTTCTGTGACACAAAATCCCATTTGGAAGGACAATAATTGGGTAAGGATTTGTTTTCTAACAAGATAATGATCACAAGAATAAATCAAAGTTTAAACATGAAGGTAAACCTGTAGCTCTTTAAAAATTAATCCTCTTTGCAAAAAAAAAAAAAAAGTCCATTTTTTAAAGTTTTTTTTTTTTTTTAGTTAGAATTCGACGTATAAAAAAGATATTTAATGATATTATATATTGAAACTACAAGAACAAAATTTTACAAATTCATATAAAACTCTACTTTTTTTTTATAAAACTATATATAACTCAAAACTAAAGTATTTCCATTTTTACGTAATCTAAGCAAGATTTAATAATTTTCAATAGCAAGTGGACAACAGACACTAGACCTTTTCCTTGGAGAAAAAAAATTCATGATGCTATTCTTGTCTATTTCACTTCCTTTATATTAGATTTTTTCTTTATATATATCATACCCATTTTCAAATATTATCTACCTATTGCAGGATGAAGATTCCCTCGAATTTAACTTCTCTGATTGATAACTTCTCTGCATTACTTTAGCAAATTTTTTATCTCATCCATTCCACATACTCATTCTAGATTTGGGATTAGTTGGCTATTATTGTCATCTCTTTAAAACAACATATCCTACCCAGTTTTGTAATTTTATCAATATTAGTGATATATATTTGCATTTTATTCATGGGTTTTTCTTTTACCTCTTCTTATGAATACCAACATACATTTCTTCATAATTTGCTGTGAGATCTTCAATCTCTATTTTGCCTTCCTATTATATGCCAAATCTAGTTTTATATATAAGCATTTGTAAGATATATTTATTTTAAAATCTTCATTTCCAAGCATTATAAGCATATTTCCTTTAAAATTAAGCTATATCTAACATAACATTATTATACAGTTTAATTCCATGAGTAGTTTCATCAATCATGTTTAATGCAGTGGTACCAGATTCATTTGATTTTGTAGACTGACAGACTCCAATCCACAAAATGCAGTACAGATGCCATGTGTTTGAATTTTTTATAAACATCATAACCTATTTAATTATAATTAGTGCCATAGCATAGGAAACGGTAGTCACGTATTTACCTTGCTATGACGTCATTTGCCTGAAGGCATACTACTCTAAATACTTGATTACCTAGGAAACTTAAGAACTGGTGATTCCTGAATCAAAGCTTTACCTAGCACTTTGGTACATTATTTTCTGAGCAATAACCAATTATTTATTTACACTTAAGTAGTCTAATTTACGAGTCATTGTTATAATTCTTTTAGCATTTTTGAAATCATTAAGCATATTTCCGTTTTTTTTTTCAGCATTTATTTTTGATCTTACTTTCTTGATTGCGTCCGAAAGGTTTTGTAATATTTTCTGAAGCACTGAAACATTGTGCGATTTTATATAATCTTCAAAATCTTTTTCATTTTAGCTTCTCACCTTAGTCCAGAAAATACTTCCAGTGAAACTGAAAATTTTAACGATGTAAATATCTTAAGTGACCCTATACAACAGTCACTGCTTTTGCATTCCAAAATTATATGGAATTTGATAATATTCTGGATTTGATATTTCAAAGCTTTAATCATACTAGAATGTTTAAATGAGCAAACAGTTTAAACCTTGTGGCTAATTGTTCTAAGTGCAAAATATAAAATGCGCTAACTCGCACGAGTGCACAAAGCTGAAGACAAATAAAGAATTTTTTTTAATATATATATTTAATTATGTGGCTAATCGCTTTCAAGGGTCAGAGCCCTCATATTCATAGCCATCTTGTAAATAGACAAGAAATTGATTAGGAGCAATGTAAATTTATGCAAATGCGATAATTACGTATCACATTTCTTAGATATTTTGTAGCAAGTTTTTTCTATTTATGGCGTTGCTATCTCTAGCAATAAGGTAAGCCTCTTTTATCTTCCTTTTGAGATTGTGTTGCTCTCTGCAAACCACCACTGGATTTCCAGGTTGGCAATCATGACCAGCTGAAGTGCGGTGCTGTGCAAAGTCAAATGACTTTTCAAAGCTTTAATTATATATTTCAAAAGATGTTTTCATAATTGTAAGAAATATTTTTTTCTTATTCTTTATTATTGTAAATTTTTTATAGAATTCTTCCACATTCTTATGATGGCATCTTTCATTCTTTTTATTGCTGAAACAGTTTTCTTTCTGATAATCATGTATTGTTTTATATTTTTAAGTTGTTGCTTTCTTTTATAACTTTGTTATTTTATAGTTATATTTATTATATAACTATAATTCTTTCCATAATATTAATAGAACTTCAGATATTCAGTTGTTCTAAATGAATCACTTAAAAATATTTTTATATTTCATTTTTTCTGCGTGCATTCTCTTGCTTAAATAGAAATTTACTGAGATATTGCTCTTGTTTTTGGTTCCTTTTATTGATATATTCATTTTCCAAAAATTATTTGATGAATCTGAGCATGACTTTTATAGTACAGACCCTGTTTACATTATAAAGATAAGCCAAAAAGACACTAAACTGGAACAATATCGATTACTCTCAATAGAATATGATTTTTTTTAAAAAAATTATAATTGTGCAAGTTGTTTGAAACATTTCACAAAAACGTTTTTCTGCAAAAAATGTTAAAAGATATCACCACAAGATAATAAACAGACTACCTGAATATATGTTATGTATTGATAATTCATATAAGAGTCCTGTCATCTCCCCCCCCCCGGGATTAGGTATAATGGACATATTTATTTGAGTGATTGTTAATGATAATAAGAAAAATATATATGTGTAAACGGATCTTAAAAAAAATTTAACACTTTAAAATAATTTATGTTATATTTTAATATCATGGGAATATTTTTGAACATTAAGAATATTAATTATGTTTTGGTGCAGTTATATAATGGCAAAATCTAAATTTCAAAGTCCACTACTTTGGACCAGCTCTTTGCTCAAATTTCTTATGAACCCCTGACCAATAAACCATTTGATTATTTTTACTATTATTACTATTGTCTTTCATAACAGTTTTGTCTTCCTAGCTCTTATGTTCCATTAATTGATTATTATTTCAGTTTTAAATCTCTTAAGCATTTTACTATTACAAAATATACTTTTTAGTAGGCAACAAATAATCTGATTTTGCACTTCTTTCATTTGAATGTTTCTACTCTCCGTTAATTTTCTACAAACAGAATTCATGATATAAGTTTACTATATATGCAAATTCCATAAATCTATGGTCTCTCTCATACCCATCATTACTTACAGCATTTCCATCTTTCAATCATTTTCCACTTCTAGATACAAATCTTTCATGACAACTTTAAAAATGCTTTTTGATATGGTCATATCTATTTTCATTATCATTTTTCAACTATATTCTTTATCAATATATTCCAGGTTGTTTATCTTGTATTGAGTTAGCAAGCACCAAAAGGATTATATTATTTGTTGTAAAGGATTTTTATTTTATTAGCATATAAAAAAATTATTACTACATTAAATATGTTCATAAAATTTTAATGAATGCCATTTTTTGTTACATTAAGTAGGCCTATAAATCACAATCTATTTTCTGGCCCATTCTTAGAGATGGTACTATCAAAAGATTATTTCAACAATTTTTATTCAATGAATGGAATTAGCAACATGTAAATATAAAATTACTAAGTCAAAATAAATTGTACCAATGTATAATGATTTTTTTTCCCAATACATTTTAAAATAAAATCTGTGGTAAATTTGAATTAAAAACAAAAACTATACAATATTGTATTAACATACTAACCAGGTGATATATTATACATTCTTGTTATAAAATTAAAATATATGTGAGAAAAAAGAAAATCAAATTTAACAATGCTTGTATTGTATTTATTTTCTGTAACAAAAAACAAAAAAAAAATATTTTACAAGTCTAAAAGTCTTCATTTGTAACAATCATGCTGTAATTTGTATAAAGCAGTGGAATAAATTAATAACGGAGACCTGAAATAATATTTGAAAATAACTATAGCAATGATAGTGTTTAAGTAATTTATTAAAAATATAGATCAAGCCAGACAAATCATGTGAAATTAACCTCCAGATTATTTTGCAAATACTGAACTATTAATTAGCTTATTTTAATTATAAATAAAAATTCCCAGAATGAAGATGTCTGAAAATTTCAGATTTTCTACTTAATACATTAGATAAAGTGCTGGGCTTGTCCTGGTATTTTAAATCTAATGCTTGAATATCCTAGCACCTCACTGATGACGCCAATAGCAGAAACCGGTCTGGGGTTGGGGATATTTTGCAAAGCTTGTTAAATGCTTATTTTGCGAGCTCTATATATAACATTTGTAAATACAAGCTTATTAAATTAGGTCATGTGACATCTGACTTGATTTTTTTGTAATTTTATTTTTTGCTATTAAAGCTTTGGCAATTTTATATTGCTAAAGCTATTAATATATGGGGTATCAACTTAGTTCAGTTTCATGTGGCTATTTCTTAGATATGTGGATTGGAAGACATATGGATGTCTGAAAATGACAGATTTTCTACTTGTTATACATTAGATAAAGTGCTGGGCTTGTCCTGGTATTTTTAATTTAATGCTTAAATATCCTAGCACCTCACTGACGATGCCAGTAGTAGAAACCGGTCTGGGATTGGGGATATTGTGCAAAGCTTGTTAAGAGCTTATTTTGTGAGCTCTATATATAACTTGTCCCAATAATCTAGTATTCTTTGAGTTACTAGATCCACTATTCTCATTAAAGCAATCTAGTAATTTATTGCTTTAAAATCTCTCCCGTTTTATAACATTTTATGTCCTAAATCATAGTCTCTTTTCTCCTACTCTTTCCAAATAAACTCTCAATATATGTTCAAATTTAATCTTTCTTCTGCAAGTTTTGCATATGGATGTAAACTAAGAGTCTCACTTTCTGATTTATATCCAAAAATATATATTATATAAATTTATCTCTTGAGTATTTATTTTTAGTAAAGACTTACTAATATTTTTTTTTTATTTGATTACATTTCATTTAGACATAGATTTTAAACTTTAAAGAAATTCAAATATATCTATAATATCCTTTATATAAATGTATGAAGTTCTTTCAACCTTTTCTCTCAACCTTTGCCCACAATCTTATTTATAATTAAAGGCTCACTTTTATATTTCAAACAAATAGTTGCAGTTATTCAAGAAGCTGTAACAACTAGGTTGCTTCAACTTGGAAAACCCTACATAACTTTCCAAATTTCTAATTAAATATAACACAAGACCAATACATATCCACTAGTATAAGCAATGTACAAAATTGTTGGCATTTAATATATTCACTGGGTCATCAATATAGAATTTATTTTGATGAATGTTCCTTTCTGGTATGAAAATGGTGCATTGGAAGTATATCAAACTGTCAATATTGGCATACATGTTTGATATCTCTTGTCCACCTGATGACAAAAATTTATGAAATATATGTATAAGAGAATATAGCCAGAATTTTTGTGCTGATGATAAGATTATGGTGGAGTTAATGAAAAATATAATGATAAAAAATACTTAAAAGTACTTACACCTATCACATGAGAGCTAAATCAGTTGTTGGTATGGCTTAGATCAAAAATAGTATAACATATGCATAAAAATATAATTGACTTTAGTTTATAAAAAATGAATTAGATCAGCAATCAATAAGTCAAAGACATTCAGAACAAATCATGCTCAAACTTCTTAAGAACTTCTAAGCAAAAAAGCAAATTGATTACTGATATATTCTGATTAATATTAGAAATTTAAGGATGGACTAATGATATTTTAAAGTAATATTATTACTCATACAAAAATTTAGATATTATTAACAGCAATTAAAATATAAAAAATTAAGGATTATGAAGGACAATTGTCTTCTTAGTATGGGAACAAGATCTATATATATATTGAATTTATTTGGCGACCATTTTAAGTTTTATTTTGCAACTCTAAAACCTTTAGTTGCCTATAAACTTTTATTAGTAATACTATACTTGCATGAAATTTCTACAATTTATTTTAAAATGAGCTGTGAAATGTTTTAAATGTTATTAATTCTAAATATGTTAGGTTAATAGATGATCCACTTTTCATTCTACACAAGATTATCTGAATATATCTTTTCTTGATCACATCAGTGATTGTTTTATGATAATATTCAGGTAAATGCATCTATTATTAATAATTTATAATGGATTAATTAGCTTATTGTTTCTTTTAATGAGAATTTGAGTTACATCTAAAATAATAATAATAAGATTTCTTACTTTAATTTATGTAATATTCTTGCTAATTAATCTTGAAATCAAGAATATTTGCAGTCAACAGTGAAGGGAATTTTAGATACACTGGAAAATATATTGAAATCCTTAATATTCTGTTTCAAATAAGAAATATGGACATAGATATGTTTGGATAATAGATCATAGTGTTAGGAAGAGGGAAAACCTTGACAAATAAAAATGTAAAAAAGACAATATTAATAATTGATATTAAGCAATCCACATCACATGATCACCATTTCTTATGCTTGCTTATAACTGTTATTAAAATAGGCAAAACTCTCCTTACAGTATTGCTACTCAGTGCCCTATATGATTATATAAGCTAATGAGCTTGGATTGAAAATATTATTGTTTCCAATTTAAGACTCATAGTTTTGTAGTTAAGTAAAGATAAAAGGTGACTGCTGGAGGGTTGCATTAGATCCTAAGATCTAGGTGCAGTGCCCTCAGATCCAAGGCTCTTCACTGATGAAGGCCACAAGCCAGAAACTAGTCTGGGGATATCGGATGAATAAACACTAGATGGGAATTTTATGCACAAGCCTTCTGGCATCCATTGATTACTCTGGCTTGCACTGAGTGGCAATAATAGAGTTTTGCCCGTTTTAATAATTGATATTCCTAATTTACAAAAACACTCCAATGAATTCAAATTTAAACTTGACAATTGTTTTAAAATATTAACAGATTTTGAAGATGGTTCAAATTTGATCAAAATCAATAAAAAGACTACTAACATTCTATTGTGAACTGCAAGAAAGCAACTTACCAGTAAATTTTTCATTGAGATAAGACAATATATAAAGAAAAGGAGATTTTTTTTTTTTAATGCTTTAAAAGAAAATTGAAAAATGTCAAGAGTTTTGTAAAGTGTTATGAAAAGAACTAATAATGATATATATATATAACTGTGAATTGGCAAGGAATGTTATACAAAAGAATAAAAATCTCAAAAGTGTAAAACAATATATTAGTATTAGAATGAAAATTATTTCAGTTACATAGAGACAAAACTATTATTAAAAAAATATGACATAAAATGTATAAAAAGAATTCTATAAAGGGTTATATAGTAATAAAGACCAAGAAAACAAAATATCTCCTAGTTATTATACTTCTGAATTGACCAAAATTTTAAATAATGAAGGGCAACATGCAATTAAATTTATAAAGAAGAGCTCTAGGAATAATGGAATTATAATTGATATCTTAAAAGAAGCAGGTAAAGAAATAAAAAAAATTGTTGGCAAAGTTATATATCAATGTCTAAATGATAGATATATCAGTCGATTGAAAGAAGGCAGTATTATAATAATTTTGATATTTACAAAGTGATAAAGAAGCTAATAGAAATTATAGGTCTATCAATCTTCTAACAGTTTTATACAATTTTTTTTTACCAAGATAATTACATCTCATCTAAAGCAAACTTTGGATTTTAATCAACCAAAAAAATCTGGATTTTAAAATGGTTTTTAGCATAGTGGATCACATTAAAGTATTGAAAATAGTTATAGAAAGGACCAATAAATATGAGTTGCCATTTTGAAGTGAATTTGTAGATTATGAAATGACATCTGGTTCTACATGTTTCATAATGATTACAGTTTTGAATCAAAAATATAGTCATATTCTAAAAAATATCAAAACGCATCAATACTAAGTAAATCATTTAGGATTTTGCAATGATGTAGTTATTTTTGCAAATAGTGCTTAAGAGCTTCAGAAAATATTGCAAGAGTTATAACATATAACTAAGAAAGTAGAACTAAATATAAATGCTAAATATTGTGATCAGATTATTAATACAGAAGGAATTATAATAAATGAAATTAATTATAGACTTGAACTTGAATGCTTTTGGTAGAAATAATAATAAGAAAGTTTGCTGGCATGATGTGGAAAAAAGATTATCGAGAATCTGGATTAAATTGGAAAGATCTTCACCCTAGAGTGAATCAATAATAGTTGAAAATGATTTATATTCTATTTATTTAAAATGTTGTATCATTATGTATATTTATGTCTTTCAAATTATATTTGTAATTATTTAAAGAAAGATTTTATTCATTAATGTTATATGTATATGGAAAAATTATTTGTGATATATTTGAAATCCTATATACTAATTTATTTTATGTGTTTCAAAGATAAATGATCTCCAATATACATATTTGATAATGAACCAGCATTCATCAGTTGGTCCAGATCATCATCTCCCACACACATATATAATCAGTGCTTGGTTTATATTAAGATAGCAAATTTTCAAACTTTAATGGACAGACCCCAATCTTCTACACTCTTCAATTGGTTCTTCAGCCATCCATATCATTGAAAATCTGATGATGGCATGTTCAAAGCCCTTGTTTGCCAATTTTGTTATCATACCCATGTTGACCATAAAACAATCTGACCCCTCATATGTAGAATCTTAAGACCATTTTAAATACATAGAAGAGGGATGGACAACATATAGGCTGAATTTGTAAAATTAAATATAACACACACACATAGAGAGCGTACCAATAGCTCTAACAAGCTCGTAAATTAACAAGTGCGGTTATGAGAAATATTTAAAATCTCTATCCAGAACACTCTTATCTCCAGACCATGGTTTCGGGCTTATGGCCCACGTCAGTGGAGAGCTAGAATATTCGGACACTAGACCTAAAATATCAACTCAAAAAACCAGCACTTATTTCAAACGTATATTTAAGAAGAAACTCTGAATTTTTCGGACATGAAAATGTCTTTAAATCCAGCTATCTAACTTAAATAGCTATATGGGACTGAAGTATATTCAGATCTACCATATTCTAATAGGCTCAGCATAGCCAAAGCCTTAAAGGTAAAATTATAATAATTAATAAAGCAAGTCATATATAACATGACATTACTTTTATGAGCTTGTAATTACAAAAATTCAGAGTTTCTTCTTAAATATACGTTTGAAATAAGTGCTGGTTTTTTGAGTTGATATTTTAGGTCTAGTGTCCGAATATTCTAGCTCTCCACTGACGTGGGCCATAAGCCCGAAACCATGGTCTGGAGATAAGAGTGTTCTGGATAGAGATTTTAAATATTTCTCATAACCGCACTTGTTAATTTACGAGCTTGTTAGAGCTATTGGTACGCTCTCTATGTGCATTTTTGTAATTACAAGCTCATAAAAGTAATGTCATGTTATATATGACTTGCTTTATTAATTATTATAATTAAATATAAGTATAGTATATATACTGAAGGATAGATGTAATTTAAAATAACTATAAATGAATAAATTTGTCAACTCTAAAATAAAATAAATGATAACTTTTATTCAATTACATTTTTTTATTATATATAGAATTTCCAATTTTTTTTTTCTCATGTGTCATAGCAGCAGCCGGGAAGCGAACCCGCTAACCCAGGACAACTGCTTGTAAAACAGCCGTCGCTGACCTCTTGATCACCAATGCTTGATTAGAATTTCCAAATTAAACTACCTTAGAAGCAAATACAATCAATGGCATATAAAGCTAATGACATAATTCATTTTATTGATCTATTGATTTTATTGGATGGTAATTTTTCTCCATTATTTTATACTTATCTAATTTTTAACTTTGTGAATTTATTCATTCACTTTATTTCAATTCACATACATGTTTATAAATATATCCTTCTTTATCTTATAATATCTCTAAATTTGCATAATGCCTTTACTATTACTTTTCATAATAATATCATCTTACTTAGGATAAGAAAAATATATATATTGTTCACCATAAAATATCATTATTCACCAATAACAAATTAAAATACCACTTTTTCTTTTAAAATATATGTTCTCCAAAAATATATACAATAAATTCATAATCTTTTTATTTCTAAAAAAAATCTTTATTTTCATAATTAACAATGAACACATATATATTATCATACACTTTCCAACGTTTCAACTATTTTACATCATTACTGTCATATTCAAGGATCTATAGACAAAAAATACATATGTATAAATATTATTTTAATAACATAAATCATCTTTCTTATATCAATAACATTTCATATCCATCACAATAAAAACATATTAATAATACATAATTGTTTTACTTACATCACCCTACCCTAACTTTTTTTTATTATTCTTCCTTTTTACATTATCTATGTATAAATCTATTTTAATGTATTAAAAGAACTAGAAAAAAACTAAAAAACAAATAAAAAAATTCTTATCTCCAATTGGAAAAAAACTTATTTTATCTTCTAACCATTTATCTAATATACCCATATCAATTATTTACTTTCCTAATCTACACCTTCAATTCTATTTAAAAAAACTAACTCATAATTTAATAGTAAATAATCATTGACAAGCTTAAGAGAATTGGGTTATGTGATCTATGACTCTTATTTTGACTATTTAACAGTAAATAATATTCTTTATTAAAACAATGTTAATACAGCAGAGAGGATAGGAAATCTCATAGCTTTATTTTTTCATATGTCATAGCATCGGCTGGGAGGTGAACCCGCAACAACCGTCTGCCACCAACTGCTTGCTTGCAAGGTGGCTGGGCTGACCTCTCGGCTAACAACACTTGACAAATCTCATAGCTTTCTCAGTAAAATTAACTACTCTTGAAGAATTTTGTACAAGGAAAATTTAAAAATAAATATTTTCTTTTTTACATTTAAGCATAATCACCATTGTACCTTTTTTAGAATACTTTTTTTACTTATTAAACAAATAGTACATTGAATAATTTTTATTAGTAAATTAGAGATTATCCATATAATGAATATTTCTGTAGTGTAATTTTCATTACATCACTCTCATGCAAGTTGGGAACTGGTTTTTATTCACCTTTAACATTTTGAGGATGAGTGTAATCATAAACAAATGACCAAAAATATGAAAAAGATGATCCCCAAGATGCACATTTTATGCTGAAATAGCACTCATCAGTTGGCCCAATTCTCTCTTATATATATATATATATAGGAAATTACTATAGTTTAATTGATGTGTCAAACTTGTTGTTCTCATAACTTTGACGCAAACCACATGATGGAAGTATATTAATAATTTTTATTAGTCATTCATTAGATTAAGATTATGCATATAATGAATAATATTTCTGTAGTGTAATTTTCACTACACCATTCTCACACAAGATAGAAATTTGTTTCTATCTGCTTTTATCCTACCTTGTGTGAGAATGGTGCAGTGAAAATTACACTACAGAAATATTAGTACGTCAAATTTAGTATGTAATAGTTTCTTTCACAAATTTTCTAATGTAATAGAATTCAACAATAAAATAGACAAATAGTATTATTTCAATTAAGCCAAATCATGAACTGATATGAGATTTTTCAAAAATAATATATTGGCTTCCTTCATTTAAGTCACAGAATATAAATATAGAATTTTTATCATTTTAGGATAATGAATTATTACATTTTATTCATTTTTACTATTGCATATGGACAGGTAAATAATAATTAAACTTTGAAATTTTAAATATGACTTCCTTTTATTTTTATGCCATCAACTCCATTTACTTTCTTATTTTGTATTCTTATAGTTTTGTTTGATAGATTTGAAAAAAATGTCATTGCTAATCATAATTATCACTGTTGTTCCCCCCCCCCCCATGTGTCATAGCATTAGCCGGGAAGCGAACTCGCTAACCCGGAACAACTGCTCGCTGACCTCTCGACTACCAATGCTTGTTTTTTCTTTGAGTTATTTCTACTTGGTTGACAAATATTAAAGTGAAGTGTTGCAAATAAAAATCTCTTTCATCCAACATCTATTGTAAACTTGAGTAATCAATGAATACTAAATAGTATAATGATGTAATATCCTACCTCCAGACTAGTTTGTCTTTTATCTTCATAAGTGAAAAGCAATGATTCAAAGATTGAACTGATGCCCTTAAGCATCTAATAAACAGGTTTTATTTCTTTATATTATTCAAGCTAATAACCTGGGATTCAAGGCAGCTTCAGCTTTAGAACTCAAGCCAACTAATTTACATACTTATTTAGATCTGACAGTACATCAGTTTTTATATATTTTAATGATACCAATTTTATAGCAATTGTCCCTTTTACCTTTTGACTAACATCACAATTTTCTTAGCTTATTCATATGCTTTCAAGAATAGTTTTCTTCATTCAGTCCTAAAGCCATTCATTGTAATCTTGAAAAATCAATGGACACTTGGTTGTATAGAGCTATAATTTCCAAATCCTGAGAAGATTCTGATTTTGTTTTAATGAGTAAGGATTTAAAAATAGAATTTATTAATTTTAGGCCGATAGCTTAAATAATAAAGGGAATAAATGATGACTATTAAATGCTTAAGTATATTAGTTCTGTCTTTGAATTCTATATTCTCATTGTTAAAGCTTATAGCAAAAGATTCCAGAATAGAATGAAGAGAATTGCTCTCTAAAGTTATGTGATATCATCGGTACCGACTTTAATACAATTACTAGAGAAAATCATATCTATTTTCATAAGTAATCCATTTGACAAAGTAATTTTATGAAACCTTCTTTCCTTCAAGTCTTACGGGGAGATAAGTAACTCATCTTAATTTTTTTTTAGCATATTCTAACTTTTAATAAACAATATTTGATATTATATGCACTTGGTTCTCTACTTTTGTACAATTTATTTTGTACACATTTCATACTTTCGATTTTTATTGATATATATGACAAAATGTGTGTACTTTAATGTAATGATTCTTCCTTTCTTATGGATTATTAGTCACTAATCTCTTCTCTCTCTGACATTAATCATATCCATTTTCAGCATCAGATTCAGTCTTGAGCAGGGATGCTTTGAGTTAGCATATGTTAATAAGTCGTGTCTCATCAGTTTAGGTTAGAATGTGTGCGATTACTTTATGTACATTTCTGCTTTGGTAAAAAAATCTGCCCTTTTTAATTCATGAACATGGGTAAAAAATGAAAAAACAGTAATGTTGATATAGACAAAATGAAATCAAAGTTATAGAGACGAAGATGGTGAATCTTTTGCTTCAATTGATTGTTCATATAATTTAAGCCAATTGACAATATGTTCAATCGTGAAAAACAAGGACAAAATTAAGAAAAATTTCCAAATTCATACACTGTCAATTTAATCTTCATTATGCTTTTAAACTTTTTTTAATATTATTCATCTAGATCTTATATGTATATGATTATTGCATATGTCTATATACTGTATTTAGCCTCTTTTTTTTTTTCACAATTTAAAAAAATTTTAGCTTAAAAATATATTCAAAATATAAAAATTTATTGATAAACAGAGCAAAACTTTCCATACAGTATTGCCACCTGTGCTAAACAGAGTAATCAATGGATGCCAGAAGGCTTGTGCATAAAATCCCTATCTAATGCCTACTCATCCAATATCCCCAGACTAGTTTCTGGCCTGTGGCCTTCGTCAGTGAGGAGCTTTGGATCTGAGAGCACTGCATCTAGATCTTAGGATCTAATGCAACCCTCTAGCAACCACCTTTTATCTCTACTTAACTAGAAAACTATGAGAATGAAATTGAAAACACAAAAAATATTTTCAATCTAAGCTCAATAGCTTATATAGTCATATGGGTCTGAACTCAGTTCAGCACCCATATATTTTGGTGTCTTTGGCTCTCATTAGATCCTAAGATCTAGATGCAGTGCTCTCAGATCCAAAGCTCCTCACTGACGAAGGCCACAAGCCAGAAACTAGTCTGGGGATATTGGATGAGTAGGCATTAGATAGGGATTTTTTGCACAAGCCTTCTGGCATCCATTGATTACTCTGTTTAGCACAGGTGGTAATACTGTATGGAGAGTTTTGCTTTGTCTATCAACAATTAATGTGCTAGTATAGGAAATGTGATCATGTGATGCTTAATGGTTTAATAAAAATTTATTATATATTTAAAAATTTTTGAGCTTTTTTCTGAAATTAGCAACATAATACTTACCTGTATAAATAAAATATTATCAGAGTACATCCATGTGTCATTTATTTAATATATATATTGTGCCATTACAATTTAGTCATTAGCTAAATTTGTAGTTATGTGCATGAAACAAAATGTGGAACAAAATCATCATCACATTTTTATATAGCAAAGGAAGCTGTAGGGCATCCAAATTTAAACCCTACAGGATTAAGTCCAGAAAAACAGATGGAAAGAGAGGGGGGACAACAGTTATATTCTTTAGTTGTTTACACACATTCAGTTATTCAATAATCAATTTGTTAAATAGAGTTACAAATCACATATAGGCAATGTGTATTAACAAAGCTAGTTAGTCATTTGGATGTATGAAATATTAACTTTCTTTAAAACTAACCTATACTTGATCGATTCTAGTATCTTATTCTGTTTCTATTTTACTTTTCTATAATTGTAATTTGAATTGAAAAAGTTAGATTTAATTTTAAATATTAGGGTTATAATTTCTAAACTAGCATTCATATTATTTTAATGGACAGTTTGTGAATGATTTGAAATGATAAAGTATGTGTGTACATTACATACATAAATTTACATTTATTATATATTGAAAAAGAAGAAGGGTTAAATCTGTCAAATTATTTTTTTTTTGTTCAACAATTTTGTGTTAAAGGAGAAAATCTGTTGAATAAAATATATATTTTGTAACAATTTTGTTTTTATAAATTATTGTTTGTCATTTGGAGTTTAAGCTTGGTGAGAACTCTAATTTTGAAATTGTCTCATCCTAAGATCAAAAGAAAGAAGTCCCATTTTTAGATGTTACAGATATACGTGAGGAAAAGGGATTAAGACTTTTTTTTCTTCAAGACAAAAGTTTGTCTGGAAACCAGGTGTGTGATTTTTTTTTTAATGTTCCTAAAAAAGATTGCATTCTCCAGCTAAAAACAAATCGGTCAAAAATAGAAAAAAAAAATTGGATATAAAAGCAGTCTGAAAATCAGTTGACTGGGAGAGCAGACTTTTAAAATATTGAAGAGGAAAGACAAGCGTTTCAACTCTACAAAAATTCCTAATTTCAAGTCATTTTTTTATATATTGAATTTTTGGAGGTTAAAGATATAAGAATGGCGGAGTAGAAAATTTTATACGTGTCTCATCTTTTACCTGACCACCGTGGAGCCACAGATCATATAGGAAAGAAAGAGCCTTGTCTGAATTAAAAAGAAAATATTATACACCTTCAACTGACTGAGAGAAATAAGATGTTTTTAAATAGAAAGAAAGCATTCACCCGCATGTGAAGGCGATCAGAAGAAAATGATTAATCTACAGATGTTAAATCATCGAGTTCAATTAAATCCAGTAACTGAGTTCAAACCCAAGAAAAATTATAAATGTGAAAACAACTGCTGTACTTCACCCACTAAAAGAATCATGCTTGACAGGACGAGAAGAAAAGTTAATATAATGATTTCCAAATTGTCCACTAAAGCAAATAACCTCAATAGAATCATCACCATCAAATAATTATACACTTAAAGAGACAGTTCCAAAGAAACACAGAAATTGTTGCTGCCAAACTATAGACATTAAACAAGATAAATTTGAATCATTGGAAGTTGCTACTAAAGAATAGAAATGGTAATATGAATTTTTTATACATATTTTATTTATGATATCAGACTTAGTAAAGCTTTAGCAATAAAGTTGTACATTTTCATTTGTTATCTCAGAACTTTTAAAACAGCTAAGATCGATTGAAACCAAGAATTTCTTACTAATGATAGCCATAAGCTCCATTAATGATTTTATATGTACTAAAATTATGATTGTCTATTAACCTAAAGTTATGAAATGTTATTAATATGTAACATTTTTTTTTATTGTTATTTTGTTTTAAATATTTTTATTATGGGGATAAAACATGCACATACATAATAATATAATACTTGTTGCATATATGTAATTGTGTGTGAATGTAAAACAATGGAAAATATTAAGAATATTGTGTTTTAAGTTAAAGTATAGCATTTCAGAGCTTAGAAGGGAGGGGGAGAAAAATATACTTTAAAACTGTTTCTAAAAACTTGCTCTTTCCAGTTTTACTAACATTTATTTTTTATCATTCTACTTTACATGTTAGATTTATAAAGGTATGTGTGCAAAAGAGAAAAGAGAGAAAAAAAAGTTTTTTTTGAGACATTTTCTGGAGTGAGAATCTTAGCAAATTTGACATCTAATTTAATATAAAATTATACCAGTTGCAGGAAAGGGGGAAGAATTTAAAATTAATGTTATGATTTTAAAACAGTCGATTATAAATATTGTTATTGTTAATATAAATTTTCATGTAGATATAGAAATTTTTATGTATACGTTAGAAATACAGTAATAAATGTTAATTTGTTTTATTAAACAGAGGCGTATATATTTCATTAAGAGTATTTTTTATTTATTAAATGTGATCATTCATCATCAAGGCGAATATTAGCTATTTAAGATATAATTAGATATACTGAGATTAGCCAATAATTAATTTATGAAACTAAATTTTATGATTAGGCTGTCCTAAAGCTATAGTTGAAACCATTATCATTATCGTCATAATCATCATCAACATTTTACTTAATGAGATAAATAAATGTTTAAAGGCCATAGATAAATAAGTAATTTCATGGTATTTAATTGACATTTGTGAATAATTGTAATAACTACCATCCCATCATCTATTTCATGCAAGGATGAGTGAATTGCCATCCAAAATTAATAGTATGATCTGAGCTAGCAAAACTTATAAAAAAAAATATTGAAACACATTTATTATGTTAAGATCTAAGAACTGATTTCTGTCTAATGAATTTTATATACTCCACTTTAGTTTAAAGATGTTTTATGTTTGCCTAAATTTATTGCATATAGTGATATGGGTCTAAAAGCAAAATCTTCTATTTTTATTAGAAATAAAGTACCAAAAAGGAATTCAAACCCAGTACATGTGAAAGTTATAAATATAACTTTGTCTAGGTCCAGCTAACCTAGTGGCGCCCTGATAGACCATATTCACTTGAAGTTCATGTAGATATGCACTTGAGATCCAACCAAGAGATGAGTAAAATCTAGTTGGATATATTGAGAGACATTTGATTGTTACCAGTGTACTCACTCACTTGATTTCCATATACCTGAGTTATAATAGTTTGTTCTGAATAATAATTGCTTATAGTTTGATCTACTTGTTTATTGATGATACAATGCCTGCCTAACCAGGATTTGAAATAGGCCAGACACCTTAAATGACTAGTCTCCAGGCATTATCGTCTCTAATTATTGATATTATGATATCTTTAGAAATCTAATTATAGAAGTATGTTTCATTTAATCCAATGATATTTTAAATAGTATGATCTTATATATTATAGACTACTCAGGTATGGTAATATTTATATTTGAATTTCTTTGATCACTATTATTTATGTTACAATATAAATCAATCTCTACATATATATTTTAAATAAATTATTCATGGATGTATGCAGATATTTCACTTACATCTGTAGCCTATGAAAATCTTTGATTTAATGTAATACTTAGCAGAAATATATATATAAGTATTTTGAAATCTCTTTTTGATGTTTTTTTTACATTGCTTTACTTTTATAAATTTCAACTTTCATATGCATTTCAAAACCAATTAGGTATGAAAGTAGAGGACTGTCTATATATGGAAATGGGCATCCAGTTTCATTTCTCTTTTAGATTTAACAATTTTTTATAAGAATGTGTGAAAATTTAAACGCTGGAGTTAATGTTAGAAATAGAAACAGACTCTTTAAATTTAACATCCTAACTAATAAAGGAAAAAAGGGTGTAGCAAGATCAACCCTCAATACCAACTATGTGCCACAGCAGATGAGACAATTCATCACCACCGGTATTTCTGCCCTTTTCTTAAGCCGATCAGATCCTTTATTAACGATCCTTTATTAACGAAAGTGTGTCGCTCGATATTAGGGAAGTCTTAATCATTCAAACGGCTATAAAGAGCGGCATATTCTTGAACATCAGAATCACCATTTTTCTAACCTTTGCAATCTGGCTATCCAGATGCAAGTGTATATTTGAAAATGCTAATCGCAGTGTCTGCAACATCTATATCTAATTACTCGAGAAGCTCAGGGACAGAGATAGATTGCTGGCTCTGGACTGGCTTTCTCGTGAAACTTGGGCTAGAGTTACACCTCCCAGAGGAGTGAAGGAGAGCAATGCCCCCAGCCTTGGACTACAGCAAGCTCTACATAGTGATTGCCTTGCATTAGTGTAAAAAGAATATAGCTATGTATAGATAAACATGTTCAATTGTATCTAATAAATTTTAATTTATTTTAATAAAAAAAAAAATTAATATTGGTCAGACTGGGTATCCAGCCATATTTTGTGACCATCATTCCCATCAAACATGTCTAAATATAGACAGGGTCTATCCTTTTCCACTATAGATATTTATTTATTTAAAACACATGTAATATTGCAGATTAGGGTGCCATCTCTAAAATAAAAAACTATAGGTCAGGTTCAAATCCTTCCCTAGCTTCTTAATTGTTAACTTCTCCATTTATCTATTATTAACTCAAAAGAAATACATGGCAACAGTTATTTTATACTAGGTTTGGAATGAGAGAGATGGACAACTAGTCTTAAAATAATACGAATAAAACAAAATTTTATTTACAATATTTACACTCCTTACATGATACATAGGGATAAAGCCAACACATATGAAATAAAATATACATATATATTTAAATGAGTATGTGTTCCTAGGAGAAAATTTGTTTAGTTAAGATTGAATTCAACTTATGGGCTCCGATATGCTTACATCCACTATAAAACAATGACATAATTATTATTAATTGACTATTGCTTTAATCATACAAATAAAGACTGCCAAAATATCAATTAATCGATAAACAGTTATAACAAAATTATAATACATATTAATTGCATAAGAAATTAATTATAAATTGGATTTGCTTTAGCATTCCAGAAAAATTAATCATGTTATGATGAGATTAAATACATATTTAATGAAAAAACAAAATGCTTAAATTATTTAAAGAATATTAAATTTAATATTTGCTATAAAGATTATTTTTTCTTTTATAAAAGTCTTTTATTTTTAATAGATTTATCTTTTACCATAGCATTAAAATTCTGATTTTATACTTTACTAAAAAGACAATTAAAAATTGATCTGTCAGACAGTTTTTTAAGGGTTAAAGGTTCATTTGATGTACTTTCCTAGAGTTATTCTCCGGATAGAATGATGGTATGATAGGAGTATGCATTTATCATGAATAAGCTGACAAAAATAAGGTGAAAGATAACAAGTATTGCTAGTTCTAGATCTCAAGGGTTGGTGGATATAGGAATGAGATACTTTTAAAATTGGCATCTATGCAAGAGGCTACATAATTCCAGGTTTAGTTCACTAAGTAGATCCCCCCCCCACAGCATAATATGATTTTCAGCTATTGCATGTTCTATATTAGCTGTGTTAATAATTCATAAGTTAGTTCCGTCATTCCAATCAACTTAATTTTTTGGGATGATGTTAGAGTTTTTGCTGGTTGAATTGATCAAAAGTTCTTGATTAGATTGATGTTATAGCTTTCTTAAAACAAGAATGCTTTCTCCTAAAACTTTCTGTCTAAAGTGAAAATTAAAAGAAATTGTCATCTCTCGCAATCTTTTTTATATGAACATTATTCAAGATTAGTGTAATAGATCTTGGTATTTTTATTTATTATTACAAATTAATTTTAAAAATATATATATATATTTTTTCTTATAACAGAAATATATATCTCTTCCTGTTTATAAAGAATAAAAGAAATAAATAGGTTACGACTTTAAAAAAAAAAAAAAATTCTGACTGGGTATTTTTGTTTATATTATTTCTTTTTTGCTTTCTTTGTAATATACCTATATTAGTGTGTTAGTGAAAAATTTGCAATGTCAGACTAATTTTATTCCAAAAAGCTGTCTGAACTGATATAGTATTCCCATGGCCAAAGAAATAAAATAATAAAATTTTGAGTATACATTTCCATTTCTCATTGGTATATTTAACCTTTGTTCTGGATATATATTCATCCATTAATACTGTTTTATGTTGGACTATGTCCATCATTTATGAGTGAATGTTGAATGTATAGAAACTTTTAAAACTTTATTTAAATTTTTCAAATACAAACAACTTGTTAGTAATAACACACAAATAGACAATACAGGTTAGTAATTACGTTTTGAGTAGTATTATTCTCCACTCTTCTTCAGATGTTGCTGGCCTATATGCAGTGACAAAATTCACTTAGAAGTTGTCTGAATGTGTGTTATTTATTACTAACAAGTTGTTTGTATTTGAAAAGTTTAAATAAAGTTTAAAATTTTCTATACATTCAACATTCACTCATAAATGATGGAAATAGTCCAACATATCACATCTTATAAGATACCATCATTACAAACCTTCAGACAAATATTAATACTGTTTATTTTATATAAGTCAAAATAATAATAAAATTTTTTTTTCTCTATTTAAACTTTTTTTTCTTGGAAAATCAGACCAGCATTTGTCTATCAAGAGAATAAATCTTGACCTGCAATTCTAGGATAGAGAATTCAATTTTAATACAAGCAACAACCCAAATATCAAAGAAAATACATGTCAATATAACCCTTGCTCAATGAGTAATCTCAGAGCCTTAGAGGATGATATACATAGAGAACTAAAGTTAATGACCCATGACACACTTCATTAAGACTTAGTGACTAGTCTACATTTGTGCTTTATTTGGATCTATAAAATGCCTTGCTCTAATGACTAGATACTTAGAGGAAAATAAATAATATTACTCAAAAGAAATATAGTTATATAAAAGGATTGGTGCAATATTAGAAATCAATCTCAACATGGAATATCATGATGACATCAAGTCCTCAAGTCAATGCCAGAATCTCTATTCCATTACTAGCAAAGAAGGCATAACTAAATAAACTCTCAAAGTATAAAGTTGCCTTCTCCCCTAAAAAAAAACAATAATAACAATAACAAAAATAATACATTTTTATTTTTTAATCCCAAAGTACACATATGTTTATCAAGAAATGATTTTCACAGAATTTAAATAATAATAAAACGAATAAAAATCTAAATAAATGTATTTCTCCTAAAATTGCTAATTCTTTAAACAAATCCTGGGTCATCACTGAAATATGACTTTTATAATCATCCACACAGGGATCAAGCTTTCTCTCCAGGAATTTCTTTATTAGTTTAAGTATCTTCATTTGGAATGACCTGAAAATTTTCCTATTGATTTCTTGGTGTTTTGTAAAGAAATTGCTCACTAAAGCTTCTTTATGACTTTGAAATATATTAGATGTATCAAGAATAAATGTTGCCAAACATGAGAATCACCTTATAAGTTGCTGCACATTATAGCTAACTTACTCTTTTCCAGCATTAAATTAAAATTACAGTATCATTCTAAATTGTTTAATTATTCTGTGGTTGGTTCACTAACCAGGCCTATAAATATTATTCTTAAAAAATTTATTCACAATCTGGTGAACTTCACTGTGAATACTAGACATTTCTGGCTTTTCTTCAGTATAATCCACGCTGCTATCAATTTATCATAAACCTTTTTGTATAGTTTCTATTTTCTAATAGTCGTTGGATTATCGCTGCTTTTTAAAACTTTTTTTTCCAATAAACTTTTACTATTTTCTTATTATTACATTCTTTATCTTCCACATTCATTTTTAAATTGTTCATCCTTATTGTTAGTCTTCATCTATACTTTCTCTGATATCTGCTATATTTTTACTATTTTCCCTATTACTCTCTCCTACTTAGAGTTCTGTCTTTCCATTCTATTCATTTTATTTCTCTTTCAACCCATTCAAATCCTTTCTTCCAACTCTACATACAAATTTGACAATGTTTGTTCATCTGTGTAACAAAAAGGTTTTCTTTCTTCTTTATAACCTAATGCTAAGTGTGCTTTCAGTGAACTTCACCATAATGAACACTAAAAGTGCACTTAGCATTAAGTTATAAAAAATATAAACCATTTCATTAAGCAGACAAACATTTGCAAATTTGAATTATAAATACAAATGAAGGGGAAAATCAATAATATAAATTCAATTATATTTTGAATGTTCTATTTTTTATCTTATTTCTCACTTCATTTAATCTCATTATCATCCCCTGTTAGTTTTCTTTTTTCATTGCATTAATCGTTTTTCTTAATTTCATCAATACATTTCTGCTGGCTTTCCCGCATTTCTGGTCTCATTTTCTGTTGACTTTCCTGTATTACTTGTCTCATTTTTTGCTGACTTTCCTGCATAACTTGAAAGCCTTTCAAGCCCAAATTATACAGCATTTGTAAATCTATTATCAGTGATGTAGTTCCTATAGGATGGCTCCTCTGTTTTCAGGCTCTAACTCTATTAGAAATTCCATTTCTTGCATAGCCAGTTTCTCAATATTAAAATCTGTTTCCATTTCCTTTAATTTCGATCCAATATTCATTATTTAATTTTATCCTTTAATATTATTTACAACTTCCATTGATCATATAAAATACAGAATATTTCATTTATTTACTTTTTATTACATAAAATTAGAATATGAAACTGTTTTATTTACTCTTATTATATAAAATTAGTATACTAGTATGTAGTACTCACTACTTCCAATTTAGTGTCTCTGCTTTCATCACTGCCTTATTTAATTACCTGTTGATTATTTATCCTTTTGCCTATCTATCTTATCTTTACCTTCTACTCTTAACATCTAACAATATTTTTTTTTTATTTCATTTACTCATGCCAAATTTCTTTCATTCCATTAATTAAATTCTAAGTATTATATTTCTATTATGTATACATTGGACACACACATTTTGGCACCAAATAAAATGGGTGGAGTAAGTGGTAAATAAATTTATTTGATTCTACACATTTGGATGCAAATAAAACTATCATCACAGATGAATGGTTTTAATTAGACCATACTTGGGTTACCAAATGCAACAGGCCTAAAAGCAAAAAAAAAAAAAAACATGCAAATAAAAATTGATGTTATTTGAAATTGCCTAACATATTGGATATCATAATGAAATGAGTCTCTGGTTTCACTCCTCATTTACATTTAACAATTCTTTATAAGAATGTATGAGAATTTAAATCCTGGAATTAATGAGTGTTAGGAATAAAAGCATATTATCTCCTAAATTTAATATCCTAACTAATGATAGTCAGACCGGATATCTAGTCATGTTTCCTGATCATCATTCCTATTAAACATGTCTAAGTACAGAGAGGGTCTAAATCCTTTCCAGTATAGATGTTATCTATTTAAAATGTATCTGTCATACTACAGATTGTGTTATCTCTAAAATGAAAAATATCTATAGGTTAGATTCAAATCCCTCCATAGCTTCTTAAGTGTTAACTCCTCCATTTACTTATTACTAGTTCATAAGAAAACCATGGTAATGCATCACAGTGGGTGTAACAGCTATTTTTAATTAAGTTTGGAATGAGAGAGAAATGGAAACTAGACTTAAAATAATATGAATATACTAAAACAAAATTTTATTTACACTCTTTATATGATACTTACCGATGAATCAAATGCATAAAAAATAAAATATACATATATATTTAATTAAAATTGAATTCAACTTATGACCTCCAATTCACTTACATCCAGCATAAAACAATTATATAATTATTATTACTTAATTATTACTTTGATCATACAAATAAAGATTTCAAAATATCAATCAATCAATAAACAGATATATTAAATATTAATAATTGCAAAAAGAAAAAAATTATAAATTGGATTTGCTTTAGTGTTCTAGAAAAATTATATTTAAAAGAGATTTTTAAAAAATTAAATACATATTTAATGGAAAAACAAAATGCTAAAATTATTTAGAAAATATTAAATTTAATCTTTGCTATAAATATTATTTTTTCTTTTATAAAGGCTTTTTATTTTAAAGATGTAACTTACCATCAGCATCAGAATTCTGATTTTACATTTTACTAAAAATATAGGTTTGAACTCTTTTTAAAAATTGATCTGTAAGATAGTTTGTAAGGTTTAAAGCTGCATTTGATGTACTTTCCTTGATTTATTCTCCAGATAGAATGATGGTATGACTGGATTATGTATTCATCATGAATAGATTGACAGAAATCATGTGAAAGACAAAACGTACTGCTAATTCTAGATCCCCAATGTTTGGTACATATAGAAATGAGGCACTTAAAATTGGCACCTGCAGGAGGCTACATAATTCCATGTAGTCTTTATTTTTTTTCATCCCAGCATAATGTGATTTTTAGCCATTGCATGGTTATCCGTATTAACTATGTTAATAATTACAAGTTAGCTCTGTCATTCTAATTAGCTTAATTTTATGAGTTTTTGCTGATTGAATTGATCAAAAGTCCTTGATTATGATGATTCTACAGCTTTCTTAAAACAAGAAAGCTTTCTCTAATAACCTATTTTGTACAGACGTTATTCAAGATTAGATGTATTAAATCCAGATACTTTTATTTATTATTACAAATTAATTTAAACAAATAAAAAATTACATTCTTTTTCTTATAACAAAAAAAAAAAAAATAGATCTCTTACTGTTTATAAATAAAAGTGAAAAAAAAAATAGCTTGTGACCTTTTCTTTTCTTCTTTCATTTTAGTATAACCTATGTTAGTGTGTAGGTGAAAGGCTCGCAAGGTCAGACTAGCTTAAAGGTCTCTAAATCAGTGCAATATATATATATATATTTAAAATATAAACCAATAAAACATAACATGATCTATCACATCTTATCTTTTTTAATGTAGATAATATAAAGCTTATATAGGTAATTTAAATAATATAAAGCCTATATTTCACTAATTAGTAATGAGATAATAATCATAGAGATCTTATTTTATTTTAGTTCTTATTTCTTTTATTAGTAATAATAAAAAAATCATATTAGTTAGATTAATAATAATTGAATAAAAAGATATCTTATTATTACTATTTTTTACAAGATGTAAAGTAGTACTAAAGATAATGAAAATGGAATTTCACAATATTCACATGTCCTTCAATATACACAAACTTCTCCACAATATATGTATTCAAATTAATGCTAATGGGAATATAGTATTAAGCTATTTTAATGATAATTTAACAAAAACTGTCTAATCAAATGCCCATTTAAAAAATATATTCATTTATTTATATATACAAATCCAAAATATATAACACAAAATTGGATTTGATCATAATAAACTATTTCTGAAAAACTTACAAACAATTTTACCAATCATGTTGATGATCTTAGCTTTTTTTGCTCATCTATCTATTAATTACTATTTTTAAATTCTTGAGAATCATTTAATATATTCTTTTTGTTCCCCATTCTAAAAAAAAAAATTGGCAAATTTTATTATCTTCTAAATATTAACTGCTATTCTATCAATTCTCTGAGTTTGTAAACTGTCCATTTAGTCACTATATTATTTTGAATATAAGACACTTTTTTCCAAATTTTGAGCTCATAAAAGAGGTACGTCTTAAACTGGCAACAAAAAATTTTAACATCTTATTTCTGCAAATCTTTGCTTTATGCTATACATGCATATAGTATTATGATCATTACCTGTGTAAAATAGCATATTAATTTTTTTTAATCAAAAAAAAAATATATAACATTAAAAGTCAATATTTTTTGGATTAATTTCGTAACATCTTTAGCTTTCTCTCAAACCACTAATTTTAACATTATTTTGCCAATTTTACCATTATTTTATCAAGAAAACTATACTGAATATTCTTTAGAATTGTTTTACAACTAATAAACCAATACGAGATAAGAACTTTCCTTTGCTCTGATTATTTGTTGCTTGTTCTCTACTCAAGGGAATGCCTATCAATGATTTTCACAGTTCAGATATGTTCATTTTGATTTCCAAGTGAAAACATGTTTTAGAATCTTTTTTTACACATTTGTAATCTTTTTCAGAAAATATTTGTAAAAATATAAATTATTTTAAAAGAATGGCGCAGATTTTAATAGAAAAATTTACTTTTATTTTTGAAATGAGAAAGAAATCACTGACGTATATCTGCAATTTGTAATTGGATCACAAAAATACATTTTATGTTGACCACTATAGATTATTTTTGCCAACTATAGATAAATTTATTTTTAAAATACTTTCATTTACTTTAATAATCGGACAAATTATTAATTTTCATTTTAGAAAAGATTGTTAATCAAAAAAAAAAAAAAAAAAGAACTACCATTAACATTAAATATCAATACTATATTTTAAAATCTTATTTTAATCTTTGAAAAAAAAACTTTGTAATGCAAACAATATACATATAAACTTGAATGGGTATGCAGTCTTGGAAAGATATACCTGAAGAAATTATCAAAAAAAAAAAAAACTTTCTTAAGATGTTGCATTGCTAACAATTTAAATGGCCTAAAGATGATGAATCTGGTTGAATAATGAAGATAAGAATTCAAGTTGTAAAAGTGAAGATTCTAGAAAGTGAAAGTATGTCTGAAGAAAATTTGCAATAAATTAGGTGAGCTTATTGTATTTATATTAATTCCTATTTAAATACATAAAAATGTTTCTTATTTTTCAATAAAATTATTTAATTTTTTTTTCCCCAATTTTCCAAGCTTAAAATCCTATTGTGTCTTAAATTCAGGGGCATTTTATATTCAAAGTAATAGGGCTACTTTCATCAAATTTTTAAAACTTCTTAAATTTGGGAATGATCAATATACAAAATGTACTCAAAACTTTAATATCCTGGAATTTTAAAGTAATTAAACATAATGATTTGACAATTTAATCTATCACTGCCATCTTTAATCACTTTTCTTGAAGAAAACAAATATATTTGTATTTCTATACGAATTTTTTTATATCTGCAGTTTTACCGGTGATCTATCATCAAATATTGATAATATATACTTTAATATATATCACTAAAATGTAATAGTGCAAATACATTATCTTTTATTAATATTATACATCTTGATTACTTTTGTAAAAAATCACATTGTTAAGAGCTCCGAGCAATTTTTTCAATGTGAACCAAAATATTTATGAATATTAGTTTCTACCTAGTGGAGAGGTTACACTTGTTGGTGTATATCACAGATATATTTAATACATCATCAGAACATTCACAACCAATGTACATTTTAATTACATCATTGACAATCTAAGTGAGTATTAATAATCTATACAAAAATTTTGGTGTTACCATTGAAGAATGATAGATCTGACACTTGATCTTAAAATTTACTGTCATTTATGCTGTCAGCCATTTATGAACACTGGAAATTTTATTTTATTCAATAGATTGTAAGAATAAAGTTTATGCTGGAAAATGAATACTAAAATATAAAATAGCTGAAGCAGATCTAGTATCTATATAACTTCTGCATATTTCAGTAACAAGATTCTCTCAAGATTTTATTCAATCTTTTCTTTGATTAGTGACATTAATCTAATGTCCGATTGAATAACAACACTTCAATTATTGATGTCCTAAAGTGGCAATCTACATTCGCCATCAGTGCGAGAAATTCGACAAACACAGCAGGAATTGAAAATTCATGGTATTTTTGTCTGTAAATAATCATATTGCTAAGATAATTGAATACCAATTAGCTCAGAAGGCCATATTTAATAGAATCAGTTTAAAAACCTTCCATATTGTTCATGTTTTATTTTAATATAGTATGCATGTGTGGTCATTGCAGATATCACAATTTCTTGATTTTTTTTTTGCTCATGAATAAGTTTTTATATCAACCCATAGTAACAGTAATCTGTTTATAAAACTCATTTGTGAAATTGTATTATATACGAAGGTAACATCAGGCTCACATTACTAATTTCAGAGATTATCACTTCCATTAGGCACTTAACCACTACTAATAAATATGAAATAACGAATTATATTTGTAAATGCATTTGTTTTTATAAATTAACAGATATAACTGATTCTATTTTTTGTAAACCTTATCATGTATGTAGATATAAACAAACAACTATAACATTTGATAGACAATAAAATATACTTTCAAAACTCTCAAAAATTGTCAAATGGGCTTCCAATGCTTCTGTACCATATTCATGACTAGTATTCAAATAATATTAATAAAAGAGATAACATTATTAATTAAAATTCCAATTTTGAATTAGTTGAATAGGATACGAGTTGAATTAGAAATAAACTCCCATATTTCATTACTTTCTCATTTCTGGTTTTTTCTTTAGTCATATTATTATAATTAAAAAAAAAAACAACCCGTTTTTCTTTCGTAACTTAAAAAAAAATTAAAGTGCAAATAGGATCAGTTTTTGAATGATTATATTAATGGATGTGCTATTTAATTCTTGCATTTAAATTTGCTCATCTCCCTAAAATATATTGAATAATCTATATATGTGTGTTTTATTCGAAAATGATAAGTAGCAGACATTCATTCAATATATTGAACTTTATTTTTTTTACATAATTAATAATTACATACACAAATATGGACTTACTGGTAAAGTGTCAATACATAATTTTCTGCAAGTTTTTATTAACTTTTAATTTTTAATAGCTTTTATAATATTTATGACCTTTCCTCCAATTTGAATTATAAATTCTACTTCATTTTCAGCTTTCTTTCTGAAATCTAAGTTTTATCTTTGACTAATTACTGTCTTCTCTTTCAAATTATTAAATCAGTTTATTTTGTTAGTGCATATTATTGTCTGATCTAACTTTGACATATCTCTTTAAATGTTGTAGTTGAGAATTTGAATGTCCAAATCTCCAATTTTATTTGCGGTTTTTATAACTTTCTCAATAAACACAATTATTTAGCTTTTTTTTTTTTTTTTCCTTAAGTATAGATTTTTTTCTTTTAAATTATAATTTTTAATAATTAGAACGTTTATAATATTAGATGACTTTATTCATTTATATTTTTATATATCTACTTAAAATTAAATTATGTATTAAATAATAAAATTATATGAAAAAATATTTTTTTCCATTAAATATATATAAACATCAAATAATAATTAAGGTATAGGATATTTGAAAAAAAAAATTAAATTTACATTGCATTCTATTTTAATAATGTTTCATCATCTTCAATCTTTTGATATATGTTCTGAAATATCAGTTCTATGCAATATGATCTGAATAAATATGAAAATGCTTAAAATTAAAGAAATTCAAGAAATAGCATGTTTTGACTTTTATGATTTGTTACTAATTCCTAAACTGCAAATTAGAGATGCAGATTGAGCAAGGTATAGACCATAAAAATAATTTGCAATCTAATTGTACCATGTATTAATTCAAAGCCTTATTTAATTAATAAAAAAAAAAACTAGATTATAGATAGCTAATGGTAGGTGCTATAGAATAAGAATATGATTTGATGCTAACATTTATCAGAAATTTTTTTATCTATGCAAATTTTTTATCAATTCCATATTGTTAAATTTAAATAATTTTGAATTAAATTTATAAAAGTTTTCCTCTCATAAATACTAAACTTTTTATAGCTGAGGAAAGAAACTTAGCTATTTGTAAGCCTACAACAATTAAAAATGCATAGTAATTATTTTTTATAAAAAAATTCACCATACATTAATATTCCCATTATAAATATATATATTTTTATAACACAGTTTCTCTTATTTTTATTATAATTTTACAAATTTAAAAAAAAAAATAACGAATTGAATTAAAATTACATTAAAATGGAATTGTTAATATATTTTATATATATATGTAAAATGTTTTGATTTGTAAATCATGTCATTTTATATTTAACCATTAGGAAATATATCTTAGAATTCTTACAGATTAAATTTGATCTTTTTCATAAACATCACAATGTATTTCTTTGATTTTCACTATATATTTATTTATTATATATTCAAAAACATGCAGCATCAGGACAGATAACATATAATACGATTCACCATACTTAGAATTTGATTTAATAATCCTTAAAAATTATTGCAATCCAGGGAAATTATAATAAAACCTGAACTCACAGATGATGTGATAATTTAGAAACTGTCAAACCTGAAGAGAGAATTACCCCAAACCTATGCTTGATAGAGCTCACCCTTTTGCCAATCATTTTCTTAATTTCAGTTTTGAAATTGCTTAATCTGTTCCTACAGTTCATACAAGCTATTACATCATTTTTGCTTTATATTCTTTTTCTTTCAAAATTCCTAGTCGCAATGTTTCTAAATCAAGCGATATTTTAATTTTCTAATTGAGACAATTTTTGTGACTTCTTCACTAAAAATAAAACCATACAAAAAGGCAGAATAATAAAAAAATTAAAGTAGACATTCATTTTGAAAAAAAAAAAAAAAACTACATAACTTTATGCAAGTCACTCAGTATGCCTTACACTTGCATGGGGAAAAAACCATTAAAAAAAAAAATCTATTATTTATAACTTTTGTCTACCAAAAACAACAAAAAATATTTATGTAACCCAAATTCTCTGACACTACAATAAAGTGATAATGCTTGATCATTGCTGCCAGTATCTTAATGAAATTTAATATTTGACCTTTACAATATTTACAACCACACTTTAAATTATATAAAGCCTTTGTATCAATATTAAACAAATTAATAATTACAATAAAAGTTAATACGATGCATTGTTTGAATTCTTTAGCTTTCTTTAAAATGGCAAAACAAATATGACTGAATGAAAAATCGTTAATCCTATTGCGACATGAATATGACTGTCATTATAATTCCATAAAAAAGAGTAGAAAGATACACAATAAAAATTTAAAGATGACTTTTGCACCAACAATAATAAAAAAAAACAAAGAAAGCAAAGATTTGAGTTAGAATTCATGTATAATTATAATTTAATTAAAGAATGGAAATGAGTTTATATAAACATAAAATTCAAATATGCTTAGTGCAGAAAAATGACTGTCAAGCACACAACAAACAATTCTAAAAATCTAAATGATTAAAGGCAGTTAAAGTAAAGAAAATCGAGAATATGAAAGAAGAAAAGAGAAAGGAAAGACTGTTGGAAAGAAAGCTAAACTTTTATGATCTATCTTATCAAAGTAGAGACATAATCTTGGTTTGCACTGCTTACTGTTTTCTTTTATAGTTAACTCTCATATCTGAAAGTCATTCACTATTAGTCACCTATGGATTCTATTATATATCTGTTATCAGATCATGTAATCTTTGAACTCCAAATGACAGGCTGAGCACAATAATTACATTGAATTGATATTTTTCATCTGAGAATGAATCCAGAAACTATATTAAAGTAAATCACAATATATTTACTGCTTCAGTTTATTGTAATTATAATAAACTTAAATAAATTTTTAACACTATTTTAATATAACTAACTGCACAACAATATATACTTTAATAAGATAAGAAAAGCATAAAAACTTTGTCTATTTAGGTTTTGATGATTAATTCATGAATATACTATTTAAATTCTTATATTTATCACAATTTGAGAACCTGTCAAATTCTGATATTTTTATTTATTCCAAATTTAAGGAGTTATATCTCAAGTTTGTAAATAAAAAGCATTCTTATTTTTATCTGGGTATTTAAAATAAAAAATTGAGTGACTTTTATTAAAAAGATTATCTAGATAAATAAAATACTTGCCCCACAATGTCAATTATATTTTTCATCTTTTATAATTTTTATGTCAATTATATTTTTGTTGTCAATAAACAAATTTAATGCAGTTTTTCTCTAAAATTGTTTAATTTTTTTCTCTCTCTTTCTAAATTTGCAGATACATATATATAATTAAAATTATCTACCAAACAAAAAAATATTACAACAAAACAATGAAAAAAAACATAACCATACTTACAAATCTCAGACCAATATCAATGAGTCCACTAGGTACTAAGGTATTAGAGTCAGTGATCAAGGAAAAAATTCAACCCTACATATTGTCACAACTCTTGAGATTGCAGTTCACTAAAAAGGGCTCTTCAACAGGTCAAGCTGCATTTTCTGTTTAAAACAGTAATAGATTCAGTCAGAACTAATAAGTAATATGGTCTGGTTGTAGTGAAACTAGATATAAAATCTGCATTTGACACAGTACCAATTGATCTACTAATCAATGAACTAAGAAAAATATCAATACCAACTTCACTAATATATTTGTTTATAAATTTACTTCTGAGCAGAGAAATACACATTAGCCTCAATGGGAAATATTCACCATCTTTTAACACTTTTTGTTCAATTCCACAAGGATCGCTATTAAGTGCCCTATTATTTACATTATACATTAATCCATTGATTAAAGCAATAGAAAACGATTTGGCAGGAATATATATATATAACAGAATTAAAAACAAATATTCCATGTATTACATATATGGATGATATATCTGTGTTTCTAACATCTAAAAAACAAATTCCAAAATTATACAAAAAAATATAAGATTGAATTCAATATGGAGAAATCAAATGCATGGTCAATATATATAGGATGCTATTATGAAGAATACTTCAAAGGGACACAGAGCTCTTTTTTAGATTCCCCTTTTTTAAAAACAACATGGAAATGTGCTTACAAATCCAAAGAGAACTAATAAACAAAACTGAGAAAATAATCGATTCACTCTCCAAATCCTACTTGTTACTATAAGCAAAAGAGGCACTATTTAATCGTTTAGTGATGACAAGGATTTCATACTACACCCTAATAATTATATACGGCAAAGCCTTCTCATTAAAAATTGATAGCTTGTGTAGAAAACTATTGTGGGGGGAAAGGATGTCCACAATATCAATTAAACGAATTCAAAATCCCCTAGTACAAAATGGATTGAGATTACACGCAATAATAAATTTAGTGCAGTTTTTCTCTAAAATTGTCTTATTTTTTCTCTTTCTAAATATGCAGATATATATATAATCAAAATTACCTATTTCGATATATATTGCATCTACCAAAAGTAAGAACAATTGAGCAAAAATTATTACAACAAAACAATGATACTTGATCATGATAAGTAGCAATTACAAATTACCTATCATTTTTTTAATGCAATTTATTCTAATACTGTATTTCAATTTTATGTTGCATCTTAAACTTTAATGCGTCCTTTCACCATTAAAACGAGCAATAAAACATAACCTTCAACATAAAATTTCTATATCAACAAATCAAACTAAATCCAAAAATTAATGAAAGAGGTATTAAAATTGCCAATTATTTAAAATATATATATTCACTTACAATATTTGACTGAAAAGATGAAAGATGGTTACAAAATGAAAGTACCAAGTGATAATTGTAATTTAATCGTTTTAAAATGTAAGATCTTATAAATTATTAGAAATATTTATCTTTAAAATATGAGAATGGTATAAATTTACAAATAAAATTATAGATGATTGAGATACTAAAAATAACAAGATTAGCACATACATTTACCACATAACATAAATCAATTTATGGTGACCGATAAAAATATCCAGCGTTTTTAGATATTAACTCATGTTTTAAAACAAAATATACTTTTTATTACCTATTATGTAAATATAGCCTTTAATGCTTTTTATTTGTAAAGAGAGTAATTCCCACAATGAACAGAAATTAGTAAAATAATGCTAGTACATAGATATGTCGATCCTTTTTAAGTTCAGCCGCCATTGTTTTTTAAGACCGCATTTGATATAATTTAATTATTACTGTATTCGTCTTACACTAAAACTAAAAGTATATAATTAATAATAATAAAAATATTATAATTATTTTATAAAACTTTTCAATTCAAAAACATTTTATTATATATTATTTAAATAATAAATGCGGGATTAAAAAATAATGGCAGAAGCAGAAGACTCCAGTTCTGCCCTCAGGGATCAGGAACCCCTAGAAGGTTTATGAATAATGTTTTTTTTTCTTTCTTTTTTGAATCTATATTTTGTATATATGATAAAGTTTATTAAAGTTGTGACGTCTCAAGTTTGATTTTAGTTTTAATTATTTGTAATGTACAAATGAAAAACTCAAAGCATTGGTATAAATAGCACTGTCTAGTATAAACATGTTGCTCATCTCAGTGAACTATAAATAGCTTGAAAGTCTGGAAATATATAGTCGTTTCATTTATATTATTTTATCAACTGATTTGTCTAATGTTAACCATTTATACTTTTTTATTTTATTGATAACCTCTTAAAAATGCGATATTAATATTTATTTTAAAAAAAATTAATACACGTTTCAAACACAACATATTTTTAGAAATAAGCGTAATTCTATTTCCTAGTGCACAATTACAATGTCTGTTTTATTCGTGGGAAATTTATTTATTTAATGAAAGCAAATAGTAAATATAAAGAATATTATAAACAAATCGTTATTAAACATAACTTTTAACATGTAATTAAATAAAATGAGAAATAGATATTGTAACGTCAACATTTTTATAATTATCTTGGTGATGCTTTAAATACTAATCTTAAAATCATTTAACATTAATCGTGCATTTATTTTTTTCCAACCTTTAGTTTTAAATTATTCATTTAACATTTTTCTCTTATTACAGTTTCTTCCAATTTATTTTCTAAATATAATTCCGTTTCATGGGGTTTTTTTTTTTTTTTTGGCAATTATAAACATTTTCCACTCATGCTAAGTCATTCAGTATTGCATATCCAACTTTTTTTTCCTTTTTTCTCTATATCTTTTATTGCAAATGTCTATAAAACAAAACAAAAAAAATCCAACTTTTATAACCACATATTCTAGACTTTAGACGAAGCATTTTTTTTTCCAATATTTATCTCACTGAATCATAATATAATACTTGTCTATTAGTTGTTTGCTATTTTAGCTTTAATCTATTTTATACTAACTCGTCACATCTCAAATTTCTTAATTATTTAAATGCTATAAGCCATTTCATCATTGTTGTATATATTTATTTTAAGCATTTAAAATTTTTTATCTGACTAGTTATAAACATACACATGCACATATACTGTATATTGTATGTCAATCAATAGTGCTTTGACCTATGGATAAATTCAGAGAGCAATCACACAGCTCACTCGTCCACTTCTACATTCTGTTTTAGTCACTGCCCAGATCTTCAATTCCACATATCTCTTATATCATCAAACATCATTAATTTTTATCATTCTTTCTTTTTTTTTCATTCACTATTTCCTCTAAAACATCCTTCATTAAACTATTCTTCTCTCTTGGTATATGTCTGATCCAGTTTCTATTGCTAATTTCCTCAATCTTTTTTTTTTTCTTTGACTTTTTCCCAAACTTCTTCACTTGTCATTTTATTCACTTAACCAATTTTCTCAATTCTCCTCCAGGTCTACAGTTCAATGGCCTCTAATCTGTTCCTATTTTTTTTTAGTTATTGTTCATGTTTCAACAAATATGTTATTAATACACTCCACACATAAACTTAGTTAATATTTTCTTTAATTCTCTCTTCAAAGATCCACAAAATATTTTTGTTCTCTTAATGAATGTATCTTTTGCCAATACTATTTATGATTTTAACTCCATCCTTGCTTTTTTCATCTTCACTCAACCAATCACCCAAATATCTATTACCATTCACTTGTTGAATTATTATTAGTATCAACTTATATTCTTTTTGTATTCCTTTCTATTCACAAACACTTGATCTTTCAACAGTAATTTTAATTACATATTTTATATATTCCTCCACTAATTTATTCAACATATTCTGGATATACTTTTAATCCTCAACTGCATCATATCATCTACAAATCTTAATAATTTATTATTCTACATATGACTCCACCACTGTCTAAATATTTATTTAAAATGTCATCTAAATAAATATTAAAAAACACAGGTAACATGTAGGGTCCTTGTCTTATTCCTGTTTTTATATTCACTTCTTCAGTCTCATTATTTTCCAGTCTGGTTCTTATTTTCCCAGTATACATATTCTAAATCAATGTTCCCTTTTTCCAAATACTCTTTTATTTTTCAAGGTGATCATAAGTTTATTCCAGATGACTCTATTGAATGCTTTTTCCAAATCCACAAAACATATATCAATTTTACTTTTTTCAAATTTTTTTTCTGCAATTGTTTTAACAATGCCACTTTTGCCTCTCTGAAAACTAAACTGAATTCCCAATATAATATTCTATCTTCTCATAAATTTTTTGAATTAAAATTTTCAATAATATTTTGGAAGCTTGAAATAACAAACTTATTGTCCTGTAATCTTTAGCTTTCTTCTTTTTAGCAGTTGGAATCATTATATTCCAAGAAATCTTTAGGTCAAACTCCAATATTATATGTCAGATTGTACAGTAAGTCCAAAAATTTTTTTCATGGTAGACTTTCAACTCTTTCAAAAATTCTATAGGTTTTGTATCAAATCCAATGGCTGTATAATTTTTAATTTCTTTAATCGATTTAATTACTTCTATCAATATTCTCACAACTGATTAACATCTTTTTTACTATTAAGTTCATAATTAATTGTATGGATTTTTTTTCTAAACAGATATTCAAGATATTCTTTCACCTTTTCAATATAAAATCCTTTTTAGTTAATGTCTTCATTCTTCTCAGGTATTTCGCTTATTAATCTTTTTTTTTGTCTTGAGTGATTTTTTTTTTTTTGTTTCAAATGATATTTTTAATTCTATTTTACATCATATCATCTTTTTACATGATGAAGCACTTCTATCTTTTTATATTCTTGTTTCCAGCATTTTTCTGTTGCCAAATCTGTCTCTCTTCTTAATTCATTATTAAATTTTTTATATATTCTTTGTCCTTCTTCATTATTGACATTTTGCCATCCTCTATGTACTTCCTTCTTTTTCAATATTTGTTCATGTGTCCAAGATTATTTATCATTCTTTAATCTTATAATTCCTATTCTATTTTTTACTGTTTTTAATATTTTCTCTTTAAACATACGCCAACATTTATCAGAATCATTCGTATATTTTTCAAATTTATCAATCTTCTTTATATTTTTTCATGTATAAAACCAAACCTTCTTTTCTCCATTCCTCTCACTTTATACAAGTTTTTTCTGTTTTCATTCTTTTTAAGATTCAATTTTAATTTTGCCATAAATATATTATCTGAGCTTTATATCATTGCTGGCAAAGTATGTGAATCCATAATAGCATTCTTTATACACTGTATCAATATATAATCTATCTGATATCTTTCTCTATTTTCTGGAACTTTCCATGTATAAAATCTTCTTGGATGATTTTTATACTTAAGTATTTGCAACTACCAAATTATGCTCTTTACAAAATTCTATAACTGTCTATCTCTTTCATTCTTTTTTCCAATATCATAATTTCCAACAATTTATTCCTTCTTTACCTTTTCCCACAACAGCATTCCAAACACTCAATAGCACTATACATTCATTATTTCCCTTTTGTTGTATTATTTTCTCCACTTTTATGATCATGATCATCTATTTCAACATCATCATCATTCATATTTGGTGTATAAACTTGTATAAGTACCAAATCTTTAGAATTTGTAGTTATTCTTATCATCATAAATCTATCTTCATCACAAACCATCTTTCCAACACTTATCCAAACTTTTATTCCAACAGCAATACCAACTCCATTAACTGCTCTATTATCACCACAATAAAAACAATTTTCTATTTCCACTATTTATTTTTCCACTCCTCTCACTTCACTTAATGCTATAATATTGATATTACATATTTTTATTTCTCTTCTCAAATTTTCCAGCACTTCTTAAAGATTTTATATTCCAAATACCAACTCTCAATGTCTCTTCTTTCAATGCACTATCTTTATGACGATTTTGCAGGTTTACAATTTGATTAATTTCATGTCTATTTCTGCCAGGCAAAACACCAAGTTTTTCTTAGCTAAGGTCTCAATACCTATCAGAATTAATTTTATGTTCAAGTTTATAATGGAAAAAACAAGAGAAATATAAAGTCAAGTGTTTTTCCATTAAATAAAATTACACCTCATTGGATGCTTGATCAGTAACGGTATTTTTACCAAGTCAATGGAAGACCATTATAGCTGTCAGTAGTGAAGAGAGAAAGCAATAAATAAATGATTGTGAAGGTTATTGTTAAAATTATTGTAGTATACATAGTTAGAAAAATACTTTTAAAGAAAAATGTGTACATTTTTATTTCTAGAGATAGAAAAAGTTGTAAATTAAATTAATAGTTGAGGCTTATAGTTCATCATTTTTATAAATTTGTCATTTTGAAATTTTTTTTTTACTGGACTTTCAGTTTGATTTTATTTTTCATATCAACATTCATTAGCTTTCAAATTTTTGTTTTATGACACATGGCAAATATGTATACATTTTTGAGGCTAGTTTTTAAATTTTTTTTGATATCAACGTTAATCCATTTTCAAATTCTGCATTTATGGTTCAAATTACAGTACAAGCATTTAGAATACATTTAGACAAAAATATCTACAATTTAACATTTTTACTATAAAGATACAAAAAGATAAGCGAACAAAATTGATAATTAATTTTTATATGGCAAAGATGTTTGTCTTTCTAGTGTTCATTATATGTTTTTGTATTTATTGTATAAGTCATAATTTAATGAGAAATGTATTCTATTAATTATTCGCTCTAGAAGTCTTTATATTAGCAGACTTCAGTAATATATTTTGCATTATTATTGATTATATTTACTGGCTAATACAAATTTATAAATTAGTCATATTTTTTTTTTATATAGGAAAATCAATGGCAATATCTACATCATAAATTTTAATATGTATAAAATGAATTAATTTCACACTTTTCAGATTTTGTTTTATTCTATGAACTATTTTTCATTTTGATTTTCTTCCTACATTTTCACCATGTTATATAGTCATTATCAAGGATTATTCTTCTTACTTTCATATTTGTCTAAGCAAGAATAAGAATCCTTGACAATGATCATATAATATGATCAAAATATACGAAGAAAATCTAAATGAAAAATGGTTCATAGAATAAAACAATGAAAAGAAAAAGTGTGTGAAATTAATGGACTGTATTTGGAAAGAAAATGAAATAATTAATCAAGTATTGATTTTATTAAATCATACATTTTATGCTTTATCTGGTCAGTGTTTTTATTTTAACATGATTATGGATCAAATTTTAGTTTTATGTTTCTGTACAAATAAGCTTAAATTACACACAACACAATTCAATTTCAATTGGATTCTTTGTAATTTATTAAAAATAGCAATAATAATTAATATTTTTGTCTTATTAAAAAAAATACTCAGTTTTAAGCAAGAATGTTACTGAGTAATTTTTAAAAAGTAATATAAATATGAAGTTAATATATAACTGTTAATGAAAACATCAACAGGAAAAATGGGTTTTTAAAAAATATTCAGCGTTATTACTGCCTAGCATGCTTTCAATATAATATGTATATCATAATCATATTCGCAGTTTATAATAATGAGTCATATTATTATAAGCCATCAATGTGATATACATGTTATATTGAAACCATACTAGTTAATAATAAAGCTGAATAATTTTTTTAAAAAAACTACCTTTTCTGTGGATGTTTTCATTAACAGCCATGTATTACATTAATTCAGAAAAGAAGGAAATTATTTATATCACATGACCACCATCTCTTATACTAGCACATAATTGTTATTAAACAAGGCAAAACTCTCCATACAGTAGTGCCATCCTGTGCCAACCAAAGTAATCAATGGATGCCAAAAGGCTTGTGCATAAAATCCCTATCTAGTGCCTACTTATCCAATATTCCCAGACTAGTTTCTGGCTTGTAGCCTTCATCGGTGAGGAGCCTTGGATCTGAGAGCACTGCACCCTATCTAGTGCCTATTCATCCAATATCCCCAGACTACTTTCTGGCTTGTAGATTTCGTCAGTGAGGAGTAGGCACTAGATCGGGATTTTATGCACAAGCCTTCTGGCATCCATTGATTACTCTGGTTGGCATAGGCTGGCACTACTGTATGGAGGGTTTTGCTTTGTTTAATAAATTATTTATAGTTGAAATATGAAGCTATTAAATATTACTTTTTTATGTTCTAGCTAAATTTTAATATTTTCGTTTTGTAATAAATAATATCAAAGTTATCAAATTTATTATTTCAATCTAATTTTAACTGACAGTATTATTGCATTTGATATTATTCTTTATATTAGGGCACTAAAATCCTTTCTATAAAGCTTTTATGCATTAATTCCTATATATATAGATTTCATTCTAATTTAATAATTTATAATTGATATTTTATTATATATGTTTATAGTAGTATTAGAATAATAATATGGCTAATAATTAACTTTTTTGTTATTGGTAAACATTTATGTATAATAATAAATTTATTATTAATTGTTGAGGATTCTTGGTCTTTTTAAAATATATATATATTAGGGGGGGGGGTCAATTTTCCATTGGCATCATAAATATTGTTATAGTATTTTATAATTTAAAATAAAAACAAAAAAAATATTTAACTTTTTAAAATAAACAGTTAAACATCCTAATATTTATAATCTTATTTTATTTTATATATACACTAGATTAATAATATTATAAGGCTGGTTCTTGTTTAAAAATGAAGTTAATTCAAATAAATTATAACATACATTTATGTGCTGGGTATGTGTTTTTTGTAATAAAGAGATATTATATTTACAAATATATTTTTTAAATAATGTTATGCAATAGATTTTTTTTTATCTATCCAGACATTTTTTCATTTTTCCTATTGGGAAAATTTCTGTAGATAACTGTAGACTAGATAATACCTGACAGCAGAGAAAAACAGAATATAATAATCAATGATCATATATTTTGGAAAAATAGCTTTTGCAAAAAATACTTTGAAATAATGCAAACATAAATTTGAAAAAAAATATTTAAAAAAATACTACATTTTCAATTTTTCTTAAATTATTCTTATTATTCAAACAATAAATATTATTTTATTACTTTATGAAAGTAATAGATTAGCTGCTAAATAAAAATATTTAAAAATTTTTAGTATTGAATATATAATAACTACTTTTTTCTATTGCATTGCCAAATGTGTACCATATAATACTCAATTGTCCAAACACTTTACTACTTTTACAGTGCTTTATTTTCCATTCTTTTCTATAGAACTGCAACATAATATAAAAATATAAATATATATGAACATATAATTTACATTCTATATATACATCTTATAATATCTTTTATTTTACATTATTATTATTATTCATTTCTTACCCTTTTTACCTTCTATATTTATTAATCACAATATTTCCTATACATATATTCACACATACACATATGTACACATACATGTATATGTATATGTGTATGTGCATATATATGTGTGTATATGTATATATGTATAGGAAATATTTTGATTAATAAATATAGAAGGTAAAAAGTTAAGAAATGAATAATAATAATCATGTAAAATAAAAGATATTATAAGATGTATATATAAAATGTAAATTATTTGTTCATGTATATTTATATTCATATGTTTGTATTATGTTGTAGTTCTGAAGAAGATTGCTGGGGCAATCGAAACTGGAGGATGGAAAATAAAGCATTGTAAAAGTAGTAAAGTGCTTGGACATTTGAGTATTATATGGTATTGTATATATATATATATAATTAATAGTAATAAAATCATGTTGTATGTCACATGACATACAACATGCAATCTGGCATCATTTTTCTTTTTTTGAATAAGTGTAGATATATTGCATAATTTAATTAAATATTTATCAAATGTCAGTATATTTTTCTTATTTTATATCTTATACCTTATTTAATTATTATAAATAGAGTCATATTATTGCCACAAGAAGCTGATAATCTTCAACGAAAAGTAGCTGTAATCATTGTAATTGTATATAAATCTATTGTAATAAATACTGCATTGTGTAGGTATATTGCATAATTTAATTAAATATTTATCAAATGTCAGTATATTTTTCTTATTTTATATCTTATACTTTATTTAATTATTATAAATAGAGTCATATTATTGCCACAAGAAGCTGATAATCTTCAACGAAAAGTAGCTAGTCATCGTAATTGTATATAAATCTATTGTAATAAATGCATTGTGAACAGAACATATACTTGTGATGAGCTTTAAATATAATAGAATAAATAAAGGAATAATGAGCAATGGTGGACTATTAATAAAATAAATAAAGGAATAAAACAAGGAATATAAAATATTAACTATGCATGTTCGTATATCTATTGCAGATCAGACTTCAGTAGAAAATACATATATATAGTTTTGAGAAATGAAAATGGATATAAGAATTTGACATCCTGAAAATAAAAATAGACATCATGATTTAGATATTGTTTTCTGTGTAAGATCTAAAAGAGAGTTTTATAAGTATCCCTTCAATAAATGATTAGACTATAAGCATAGGCAAAAAAATTATTTATGTATTAAAAGTTAAATAATTATCATGGTGATTTTGAATTTTGTGATGTGACAAGGAAGAAATGATAGGGCTGAGGGAAGCGGAGGGGATAAAAAATAAATATAAAATATTGATAAAAGTTGTAGAGAAGATAGCGTAATGACAATGATGACATTGTTTAAATATCGCAAGAGAAAGGTTTACTTTGAAAATCTTCATATGTTAAAATGAAATTTTAATTCAGTTAGAAATATTGTTATTTCAATATCCTTAATTCTTGAGTCTTTTTGGATTAGGAAATTTTACTTATTTAAACAAAGTTATTCAAATAATTATAACAGTAAAATGGAACAATGCTTAAAAAGTGTTCATACAATTATTGCTTTCAAAAAATTAATTAAGAAAAAAATAGATAAATTCAAATAAGTATGATAATGAAAGTTATGTTCTTTTATCACAGTGCTTACATGTTCTTTCACAAATTGTGCTCTTTGGATATACATGCTAATGTAAAAATGCTTAAATATCAGTTAATTCACTATCATTGTTTTAAATAAAATTGTAATTTTTTGCTTTTATATTTGATACATATTGAGAGTCAGTAACATGATTTTTGAACAATTCAACTCTTAGTAGTTGATTTTGTCCATAAATAGTAATATGTGCTTGTGCATGCTATAATTGTGATGACAGAATTAAAAATGGCTGGTTAATAGATTACTATCTAAATTTTGAGTAATTAAATATTTGTATAGAATTGTAAATTTTTTTGCTTTATATTTTGTATGCAATTAAAAATTAGATGTGGATAAATTACTTTAATTTTTAAATAATTCAGATTTTTCAAAAATGAATACTTTAAGAAAAATTATAATCTATGCTTATGTTTGCTACATCATGTTGACAAATTTAAATGGTCAGACATTTGTGTGTTGTTGTTTTTTAATTTCATTCATTTTAAATAGAGGTATTTAGTCTAGAATTGTGAATCTTTTTTATACATTCCATCCACTGTTTAGAATTAATGTATATTAAAGATATTTTCAGAACATTTTGATAAACACTTAATGAATAATATTTCCTTAGTGTAATTTTCATTACAACACTATAGAAGTATTATTCATTAAATGAATAATCTCTAGTCTGATGAATGACCAATAAAAATTATTAATATTTTGACAAACACTTTGCTTTGATCCAGCCATACTCAGCCCTTTTTTTTTTTTGGAAGGGAGGGAGGACATACATGTGTGTTTATGTTACATGGGACACAAGGCAGTCTGCAACATAGTACACTATATCTCATCATATGATGTGTAAAAAAGTAAACCTAAATGTATTCAAGTGTGTATTTAAAAATTACTGTGACTTTTGATGTTGAGACAAACTTTTGATTGTAATTAGCTAGATACCACCCTTAATACATTTTAGAATAGGATAATTTGCAATGGTAGATTAATATGAACAACATGAGCAGCATTTGGACACACTTTTGTACAATCTTGTATTTTTCAAGCACTAATTTCCAAAATTCAGCATACTTTTTCCCTTCCTTTTTTTTAAAAAAATTCTCCGGATTCATATCATTTTTGAGTTCAGTGAATTCATCAAATAGGTTTGTATAATCATATTCCAATGCAGCTATTTGTGTAATAATTGTTGTTTTTAAATACTAGGAATTTTCTACTAATATAATAGACAATTCTTAATGTTTTTTAAATCTTGAAACTTACTCTTAAATCCCTTCTACAAGGCAGTTTTTTAAGTTCCAGGGATTTTCTACTAATAACAGACAGTTCTTGACATTTTTTAAACCTGAAATCTGTACTTAAATCTATTGTATAAGGAAACTAAATAATTTGAAATGATTGCATAGTCTTCTGGGATATTATCAATACCATCTTGTTTAGCTTTTATTATGTTTGGGCTATGTATGTGTTCTAAACACCTATATATTTATATGTAGGGAGTAAAGTTAATAGTAGAAATATATTTTGTTTAATAAAATATATTAATTTTATAAAAAGTAATCAGCACTAAATAGAGAGATTTTACTTATGATAAAATTTGATAATGAATATTCAGTGCTTAATCATTTATAAAACTAACCAATCTATTTTATCTAGTATAAAATCTCTCTATTAAACATTGCCTATTTTTAATATAATTAATATATATTTTATTAAAAACATAAAATATATATCTACTGTTATTAACTTCTTATAATATATATATATTTGCTTTGAATCTTGACTTAGTAGTTGTAAAATTAAGCAGTAGTTAGTTTTGTATTTCCTTGTAACAGATGCTTAGTTTTTCATTAATTAGATTCTTAATTAATTAATAATTTATTTTAATTAGATAAAATGATTCATTTCTTATATCTATTTTTACTACATAAATATAGGTACATGTAAATGTGTGTGTGTACACAGTACTTGATTCGCTATATGTGAAATTATTTTATTCTCAATCCATGAACACTGATTGAATTTGCCATGTTTTTTTGTAATATCACATAGAAAGACTAAAAGTCACCGACATCCATCATTTTCAACTTTTCTGGAAACTTTATTGTTTTGTTGCAAAAATAATTTCTTGCCTACTAAAAATACTGATATAGAACTTTTTCTCTGCTTAGCTATCACACTAATGTAATGTGAAGGAATGTTGCTATAATTACTGTTTATTTTCACATCTTATTAAAGTCCAGTGAGGAAAAAAATCCTTAAATGATTTGTGTTTCATAATGATGAATGATATTATAATTTTTTAATACCACACTTTCATGATAAATCACACAAGTTGCCAAACTATGTTTAATTTACACATGGAAACATTTCCTTTGCAACTGTGTTAAAACACTCTATTTTCATTGGATATTTTTTTGTTTGTATTTTGAAAACACTCCTGCCATTGTAAGTAATTAAATTATAGTTTGACATGAAACAATACCTTTTGAAACAGGCACAGAGCTTGTCACACATTGAAGTAATTTTGCAAAATAAAACAAACAAATGTATCATGAATGCTATCTCTGATTGAAGTGAGGTGCGGGTAGGTGCAGCACATGTTAGTATTTTAAAAACTTAGATTAATGAGTGTGTGTTTTGAGCACATAAAAACTTGATGGGTCGCAGATTGAGTATGTCTGCTTTGATGTGATTTTTTAAAAAAATTAACATTTTCATTAATGAATGTGATGCAGAAATTGGCGTTTTTGTGTATATTTTTGCTACATTATAATTAGATTAATCTTATAGTGCTGAATATTAAAAGTTTTCAAATTTGAGGATTTTGGAATAATAGTATTCACTCTATATTAAAAGTGTGCATACACATATTGAAGCCGCAGTAGATTTGGATCACAATTTAGTAATGGGAAAATTGCAGATATCTTTTAAAAGAATATAGGTAACTGAAACAAAATAGAAATAGGCAACTTTTAAGTTAAAAAAGGATATTAGAGAAAATATATATATATAAGAAAATAAACTTGTAGAAGTGTAGTAATTAAGTATGCAGAATTACTCCAAAAAAAAAAAATGTTAAAAATATTGCAATAAATATAGGAATATCTTTAAAGAAATAATTTTAAAAAATAAAAAAATAAAAAGCCTTGTTGTTTGGAAGATCAACAATAAAATTATATAGGGAAGGTAGTAGTATATGAATTCTGTAAAAAGAAAATTGTACGAAGACAGCAAGGGAATTGAGATGAGAAAAAAATACAGCTAGAAGAAAAAAGTTTAGAAAGTGATTATAATGAGATAGAGATTTATAAAGAGAAGATAATTTTGATTTAATGTACAGCTAAATAAAAAAGTGTTGCAAAAGCTGGGTTGGGTAAACGAAATTGTATCTAAAGATGGAAATGGTAAATTATTATTTAAAGTAGGTGTCAAGCGTTGGTGGTCGAGTGGTCAGCACAGCTGCCTTACAAGCAGTTGTTGCGGGTTCGCCGATGCTTTGACACATGGAAAAAAAAGTAGGTGCATTGCAAAAATAGAGTAACCCAAATGATTTTTATGACAGAATTCTCAAGCCATTATTTGTATTATTTAGAAAAAAACAGTTAAGCAATAATAAAAGAAGTTGGAAAACATTAATTAAAATTAAAATTGGTAAATACAAAGAGTTAATAAGATTTAACTTATGAGGCAAAAGAACTTGAGAATATTAATTGTTGTTTGTAATCTTGTTTATGATGTGGAAAATGACCTATAGATTATTTTATAACAGTTACAATTCTAATAAAAATAAAAAATAAAAATTTAAGAAGTTTAGAACAATTAGTTTAATTTCATGCATGGATAAGATTCTATTGATAGACATTTTTATCATATTCCTATGTGAAGAACACTTTGTATTTAGAAAAGATAGATGGACAAGAGATGCTATTGGTATAATGATAATTTGTTGAGAAATAAAGAGACTTGGATTAATTATCGTTTCATTGATCCTGGAAAGATTAAGTTACTTTGTTGATTATATTGAAAAGAAATGTCCAGAATGGGAAAGGCAAATTATAAAAAACTTGTGTATAAATCAGAAATTTTTTCTTAAATTTTTTTTATTAAAGAAATATGTATAGGAAGAGAAATAAAATGCACACTCATATATATGTGTTGTGTATGTGAATATTGAAAATTTTTAGTGAGAAAATCAAATAAACAAAATATTAAAACTGGAGTGACAAACTGAAAGCATGTTCTTCAGCAATAATATTTGACTGTGAAACGCAGACAATAAGTAATAAAATTAGGAACAAATTGGAAGTCTTTGAGATGGAGAAGAATAGAAAAAATCAGTTGGATGAAAGAAGTAAATAAAAAAAGAAGGTAAATTGAGAAAATCAGAAAGAGAAACTGGATTGGATATATATTAAGAAATTAAAGTTTAATGAAAGATGTTTTTGGAGAGGATGGTGAGTGGAAATAAGAAGAAGGGTGGAAAAGATTGAAAGTGTTGGATGATATAAGAGATGGGAAAAATGAATGAGGAGCTGGGCAATGAAGAGAATGGAATGGAGAAAATGAATAAATTGATGATGTGACAGCCCTTTGAACCTATCCATGGGACCGAATACTATTAATTGATTGATTTATTTGTCTGTTCTGTAAACCAAAAATGGACTATTTAACTTATTCCCTAGTTTCTAAATAAGAAAGGCAGATTAAACATTAGTATTATATATGAAAAGTTAAAGTATTATAACTGTTCAAATTTTTTCATAAGTAAATAAATCTTTCTCATAAAATTCCTTATTTAAAAACTAGATAATAAGCTGAAGTGGTCCATTTTTAGTTTATGGAGGGGTCAAATAAATATTGTTGGATGATGAATTTTCAAATTGCAGTTCCAGTTTTTAATTGTTTAATTTTCTTGTTAATGCCATTGCTGAACTCAAAAAATACAAGGATTATCTCATGAAAGCTTTCAATATTTACATCTATAAATCTAAAAAAAATTTCAAATATATATATATATATTGTAATGACATATAAGGAACACCAAGAATGAGCAGTATCTTTTTTTTTTTCTCATGTGTCATAGCATCAGCCGGGAAGCGAACCCGCTAACCCGGGACAACTGCTTGTAAAGCAGCCGTCGCTGACCTCTCGACCAACAATATCTTTTTTTAAATCAATGTTAAATAATGTTACATTTATATATAAGGCAACAGCAAGATGTAAGTTGTTTAAAATCCGTCTTAAAAAAGTAACTATTTGAAATCATAATTTTAATCAATTATATGTATTAACAAATTTTAAAGTAATAAAATAAATATGAACACAGTATCAGATAGATAGTACTTAACTAGTTTGTTTAAATGAAACTTTAGCCTTTTCTAAAATAGTTTTTTTAAGTGTTTTTTTTTTTTTAAAAAAGAGCTACTTTTAAAAAAGAATAATAACACTTAAAACAAGATTTATATTCTATGATAAGTTATTTTGAAAGCTATAATTATATTTAAAACTTTTCAAAAAATTTCAAAATGGGATTAATTATAGATAAAATAAGCTTTGTTATTGTGATTCAAAAAATGCAAAGCGATAACAATTTTTTTCTAGAATGAAGAACTGGTTCCAGCATGGTGGCTCCACTCTTTAGCTCTAATGAATTCTAACTGATAGTTAAAAATTCTTATGGTTGAATGCTAGGATTTTCCAATATAGATTTTGAATAAGAGAATGAGGTATTTACATATTAAACCGTTTTGCAATGGCAGAATGCCTTATCTTTTTTCAGCTGGGGGGTGGTAGTGGTGGTAGGAGTGTTTGCTATGGCATTCTACCATAGTTGTAACTTCTTAATACGACCTGAGAAAAAAGTCACAGTTTTTAAAAATGTATTAAAAAGTCACAACCACAGCATTCTGCCATTGCAAATACCCCCCCCCCCCAACTGAAGAAAGATACAGCATTTTGCCATTGCAAATACCCTCCCATCCCCAACTGAAGAAACATACAGCATTCTGCTGTCAGAAACACGGATAGCAGGTCTAATACGTAAGTACCAAAAAGGATTTGCATTCAGTGAATTACACCAATTAATGATATTTCAAATATTAATGCTTAAAAATATATATAAATGTGATAAGTTCAACACAATACTTTCATTAGCTTCAAAATCTTATAAATATATTAATGACAAATCTTCATTTATTTTATAACTTATAGAAACAATTCAATTACGAAGTATCGCCCAGATGAGTTTTATAAGTACTTGTCAGTAGGAAAAATGATATGGTAATTCATAATATTTTAAATCATCCAAATATCCTATAACTTATCTTTGATTTTCATAATGTTATCTAGAGAAATTTTTGAAAAAAATATCCATTTTCTTAAGGAAAAGATATGACTGGCATGCTAAATTAAACACTTACGTGATCAAATAACTTTGAAAAATATTAAACTTTAACTACAATTTAGAGAAAAGAGTTGCAGCACTATGATTTTTACCATTGTATTTAATAAAAAATTTAATTCTAATATATCATTACTTGCAAAAGACAACCCATTGTTTATTACACCACAGCGATTTTTGACTTGGTAAAAACTCATCTCACAAAGGGATGCTGTAATTGGTTTTGAAAACTATGTAAGCTGAAAAACCAAAGAGCACATCAATGTACCAAGCTTTTTACTTAATTTCATGATAGCAAAAACGCAATGCAAGTACTAGTTAAAAATCTGCCACAAATGCTACATTATAATGTATTTGAAGAGGAAGCAAGTCTTGGACTAGACAAATTCTTTTCACCCGGCTTTACCAGATAATGAAGCCAATACTGTTATAAACATTAATGACTATTTATATCAGTTAAATTATATGGCAAAATGACAGGAATTCTTTCTTTGCAGTTGAAGCAGAGTAATTTCAAATATTGGGGGGGGGGGTATCTAAAAAACTAAAAAAAAAATATTGCAAATCTTACAATGAAAGAAGTCATTTCACAAAAATGAGAACCCAACTTCAAAAAGAAGGATCTCACATATCTTACAATGAAAGAAATCATTTCACAAGAATGAGAACTGAACTTCAAAAGCAAAATGATAAGCAACAATTCAGCATCTGCTGTAACAAAAAAAAAAAAATCCAGGATGTTTTAATTCATTGACTGAAATTACTCCTAATGAAATTTGAATAAATTAAACTAAGCAGAATCATGGCAGTGCTATTTCTTTATTTCTGCAGCAACTACTACAATTAACAGAAATTGGTGCTCCCAAGTGATAGTCCAAAAAAAAAAAAAAGATTCAGAATTTTTTAATAGATTTAATTCATGCCTCTTCTACAACACGTATATAAATTGAGAAATCCTCACATCAAAGAATATAAATATTTTACTTCTATGAATAAGTTGATACATTTCATCCATTACAAAAAATGATTTGAAATGACCAGATAAATCTCATTATTTTACATTGATGTTTTTTATTGGTTATTTGGCGCAGTTGAAAGAGCATCCAACTTGAAATTGGGAGATGCCAGGATTGATTCTGACACTCGAACTTGTTATGACGTCCGCACAATAAAGTCACTACCATTTTTTTGCCCTGTGTGGTTTGATGTAGTTAGTAGAACTTCCAACTTAAGATCAGGAGATTCCAGGATCAATTCTTCGGCATCAGCAATAATGCCAAATGCCTTTTTTTATTGGTAATTTGTTAATATTAATTTTTTACTATTTCTGTTTTTCTTTTTTATTTGTTTTTTTTTTTCCTCTCCATAAAATCCCATCACAGATTTATGTTTTAATGAAATAAATCTAAGGGGCATCAATTCTCCTCTCATATTTTTTTATTTACAAAAATAAAATACTCTATAAAGATTTTCAAAACTTCAGCAGTATCTTAGCAAATTTGGAAATTTCAATAAATTCATTTTCTAAACTTTCAGGATTTTATATTTAGATCAGCATATGAAATTCTGTATCATTTTGCTTTTTTACTTTTAGCTTTACAATGTATCTATATAATAACTCATCATTAAACAATTAATTAATCAGATTAATTTGATTTTAATTCTTAATTTATCCCCATCTATAATTATGGGGGATCTCAATATGTTCTTTTCTGATTTTGCAGCAAAATATTTGAATCTGATTAGTAGAAATCTTATAAGAGCAGGTATCTTTTCTGCTAATTCTATCTTTTATATATATATATATTAAAAACCACTCTTCCTTAATTGATGTTATTATATTTAATTTACTTGCATTTTATCTTAAACCTTTCCTCATTCCTATTTGTTCTCTATCTAGTATTCAGTGTTATGATTAGATATGCAAGATCAGTTATTACTTTTACTTAATAATATTACCAGATTTCTTGTTAAGTGTTCTATTTCACATAGTGACTGAAATTTATATTTTATTTAAAAAAAAAATATTTCTCTTGATCAAGTAAAGGGCTGGTTTTCCTTTATCAACATTATGTCATCTATAATTAGTTTTTTTGTTCAGAAAAATAAGCATCCTAAGAGACTCATCAAAGAATTAAATTCATTCTTTTAAACTAAATAGAATTTCATGTAAAATACTTCTTTAATAGATTATGCTCCCCAAGCAAATTTATAGGCAGTCTCAGTTCATATTGCTTGGCTAGTTTTAAACTAAAAAGTATAAGATTTTTTTAGCTAATCTTCACAACTGATACAAAGGTTATATCTGTTTAGTGCTCCATTATAGGCCAAAAAATATCATCTTTCTCTATTCTCAAAAATTCTAATTTGATTGTTCAAAAGATATGTTGTCTTTTTTTTCTTTAAACCACACCTATGGAGGCTTAATTTTTTGAAGTTCTCTTCCTTTTTTTTTTATTTGTTATCACCAAAAACAACTGTATAGTCACAAAATACAAGATTGTTATAAAACTGAACTTTTAGGAATTCCTAAGTTTTTATTGATACACTTACTTTAGTTATTTCACTATTTCTATCATCAATATGCTATCTTAAAAACAGATTTAGATTGTCAATCAACTATACCCAATGACTGTGGTTCCTTTTTTAAGAAACATTCTTTCTTTCTCTTTGGTAATTTGAGACTAATTTCAGCTTTACCCAATTATAAAAAATATTGAATTTTTCATCAAAGATAAAATTCAATCTTTTATTTTTTTCCCCATTTCATAGTTTCAATTTATCAACAAGAGCTGCTCCAATTCTAAAGGACTGATGCTGTCTAAAATAATTATAAATAATATTAACCCAAGTAAAAAAAGGCAGTTTTTATTGTTATTCAGTTGGACATGTATTGACAAATTCTTCTAGCATTAATGTATATACTGGCGAATTTGCTTTCAGTAAGAAAATACATATAACTTTGAATGTAAATATAGGAGATTTGAACTCAAACTTTCAAGCACCCTTCAACTATCCATACTATCTCATACCGCTGATACACATGACCACATACATGTAGAAAAGATAAATAATCACCAATATACGTATTTCATGCTAAAACAGCACTCATCAGTTGGTCTAGATTATCTCACACACGTAATCAGTAATCACTTTATATGAATATAGCAAATGTCCATACTTTAATGGACAGGCTTCAATCCACTCCAACCTCCAAATCTTCAGCCATCCATACCATTGAAAATCTGATGATGGAAAGCTCAAATCACCATGCTGATGCCAATATTATTGTCATGCTCATGTTGACCTCAAGTCATTCTGACCCCTCATGTATAAGACCTTATCCATTTCAATCCTGCCCGTCCCTCTTCTATGTATTTAAATGGATAATGTAACATTTTAAAATATATTAATACACTTTATTAAGAGCAATAAGCAAAGGATAAATTGTCTCTGTTAAATATTACGGAATAGGCAATGAGGTGACATTTGCCTCCTGCTCTGATTATTTTAATATGATGATAGTTATCAATTTCTGCCGCTAGCAAATTTAAACTTTAAAGAAATAAAAATTAAGAGTGAAGGATGTGTAATTTCAAAGAGAGGTGAAATCACACTGTTTTCTATGCCAACATTTATTTTATTTCATTGGTGTTGTAGTTGATTACTTTGCCTCCTTTTATGAATATCTGAATGGAATCATTCTTAATAAATGTTAACTAAACATTTTTATCAATAATTTTCCGACTCATTTTAATAAATAAGCTGTGTCAGCAATGAAACTTCTTAATTTGAATTTAAATATTTATTTAATTTTATCAGGAATCAGTATATTATTACTATGAAGAAAATTAAATGCATTTAATGTTTTAAAGGAAAATGGCATAATTGGTTTGATGGCTGAATATATGAATGAGTGTGCATTTGTTAGTTTTTGTACTAATTATGGTATTTTATGAATTTGTACACTGTATTGGTAACTTAATTATATTGGTGTTATTTTGTAATGTGAATTTTATTGTACACGTAGGATTACCATACCCATAATTGGTTTCATAATTTCCTCCACTATGATAATATAAACATGTAAATAAAATAAATACTTTATAGGTAATAATGTTTATTAATAAAAAAGTTTTAATATATACCATTTATATCTTTTTTTTAAATAATACATTTTAAGCTTAAAATTAACCTGGAATTAATGAGATCATGCAATTAATATGTAATTGTATGGACTTTCAAAATCTATAACACATTACTATATACCTATCATTTTTTAAAAGCATCTTAAACTTTTGGAAACTCAAACAAATACATATATATAAATATATTTAATATTAAGAAAAAATAATTATTATTAGTTAGAATATTTATTGAATATACCTAGATAATTATCTGTGAAGAATATAGTTTTATTTTATACTGTTATTATTTCAACAACTATTCTTTTTAGATAAGATCCGTACAATTCATGAATGAGATCTGAAGATTAGTTAACATTTTTTAATACTCTCAATTTTGAAAATATACAGTGTTCAACATATTTTTTATTCTTTCATTTTTATGCATTTAAACATAAACTCTATTCCATTATTTTGATATATATTTGGAAATTGCTTCTTTTAAATGATGATGATTTTTTAAAAATCCAAAGTCTGTTTGTATTCTAAAGACTACAAAAAAATAAATAAATAAGGACCACAATGTACTATTCTTTCCAGTTTAAAAATTAATGCAAGCCCAAGAATTGAATGTGAGCATTTTTATTAGAATAATACTATACAATGTCAATTTAGCTCATTGTTGCAGATAGAGGGGGTTTTTTTCATGTAAAAAATTATATTTTATATGTGGAATATTTATCAATACATTACTGTGTTAAATGACAAAATGAATGACTACTCAAAAAATGAATTTCTTATCAAACACTCTGATTTAATACATTTTAATTCTAATATAGATAATATTGATTTAATTATAGGATTTTCAAATTATAATTTCACCTTAATGTTTACAAATTTCATTTGCTCTTTTTGATTTAGTATCACTAGCATTTATAGAATTAAAATAATAAATGATATTTCAGTGATAATAATGATAATGTATTTACAATTTATCCAAACCACTTCAAAGACTTCTTAGCAAAATTCTTTATTTGTACATATACATACACTTACGGTTTCGACTGACCTGTAGTCTTCAGAGCTATGATATAATGGTATTATTATATAGTTATGTTTTTTTATTTTATTTTGTTCATTTTATCATAGCTCTGAAGAAGACTGCAGGTTAGTCGAAACATAGGTGTATGTATATATACAGATAAAGAGTTCTGCTAAAAAGTGTGATTTGGATAAATTGTATTTATAGGATATTATGGTAAAAATAAAGAAAAGTGTGATTTTGATAATGTATTTACTTGTGGCCTGAGAATATTATCTAAGATTGAGTAATTATATGTATTGCAGATATTGAAATATTTAAATATAGACAAGGTGAATGATAATATTATCAATCTTTGATTATCCTCTACATTTATTTTGAATATATGTTAAATTCGCTGCCCAAAGTTAAATAGAATAGCTAGCATTAAATCATTATAACCAAAAAATAACGATCATCGTTGATATTAGTTTACCATTGCTTGCCACCCTTTTAACATAATTAACCTAAAATATCAATTTTTACATTATATCATAAACTTTATTGAGATTTTACAAGAGATAAGACACATTGTTCTTTGTATACTATGATAAGTTTTAGCCTGCCAATTAATTTAAATGGAACTTATTTTAACTTTTTTATTTACAAAGTTATTTTTAATAAATAATGGCAAAAGTAACTTTTATTAATAAATTTGTCATTTTAAAATACCAATATAATTATTAAAAGTTATTCAATTTTATATAACTTGGGAATCATTCCTTTTATATATATTTTTGAATAGCTTTGCACCATTCATGTGTAATTTATTTATGTGGATTTAGTATGCAAATTTTACATAAATCTTATAAAGTAGAGAATAAATGTGTAACATGAACTTAAAATCTTTAATAAATTTGTCAAAACTTTGTTATTTATTTCAGTAAACAAATCAATATAAATATTAGGATCATATCTTAGTAATTTATATTTTGCTTTGAGACTAAATATTATATAAATAAATCAGCTAAGGCCAGTGCCAATGATAGATATGGGACTAAGCATAAGAATACTATTCTCAGTTAAATGTTTAATTTAATGTTATTGTATATTAACTCTTAAATAACTGTAGGCACATAGAGTGCTTTATAATATTTTTTTTCTATGATACTACTAAAGAAGTATCCTGAAATGTATTGTTCTATATCTTTTGATGCATCGTGTAATCTCAAGTTTATTCAATATTCAAACTGAAATCATTTCCGTACTAAGATGACTTTTTCAACACAATGCCATTTAAATTTAAAATAATAGGATTTTTTACTGCATGTCATAATGCAAATATACTATCATATTTAAGGCACAAAAACTCTGCATCATAATTCACTGATGTATATCTCAAACTACTTTAAACTTGACAATCTTTGTAATTTCAAATCTTGAGTACACAATTTTTATGATCATAACAGAAAGAAATTTAAAATAAGTTGATTGCACATTATTCAAGCTTATATTTAGAATTCCTTTAACAATTTAATTTTGGCATATTAGATTTAATACAGACATAAACTTAATAATGCAAATGCAGATGCTATAGTTAAAACATTTACTTAGCTCAAAATATTGCATTTAAAATGAGAAATAATTTCCCTATCCTCCTATGTAATTATGTTAAATTAATGAACAACTTTAGTTTTAATTTTACTGCATCACTACACAACTCTTTTTGTAACAACAAATTTTTTTCTGCAATAAAATCATTTACTATTAGATGTGTTCTGTAATTTATTTAAATTTGCATACATAAATTACCTATATTTAATAAACATTAAATGTATTGGATAATTTATTACATAGGAGTGCAAATATACTTCCAAGGACTTAATAATCTTTGGTAAATATAAATAATCATTTACGTAAAAGAAATTTTAGATTAAAAAACACCTAGCAAAACTGTGATTCAACTACAAATAGGTCCTATATCAATAGACAAATAAACTCAAGATTAAATGTAGATTCAGCATATAATGAGACAGTAGAAAATTAGGCAACTATATATGAATTAAGACAAAAAATTTACAATAAATACACAAATATAGTATATAATACAAATAACTGTGAATCTGTATTTTAGCAAAAAGTGATTTACAGTAATCACTTTAAAGTAATTACTTAATTAGTTATTCATTTTGATTAGATTATAAATTATATTGCATTTAAATTTAAATATAGATTTTGATTTACTTAGGTACATGGTAATCTGTACCCTTCTCTGATTTTTTTTTTTAGAATTTATGTTCATTTTCACCTTTGCATTTTAAATCTGTAGTTGTAGATGTTATAAAAAACTAAAATGCATTTCAACTTCATATGGTTAGCCAAATGCTACAATTCATTACTTTATGTTTATTGGTGTACATTATTCAAATTTATTCTAATACTATTTTTTTTTAATAAGCACATTCATACCAATCACTTTTCAATCAATAATTAAATATTTGATTATTAATTATTGTCACAGATCAGAAATTATTTTGCATTTAATCTTAGATATAGAATTTAAATTTAATAAAGTTCTAATATACAATATTTGGAATAATGATTTAATTGTACAATAATCTCTTCTAATGTTGTATAGCATTTAGGGAGCTATATGGGACTTGGGCTTTTTAGAAGACCTGATTGTTGGAACTATGTAGCATGTTTTCCCCATGTCTACAATTGTAAGTTCTAAATGTCAGGGTGAAGTTAAATAATAATTTATAGAATATATATATATATATGATAGTTTTTTTTTTGCAATAATTATTTAATTTTATAGTTAAAGAATATTGTTCTAGACATCAGTTTTTACAAAATTTCTATTTTAACTGTCTATCTTATATTCTCCTCCCTCAGATATAAATATATTATTGACAAGTATTGATTAATGTTTACAGCTAACAACTCGTGGAATTACCATTTAAATAAGATGTATATATTTTAAATCATTTTTGATTATATCTATTTACTTTTTTAAAAATAAAAAAAAAAAGAGTAAAAGAAAATATTATTGAACTAGTTTTATCTAGATAGATCTCTCATATGCTATATTTATTTTCAAATGATTCTAACTGATGATAATCTAATATATATGATAGCTAATATTTTATTTGAAAAATTGAATTTTCAGATATAGAATATGCGTGTGTGTGTATATATATATATCAGGATACCTAGCATTTAAATTTCCAGAAATGCTATCTGGATGGTAAAGTTTTTCTTTTACTTGATTTGGAAATTTGTAATTCTGATAGTACTGATAGAAATTTATATATTAGTTGTCATGATATTATTTATATTTAATTCTCCCACATCATTATGTATATGCTTATATAAACATTGATATATATATATATATTGGTGTAAAAGTTGGCTGGATTTTTAAAATATAATTTGTTTGTTATTAAATGTATATAGAAAACGGAGAATATAATTAATTATTTATAAAATGATGACCATAAGCTGTGAAAAACTATGAACAAAAATAAATAATAAATTTTATTGGGAAGGGTTTTATTAATTTATTAAATTTTTTTTTACCAATTATAATAATTTTTAGTTTACTTATGCTTTTAAGAAAAAAATAAAATAAAATTCCCCAGCAAGATTAATTGTGATATCATTTTAAAACATATTAAATAAACATTTCCAAAACTACAGAAAAAATAATTGAATTCAGTTAAATTTTAACAAAACCTTATTGTTAAATGAGATGTTAATAAATCAAGAAAACAAAGTCTCTGACACACATTTAATAACAATAAATAAATAAACATTTTCACGAAACAGAATAAAAAAAATTTAATTATTAAAAGCAATGCTGTGAATACTCTAAGCATTTCAAGTTTTTAAAACAGGCAAAACTTTCTATACATATTGCCAGTCAGTGTAAGTCAGAATAATCAATAGATGCCTGAAGGCTTGTGCATAAAATTCCCATCTAGTGCCTACTCATCCTATATTCCCAGACTAATTTCTGGTTTGTGGCCTTTGTAAGGAGCCTTGGATCTGAGAGCACTGCACCTAGATCTTAGTATCTCATGCAATCCTGCCATAGCCACCTTTTATCTCTGCTTAACTACAAAACTTGAGTGGCAATACATATAGAGAGTTTTGCCTGTTTTAATAACAGTTATAAGCAAGCATAGGAAATGGTGATCATGTGACATTTTAAGTTTTCTTCCTTTTTTTTTTATTTTTATAAAGTTCTTTCATTTTATTATTTAACTAGGCAGTGGTTCCTTTTCAGTAAATCATTAATAATACAATATTGTAAAAAAAAGACTTCTTTTTTTCAGTGGAACCAAAAATTCTTAACCTCATTTCTTAAGAAAATTTTATCCCTGGATAATATATTAAGCTTAAAAATACAAATTGACAATTTAGTGTTTAATAGTTACCAAAATTTAGCATGAGTAGCATTTCTAAAAAACGAGCATCAAAATTTGTAACGTTATATTTGGAATAGATATTGTTATTTAATTAAAGCTCATTTTAACATTGGACTGAAGTGCTCATAAAGTTTTTTATTTTTTTACTTTGATTTATAACTAATCATAGATACCATTGTTTTAAATATAGATGGATCTATATGCCTTTATAGTGATTTTTCTGTTTAACAAAGTGTTTATGATAGCTAATCTATGTATCATGTCAAAATTCATTAACAACAGACAATACTATTATTTCCTATAATTTGGAGTTGTAATTTACTATTCCTACTAACATAGACTTTAATTTCTCAAAGAAGAAACATTTGACATTTTATTGAAATTCATTTAAAACACTTTTCAATAATAATTGAAACCTTTTTTATTCCTGAATTTTCTGAATCTAACAGGGCATAACACTTAAGTTGGGGGCAGATACTGGTGTGCAAAGAAATTTTTATTATCATTAGACTCATCGATACCTCTCCAAATTCCAAAAAAATTCAAGTTACCAAGTTATACTTAGCAGTGAATCCACTACCATATAGTCTTACTTTGAACTATCCTTCTAAACAAAGATTCTTTTCTCTGGAATATGAATATTTCTTATTGCAAACTTATATTACTTATTAATTTTACTATTCTATTTTCAGATTTTGAAGACTCCACATACCATATATAATATTTCCTCTCTCTTACATGGTTTTCATAAGTGCAATTTCAGTTATTCTATCTGCAAGTCAAAAATAATAATAAGTAAATTATTTAAAAAAATTACACATTAATAAAAAATGAATTTTTAATTTGCTTCATTTTAATCTGTAGGTGTTAAAAGCACATAATATGGTTCAATATTATTTGTGAATTTTAATATCTGCAATATTTGTCTGAAACCAAGTGTCATGGATATAGGAAGATTGACTGCACCTATATTTTTTATAAAATTGAATTACTTTTTTTTTTGTTATCATCACTATTTCTTCTATTGTCCTTATTATTAGTAGTAATATTATAATTGTTTCTATTGTTCAATGAACAGTATGCTGGATATTGTGACCAATCCATATTTTCTAACAAAACATTTTTAGATCACTTTTCTAACTTCCTATATATTTGTTAGCAGAAAGAAATCTCAAAATAGAGCTGCCAAATATACAATGGTTGTCAAGCATTATAAGCCGAGAGGTCAGCGCGGCCGCCTTGAAGCAAGTAGTTGGTTACCGATGGTTGTTGCGGGTTTGCCTCCTGGACGATGCTATGACATATGAATATATATATACAATGGTTTACTATCTGAAACTCCTGATCCAGATTGAGTTCCAAAAGAACTCATTATTGATGGTCTTGTCTCATTCAAATTTACAATTGAGGACTACCTGTCTGCTAAGTCATCACTATCATCTCAGTACTGAAGGCTTTTTTTATTTGCATATTCATTCATACTTGCCTACTCTGAAAAACAAAATGGGTTAAAATGGCCATGTTTTTAATTAAAAGTATGGAAATATAATTGCATGAACACACTTTCTTTCTTATAGTTTATGCAAAAAGATGACAGATGGTGTAGCACGACAATCTCTCAGAAATGAACTTTATATGCCAACTTAACTGTGAAAATATAAAAAAAATGACAAATTAATGAAACAAATGGAATACAGAAAATATTTCCTAAGCAACATTATATCCTATAAGATAAGCAAAAAATATTTTTATTGGGCAATGTATAGATTATTTACAGATAATTTCCATATCTGAAAATTATCTCATTGTCTGAAAAATATGACTATCTTTGGTAATCTGAGTTCACTATATATTACCCACATCATCATTTTCAATCATTACCAATCCACTGCAGGATGAATTCTCTCCAAATTTAAACCAGTTTCTCATATCCACAGCCTCTCCATATCATAGCAACAAACTCCTTATTTCATTCATCCAGCTCATGTGTGGTTTCTTTCTAAATCTTTTACAATATCTTGGGATCTAATTTAAAACATTAACTATTTATTTACTATCCTTTCCAATATATCCAGCACAGTTCTGTTTCAGTCTCTTAATTTTTTCAATGCTGTCAGTGATAACTGTTTGTTCTCTTGCCCACATATTTTGTTTCTGATCTCTTGTTGTTGTTCCTGATATACATTTCTTCATGTTTCATTGAATGGTCTGAATTTGATATTGCTCTTCTGTTAAGTATTCAAGTCTCCGAACCATAAGCAATAACTGATGAAACATATATATTAAAAATCTTCCTTTTCAAACACTGATACAAATAGTTTGAATAATCAGTGCAACGTCCTAATTTAAAAAATCAATAATTGATATCAAGATTTACTTTTCTTGGTCTATTACTTTCTCTTCAATTTTAGGAATGTTCAAACTATTACTTTTATTAATCTATGAAGAGTATTTTATTTCTCATACATAAAAATGGAAAAGTCTTTATATTTTAAAATATACTGTATGTATGGTAATCTATAAAATATGTAATCAGTTTTATTGTCTTGCAAAGGAATTTAGTTTCTGTTATTTATAAATTCAGTATATTCACACTTTTTATGAACCATTTAATCATGATTAACAATGTTCTTATTAAACACCTTTATATCCTGATTAAACAAATGAATATTTATTGCAAAATGTCTAGAAAGAAAAATCTACAGTCAATTTAGTTTACTTGAAAACTGTAAAGATTTGACTTGTCAATCTAGTCGTATTTATTAAAAGAAAATTATGTAGAGATTGGACAAATAATGGAAATACATTTAATAACATTCATATGTTAAAGAGTCATCATTTACATATTTTATTGTTTGTATTGTATGCTGGAATTATGCAATGTGCAAACAGTATCCAAAAATATATTAATATACTCCTCATAGTGAATACTCTGGTTTTTCAATAGATGATGATAAATGATATTATTGTGTAGAGGATATTTTTTCATTCCTTATTCAAAAATGGAACACAGAGGCTCAATAATGGTTTTAATCAACTAATTATAAAGGCTTTGCGAAATATAAGACATTAACCTCATTTTCTTTGAAATTGATGTTGCTGTTTAGTGACCATGTACTGTTCCTGATTTCTTAAAGTATTTGACTAATTTGCGGCAGCGATATATCAATCTAAAGTAAGATTGGATTAAAATAATACAATGACATAGCTGTCCAAATCATGAAGTTCTATCAACAGGTTTTATAACTGAGATAAAGTAATCTGGAGTTGTTGTTTCTTTGGTAACTGCCAGATAGGAATCTTTGCAATAATTGGAAAAAGTATATGGTTAATTTGTCTGATAACATAAATGTGCTTTTTGTCTCCCATTTTCTTGGTTTTATTATATTATTATGATACTCTTTTTACATCATACGAGTCTTATCAGAAACTCTCTATAAATGCTGTATTTGTAAAACTTATAATGGCTTGAATATTAAACAATGAAGTGTTCTAATATATGGTAACTTGTTCAATTCATAATGTTCATCAGTTTCTCACAGTAAGCCTAAATTATTGTTTAGTTTTCATTTTTTCATCTTTAGTTTTTACTGTTGATATTGAAATATTTATTGCTTTTGGGTTTCAACTAATCAGACATTAACAATTTAACTTTTTTTGAACTCGGGCGAGTCTGATTTTTCTTTTTAAATGATTATGAAACTGATATTATTTACCTATCAAATATTCCTTAGTATGACTTTAAGATTCCTTCAGTTAAAGAAAAAAAAAAGTTAATTGTTAGATGTTTTCATCTTTTTACTGCACAATCTCGAAAATATAGTGCTAATAACATTTGATATCATTATTTGTTCACTTAGTATATCTCTAATTACATTTTTTTGGATGAAAACTGTTATTCATCTAATCAGACAAATAATACAGCAACAGCTATAATTGAAAAAAATAAAATAACCTCCAGTCAAACAAACAGCAATTTCTTAAATCAGACAAACACTAGAACTTCTTTTATAATACTTTGAGGTATATTATATTAGAGATAATTTTAAACCAGATTATCATAGATATATTTTATTCAGACCTTACGGACCATTTGGGATGCAGGAACTTTACTTTCAATCTATATATAAATCTCATTTTAGATTATAAATGAAGCATATGTAATATTTAAATACAAATATAATATATAGTCAAGCATTGATGGTCGAGTAGTCAGCACAGCTGCCTTACAAGCAGTTGTCCCGGGTTAGCGGGTTCACTTCCCGGCTGATGCTATGACACATGAAAAAATATATATACATTAAGCTAGACGTTATTTGAACCCAGACTTTCAAGCTCCCTTAAGTCATCCACTCCATCTTATGGTTTTGAATTTTACATTAAAATAAATATAGTATTTTTCAAAATTAAAAATTACGAGTTGTTTTGCTTTACTAATATCTAAATTATTGATATAATATCAAAAGATCTTACCTTGAAAAATATAATGCTAACATAAAAATATGTAGTTGATAACTTTATTTAAGAATAAATTTATAAGTATAGAAGCCTATTGTTTCATTATACATATGGTCAAAAAATAATGTATGGTGTCTCTCTTGATTTATAGACATGACTCATGGCTTATGACATGTACAAAGATTAAGTATCCAACTAGAGAAATATTTGAGAAAAATATTACAGCTTTGATAAATTGGGGGGGGGGGGGGATTCTTTACCCAGCTAGAAAAAAAAAAATTAATGTATAAGAATAGATCTTGATTAAAATACAAATGGATGTGAATATCAAGTGAAAAGGAAAATAGAAATTTAGATGAAATAATTTAATAGACAAAAAAAAAGGAAACAGGAAAAATTAGATTATTGCATAATACACACACACTTGACAGTACAGAATATAGTTCCTAAAATATTTATTTGCTGACAATAAAAATTTAATAAATAATTTTCAACTTGTTCATATTGTATGTTATTAAACATTAATTTCAAATACATTAACTTTTAATAAAAATTTGGCATATAAAATTTTATTACATACTGTATAGGTAATACAAGTATATACTATATTCTTTCATTTGTACATTGAAATTACAATAATTCTTACTTTGTTTTAATATTTGTATAGTTGCTTATTATAATCTGATTACATGATTTTGCACATTATCTTTTAAAAGTGTAGTATCTAGACATTTGTTGAGAACAGTAAGAGTTTAATTAAACTTTTGTTATGTAAATCACAAATGTATTATTTTAATCAACAGTTTATTTATTAGCTGAAAATTTATTTTGATATATTAATCTTTATAATAAGGTAAAGTATTACATGGTGCATTGATTAATTTATGAGTCTGCTACCCCCATAATAAAGGATTGAAATCCAGGGTGAATCTAAGGGATCCCCACCCCCATTCCCCTTGAATTGATACATAGCTAATATAGATAACCAGCTAATATTGTTTGGCCTTGATTATCTAGTTATTTTGGAGGGTTAAATAAAAAAAAAACATGAGTAAAATTTGTTCCTCTAGTATTGTTCAAAACTTTTGGAGAATATTTGTCCCACCATAGGCTTTTAAATATGATTATTTAATATCTACACATAGTAATATTTGACATATACGATTTTACAAAATAGTCAATATATTTCAAGGAATGGATTCTCTTGCAGCTTAACTTCTTAATTCTGTCATTTAGTCGTTAGCATTTTGGTAATTAGTTGTGGTTTATGTTTGACTACACCTACATAAATACTACATAATTTTCTGATGCAAACAGTAAAATGATTGTGATATATTTGAGTATATTGTCAAAACGTCAGTATCTTCTAGGAAGATTAATGCTTTTATATTTTTATTAAATAAGAAAAAAAATTAAAATTAACAATATAATAATTGTTTATTGTCCTATTATAACATTGTTTTTTGAATCATTGTTATTAGTTGTAGTAATACAGTAATGGATGTGCATAAATTAAAGGAGGTTTTTTTTTTTCAAAGGGAGTGGGGAGAGGTTTCAGGATTGAATGTTATTTTAATTTAATAATTTATTTTGTATTAAATGTAAGGAACACCAAAGCACTTATTTTAATAAATAAGTGACAAATATAAAAAATATTTAGGGTGAATAAAATCAATTATAGTAAACAAAGAAAGAAATGACCAATTGTGCATAATCATATATCATAAGAATATATATTTGACCATTCTATTTTGGATTGACAAAATGTTAGAAATATTTCTTTACAATTGCTGCTTTTTTTCAGTTCTTTTCATAGTTGCAAATTTTTGCATTGAGATATTTATGTTTTATTATTATTTTCTCTTCAGGCCTTTTTAAAAATTGTTTATGCTATTTATTTTCTTATTCAATATTATTGATTGATCCCCCCCCCACTCTTCTCTTTCTTGTTATCTTCCCACCTTTCCTTCCAATCATCTAGTTATTTAAATCATAAGTAGTTTTTTTCTATTTCTTTCATTATAATAACAAATTTTAAACTTACATTCTCTGTCTTTTTATATTGTTGTCAAAGTTTCTGCTAAATAAATTTCAGTAGATTTAAATTTAAGCTTTCATAATAAATAAGTTTATGAAATTGTATATAAAATAGTAATTTTTTATAAATTTTGCATAGTTAATAATTTTTATGTTTAATATATTTTTTTTTTCAATTTCTTATAAAATATTTGAATTTTTATGACATAGAATCTTAAAATATGTGCATACATTTACAAATATAGAATTAGTATATGTGGGCACTAAATTTCATATAATAAGACAAATAAAAAGTAACAACTGTCTTCTATTTTAAAAATAGATCATTAATTTTAAAATATATATAATCCATGCACAAATTTCTTTATAAATCTTGATTTATTATAATATGAACTATATACTCCAATGTTTCTACTATATTATTTTATAGTCTTTATCAAGGAACAATTAAAAAATACATAAAAACCAGTAAATACAAATATTCCATAATACATATAACAAATACTTCTTACCTTAAACCTCTTTTAATAAACAATCTTAATGTTTCATTACAGTCGTTTCTTAAATATCTTTCTTATTAATTAACCTATTATACTCTTTTTTTTTTTCAAGTAACCCATTCATTACGAGTCTCATTTTATTAATGTAAATTCCTTTTATAATTCTTTTATGATATGATCTAATACATTCCAAGGTTCTATTTTAAAATTGGTATGTTCAAATTTATTCATATGACCAAAACTGCAGAATTTTTATCATTTAAATGCTGTTTTAATCTTGTTATTAATTTATTCTTAGTAGTTCCAACATATGACATTTCTTTATTATCTTTAAAACTATCTAAACTTGTGGTTAATACCTGTAGAGGTCCCTACCTTCACATTTTCAACCGCACATGCTTTAGGTTTATTGCCTTAGTAAATATTACTTCTAAATTATTACAGTCATTATCATTATTAATTAATAAATTTAAACATTTTTTTTAATAAACAGGACAAATAATAATATATTTTTTATTAATCATTTTAAATAATTTCCTTTTGAAACATTGAAACCAACATAAATTATCTTACTATTATTATTATTATTTAATTTTATCCTATTATTCATTTTTTCAATATTTTTATTACAAAACAAATCATTAATAACTTCTCTAGGATAATCATTTATAATAGGACACATGAAATCAAAACCTTATAATTTTTTTTTATCTAATTTTTTAAACGTTAATTTTAAAAAGTATTAGTTTTTTTTTTTTCTTGAATATAAAAATTGTTATATTTAAAGACATTTTCTCACAACTTAAATTATTTTAAAAAATTAAGATAAGGAGTAGTTTACAAATTTTTTTTTTTTTTAATTAATCTAAAAATTGTGTTTATGTTTATAACAAACAGGTCAGATGAAATTCTAATAATTTCAACATATCTGTAAATAAAATACAGCTATCAAATATGCAGCTGCTAATATAAACATTTAAGCTTGAATATATTAGCATGATAATTCATCAGATTTGTCCAGCATTGGTGGTCGAGAGGTCAGAACAGCTGCCTTACAAGTAGTTGTACTGGGTTAGCGGGTTCGCTTCCTGGACGATGCTATGACACATAAGAAAAAAAAAATCATCAGATTTTTAAAGGATCATTTAAATAAACTTGCAAATCATTATTTATTTATGGGCTTGCTTAAAATTTTTAGAATTTTATCTAAATTGTTATTTGAAACAATAAGAATGTTTGATTAATATTAAAATAAAAATCACCGCTAATTAAAAGTTTCAGCCTTTTCGGCTGTCTGTGCTTGATTTACTACCATATAAAGTTGTGGAGATCTGATAAAAGTAGTTTTTTTTTATATATCTACCTAGAATAGTTAGATACTCATTTGCTAATCACTTTTGTATAATAACTATTAACTATGAGTTACTTAACTAAAAGAAAAATGTCAAACCTATTTGTGATTTGAAAAAATGTTAGTTTGCCAAGTGCAGATTCAACCCCCAAATCATGGATGAGCATGGCCGACTAATATATTAATCACTGTAGTATGAATTCCTTTAACTTTTCTTAGAATATCAATGGGCTTCACATGTAACTGATAGTGGAATGACCTTTAGATATGAGAAAACAATACCAAACAGTGCCCAACATAAGAGTACTTCCTGCTGCCTTATAAGATAGGATGTTGGTTTAATCAAAGGCTAGGTACTTTTTTCAATACTAATAATCTTCTATATCTCCCTCTTTTTTGCTTTTTTTTTTTATCACTTAAAGTTAGTGTAACATTCAGACATTATGACCTTTCATGCCATCTATATTAATTGTGACAAAGGAATAGTGTGTTTGTGTGGCAATATTTTTATATTTTAACTATACTCACAGAATTTCTGACTTCAATTCCCTTTTCCACTTTTTTTATCTCAAGCCTTTGAGAATTAAGAAAGCAATGGTAGAGGTAGGTTTACTAGGCTGGCAGTCCTTATCTGTGATCTTTGTTAATTGAGTACAATCACCAATGAATTAGTTTGGAATTGGATTTGAGAGAAGTTTCAGATAGCAAAGATTGTATAGTTAGGTAGCTGCATTTAGAGATCCTCTGTTTACCATGGAAACAGAAAGGACCTAGACAATTTAGTTTTAAATAAACTGTGATACACAATATGGTTACATTGTTATGCCTGATTGTTAGAGCAATAGAAATAATATTATCATTAGTAATGATAAAGCAGGAGGCAGTTGTATTAATAAACAGAAATATTATATATATATATATAGTAATCAATAGAGGAAGTCATATATCATGTGACATTGCTTTTATAAGCTTGTATTTACAAATATGTAATATAGCGAACATACCAATAGCTCAAACAAGTTCTTATTGATAAACGTCCGAAAATTTCAGATTTTCTACTTAAATGTTACATATTAAATAAGTGCTGGGGTTTAAAAGATCTAGTCTGAATGTTCTAGCTCCTCGCTGAGATGAGCCAAAAGCTCGAAAGCAATTTGGTCTGGGGATTGGAATATTCTAGATAGAGATTTTAAATATCTTTCTCTTACCGCACTTATCAATAAGAGCTTGTTTGAGCCATTGTTATGCTCCCTATATTATTTATTTAATAATATGAAAACTTTATTTGATAAAATCTTCCAGACCAGAACAGACAGCCCTGGTGGCTAAGGTGTTGGTAAGATTTAAGACTGATTGAACTACTCTTATTTTTAAAACATATTATGGTAAATATTATTTTAATGATTTTGATTATTGGGTTGATCAAAAAAAAATATGCAAAAAAGTACTTCATTTTATTTTACATATAAAATCATTGTCTATATTAGAGCATAAAATTGATTACAAATTCATTTTCAAAATTGCAATATATATGTATTGCAATTTTATATAAAATTTTGGATTCATATATATAAAATAGAGCTAATAAAAAATAAAATATGGTAAAAAAAATTACTTGGAGAGTAAGTACTTTTCTTAACTCCATATGCACATATAATATCTCATTTTCAAAGCAAATCTTTTGTATGGCATTTATCAATATTAGCACTGTAAATGAACTGCAGAAAATAAGTAATCTCAATGCAATTAAATGTACTACTGTAATTATTGCATTCATCATTATTTAAATTTAATTAATTAATATTTAATTATTATTATTTTTTGCAGAGTACTTATTTATGATGTAGCTCTAAATTGGAGATGCTAAAGTAAATTGTATTAAGATATTGGCTGAGAATGTTAAACCACCGCCAATAATGATTTAAATGTTATTGTTTGATTGACTTTTTCTATCCTAATTATTCAATCTGTTTTCAGTGAGAGTACTTAACATATGTATTCATATTTTTATTTATTGATTCTATTTTATTTGCTTTAATAATACTATTTTAAATAAATATAATTACATACTTTCAGGAGTTTTTTCTCATTTATTTAATCTCTTAGACAATACAAATTACTAATTTTTAAAAAAATATTTTTAAGCCTATATTCAAACTGACTAGATTTAATTAATAAAATTCTGATTCTCAGTTATTTGGTATTATAGCAAAATTAGTGTTTTCATCCACAAATCTGAAATAATTTAGATATATAGTCATTGTTTATCTTATAACCTGATTTTAAAAAATAATAATTCATAGAAAATAATATTGCCCTTTGATGCATAACTTTTTTTTTCTCATTTCTTCTAATTTTCTGTAAATTTATTCATGTGACAAGTTAATAATTTTTAAAAAAATTTAACACAAATCCTTTTAATTTCTGATATTTTTAAAGTACTAATCACAACCAATGCATATATCGAATTAAAACCCTGTTTAATATAAATAAATTACCCTTTATATTAGTAACTATTTCAGATGTTTGGAAATTATCCAACTGATTTTAAATTTTTTCTGCTCTTGACTGAAAACAATTTTCCTTGAAATCTATATAAAACATTAAAGAAAGTTCACAAAGTACAATCTTTTCTATTATATTTTTAAAAAAGTAAATATTGGGCTTAGTACTTGTGGAAGGATTGCACTAAGAAACTCAGGTTAATGAGAAATTTTTATTGTATACCTAATAATAAAAAATAGATATTCATTTTTAGTCAGCCTGTGATTTTAAAAGATTCATGTTCACTCATTATATTTAACTTTGATTTTTCCATGTTTGAAATGATTCATTCTATTTCAGCTGTAAATTTAAAAATTTATCTTAATATTTTGAATAAATGTTTTTATTGCTAAAAATAAAGATACTACCTTTGTTTAAAAAAATTAACAAATTTTTGAACTTGCTTTACAATTTCTTTTTTATTAGCCATTCTAATTTATTGTTGTTTTTTTTAATTCATGTGTGATGGTTTCATGTAATCAGATTCAGACTAATCTTTTTTAAACTTTTTGCTTATTTATTTATTATCATAGTTATAATTTAAAAAAACTGATGATTATTATATGCTAAGATGTGTAAACAAAAAAAATCAGTATATTCCACCTAAAAAAAAGAATCTTATTTACTACTGTTTAATGTTTTTTGTTATTATTTCATTGCAACTTTAGAATTATCTGATTTTTTAAAATTCTTATTTAAAAATGTTTTTTCATATTGTGATGTCTGTTCTCATATATAGCTATAGATTTTTTTATTCATTAGCTCAATGTTTCTCCACCCTTGGGAATATGTAATATATTTCCAGATAACAAGAGTACAAATATCCAAAGTTAAATATATATATTTTTGTATTATTTTTCAATTATAATTTTTGTTATGGATACCAATTTCTTGTTCATCAAGGTATTCATATATAGTAGATCCCTTCTGAATAGTGTAATAGATTAACATTAGTAAATCCTATAACATTATTTTAATTGCTATGTCTTCTTTTCAACTGTGTTTTTTTTTTGGAGGGGGGGGAGGCTCTCTTTTTTAAACCAAAATATTACAATAATTTTTTTAATTTTTTCTTTTATTCTTGCTTCCTTGGAAAGAAGTGATGTTTTATGTTTATGATTTTAGTATCAGCAGATATTTGCTTATATTGGAGGAATAGATGAAGTTTGCTATTCTAGATAAAGGCAATTTGGCAAGAGTTTGGTGATTAACTTCCATATAGTAGACTTGAATCTTTCTGATTTGATTTTTTTTTTTTCTATTTGAATAACACTAATTATTATTAACAAAACATTTTACTTTTACAGTTGATGTGTTTTCATTTAGAATAATTTGCTTGAATCTTATGCTGTCTATCAGTTGTATAGGATGGAATGAATAGCTAAAGGGAGTTTGAAAGTCTGAGTTCAAATTTCCTCAAATGTTATATATAATAATTTGAAGTTATGCTCCATATATTTATCTCTGCAGGGGTTATTACAATTTTTATTTTTCCATATGTCAAAGCATTGGCCGGGAAGCAAACCTGCAACAACTGGCTGCAAGTAACTGCTTGCAAGACAGCTGCGCTGACCTCTCAGCTACCAACGCTTGACTATTATAATTTTATTACTCCACTAAGATGTTAATGTCAAATATAAATATTAACTTTTTTTTTAGATTTATGATAAGGGTAGAAAGGACTAAATAATTTTAAATTATTTAGATAATTAGTTAATTTTGGTAATGTAATTTTATGATAATACTAGGAAAGGTACTTTTAATTGTAAATAAAATTATTTTAAAAATAAAAATTCTAATATTAATTTTTATTATTGCTATTTTATTTTGATCACTTGATTTATATGTTTTCATGAATTTCAGTTATTAAAAGATATCTTTTTGGGTCATCTTCCTAGATTTCACCTTCATATATTAGTGATAGACAACCCAATATTGAATACCTGTTTTATGTTATGGATTGTGAAGGTCTTATGAGGTACTATCTTTATGCAAGTTTACAAGTAAATAATTACACTTTGCTAAGTTTTGCTTTACCATTAATTTTTTATTAGTATGAGATTGAAATGAAAAGAAAAATGGAGGCAGACACAATTGATAACACAAAGCAAATGAATATTTTATAGTGCATCTTAGCATTTATTGGTTAAAGTAAATAATGTTCAATAATACTGAAAAATGTGTTCATTATATACATGTGGTTTTTAAATATTGTGTTCTGAATTTGTTAAAATTTATGATGCAGTTCTAAATATTATTGTAATATAAATTTAAAAAGTGATAATCACTTGTATACTATTACATATCATGATAAAATTTATTGCTTGAGTATAGTGCCTTATTACCTAGTTAACTTATTTTCTTTCAAAAAAAGAGCATTTTTCTTCATTTAACTACTATTTTAACGACTAATAACTAAATAAAGGCAGAATGGTAAAGTTGTTAAACTTTAAAAGGAATAGTGATATCCATATGTGCATATAATGTGTGTATGTGTAAAATACTATATAGATATATGCAAACATAGACATAAATATATCTTTTAGAAATTATTATATTGGTTAATTTAGGAACTGATAATAATTGTGTTTGATTGAGTTATTCTATGAAACTTTGGAACTAAATAAATTTGTCTTTTATTTTAACTTGCTAAGCATTTGTAAAAAAATTATTATCTAGTTGTTAAATAATAATTATATAATTTAAATATTAATTAGAATATAATGACACTAGTCTGGGGATATTGAATGAGTAGGCACTAGATGGGTATTTTATGCACAACCCTTCTGGCAGCCATTGATTACTCTAGTTGGCACTGAGTGGCACTACTGTATGAAGAGTTTTGTTTAAGGAGAAGCCACAATACATCACATCACATCTGTTTAAATATTATTATTAAACCGTTATAATTAATTTACAAATTATCATTTAATATTTAAATACAAGTATATTATATATACTTTTGATCTATATGTAATTAGAGGGGATTTGAACCCAAATTTTTAAGCTACTTTTGATCAGCAACTCTATCTTATACAACCAATATACATGATTACATATATGCGAAAAAGATAAATGATCTCCAATATATGTATTTCATACTGAACCAGTACTCATTAGTTGGCCCAAATCATTATCTTCCACATACATATGTAATCAATCAGTGCTCTGTTTATATTAAGATAGCAGTTCTTCAAACTTTAATCTCCAGTTTTTGAGTTGTTCATATCATTGAAAATCTGGTGTTGGTATGTTCAAAACCCTTGTTTTCCAATTTTCTTGTCATACCCATGTTGACCGTAAGTCACTCTGACTCCTCATATGCAGGACCTTAAGCCCATTTAAATTCACAGAAGAGGGATGGGCAGAATACAGGCTGAATATGTAATATTTAAATATAAGTATATTATATATACTATTAATCTAGATGTAATTATGAGGGATCAAATTGACTTAAGGTCAACATGGTTATGACAACAAAATTAGCAAACAAGGGCTTTGAACATGCCATCACCAGATTTTCAATGATATGAATGGCTGAAGAGTTGGAGAGTGGAGGGATTGAAGCCTGTCCATTAAAATTTGAAGAATTACTAGCTTAATATAAACTGAGCACAGATTATATATATGTGTGGGAGATGATGATCTGGACCAACTAATAACTGCTGATTCCGCACACAATACATGTATTGGAGATCATTTTTCTTTTTTGCATGTACGTAGTCATATATATCGATTGTATAAGATGGAGTTGATGACTAAAGGTAGCTTGAAAATCTGGCTTCAAACCCTCTAAATAATTATTTATTAATAGTTGTAGCAGATTAGCAAAAATAAAATAGCCAACTAAAAGCTCAGCCTTTCTAATATTACTCTAAAGAGAAACAATAAAGGAAAAAACAATGTTTACCAAGTTATTAAAATATCAAGTGATGAGAAGTGGCCTTTTTGTTTTATCCTCTGGCTATGAATAATCATTTTCTTAACCAATTGTAAAATAGTTGGTTTAGTTACTTGAAGAAAAAAAAATCTTAATTTTGCTTGGAATCTGAAAAACTTCGAAATTTTTCTTTAATTCGAACCCAACCTTAATGTCATTATTTTTTTTTATCTTTTAAATATATGATTACTATAAAAGTAATAGTAGTAATAATAACAGTAAATGTATATGTGACATTATGGTGAAAATACAAAGATTTTTTATTATGTTTAAAAAAGGTTTTTTAAAAAAAAAAAAATTAAAAAAAAAAACGAAAAGAACATGATATTAATTATTCTGCTAAATTACAAAGTTTTTATGGAAGAAAAAATTAAAGTGCTAAAAAGGAAAGTTATTGTAGTTTGATATTCGTCAGTATTATTAAATATACTAAAAGTAAAAATAAATAAATATTAATTTGCCATTATCTTTGCATTTACAATCATCATTTATTATTTGAAGAAACAGTTCAAGTTATGATTACATTAATTTAAACTGAATTTCTTTTATGTTTTTTTTCTTCTAATTTTAAAACAGCAAACATAATTTTAATGTAATGCATTGCCATTTTCATGCTTCATGTTTTATTAACTATCTAATAAGAGCACCTCTTCATTGTTTATAAGATGTTTCTCAGGAGGGTGGCTTATCAATATCCATTTGTTAGAAAAGTACTGAGAAGCTTGGCTTTGTATTAGCTATTAAGTCTATCAAGCTCTTGTGTGGCGGCTAAGCCTATTGTGCCTCGGGTTTTTCTTATGTTGCTGGTTGGTAGGCCCATCTTCACCTGTTTAATCTCATTGACTTACTAATGTAAGCTCCAGTTTCAAGAAATTATGTTACCACCAGATGGTGAAATATGAACTAAACTGTGTGCTCCCCCTCCCCTTTATTTTGAGATTTATCAAAAGATAATATTGTATATTTAAATAAATATGTGTGTATATATGTATGTGTGTGTATTTTTTTAATGTGTTTATGTATTATATATGAGTTAGTATAAATGTAAATATATGTTTACATAAATATTGTAATATTTTAAGCATTTTTTAAATATATAATTGAGTTGCTCTTATTTGGATCATATTGTTTCCAGTGTAGAAAAAATGTAAACAATATAATCTATAGGGTATATGAGCACAGACTTTCACATGATCCACCCCTCTCCACTCTATCTCATAAAACTGATACACCCGAACACATATATGTTGAAAAGATAAATAATCACATATATGTATTTCATGCTAAACCAGCAATCATCAGTTGGTCCAGATTACCATCTCTACACATATATGCTATAAGTGCTCAGATATATATTAAGATAGCCAATCCTCATACTTTAATGGACAGGCTTCAATCTACTCCACATTCCAACTCTTCAACTGTCCATCCAATTGAAAATCTGATGATGGAATGCTCAAAGGCCACCCTGAGGCCGAGATTTCTACTGAAAGGTGTATTTATTTAAGAATTACTCCCTTTATTGTTAATCATTTCTAACATATATATTTTGTTACAGTTATAATAACACGTGTAAACTAGTATGGCCATTCTAACTTGAAAGAAAGAAGAGGTAGAGGAAAAACCTCTTTTAGGAATGAAATTTGCGATAGCTATATTAACCAATTTATGGAACACAAATACATCCATATATAGAACATGCTGCTCTATTTTTCTGCTTATTTGATATATGTGTCTTTTAATTTTTTCATTAGAAAGCTTTTCTTTCTGAAATATTTCAACCCTATGTCTAATTGTAGTTCTTATATGTATTCTGTTGTCAGACAGATCTTCCCAATTGAAGCAATCAATACTGCACTTTTTTACAATTTCATTGAGGTATTTCTTATAACAAAGATAGGGTCTACCACTTCCATGAAAACTGTGCTCAAGTTTATCACAAAACATCCTTTAGTCTTTCATTGTTCATTCATTTTATGTGTCCAATCCAACAAAAGTGTCATTTTATAGTAGTGGTCTCTAATATCACATCCAATATGTTAAATAAATTGATTGTTTTTATGATTCTGCCATTGTATTTTTAAAATTTATAATACATCCTTAAATAAGTTTTCTAATGCTATTATATGGTGTCCAAATTTCATATTCATACAATAAATTAGATACAATAATAGCCCTATATATAGCTATCTTAGTGGCAGTTTTTTCTGTGATGAAATACTCTTTTAACTTGTTTAAATCAGTAGCATCAGATTGGAGTCTGTGTTGTACTTCAGCATTTTAAGTCCACCTTTCTATTAATAAAACTATCAAGGTATTTAAACTGGTTTACATTTTCAAGTCGATAATCATCCATGCTAATAGTTGCTGAGGATTTTTCTTCCATCACTGATTGATAAAGAATTTCAATTTTTTGAACAATAATTAGTCTTTTTATTTTACAATCAAAATATTGAATGCATTGCATAAGTCATCATTTGAACTGCAAAAAGTCATACCATCATCAGTATACTATAATTCCAGAGGCCAAGAAATCTTTGTTTTTGCTTTTAATCACTTTGAACCTGTACTGTATCTTTATTCCTGTTGTTCCCTCTAAATATTTTCAAAGATTGCTGTCATAAAAATTGAAATCAATGTTGGAACAAGTAAACATTCTTGTTCCTTGTTTAATACTAATCTTCATTTTAAATGCCTCACATTTTCCACTTGTAGTAATAATGCTTATTCTCATTCTATCATATAGAAATTGTAATACTTGAATAAAATTTGGTGGACAACTAACTGATTTCAAACAATGTGCTAGACTTATTTTACTAATTGAATTAAATGTCTTGATCAAATCAATAAAAGCAATATGTGAACCATTCTTTTGTTCCTGACACATTTCTCACATTTGCCTGGTAACAAATTGTCTAAAACCATTCATCTACAGCTGGAAACAACCTATTCAACAAAATATTGAAAATACTTTTTTTTTGTAATAGATAATAATGATGTTCCATGATAATTATAACAATCTTGTCTATTTTTCTTGTTTTCCCTAAGATCAGGGGGCACAACTTCATTGGTCCATACCTAAAACATTCCACTATTTTTGAAACGAATATATTACTATCATGTTTTAAAACTTCCCCAGATATTTCATCAATACCTGCAGCGTTTCCATTTGTAAGATTACAAAGAGCTGTTTTGACTTCATTAAGCTGAATATTGTTGACCAAATCTTAATGAGAAAATAAAATGGGTATGATTAAAAATCATCATCTCAATTTTTGTATCAGATATTCAAAAAGTGATTAAAATATTCCTTCCACCTTTTTAGAATATTGTCATTTCTGGATTTAATAGGATTATGGTACTGTGTCATGTCCATTTATTGCTTTCATTGCATCAAAAGAAGATCAGTGAATGTCAGTATGTTCTTTACAGTTTTAATCCACTAATCATTTTTAAGCTTTGTCAGTTACAGAACTTTTACCTTCAGATCTTTTATTTTTATTATAAAGTTGCCCACTTAATCAATTATTCTGACAAACAGAAAATGCCACATATTTCTTTTAATCAAATTACTATTAATAAAATCATTGTCAGAAAATTGATCATAATTTTTTTTTTAGTGAAACCAAGAATACATTTATTTATATTCATAACATATTACTTAAAAGAATTCCATGCTTCAGTAATGTGATAGTCATGAAGATCCCTTAAAATGTTAGTGTTTTATTAGCTGTTGAAATTTAGTATATACTTATGTCTTCTAGGATACATTATTAGCAACTGAAATGTCAATGAAGTGAAACAATTGAAGATGTTATTATTCAGCATAATATAGTTTTTCTTTTTTCCACATGTCATAGCGTCAGTCAGAAGGCGAACCCGCAGCAACTGTCTGCAACCAACTGCTCCCTTGCAAGGCAGCTCGGTTAACAACGCTTGACAGCATAATTTAGTTGTCTGGTGAAAACACGAATTCACAAAAAATAAAATAATGATCAATTTTTATTATTGAACAATTTTATAAAATTGTTTTAAATTTTTTTGAGGCTTCATATAAATTACACATATAATTAAATTTTAGGGAATTATTTAATTGACAATGTTATTTACAAGTACAGTTTTTATTAGTAATTTTTAATCAGATGTTAATCCCCCATCTACACATGTGCTATTTAATCATATTACTGGCTTTACAATATTATATAGAGTATAGAGGAATATTTTGTGCTTTGGTTTGAGTTTCCTGCATAGTCTATATAACATCATAGTGCTAGTAATATGATTCAGCAGCACATGTGTAAACAGCTGATATGATTAAAAATAATTATTATATGTAAATATATGTAATTCTAGATAAATGATTAGTCTTTATTAACTTTTTAACTGATTCATTATTATACTAGTTTCTGGACTAAAAAAATGTATTTTTTTAAACTTATTTTTATTATATATTTATTCAAATGTGAAAAACCGCTTAAAATTTTTTGAAATATTTTATTAATTTAACAATCTTGAAAATAAATATGCATTTGTACTATAGTTAATGAAATGTTGAGATTAAAAATGGGAGGAGGAGGAGGGGACAATTAAAGTTAAATTCTGGTCTTTATTTACATTTGTACAATGTCATTACTTATAATACATAAAGATTATATAAAGAAGAATGTATCCTATACTATAATTTATAAACCCAATTTGGAAGATCTATATACAGTACACAATACATTGTTGAATTACATATAAAAAAATAATTTAGTGCAAAAAAATGAAACCAAAATCATTGTAATCATCAGTTTACATTTTGTTAAAAAAGGGAAAAATAAAGACAATGGCAAAATTATTTGGAAGTTTTACCTTTTTGAAAAAAATTATATTAATATTTTTAATGAATAACTTTAGATAAATAAAACCATAAAACAGGCAAACTTGCCTGTCTGACTTTATTCATTTGCAGATAATAAATATTTGAATGACTTTATTACTCTGTAGGTCATAAGAAATAAAACTACCAGAAGTACCAGTACTGGAATCATTGGATGACTTTATACACCAGAGTATAACGTTCTATCGCTGTACTAAACCATCCAGAACTGTAGCATATAATGAAAGAAGGCATTATGTAACTGAATAAATAATTATCAAGCAGGAGATAAAAATATAATCTCCTAGGTTTAATTTTAATTTGAAAAAAATGGAGCTTGGGTGAAATAGGGATAAAAATAAAATGGCACCTTAAAAACTATTGGATTAAGAAGATAAAAGTTATGGTTTCTAAAGTTTAGAAAGAACCGTCTCTATATATTAATAACATGTATATTTAAAGAAGATATTTGTCAGCATATGATGGTTGTGATGGTATTTCTATATTTTTGCAGTCTAGTTCATTTTTGTCTTGACTACATAGGGAAAATATGGCCTCAATATGAGAAAAGCTCATCCTTGTTTATTTTTTATTAGAAAGTCTAACTTTAATTCTGGGAACCAGCATTTGAATTTTAATGATGAGATAATTACTGAAATGTAGAACTGAGGAGCATCTTCTGAGTTTGGTGGATATAATTTAGAAATTCTAATTTTCTACTGTGTTGCAAATCACTGATAGTAATTTTAATTTCAGAGTATCTTCTACTTTCATAATTACAGTTCTTTTAATTATATCAAAAATATAATTCAGTTAGTTATATACTTAATAAAAGAATGTCAAGTCATTCAAGATTAACACTACAAATCCAGTGATCATTTCAAATAAGATTTTATTTATTTAATTTTATAAAAAAAATAATAATAATAATTGATTTTTTTTTACATAAAGTATTTTAAGTTTATATCCATAATTACTTAATTAAATATTTCTTAATCCCTGAGCAGTTTTAAGCTGCACGCAGATGTCTTTCTTCATTTTTTCAAGACTATATGGTGGAATGAAAGTTTTAAATATATATATATTATAACGGTCACAGTGTGGGTGATCGAGTCTTACTGTATCTGCACTACAGAGCGCCACTAGGACATTTGAACCTAGAAAATTTATAGAGTAGGCAGATACACGCTGTTAAAAAATCCAACTTTTATTTTATTGACCGTTTGCCCTTGCCACTAGCTCATGGAGTAGCAGAGGTTTTAAATTATATTTATTAAAAAAAATAAACTAGATCACTGCCAGTACTAATAACACAACTGATTTTATTAACTCATATTTAAAATTGAGGAATAAAATTTATATTTAGATTTTAACATTAATTTTTAAATTTAAATTACTATTTTAAATAGACCGCACAGATGGACATTTTAATAATATTTTACTTAATCATGTTGAGTATAGATAGGCTACATAGATTTCTTACTTAAAAAAAAAACTTATCAAGACACTCATTCAATCTGACTAAAAGTTTGTAGCCAAACCAACGCCTGCTTCCAGATGTATAGTCGCAACCAATGCAATATGAAGATGCTAGCATAAAATCGCACTGACAGGAATGTGCATCTGACAGCGTGATATTATTTGAAGGACATGATCCTCATCCAGTACAAGAATGGGCATCTGTCTGGCGAAGGAATCATGTATATAAATTAATTAAAGAGTGCTATGTATGGGGGAGAGCGGTCTTTTCTGCCGACTTATAAATCCCTGTCCATAGAGCTAGAAAGGGTCAATGGCACAGGAAATATGTCTGCGACCATTGCAATGATATGACTGCCTCTTTGGGGTCATGCATTCAGTTGGGCACGTTGCCCTGTATGCTAAACACGCTTCACATTACATTGATATAAACACCTATATATCCCTCCACAAGCATCGTCCTAACTACGAAATAAATAGCCTGAAATTAACCCCATAAAATAAACATAAACGAATTTAAACTTAGTTATTAATTTTTATCCATGCAGCTATCTACACCCAACTTTAATTTAATACATTTTAATTAACACTTAACACAAAAAAAAAAAAGAAATGGAAATGATTGCTTAAACAGATGCATAAAAAAAAAATTACTAATAATTGATTTGAATTCTTTAGGCCAGATAATAGTTTTTATTTTCAGCTATTAATTGCAAATTTAGGAAAAGTTCCTATTAGATAAATACAAGAGTTCATACTTTACGGATTGAGCAGATTTAGAGGTCCATCTTCGTGATCACTTTCATAGATTGTTTGTCCTTCTTTGAAACGAAACCACCACTTGCCATGCATTTGGTCAGGAACTGTTATCCAGAGGCCTCAGCTGGTTATCCGGAAATTAAATTTATTGCAGACTTCTACATTGCAAAATCTGCAATACAGCTACGGTTCATATATATAGCTTAATAGTCAGCATCTAAGACAACAATTATAATAATCTCTCAATTTAAAAATTTGGGGTTTTATACTTTTATTAACCTCTTATCATCAAATCTTCGGATTCAATGAGCAAGATGTCACTAATCCTCTCGTGTTTCATTTATGGTCCGTGCTGTCATTTCGTGCTTGCATTGGTCATTTAATTTCTTTTCATTCTCTTACCATTTAATTATTCGAGTGCCTCAAGGGCTAGTGTGCTTTAGAACAATCATTTAATTAATAAAACAATCATTTCCATTTTCTAAGACTATAGAAATCAACACTATTTCTATTTTCAAAAATATCAAATCTTTACATCGTTACTTTTTTTACAAAAAAAAAATACTTTCAAATACTTTTACTTTTAAAATAGTTTTTAAAGTTTCCCATCTGTGTGATATATATACGTTAAACAACTTTAAATTTTCAATTTTTAAGTTAAGTTTTTTTCTTTTTAATAAATCAATTTTTATTTACGATCTTTTTATTTTCATTTTAAAATAATGTAACGGCATTGGCATTTTATATACCGTTACAATATATATTTAAACCAAGAGAGATGTAGTTAAATAAATGCATCAATTGTTTTATAATAGATACTTGTCAAATAAATGTTGATAAATTATTTAATTTTGGACTATGGTGATAGCTTTATTTGTTCATACAATTTACAACTTTCTTAAACACTTTATCAATGCTATTTTTTATATCAATACTTTCTTCTAACAGTTTCGACTGTCCTGCAGTCATCATCAGAGCTACAATATTCAAATATATAATTATATAATTAATACACTTATATACATATTCATATACATAATTAAATACACAAAATAAAATATGCATTTTAACCTGACCATTGTAAATAATCATTTTCCATTTTATTACTTTACGCTTAAATAATTTTATCCACATTTATTTTATATTACTTTATTTTATTTTCAAAAAAATTATTTATTATAATTTTAATTTTAAAAAACATTAACTTTTATTCTATTATTTAATACATATTATAGTCTTTTTACTTATATTTTTAATAAACTTCTAACCTTTTCTTATTTTTATTAAATATTTTATAATTATCAATTAACTTTTTCCACATTACAAATTACTTTTTTACATTACAAAAATTACCTACCTCTTTACAATCCTATTTCTAAAAACCCAACTGACAAAATTTTCAAAATTTGTATACTTGTTTAACACCTCCCTCTATCATCATTTTCTTCATCTTTATTCTTTTAACCTTTTTCAAATTCAAACTATTATTAATAATAATTGTTTATAAAATTATTGTCTTTACCCAAAAATCCCTATTAAGATTTTGTTTTATATTCTTAATCAATATTGCCTCTTTAATTTTCCTATCCCTTCTATTTTTGTATAATTAATCATTTTATACTATCTTTCTCAAACCTATGACCTGTTTCTAATGAATGCAAATAAATAGGTGATCTCTTATCATATTTATGTTGAATTAATCTTGTATAAATTGAATTCTTTGTTTCTCCTACATAATTAGTTTTTATATTTTTACTTTTACATGACTTGTATTCAATTTTATATACTCCATTTATGCATTTTTCTACTTTTCTCACATATTTATTATCTAATATATTAAGTATATTCTTTCTTCTTTTATTTACTATCTTAAATTTTATTACATTATTAAACTTTTTATTAATTGTAATAATTATTTTATTCATACTTTTTACAATACTATTATAAGTTTTAATACCTATATATTATCTATTTTATTTTTCTACATACTATCCCATTATTTTTCTTAAATTTTTCTTCCAATCTTCTTATACTTTCTTTTCTAAGTTTTTCTGGATATTTATTATCTTTAAACTCTTTAATTATCAATTCTATCTGTTTACTATAATCTTCATTTGAGCAATAATTCCAAGCTCTATATATTATTGAATTTATACTACTTTTTTTATATTTAACATCTATATTTGATTTCCAATTACTTATATTGCTATCTACATTAGCCTTTTTATATACAAATGTTTCTATCCTGCATTCGCCATTTTTATATAACTTCTTTAACAAAATATCTAAATATGATAACTTATTATCATATTTTATTATTATAATAATAGCATTGTAAAAGTATGGATAAAATAATTATTAGAATTAATAAAAAGTTTAATAATATAATAAAATTTAAGATAGTAAATAAAAAAGGAAGAATATACATAATATATTAGATAGTAAATATGTGAGAAAAGTAGAAAAATGCATAAATGGAGTATATAAAATTGAATACAAGTCATGTAAAAGTAAAAATATAAAAACTAATTATGTAGGAGAAACAAAGAATTCAATTTATACAAGATTAATTCAACATAAATATGATAAGAGATCACCTATTTATTTGCATTCATTAGAAACAGGTCATAGGTTTGAGAAAGAAAGTATAAAAATGATTAATTATACAAATAATAGAAGGGATAGGAAAATTAAAGAGGCAATATTGATTAAGAATATAAAACTAAATCTTAATAGGGATTTTTGGGTAAGGACAATAGTATTATAAACAATTATTATTAATAATAGTTTGAATTTGAAAAACGTTAAAAGAATAAAGATAAAGAAAATGATGGTAGAGGGAGATGTTAAACAAGTATAAAAATTTTGAAAATTTTGTCAGTTGGGTTTTTAGAGATAGGATTGTAACAATGTAGGTAAGTTTTGTAATGTAAAAACTAATTTGTAATGTGGTAAAAGTTAATTGATAATTAAAAAATATTTAATAAAAATAAGAAAAGGTTAGAAGTTGATTAAAAATATAAGTAAAAAGACAATAATATATATTAAATAATGGAATAAAAGTTTTTTTAAAATTATAATAAATAATTTTTTTTTTAAAAAAGTAAAATAAAGTAATATAAAAGAATTATTTAAGAGTGAGGTAATAAAATGGGAAATGTTTATTTATAATGGTCAGGTTAAAATGTATATTTTATTTTGTTTTGTTTTATTTTGTGTATTTAATTATATATATGAAAATAAGTGTATTAATTATATAATTATGTATTTGAATATCGTAGCTCGGTTGATGACTGCAGTACAGTCGAAACTGTTAGAATAAAGTTTTGATATAAAAAATAGTATTGATAAAGTGTTTAAGAAAGTTGTAAATGGTATGATATGTAAAAGTAGAAATCAATATATAGGAAAAGGAAGAAGAGCTTTATTTGTTCTGAAATATTTCAAGTTTATAAGTCTGCCTATAGTAGTATATCTTGTAAGTTAAAGGATAGTACAAAATTTCCTTTGTTTCCAATGTATATTCCAGTAAATGATCAAGTTAACCCTGAGAATAAATTATTTCATAGGTCTTTGTTTATGCTCTGTAGTATCCAGGTTTACTTCACACATAGTTAGTTTGAGGTATTCTATTACATTTTATTTCTTTTATATGAATATGGTTTTCTATTACATTTGATTTCATTTCTCATCATATGTAAACAGTGTATATTACATTTCTTGTCCAATGATTGGGACGATTTCATCTTTCTTCATTTGGATACTGCATTCTATTTCATTTGTCACTACCAATTAAGGCAATCAGATGTTCTATTACATTAGGCCTTGCAACATGTGGCTTGACTATTTGATTGGTGGTTGTGAGGTATTCACGTGAGTTCGATTAATTAATTGGTTAGTGGTTATATACATTCTATTACATTTGCCACCCAATGTTTAAGGCCAGGGCATCTTTTCATATGTAGATATGCATACTTTTACAATATGAAAGATATTTTTTGAGAGGCACTATGAAAAGATAAAGTGAATAAAAACTGAGGCGAAATATAGTGGAAGATATTTAAAGAAAAAAGATACAGATTCTCTTACTGTGATAAATTGTTAGAGTAGGAAAGATTACATTTAATTCATCTTATCTTGCTTGGATCTCTGTTTTGCCAAAGCAGGTACTTAAATACTTGTAAACATTAAAAACATAAATAAATAATCAAAATTACCCAAATTCACAACTCAACCAGACTAGCCAAGAAAATAAACTCTAGAACACTACCAATGGTTTCCCTGCTAGTAGCAGACTTTTCATATGTAAAGAACAATAAAATAACAACATACTTAAACTAAACATTACCCACAATTCCACTTACTTCCCATACATCCTTAATATTAAAATAACTTTTAAATAAGTTAATCGCTTCAGAATCATAAAATTTTAATAATAAAGATTCTTTAATTAATTCTTTTTATTTCATTTCTTTCAAAGAAGACAACCTTAGCTTCATCAAAATTAATAGGCCACACTATTAAAGAATCTTTATTATTAAAAATTTATGATTCTGAAGCGATTAACTTATTTAAAAATTATTTTAATATTAAGGGTGTGGGGGAGGTAAGTGGAATTGTGGGTATTGTTTAGTATAAATATGTTGTTACTTTATAGTTCTTTATATTTAAGAAATCTGCTTGTAGCAGTGAAACCATTGATAGTATTTTAAAGTTTATTTTCTTGGCTAGTCTCATTGAGTTGTGAATTTGGGGTAATTTTGATAAAGTACTTTTATATAAAACAATTCTAAGAAGAACACACAAATAAGAAAATATTAAAGTTATTATTTTTATTATTAGCAATAATGAAACAAACTGCTATACTTATTTTACTGGAGAGATAAAAACTGATGAAGGAAGCTCTTATTATATAAAATCAGTGTAATTTTAAAATCAAGGCAAATACGAGCATTTAAATATCAAAAAAAAATTATTGTAAAAAATAGAAAATAATGTATTAATATATAAAAATAAACAGAAAAATGTAAATAAGAAATTGTGATAGAAATTATTAACTTTATATTAATTATTATGTATGAAAATGCTCTGTATGAATGAGAGTGAGTGGCAAACTCAAAAGCTAGAATCTTCTGGAATTATCACCAGCATAAGAATGTAAAAAAATATCAAATTTAGTCAAGTGCTTGAATATCACTTGAACTCCTGAGAAAATTTAACCTTATGATTACTTGTAAAGTATTAAAATTATATAAAATAATAATTTTAATGAAATGATATTTAGCATAGTTATTTTATAAAGGAATTTGAGAAGACCAACTAGGAAATAAATATAATCCAAATTTTATAGTCATTCAATTCCGTCATTGCAAATACAAATCAAACATTTATTAGTAACATTTTTTTGTGGTTTGTCCTAAGTCAGGAACTGTTAATTTTTATTCTTGAAGCTAATAAACACATTGACCATGAATTGAATGATTTTTAGACTCCTGAAGATCATATCCAGTTGTATTTATTTTTATATCTGGAAAAAATCAATTTCAACGATAATCTTTATATTATTCACTCTACAAATAGCTTGCTTCTGCATGTACTAGTTAAGAAGAAACTTAAAGAAGTGATAGATAAATATCTGTTTTTAGGTGATTTATGGATAGTTTCACATCCATTTTGTGATGATTGAGATAAAAAAAAATTTAAATCATTTGGAGAAAGTTCTTATTTTAATTTGTGATTAAGAATGTAATGAAATCTCATACTAGTAACTAATCACTGTTAATTCGTATAAAGGTTGTTTAGATTTAAACCTATTTTTGCTTCATGATTACATCTGTAATTTTGAGTATTTTTAAAGTTGACTTAATCAAATATGGCCAATTGCAAAGCTTAAAAAAAAAAAAAGAATTAAAAAAGTAAATCTTATTTTTAAAAAAATTCACATAGAGGGAAGACAAAAGATAAAAAAAATTAAAAACTTTGTATGGTAGATTAATATCTTTAATTATATTGTATTTAAAATTGTTGTTTCATATATATATATGCTCAGATCTATGTTTTAAAAGATGTGGGGTTTTTTGTTTTTTCCCTCAGTAGGAGATGCAAAAATTAGAATTGAAAGCAAAATTGTCACTTTCTAACAAAAAAATAAGTTCAATCTACCTATGTTTTAAGTATTTTTTTTTAAATAATGTGATCTCAGTTAATTTATAATTACTGAAAAAAGGCAAATGATGTGATCAAATTGCTTTACAAATTTATTTTCCAAAAGTTATTATAGTGCTGTAATTGTTCATTAATCTTCACTTGTAGCAATTAACTTGTGTAAATGACTTCTATGAAAAATTAATCATGTAAATGTTACCTTTTAAGCCTTTGTTGGCAGTTTTCATTTTTATTTTTAAAAAATTGTGTTCATAATGTCCATAATTTCATTTGTATAATTTAGTTTTTCAGTGGAAATGATTAATAGTAGGAATAGTAGTTATTAAGTAATATCTATAACTAGTCATTTCTTATGAAGTTTGTGTATCTATTTATACAAATTCATAGCACACACTTCACATACATTTTATTCTGTTCACTTCATTACCATTCCTACATATTATAATACGAGATTAATGTCCCAGTTGATGGTAATAAATTTGAAGATAATAAAATAGTAGATCAACCATTCTCTGCTAATAACTAATTTTAAAAAAAGAGTAACTGTTTGCCGATCAGATTCTTTATACTCAAGGTGAAAAACAACAACAACAAAAAAATTGCAAATAACAAAAAAAAAATGTTTTTAATCATTAAAAATTTTAAAATTTCCTGTTATAATTAAACACAAAAGACATTTTAAAATACAACAAACATCCAGATTTTTATAAATGTGTTTAAATACTATACCAACAAAATTATTCCCAATCATAATTTGTTGTAACTAATTTTATATTTTAGTTAATTGTCACATAATGTGACAGTTCTTGAACAGAGATATAATGAAGATTTTGAAATAATACAAAATTTTTTTTAGGTGTATTGTGATGTTTTTCTTTATACAGTGGAACCCATGAACTAGGTTATATTTTGTTTCAAGCCCATGTCGCCTATAAGCATATATATATATAATGTAGTATCTCATGGTTTCTTGATAAACATTGATTAAAATTAAATATGTATTGATTAAAATAGAGTATGTATTGTTTATTGAACTGCAAGTGTAAAATACTTTTCACTATGCATATATATAATAGGGATGTTTTTTTATTATTATTTATAGTATGCAAATGTAAATTAAGATTATAATATAAACAAACTTTTAAAACAATGTAATAATTATTAATAATAAATTGAAGGAGAGGCATTTACACATTTTGAATATGTTCACTCATGCATTCACTGAAAGAATAAATGGGGGGGGGGGATCTAACTATCAAATTTCTATTTTTTAAATAAAATAGTGAAATGTCTGACTTTCATCAATACATATCTGGGTGATATTTATTTTCATCAATATCTTTTTTTTTTCTTATAGAAACAGAACAGTGGTCTTGTTATCAAGAAATTAGTTATCTATCTAATTGTTTTGATGTTTTTAAATTAATATCAATATTTATCATGTTTTAAAATTTTGTAAAACTTTTGACATTAAGCTTTGAAAACATTTTATTACCCAATATATTGTATATCAAATTTGGAGCAAAGAATAAAATGTATGTACTTTCAACGTAAATGAAAGAAATATTATTAATAAATGTGATTGCATACTGCACTCTGAGATATATTGTAAAGTATATTTACAAATTTTAATTATTTTTTTAAAATATGATTGGATATGGTACTAAAGAGATGGAAAAATATGCTCTCACATTGTAAAATGTGTTACATTTACACATTTTTATGCTTTTTTGTTTATTTATTTATTTACATTTTTTATTCCTGGATGGTGTATAATTGCAGTTAAATACATTGATAGAACATAATGTATAAGTCAAAATATTTGAAAACTACTCTCATTTTGCAACTTAATTGATCAAACATTTCTATTCTTGAACTCATTTGATTCTTTAAATAAAAATTTGTAAATTGATTAATAAAGTATTTTAATAATCACTTACAAGTCAAGCATTGGTGGCCTAGTGGTTAGCATAGCTGCCTTCCAAGCAGCTGGCCCGGGTTTACTTCCCGGTCAATGCATTTGACACATGAAAAAAATAAATAATAATCACAAAAGTATTTCTAATGATTAAAGAAAAGTATGATCATCAGAAATTTTATGTCTTAAACCTTACTGATATTAAAAAGTAAATTAAGAAATCTTGATTCAGTTTCCCTACTCATTAAATTATTTTAAAATATTCCCAAATAAATAGTGTATAAATAAATAAATTCATGGATAATTTTTTTATGAAAGTAGTATCAAAATAATTATTAAAGCCAATCAATAATTTAAAAATGTTAACTATAATTTAAAAAACAAACTATTCTACTCTACCAATAAATAATATACCAAAGCATTTTCCCAACTCTGATAAGAAATAATAATCAGAAACCTTGTCATAATAATAATAATAATTTAATTAACAATGTAAAAGGGAAACACAAGAATTAAAAATATTGCTGACAGGTATTTTCTAATTAAGCTTACAGTTAATTATATCTAATAGCTAAAAATATATAAAGTAAAAATCTCTATAAATTGAGAATAGATTTTGATTAGTTTATAGTCAATGTGAAATCATGATAAAATATAGTCACATATTTTTCATAGAATATTCAGTAACTCTTATTAGTTTTAATTATAAAATTATATCAGAAAAGCTATATCTGAAATTAATAATCTCAATAATAATTGGACATTAATATCAAATAATATCATAATAATCCACAATCATTTACTTCACAATATATTTACATGTATATCATTGAAGACTGTACCTTATTTTCATTCAGCTCTCATTTATTGCTTTTGGAAACTAATAGTAGGTAGCCATGTCATATTTACAATGTCAGTTGGCATGTCAAATTGAAGTTATATAAACAGCTACTATATACTGTATGTAGAAAATTTTTAGACACATCAAATAATCTCTCTTCATAATTTTAAAGGAAGAATTTTGTATAAAATTTATAGATGATTTAATGATAAAAATCAAACTCAAAATGGCATCATGAGGAAAAATAATAAAACATTTATTAAAATATCTAGTAGTATTATATGTGCTTCAAGATTTTTCAGATTAATAATCTCTTTAAAACATACTGTAGCAATACCTACAAGAGTTTTAATAATATCATGAGTTATTACTAATTCGATATCAGTTTTTAATTTAAAGCTGTGTTGTAGCTATGGCAAAGATGATAATGTAATTTCAGACACCTTTTGAAGCAGGAACATATTGCAAAATCTATGAATTCTATGTAGAAAATTATATTAGTTATATGTAAGAGTTCAATGTCTACAAACCTCCAAATTAATTTTGGCCTTCACTATTTATTTCAAAATTAAAATCATGCTACATACATTTCTGAAATTGCCTTGCATAAGATATGTTTGACTTCAATTTTTGTTGCTTGTCAAGTGTTATTCTTATTCTCCAGCATAATTCTGCTGCTTCTTCTAAAGGCAATTTTTGATTGACTTCTCAGTGGCTGCCATTATATTTAATAAAGGGATATTAGACAGTATTATGGCAAAGTTTAATCCTCTTTCAAGAAGAGAAATTTCAATATCTGCTAGATGTTTAGAACTGAGATTTTTAACAGATGAATCTGGTAAACTACTCGGTACATTATGATTTTTGATATGCTCATGTAGGTTAGCGTGTTTCTTCTTTGGCATTCTTTTATTTTTCCATGTAATGTTGAACATGATTGTTTTACTGCTTGAGAAACTTTTGTGAAGTCTTCATCAGTAAGTTTTGTCAAAGTAATGAAAACAGAAGGCCTGGGTTCGCTTTCTGGTCAACTCATTTGACCTAGAAAAAAAAATGGTTGTTACGAGGTCTATTTATTTCCAAAAATAGATAATGCTTGTCCTCTGATAGTTTTAGTAAACAAAATAATTAAGGTTTTTTTATATTATTTGAAAGATGATTTTAAAACAGATTTATTAATTTAAAAAAATGAATATTTCTGATATGTCACATCAAAGAAATTCTCCATTGATGGATATATATATATATACATACAACTGTAAATATTATATACTCTTCTATACTAAGATATTTTGATGTTTAATTTAAATTTATTCTTTATTTTTATACAGACGGATACTGCATTTATATAAAAATAAACAACTACTAAAGATTCAAAAAGATTAAATACATCTTACTTTTTATCATTAATCTGACCCCTTCTCACTCTCATACTTTTATATATAAAAATTACATAGATATTTAAAAAGTTTGGTATTTTTTGTAAATATTATGAATATATATATTATAGACTACTTTTCTCAAGTAGATAGCATATCTCGGAGCCCTTAGTTGGGTTGCCATTGTACCTAAATAAAAATAGTGTTGTTACACAAATGGAACCTGGGGGGAAATGCTGACAAATACCATAATAAACTAGTCATTTCAGGTATATGACATATTCTGAGCCCTAATTGGACAGCCATTGTAACCTAAATAAAAAGCATCCAATAGTGGGTGAGAGCCATTGGTAATTTAATAAAAATATTTCAAAATAGATCCAACAGTATTTTACCCACTTTTTATCTCTATTTTTATATTAAATGAATACTATGTGAATATGGTCTATCAGGGCACCACTAGGTTATCTAAACCTAGACAAAGTTATATTCTATACCTACTTACAAATGTACCAGGTTTGAACCCCTTTTGGTATCTTATTTATAACCGGATGTAGTATTTTGTATTTTAGGACCATATCACATTTTCACTAACATTAAGAAAAGCAAAAACATCCTTATGCTTTGGTTGTGCATATAAAATTCATCAAACAACATTACTACTTAGATTTTAACATCATAAATGCATTTCAACATTTTCATAAGTCTTGCTAGCTCATATCAAACACTATTGATTTATGGTGGAAGTTCATTCAGCCTTGAATGATGTGGATTATCATTATGGTGGTTATTATCTTATAATGACTCACAAATGATAGCCAAATACAGTGAAAATCATTATCTATGGTCATTAAACACATTTATGTAGATCATTAATTTAAAAACATGATGATGGTGATACTTCTAACCACAGCTTTAAAACTAACACCTAACATAAAATTTAGCTTTTATAAATTCATAATTATTTGCCTAACTTTAGTATATCTAAATTAGAACTTAACCATTAATATTCAATAGTGATGATGAATGATTATAAATTAATAAAGCAACAAATACTCTCAATAAGGATAAATGCCTCTTTTAATAAAAAAAATTAACATTTATTACTCGACTATCAAAATATACATACTGTTTAAAGATATATATGAAAATTTATATGAATAACAATGATGAGTTATTTATATTTAAATCACAATATTAATAATATTAAACTCTTCCCCCTTTCCCTTTAATGACAGTATCCAATGTTTATGTTATAAATATAATGTTTGTGCATCAATTTGGACTGAAAATTTATATCCAAACAAAAATATTTCATAAAAAAACACTTTGCATGCACATACTTTTATAATCTTATAAATTTAGACTTAACATATAAAATAAAATGATTAATTAGAAAAAGGTTAGTTCAATTCTAAGGAAGTAAAAGTATTTACAGAAACAAGCATTATATTACTTATCTTTCCCTCTAAGCTATTGAGGTCACTAATGATTTTTAAAACGAAAATCTATCTTCACCAATGCTACCTTTCTATCACTTTCAATATACAAGCAACACAGCTATACATGTGGAAAATATAATTAAATTACTGTGTGTATGGTGGATCCCCATTATGAATAAAATATTAAAAAAAAAAACGTTTTAACATATTACATAATTTTTAATTGACCCACAATAATACATTTCACAAAATAAAATACACCAATAAGTGGATAAGTATAATGATTTTAGAATACATAAAATCATCAATACTGTACTAGCTATTATTACTGAAACTCTGCTTTTACTCGATTTTGGTTTTAAAATTCAGAGATAAAAGATAAAGAATTTGTTATTAAAAATTTTGGTTAATAGTCCCTGATATAATAAAAAGGAAAATATATAATTAAAATTCATATTACTAGTCCTTTTATTTTCTTGAGGCAGCACTTTCCAATAGTTCAAATTCAGCTTGTTGAATGTTTATAAATTTTGCAGCAACCACATACACCAATCTGAAACACATGATATTACCAGTTTTAGTGATGTATTGGAACAATCCTATTCTTTCTTGGTTTGGGCTTGCAATTCTTTTACTGTGATGATGATGGTGATGAAGTTACTTGCTTCCATAGGAACCATTTGGCACTAGAATTGTTTTTTTATTTCTTTTCAGTATACTTATTTTAATAGATTAAGGATATCTGTTTTCATATTTTATCATTTTTTCTAGGGTTTGAACACAGTCACTGGCATAACTGAACTAGCATGGTTTAACATTTTTCAGTAGTTTACTTACTTTAATTTTTTGATTTAAAAATCCAGGTGAGCAATCAGTTCTATCTCATTTTTCACAATCAGTCACAAGATGTGTAATACTTTTGGCTCAGACCCTTCAGATATGCATTGGCCAATGGATGGCTGGATCAGGCATGTGAAACATATATGTATTTAGCCTGCCATTAGGCTATGAAACTTTCCAAACAATTATATATAAAAATGACAGCAATTTAATTTGTTCTCTTAACAGTTTTAATATTTTTTTTCTAAGTAATTGCTAGCTTTTTATATCACTGAGTCTTTTACAGACCATCCAGATAGAAAACCTGATTTTTATTAGTTAAATTATCTGATTAAAACTGATCATCTGTTTCCAATTTACTGTTGGTAATAAATCCAGACTAACAGATAGAAACACCTGATTTTTTTTGATAATTAACTAGTCTGGAAGGAATCCATTACTTTAATGTTTTCACATCTTTGTCTCACATCTACCTTTATAAAATTTAATTATTTTTTTTTCCAATTATCTCTGATTTAAAGACTTTCAGCCGGTCTATCAACTAAAATTTTAACCTTGTGAGTTTAATTAACACAATATAATTTTTTACACATTATAGCTTTTTTAAAAAACTGATTTTAACAAAACTCTTTTTAACACATGTGTAACTATAAATTTATTTATGTAAAATACAAGCACACACTCAGATATTCAATCATTCAGAAAAACTTGCCTATTAAAAATAATCTGAATGATTTTTACAAACTATAACTTAATATTCAAAATTAAATTATTAGAACTATTAGACTTAAATTATTGTTATAGAAAAAATAAAGAGCAGAATTTAGCAAGTATAGATCAATTTTGAAGAAAGTTAATAATCAAAATATGAAAATGATTAACTAAATAGTTTGTCCACAGACAACTACCTATATGTGTTCTAATCCTAATTTAAAAATAACTAAATAATTTAAGGTATGTACTATTCTTTTTGGGTTATATCAATACAAACAAACAAAGAGCATAAATATTTTTTCCACTCTTTCTGTCCTTGGCTTTTGGGACTTGATCCTGTAGGGTTTGAATTTGGGTGCCCTACAGCTTTCATTTTTATATAAGAAAATGTGATGATTTTTTTCTGTTTTTATTTTATTAATACTATTACAATTTATCCACAGGCTAAATTGGAATGGGCCCAATATATATTACATATAATCATTAAAATCAGTCAATAATTAAGACAATCCAATATCAATATCAATCAACAGTTTCAAACTGTTGTCAAAGAAAAATATTGTTTTATTATTCTATCAAAATCTTCATGTAATTTATATATATATTACAGGTAAAAAATCCTGAAATATAGGTGTATATCTTATAATTTTTGTATAGATGTAATAGTAACCTTTTTTTTATTTCCAATGAATTCTCTTAGGAAGAATAGAATTAATATTTCAGCCATTTTCAGATTAATTCTGATCAACTATGAAATGTGTATAGTGTTATAAAAAATAAGTATGCAAATACATATATATATATATAGTAAATAAATAGAGTTTTATTACAGAAAAATAAAGACTGTAAAACATTTGCATAATTACTCACTCTAGAAAAATTTATAAGTTAGCATGGATTGAACTTAAATTAGTTTTATACAGAATCCACATACTAAAAAGCAGTAGAAAACAGAGTAAGCATGTGTGCAAAAGCTTAGGAAATCAGATGTAGATTTTCTTATTCTCAAGTAATATTAATATATACACTGCAAAAGATGTTTATGTTAGAGACTGTTTCAATTAAAGATTATAATTGGTTCAACTACATATATATTATGACTACATGAGAAAAAAAAATTATTTGTTCTGATGTTTTTTTTTTAAAAAGATTCTAAAAAATTATAATCTAAAATTTAGAGTTTATTTATCAAGTTGTAAATTAAAGAGAGAGAAAAGTGTCTAAGTCCCTGCTATTTATAAAAAAAAAAAACTAAATTTATGAATTAAATATCTAATCCAATTCTAGTCTGGAGATTAGAATGAATTAAAATATATATTTAAAAAACTATGTGCAAGTAGTTAATTAAACAACAAAATATTTTGTTTTTTTTGTTTACAATATGTATATATTTAAAAAACAATGATGCTTACTTTATTGTTCAAGGATCATGTGCAACCCTTGCTTATCTGGTTTTTGAAAGTTATTCTTCAAATATATTCTGACAAATCATTAATTAAAAAATAAACAAACCTGATTTTTTAGGAAAAAAACTATAAATGGATATTTTTTTGCATTAAAGGGCAGAAATACTAATTATTAAAATTATAGTGTTTTGAATGATTTAATTTTAATTATAAACTTCACTGAAATAAATAAATTTTATTAGAGCAAATATCGGTTGTTAAGAATAGAAGCAGGAATAGCTACTACAATCAGATCAATATATTGTTGATTTGTTCTGCCTTCTATATGTTTTTATTTTGGTTAAATATTAGCTCTTAGAATGTTATTGAATACTGCTTTCTCTTTTTTGTTGATATTTCACATATATAAAATGTTTTGAAGATAAAAGAAATTTGAACTTGAATATTAAAGTAAATACTGGTGATAAAGAAGTATTTTATATAAATATTAAGTTCTCTATCTTAAAGCTGATGAAAATATCTACGAAATAGATATTATAATCAAGTTATAATATAAGAATCATTAAAGGTATGTCATTACTCGCCAATTCTATCTCATAATTTATATTCTAGCATTTCAGTGTGAATTTAGGTCACAAATTTTTTGTTCTTTTAAGTCATTAAATTTTTTTACCATAAAGTACTCAAATAAACTATACTAAATGATAAGCAATTAGAAGCTGTCTGCTATTGTAAATTGGCATCAAAAATTATTTTATCAAGTGTATTATTTAGATATCAAATTCCAAGATATTAGTTCATTTGAATCTGAAGCATAATACACTAATGTTTTATACATAGATATCACAATTTTATTAACCTATTCATTATGTACCGAATGTTTACTATAGTAATAAGAGGGATTTGAATTTAGAATTTTTAGTCTATATTCATCCTCGACTCTATCTTAAACAACCCATACATATGATCACACACATGAAAAAATCTAAATGATCCCTAATATACATACTTCATGCAGAATCAGCACTCATCAGTTGGGCTAAATCATAATCTCCCACACATATATACTATCAGTGCTCAGCTTATATTAAGGTAGCAATTTCTTAAACTTTAATGGACAGGCTTCAGTCTTCTCATCTTTCCAACTATTCAACCGTCCATTTCATCAAAAACCAACAGTTGAACATTCAAAGCCTGTGATGAGAGGATTGGAGTCTATTAAAGTTTAAGGAATTGTCATCTAAATATAAGCTGAGCACTGATTGTATATGTGTGTGGGAGATTATGATTTGGTCCAACTGATGAGTGCTGGTTCTGCATGAAATACTTATATTGAGGATTTTTTTTATGTGTGTAGTCATGTGTATTGATTGTTTAAGATGGAGTGGAGGATGGGTATAGAGTGAAAATCCTAAATTCAAATTCCTCTTATTATTAAAATTTTATATTTTAGTAATATTCAAATTACTGTAATTTGAATATATATAAAACAGCTGTAATAATAAGTAAAACTAAACAAAAAATTTGCGATAACAATAATAATATTTAGAGAATTGGTTAACTTTGATTACATTAAAGCCATCTTAAGTTATTTTACAATTTGGAAGATTTACCTCCGGCCTATGAAAAAAAAAAGCGAAATACTTATTTATTCTTCAAAATGGTTGTGTCGTGAATAAGAGAAGACCCTTAAATAAATATTTAAAAAAATTGCATGTTATAAATTTTTGAGAAGTGGGCTTAAAAGGAAATTGGGTTGTGCTCCTAATTTGTTAGTTAAGGTGATTTGTTGTATCTGTTGTATATACTAGCTATACTTGTGAGTTTAGAATAAAAGAATGTAATATAGTAGATAATGAAATAATATTTAAATAATATCCTGCACAGTTTGGTGCCATCGGTAAAGTATCTGACTTGGGATCAGGAGAGCCCAGGATCAATTCTGGTATTCACAGTTCTAGCACTAGAACTTCTTATGAACTCCTTTAAGCAATAAAGCCACTCAACATTTTTAGATGAGTTATCAACAACAGCAAAAAATGACTATTGTAATGTATTTTTGTAAACAATGTTGTAGGTCATTTTTATCTGCTGTTGATAACTCATGTAAATATTATTTAATTATCCACTAAATTATATATTTTTATTCTACTGAAGCAAGCAAGGCCATAAATGCAACTAGTAGCCTATAAAATTCTACCCAAAAAGAAAGTAGATCAAAATTCCAAGCCGATATAAAACTTACTTAATCATGTGAGAGTATACTTAAAAAAGAAATTGTAAAACCACGTTTAATTTATAACTTAAGCAGTATAAAATGGTTTTATATTTTTTTAAAAGGCAGTCTTACTTTATAACTGATCAGAAATGACAATTCTTTCTGAAGTGAACAAAATTCCAAGCCATTTTAATTCACACAAAAAAAAGAAAAATTTGCAATTAAATAGAACATGAATAAAAATTCTAACTTAATTTATAACTTCTTTTATATATATATGTCAAAGCATTGACCGGGAAGCGAACCCAGGCCGGCTGCTTGGAAGGCAGCTATGCTAACCACTAGGCCACCAACGCTTGATGATGTTTAACTTCTTGTATATAATTTGAAAACTATATTGTTTTAAAATATTATTTTGTAATTCTATTGAACAATGTTTTTTTAAAAATAAATACTTTTTAAAATTTAATTTAAACTGAAATCCTAAAAAAACTTTAAATGTTTTTAATCTTTAAATCAGTGCTGCACACTTTTTGACTCTATCTGACATTATTCAATTTTTCATGTCTTTTTTATAATGCAAATTATCAAAGTTTTTAAAACAATTAAGTACCACAAACTAAAAATCTATAGCCTATTAAATTGTACATACAAAAAAAGAAAGAAAATCGTGCAAAATTCATCAAGATTGGTGTAATATTTTTTGTTATAAAGTAAGAAACAAACAAATTTTTACATTTACATATTGATTGTACGTAGTGAATTTTTAATAATATAAATAAATAGATTTTTTACATTAGAGCAAAAAGTTGCTTTATTTCAACAGATGTATTCATAATCTTAACTAAAATTAATTAGTCATTATTTTGATTTTGCTGAAAAGATGTGTTACTGAAGCTACTGTACCATGTTGCATGAGTGAAAATTTGGCTTACTGCAATGATAGTGATGAAAATAGTTGATATATTGTGGGTTTTTGGAAGATGTAAAATTTATTTATGCTGTCTTTTTATTTTTATTGAAAATGGTATTTACACAGATCTGGCTATTGTCATAATCTAATTATCCATGAGCTGAATGTCAAGTCCTTTATGTAATAGAGAACTTGCTTTTCAGATCAGGGGAAAGTCAATTTGTTATCACCAATAATTAAACAATCTAAATCAGTATTAAATTGTTTCATATATATTTGAGAACATATTCTCTGTATTTATTCTACTCCAGATCCATCTGTTGTAAGCCTGGGTAATCAGTGAACATTTCATTGACAAAAGATATTAGTCAGAAACTAGTCTGGGAATGTGGATTATTGGACAATTTTCTAATGTCCATTGATTATTTAAAGTTACATTAGATGGCTCTTGAATAAAGAAAATAGAATGAATATCAGCTTTTAGAAGTATATGTAGGCAGGTAAATTATTGAGTTGTTTTGTTGGTTTATTTTTGTATTCTCTGATACAATGCATGCTTGATAATTTATTGGAATATTTTATCATAAGATTCTCTTATAATATTTTTATTCTAATATCTTAGATTGAAAAATAAGGAGCTTTGAATGTTTAGAATATGCCATAATAAATAAAAGTTGTCATATTGTTGCAATGATATAAAATTTCAGCTGCAATATTTGGTATGCAATATATATATATTTGAATTTATTTTTTTTATTTTATGATCTGATACTTCAATATATGATGTGAATCAATGTATATGTTTTTGTATGTGTTTATGTCCATACAAAGTGAGTTTTTTCATCATTGTGACTATTTTTGAATATTGTTTTTTCTTTTAGTTGATTTTAAAAAAAGTTTGATTATGAGCTAAATAAAATAAATTGTTAGTCTCTTTTTTATAGCTCTTATTCACTCATAATAAATTATTTTCATTAGATAAATGTCATAATGAAAAATATGAACACTATTCATTTTCCATAGTAGTGTTGATGATTTGTAAATGGCAGTCACCCAGGTGTTCTAGTTGGCCCTGCTCAGTGTTTCAACAAGAAATCTGTGAAAGCTGTCAACTAGAAATGACAGGTCTGTGTCTTGCTGGTATGGCAAGAGAGCTACACCCTGTTAAACTTTAATGTAAAGTAATGAGGTCCATTGCATGCCCTCTGGCGATCTTCTCTTTTAAACAGTTAAATATATACAGACCTTAAATGCATTACCATTTTGAAGAATTATGCTTAAAATAATCTTTTTTACCATTAAATCAAGACATAAACATATATAAAGAGAGATTTACTTTTATTCACATACATACACATATTTATTTATATATTTTTTATGTATTTATTCGCATATACAGTATATACAAAGATACAGATGCATATGCACTGGATTGATCTTTCCACCTCATATGAAACAACTGTTATTATTTAAACACTACATAAAGAAAAAATGAATTAGTATTATTATTTTATCCCTATAATTATTTGGATTAGATTAAGCTTGGATAAGTTGTTTGAATTTTTGATGACATGTATTCAGAAGTCATGTAGGAAATTTAATGAGCTCTTCAATTGAATGACTTATTATTGAAGACAAAGATGAATGTCATCTAAGCCCTGCAGCAATTTTTTGAGAGTTCTATGTGTTCCCAGCATGCAAGTTAAAAACTTCTGTTAGAAAGATTATGAGAAGTTTAAGTTTTAGATATATGAAAGAGTACTCCTACTATATTTTGTTCTTCATATGATTTTTCTATTTTCATAATAAATATTAACAATTATCCCCAAGTACCACTTTTGAGTTTTTATATATTTAAATACATTCTGCATAAAGATATTTTTGTGTGTGCCTATACGCATATATATAATACATATGAATAAATATTTTTTTTTATGAATATATCCAAAGAAATATATACATATATTATATAATCGTAAGAATATGAGTTTATTTAAGTTTCTTAGTAGACTGGAAACAAATTATTATTCATCATTTAATCATTTTAAAATTATCGTTTAGTACTATACTAAAATTATGTATAATAATTTATATATAATTCAGTTTTATCTTATGAACTGAAAATGAAAGTATATATAAATGTATAGTTGTTAATATTTTTATGTAAAAAAAAAAACGTTTATGTACATAAAGTATATGCATTTTATAAGTTCTGTAGAGTAACCTTTTCTTAACTGTTCTGCATGCAAAGTATTAAGAGAAAAAGTATAATAATTATTTGTATCCTTTGCATTTGGTTCCCCATAGATATCAGAATTTATATATAACAAACCCTTTATATGTTTAGCTTATGTATACAGACCTATGATACAGTTTTAAAAATATACATATTAAGATATGAACAAAAATAATTAACAAAAAAGTAGAATAAATTTGCTCATATGGGTGAGCATCTGTATAAAATGTATGAATTACTAATTTTTTTACTTAATATTTTTTTTTTTTAAGTTGTGGATTATTGAAATTGTACTTGGTGAATGTGGAATAAAGTGATTTACATTTTAATTTTTTATGTGCTCAACTAATCTTATTTTAAACTGTTTTTTTCTTTTAAAAGAAAAAAATGTAATTAGTTATTGTAATATATTTATACTTGTATTACATTAATTTTATAAACATTTACGCATTATGCTAACAAATACAAATTTAAGTGTTCTGTGCAAACAGTAAACTTTTCTGTAACAAAAAGTACTTGGTGAGTCTGTGTGAATATGGAATAAAATGATTTACATTTTAATTTTTTATATGCTTAACTAATCTCTTTTTAAACTGTTTTTTTTTTTTAAAAGTAATTAGTTATTGTAATATATTTATACTTGTGTTACATTAATTTTATAAACATTTACGCATTATGCTAACAAATACAAATTTAAGTGTTCTATACAAACAGTAAACTTTTCTGTAACAAAAAGTTTGGGAAATGGTCATATGGGGCAAAATGTTCCCAATCATTTTTAAAGCATTTATTTCTCGTACGAAAAAAGAAATCAACTCCCCCCCCCCCCCGCTTCTTTTTCAACTTAATTTTTTTTTTCCTACGATAAAAATTAACTTAATTATATTATAACTCTAAAATAATATATGTATACTAAAAAACGGTTTAAATTTAGATTTTGTCCAGTGGAAAGGCAGTCTGTGTCCAAATAGAATTCTCAGCTTTTTTTTTTTTTAATTCTTCAACACAAAATTTTTGATTTTTTAAAAATACCTACTTATTTTTATTGAAAACAAAGAGGATTTTTAGAGTTAACATTGTCCCTCTGCAAAGCACCTGAAACATAATATTAAAAAATTCAAGATAATTATAAAAAATGTTTGGATGTTTGACTGATTGAAATAAGCAAAATATTCCAGTAATAACTTACTTTACAAAATAATATATATACAAGTATGAAGGCAGTAATAATAAATAGAAAAATATTTAATAATAATATGAAAAGTATATAAAAAAATGGTTGAGTTTTGGATTTGGGGTAATTTTGATTATATTATTAATGATATGAATAGACATGATATGTAGATATAATATTTGATTCAAAATTACTTAATATTATTTGTAAATCTGTGCTATCTCATATTTTTAATCTTTTACTACTTTTGCTTAATAAATATCATTTGGCTGATAGATTGTTTAGTCTGGGTATCACACAGTGTAGAGAATAAATTTGTCTACTATATAGAATTGATGTAAATACATTATTTAATGTGAATCCTTGAATTAACTTAAATACAACTATAAAATCAATCATATATATTAGTACAATTATTACTTGCAATTAAATCGATTACACGTGTATGAATACAATTATTACTTGCAGTTATTATAATTTTTTTATAATTATTTATTATTTACAGCAATAAATTTTTTTTCCAAAGGCTTATAGAATAATGTTATAAATTGGTACTGTCTTTATAAGTACTTATACTTGCTTATGAGGTATATGTCTCCTACTCTTTTTCTTTCCTCGTCAACTCTACAATTCCATGAATACAAATAATTGAAGTTCGTATACAGATTTTATTGACAAGATAGAGTCAAGAGTCTTAAATTTGCTCTTGCAGTTCTATTTATTATTACAGTTGTTTGTATGGTTGGAGGATTATCAAAACAAGTTAACTTGTTTGTTTTGTTTTGTTTTTTTGTAATTTAAATCATCCAATAATTCTTCAAATTTAATTTTTCAAACTATAGCTAGTGCTTCATGGTCAATCTGACTATAATTTTTATTTGTGCTTGACAATGTCCAAGAGGTGTAAGCTATTTTTCTGCTAATAATAAAGTGAATTAACATGGTTCCAAATTCAAAATTTGTCACACTTGTCGTCAAAATAACATCCAAACTGCTATCAGAATGCACAAGCAATTTGTCTGAAGTTAATGTAGGATTTATTTTATTAAAAGCATTTTCCTGTAATCCTGACAATTCCCATTTCTGGTTTTTCTTTAAGAAAAATTTCAAAATAGTTAATCAACTCAGAAATAACCACAATTCTTTTACATTCATTAGTCTAGAAATGTTTTAAACAGCTCTTACTTTATTATGGACAGAATCCTTTTTTTTTATCTGATGTGTTCACAAAATTTTTTATCTTCTTATATTCCATATACATTTATCTGTGTTTAATGTCATAACAAATCTCTGGAGTCTCATATCTTCTAGTCAATCTCTACTTGAATATACTTTTTGAATTTGCTATAATTTAGGACATCTTTGAAGTAGGGAATTACTCTCTCTATTTCATTGAGCAAAATATCTCTTCACCTGGGAACAATTTGGAGCAATATTAATCATAAATAAAAGATGGTTGTATTTAAACAAACATATATGAGTTGTGATTGTGAAAAATTAACATAGCTTTTTGTCATATGCAGTGTGGAAATTTAACTTGGTGAAATATAAATATTTTATAAAAATGTGAGAATCTCTCTGGCATTTGATATATGATTAGCACTCTTTTGCAAATTTTTATTTATAGTCATTGTATAATCCCTACAAATATGTAAATTATTACTTGATTTATTGATTACACTTATTTTAGTGACCAATTCTGAACTTTTACTAAGTGTTTATATGCCCTTCCTTATTAGTTTATTTAATGCTTCTTTGTTCCCAGACATGCTTTACATGTATTTAGCTTTGCACTTTTTAAAATCTATCTGAATATAGGTGATTTTAATCTCCAGTATTGTCTTAAATAGGGCCAGGGAACAACTCTGGATCTCTTTTTTAATAATTTTTTTTTTTACTTTTACTCTTATTTCCATAGTTATATATTAATTTCTACCTATCATTGAATTTTATATCCTTGATATGATGTAAATAGCCAGTTTATGAACTCTATCCTTCAGTTTTACTAGTGTTTATCATTTGATTTTAATTCATTTCCATTTAAATCTTTTGCTTTAAGAGTGGTTTTCTAATGGGTGGAGATTCTTCAATCTTAGCTTTAAAAATTCTTCCAATTCCTAATTAATATAAGAAAGAAGTCTGAACCATTGTTAATTTCCATGCCGAGACATTTACCTCTGTTAACTACTGGTAGCATTAGAGGTTCTGATTTATGCAATTTAATTTTTTTTATTTTTATATCACATTTTCCCTCTCACTCTTAGGTTTCCAACATACTAAAATGATATGCATTTTGATGCTATAATTTGTGCACATTTTAAAATTTTGTTTACATTTGCAAATTCTATGGTCTGAGTTTTCCATGTCAATAGAAATTTACTTTAACCTTGTTCATTTTGTTGCTATTTTCTTAGTTTGCTCTGAAGTTTGTTGGCTGGCTAAAGACTGACCTTTCGTAGTGCTGAAGTTAGCATACTCTCTGGACTCATTATACCACTCGTGGGCAATATTTTTTAATAGGCTCTTTATGTTCATTGTTTTGAGAAGCTGCTCTCCTGAACATTATTTCCATCATTCATTAAAGTAATTGCTCTAAAAGAGCTTCTTCCAGAAATTGACTGTAGGTCCTTTCCCGGTTTTTGAGATCATTATTAAATTCTCTAAACTTCTTTCTGTTTGCCTGGCATCAGTTTTCAAAATGGAGTCTAACCAAATGTATGAATGAGATGGAGGTTGGTAAAGTATTAAGCTTTTTTTTTTTTCTGTTTCATTCTAGAGAAAAGTTTCTGATTCCACAGATTCATATAAACAATTTGGGATCTTAATAACTTTTTGTTCAGTGAACACCAAAAATATTGCCATTTTTATGCTGACTGTCTGAATTTTATTAATGAGGAGAAATTTGTTTGTGTTTTATACATGGTGCCCAATTAGTTGCATTATTCAAGTTAATTTGTTGATGGGCAAATACATTATGTAGAACATTTAATTTTGAACTAAAATTTTAAGTGATAATGCTATATTTATATTTGGATTCAGATACTATTTGTTTATTTGAGTACTTTTTTTTTTTTAAGGATGGTAACAGCTATTGCATTCAAACATTTAATAATATTTTCCACTTTATTCATTTATTGTGACCATGCCAGGTAAATTATTTAGTCTAGGTATATAAATTGGAATTACCATTGGTACTGGCTAGACAATATTTTTAATTGTCATGAAAAAAGAAATAATATCTGCTATATAAATTGATTTAAATAAATTATTTAATGTGAACCTTTGAATTAACTTAAATACTAGTATAAAACCAACCATATATATGAGTATAATTATTATTGTTATTTACAATTATTTATTTTTTCTAGCATTAAAATTGTCTGGAGGCAAATATGGATCATTCAGATCATTGTAAATCCTTAGACCTGCTTTTGGACCTAAGAGACACATCCATCCTATTATCCTATTTCTGTCAATACTACAGTTCCATAATTAATGGAAGTTCATCTATACATTTACTTCACAAGATGAGAGGCAGGAGTTTCTAAATTTGTTTTTATGTTTCTATTTATTATTGTTATCTGTACTGTTAAACACATGAGTGGATGATTATCAAACAAGTTAAAGTATTGTTTTTCTTTAACTTTAGTTAGAATTTTTCATTACAGATGTTTATATTTAATAATATATGTTTAAATTGTTTAGTGCCATTTTTTTAAAAATCACTTCTTATACATCAGCTCAAACCTGCATTCCTTAAATAAGGACTCAGAAAAGCTAACAAAAAAGTCACAAATATATGTTTCAATTCTGAATATTTTTGCCATATATTTTTTGAATTCCAAAATTTTACAAAACAATTTAAAGTATTTTATTTCAATTAATTCTCTTGTAAAGAAATATCTATTCTGACTATGGCTCATTCAAGTGGTTCAATAATTCACAATCATATATCCAAATTTTCAAGGTCTTTATAAAATGAATATTCATAATTTTTAAAATCATCAGCAGTTTTTTTTTCCCAAGTGTATACAGTTGTTTTAAATTTTCAAAATAACGAAAATCTGATTGGTTTAGTGGGAATATAAAAAGTTCAATTTTCATGCTTGAATAAGATTAACATCTTTTTTTTTTTTCATGTGTCAAAGCATCGGCCGAGAAGCGAACCCGTGACATCTGCTTGTACGGCAGCTGTGCTGACCACTCGGCCACCAACGCTTGACAGATTAACATCTTTTTCTTGTAATTTATTTTGAATAGTGTTAAATTGGGGAAATATATCCTCTAAATAAAATATATGCTTTTTTAACTCATTAGTAACGATTGCATTCTCGTAAGTTCATCAATTTGAAGATAAAATTCTACAACAGTATTGAAAATTTCTATCTCTGCACATTTACTCTTGGACAGCTAGTGCATATCTGTATGAAATAGAAAATTATTATATATTTCATCATTGCTATCACACAATTGTGCAAAAACTATGATCATTTAAAGATTTTATAGTATTTACAGTATTTATGCACAAATGTAGAACTTTTGAAGTTTATTATTATTATTTTGAAACTAAATGTCTATGCAAAACACAAAGCACCTTTCAAACATTCTAAACTTTTTTCTTCAGATGAACTAGAAATTCTCAGTATTGGCCAATCATTGCAAGTATTCCATCACAAACCATTATAATTACATTGAAAGTGGGTATTTTATATTTGTCTATAAAAATTTCAAAATAATTAAAAATAATTTCATTTAGTCTCTATTTCTTTTTTTTTTTTTTTGGATGATAATAGCAACCATGAGTCATGAATATGCTCATTCTTCGGAAAGTTGTCGCATCTAATTGGATGATGAATATATTTGTTCGTAAATCAAATAATAAAGATTTTTTAATATCCTCAGCTATTTTATCAATGCAATGTTTTACTGTAATATTACTAAGCAGAATGTTTTTTAATATTACCTCTGGATCAGAATTTCTTACAGTACTTATTGTTCTCTTACTGCAGATTTTCTCAACTCCTTTTGCAATTAAAAATATGTTGTAAGATGGTTCTATCCCATCTTCAACATTTTTAAAAATGTTTATGTTGAAAAAAATGACTCATGTCCCATTTTGAACATAAAAGAAATTTTTCTTTTAAATTTTTAAAATATTCTAAATTTTTATTTTTTATTAGGATGAGTTATTTCAATGTGCTCTCTCATCTTTAATGACTTCTTAATATCATTAGAAAATGTTTTTTCACAGATGGGGAATATTGCTATTACTTTGTTTTTGAAAGAGATATATTCATTAAATTTTTTAAAATTAAAAAAAAAAAAAATCAAAAATAATGAAGCAAGCACATCTGACATATAATTATTATATATACTTAAGAACTTTTTACACAGTATAAAGTAAATATAAAACTAAGGTATGTTTAAATTTTGATCTTCTAAATCCAAACTATAAATTTGTTCACAAAATGAGAAATTGTTCATAATGGTCAAATAGTGTTCACCTGAACAGTAGATGGACCTAAAAGTATATTTCATTGTACAACTGGTTGCACAAAAACATTCAGTGAGACTTCTGAACAGTATGAAAGTTATAAAATAAATGAATTTAACTTAAGAAAAGTATATAAAAAATTAAATGTAATAATATAGATTTTATTTAATCAATCTCCAGTTGACCATTAATAGTTCATCGATTTCCAAAGCACCTCTAAAGGTTTATCATTTCCTTTCAAATTTTTATCGACCCATTGGAAATCCTGCTGGAAAAGCTATATTTTCTCTCTTAGAATTTTGTTACAAATAATATCTTTTTAAAATTAATATCAGTAAATATCCCATAAGAAGTAACAATATATATTATGGATCCACATGAATTATCTACAAAGAAATAAAATTAAAACATACTTTTGTAGGATTATGATTTTTGCAATTAGAAACAGTAATTCACTTTAATTACTCAATTCTAAAGCCATGTACTATAAGATTGAGTAATTAATGGATTCCAGTGATTACTTCATATTCCTGGACTTAGTTTCTGACTATTAACCATTTTTAATAAGAGCAGGATTTGCATTCACAAATCTGACAATCATCTTTTCTTTTTTATATTACTCAGACTATTAATGTGAGATTCAAATGCTATAATTTCGAGTCTATGCCAAAATGAAGATATGACTGTAATACTATTGTTTGTTGACTCAACTTTACAATAGATAATTTGAAGAATATAGTAATTGCAGATCTTGAAGGTAAACAAGACATGATGCTCTGTTTGTTTTTTACCTTTTTTTGTGTGTATGATGTTCAAGTATTGAAAAACAAGTAAGTCTTGATAAATATTTTAAATCTTTTATGAGCTTATTCCAAACTTTGTGTAATTACATTTAAAGTATTATTTTTAATGTCAAAATCAGTTTTCATTTTAAAAAAAAACATAAAAATTTTGGCTAGAGGATCATTTCAAATTTATTGTAATTTTGCCAAATATTTATGCTTTAAAATCTGTAAAGCGTATACATTCCTGAAAAAATATGATATATCATTTCATATTAATGTTTAAAAAAGTATGACTAGTTTCAAGGATTAATAATATATAGCTAAAAAAATGTTTCATTATTTATTTACTTAATAAATTAAAACATAAATTTTAAATCAGTTTATGAGACCAAGTTTTGAAGATGCATCAATAGGAGACTATTCCACGAATATAATAATTTTTTTTAAAGATAGATTAATGTTAATAAATTATAATCATTTCTTAATTCATTATTTGTTATTACTAAATCAGTATTGAAATATTTAAATTTGAAATCTATAGTACCAAGAAATTTGAAATAATTGTTATAAATTTGTTTTTACAGCAAAAATTTGAAACATCTGACTATAAACAAACCCATATTAATTCCGTTGAAATTTAAAAACAACTACATAGTTTTATAAATAATCATGAATGATAGTTGAAGCTAGAGTGCTAAGTCATCATCATCATCATCAACCATTATCAATCCACTGCAGGATGAAGGTCTCTCCAAGTTTAATCCATCTTCTCCGATCTTTAGCTTCTCTTCTCCACATCACCCCTACACATTTTCTTATTTCATCCATCCATCTTACATGTGGTCTCCTTCTGGGTCTTTTACAATCTCTTGGAATCCAGTTTAAAATTTCAATTGTCCATCTATTATCATCTCTTCTAGCAATATGTCCAGCCCAACTCCACTTCAATCTTTTAATTTTTTCAATGAGGTCAGTAACACCTGTTTGTTCTCTTACCCATACATTGCGTTTTCGATCTCTTCTTGTTACTCCCAACATACATCTCTCCATACTTCTTTGAGTGGTCTGAAGTCTCTGTATTGATCTTCTATTAAGTGTCCAAGTCTCAGATCCATAAGTAAGAACTGGTAAAACACATTTGTTAAAAACCTTTCTTTTCAAACACATAGGCATATTTCCTTTTAATACCAAAAGCACTCCAACCAAGTTTAATTCTATGATTAATTTCCTCTATTATGTTTCCATCTGTATTAATAATCTGACCAAGGTATTTGTAACTCTTAACTTCTTCTAATTCATCATAATCAATCTTTATTTTCATATTTTGAGCAAATCGATTAAACATTACTTTAGTCTTTTTAACATTTATCTTTAGTCCTACTTTCCTACTTTCATCTGATAACTCCTGCAACATTTCCTGCAGCTCGGAAGCATTATTTGCAAAAACAACTACATCATCTGCGAAATCTAAATGACTTAAATAATCTCCATTTACTTTCACTCCTTTAGTTTCCCATTTTAATCCACAAAATACTTCTTGCAGCACTGCTGTAAAAAGTTTTGGAGATATGGAGTCACCTTGTCTTACACCTTTCTCAATGTTGACTTTCCCAGTATCATTATGTAATCTAATTGTTGCTGTTGCATTTTTAGAAATATTCTTTAAAATATGACAATATCCTGGATCTATACCTTGATGATCCAATGCTTTAATCACTGAAGAAATGTTTATAGAATCAAATGCCTTTTCATAATCTACAAATCCAAAACATAATGACAACTCATATTCATTTGTCCTTTCTATAACTTCTCTCAATACTTGAGATATGATCTACTGTACTAAAACCACTTTTAAATCCAGCTTGTTCTCTTGGTTGGTGAAAATCCAAGGTTCTCTGTAGACGAGTTGTAATTATCTTGGTAAAAATTTTATATAAAACTGATAAAAGGCTGATAGGTCTGTAATTTCTAATATCTTCTTTATCACCTTTTTTAAATATTAATATTATTACTGCATTCTTCCAATCATCCGGTACATCTTTATCATTTAGACATTTGGTATATAACTTTGCTAATATTTTTTCTGTTTCTTCACCTGCTTCTTTTAATATATCAATTATAATTCCATCACTACCTGGAGCCTTTCCTTTTTTCATACATTTAATTGCATTTCTCACTTCTTCATTTAAAATTCTGGGCAATTCGGAAGATGTAATAGATATAGGAGGTACTTGTTCTTTATTACTATATAATTCTTGATAAAAATCTTCTACCAATTTCATAATGTCATCCCTCTTTTTAGTAATAATTCATCTAAGTAGTTTATTGGAAGTAGTGTATTAAATTGTTCAATTAAAAATGTTAACTTTGATTGTTTAGTACGAGAAGGTTATGCATGTCAATATTCTTTTGAATCTTATCTGTAATTATTGCGTTAAGATAATCTCAAATTAATTTTTGCATTATTAAATAGTATAGCGGCATAAAATTCTGGTGGAATTTTGTGGGGTGAAATTAATTTTCAGATTGTCAACTTTTATTATTGTAAGAGGAAGCCAATTAAATGTTATCAGATCTTCAAGATTATTCTTTAATACTTAGGTATTTAAGTGTGATGATGAATTTCTTGCATATGTAATAATTGTGACAGTACAATCTAAAGATTATACTATGAATGAACTCTCGGATACTGTGTTCTATTTTTTAACAACAAAAAAAAAAATTGTATAAATTTTAAAAGATAGTGAATCTTTATGAAATATCCCTGGGAGTAAAATTATTTGATATTTGCATATAATTTTTAAGAAAATAATTGGCTATAGTTCTAACTAGAAATTATATTAAGTCTGTTAATTAAGTCAATGATTAATGCAAAATCTACTTGCAAAAAATTGTAGTTGATAAGATTAAATTCTCTATCATAGAGTGTTGTTTTATAAATTTTGAAAACAGCTAGATAATTATTTTTTTTTTAAGTAAAAATTTTTATAAAATTTTATTTTTTACTTTATTTTTTTAAATATGATTAAAAATGACTGGTTCTCTTATCATAAAATATATTAAATTTATGAATTTTGATGGGTTTTTTTTTTCATTTGTTTATTGAATTTTTTGCATAATTTTTTTTTAAACATGATGAAAAATGGCTGCTCTCATATCATAAAATATATTAAATTTATGAATTTTGATGGATTTTTTTCATTTGTTTGTTGAAATTTTTTGCATAAAATTATTCTCACAAATATCTTTAGGTCAGTATTTTCAAATATAATCATTCTTAATTTTGTCTAACAAAAAAAAAAAAGTCTTTAGAATAATGCCATTTTTGTACAAAAAGCTAGATTGGTGCTTAGATCTGGAAAATATAATGGATGGATACATAAATGTCCTTCATTAGTCATAGAGAAAAATATGGAAATACTATGAATAGGAACGTTTTAAGTTTGTATACATTAAATCAATTATTAACTTTGAATATTTGGATTATTTTTTTCTTTATATATTATAATGCAGTGGAGCAGAAATATAAATTATATTTTTTTGTTCTAAATCCTCCTCACCTATATATGCATCATGTATAATAGCACATGTTTTGTTGATAAACTTTGAGTCGAATAAAATACATATTGGTTATTGAGCTGTAAGTTTACAGTACTTCTCAAAATGAACATATATATTTTCTAATATTTATTTATAAATTTACGTATATTATTTTGAAGAAATACAGACATCGATTTGTAATATTATTATATATATATAATACAAATTTTTTTATATATATAGTGCATTTATAAATTGAGTATATTAAAAAAAAAAAAATAGTTTTAATAATAAATTGAGGGATACATTTACATATATTTTACTGAATATGTATTCATTCATTCACTGAAATAATAAGAATAAGGTAAAAAAAAATTACTATATTGTATTTTTTTTTTAAAAAAAAAAAAAAAAATGAATAGCAAAATGTACGACTTTTTTAAAATAACCTTATTATAAAACTTTTAGCATTAAGCTTAAAAAATATTTTATTATATTGAATACTGCATATTAAATTCAAAAAGAATAATAAATGAAGAATAAAATGTATGTGTTTTCAACATAAACTGAAGAAACTTTATTAAAAACATGATTGTGTATGATGGTCTGAGATGGAAAAATAGCCTCTGATATATTATAAAATTTATTTACACATTTTTTTTTTTAAAAACATGATGAAAAATGGCTGCTCTTATATTATAAAATATATTAAATTTATGAATTTTGATGGGTATTTTTGTTATTGAAATTTTGTTTGTTTATTTATATGTTTTATTGGATAGCATATAAATGGCATGTATATTGATACTGCATAGTTTGTGGCTTCATTGTATATGGTGGTCCACTTAGTAGCGGAAAGCAATTTTTTTTTAAATTCATTATTGAGGGTAATTGTTTTAGATGTGAAATATAATGCTTGGTATAATAATATAAGTGTCTTTAAATAAAAAAAGCAATTTTCTAATCTTAAACATTTTACAATCTTTGTTGTAAATTTAGGTAAAAACTTTATTCCATTTGCAAATTATTTATTAGTTCAGTGTGAAATTGTTGTAGTTTACAGATTTTTATGTGTTGAATTTTGACAAGTCTCTGTTTTACTTGTTTTGAAATATGCTACATTTAAAGGTTGCCTTTAAGTATTCTTCAATAATCATCTTAGTTTATATCATGGGAAAGCAACTTTCATTAGCTTTTTGTATAGTGATCACATAGAATATGTTGTGATTTATACAATTTTTGAAAGAGTTGTAAATAGAATATTAGGAGAATTGAAGTCATTTGTAAGGTTGTTTATGCTTGATTTTGCAGCATATTTTCTTATAATTTGTTTCCAATGAATATATATTTTCAGATTTTAAAATTGAATGTATAGTAAAAAGATGTTGCCATTTTGCCCCTCTCTTTCAATCCACGCATAAAAATGAAGAACAAGTTAGGTATATAAAAATCTAGACTAAAACCACATTTATAATAGTCAATATCATGATATATTAAGTACACTGAGGAGGCAGTGAAAATTTTTGACAAAAGTTTTTTTTTGTAATTTTATCTAAAAAAATGGCCATTTATAGTAGAATTAAATATTCTTTAATTTTATTTAATGAAAAAAAAAATTATATTTTAATTTGTTGTGTTTTTCTTTTTGTTAAAGTCTTTTGCATACTAATTTTTATGAATTTTTACTTTTAATTAAATCTAGAAATAAAAAGCATTTTTTAAAAAAAAAACTTTAATATGTATATATATTAAAAAGTTGGGTTTTCTTAATAATGCTAAATATTTTTTAATTGGGTAATTGCTATTTTGTGGTTAATTATAAATTAGCTAATATATATTATATATTGTAATTAATTATTACCTTCACTATTACATTAATCTTATTGCAAAGGGCATAATTTTTAATATAATTGAACATTGTGTTAAAATTTGATTACTAAAAATTGAGATTGTAAAAAGGAGCAAGAGTATTGAATGGTTACTATATTCATCACTAATTTTATAATGGTAAGAAAGAACGTTATTTATTTTTTTTTACTTTACTAAATCATACACAAAACTTATCAGAGATAAAGTAACTATGGAGAGAAATTTTATTTTAATTTTTGTCATTAAAAAATTAGATTTTAGCACCTTAAGAATAATTTTATGCATTTGAAGAATAATTTGTTTATTACATCTTACTTTACAATTTTATAAACAAAAAAAAATGCATTTCTTGAATGCACAAAATTGTTCATAAATTACTGGAGTCTAATTTTGTTTACCATTAAAATAATATTATAAATATTCAACATTGTATTTTTTACATAACAAAATTTTTTTTTATCAAATTTTAATACAAGAATCAACCACGTTTACAGTTTTATCTAATTTTGTTGATGATGATTTAGTAGTGTTAAAGTGGTGAGTTCACAAATCACAGCTCCAACTCTTTTTCTAATACTCAAATGTTTTATGAATTCTCAAGTAATAAACCATTCAACTATTTTTATAGTGCTGCATGATTTAAAATAGTACTTGAGATATAGAGTTTAGAGTTCAGGATCCATTTTTGGTGTTCATTATTATCACGAATTCCTAAGAAATAAACTATTTGATTAATTAATTAATTTAATTTTGATAAATTTCATGTATGTTGTTGATGTGTAAAAACTCATTGCTTTAGTAAAATAAAATATATTATTTGTACCATTTAAATTGTAAGTTTTGTATTTGGTTTTTTTCTTTCCCAGTTCAATTTTACATACTATAATTTATTGATAAAAAATAAAATTGAAATTTATTTTTTGAATCTTTAGAAAATTAATAATAGCTTAATCAAGTATTATAAAAAAAATTACAAATGTTTCTACTTTATTATCATTATTTTTTTAACAAGAAAGAATATAGCAGGAAACATTAAATAAAATTTTGAGAATATCAAAATTTTTATTATTTTAATATCAAAATAAATTAAGATTTTATTGCATCTTGAGAAAGTATAATACTAAAAAATAGTGATCAAAATTATTTTTCATTTTATTTGATGAAATATTATGTTGAAAATTGTGATCCAAAATGCTACTGAGGCACAGTATCCCAATATCTTCATATATGTTTGGCCACATATATCTTTGGGTCATGTGACCTGAGATATTAATAATCCTCTGGTTAACTAACAACTATCAGACAATATTGATTGTTCAGCGAAAGATAGCTTCCAGTAAAAGAAAAAGCTCACCAATTAGTTCATATCAATATGATCATTTTAATCATGGCAACCAATGCAGTATCATATTAAATACATTACACACTGGACAAATGAAGCACTTTGAATCATACAGGCTTGCAGTAACATGATGGTCATGTGAAGCCATTGTATTATGTGACATAAATAAGTCATGAGATAGTCATATAAATCTATAAATTACATCTTTTTCTGAAATTTGGAGTTTAAATTATTTTAAAATAATACAATTTTCAAAACACAATGTAGACAATTATACTAAAAATATTCATTTTTTTTAATTTTCTAAGAAACTATCAATATTATATATTAGCTGTTGATAGTTTTTATGAATCTTATATTACTCTGTATTATACTACATATAATAAATTCAGTGATCCTTATTTTGAATTATAATCTACTGTGTACTTTTTTTAATAATGTGATATTTTACAATATTAAGTAAACAATAGTGTATTAAAAATAATTTAAAACATTAAGGGGGGATCTATTATAACTTAAAAATCAAATTTATTATTTCTAGTATCTATTGACTTTAAATGTATACTTTATATTACCTTAATATATATTTAATAATAAATCTTAAATGATAATTATTTTATTCATTTTTGCATTTTAATTTTTTATTTCTAAAGTGCATTTGTAATAATAAAGTTGTATCTTATCTTATATCTGATAAGCTTCCTATTTTAACATAGTTTAATGCTATATATACCTTAGCACAATAGAATTGGATATTAGTGTTAATTAAATAAAGTGTCCTAAATGGAAGCTCAACCTGTTACTTCTTTTACATAAATATTATGTAACCTCCAGAAGAACTGATTATTCTGACTGTTTATTTTAATATTATTTGTATTTAATTCCCCCCCCCACCAATGCTATGACATATAAAAAAAATTATGCAATCATTTGAAATGTTCCTTTTTATTTACGTAACAATAAATCAATAATAAATAAAATTATAAATAACATTATTTGGAAAAAGTTACAGTAAATATATAAATGATAAATATATACACAAATAAATACTAAGCATATTAGAAAAATATATTTATCATGATTACTCTGACAAAAAAGAAATGATAGAACTATAAAATGAAATGTAAACAATATTTCTAATTAGATTTAAAAAGCCAAGCTATATAGGAGAAACCAAAAAAAAAATTAGATTCAAACATAGAAATCAGTAATTTATAAACATATAATAAAAAATACCTGCATGCAATAATATATATATAAAATAAAAAGAATGGGGGGAGGAAAGAAAGGAAGTTTTAATAATTTAAAAAAAACAAGACATGACATGAATGAGCATAAAAGAATTATTTGATGTAATCTTGAAATTAATATCAAGAATAATAAAAATAGTAATATAAATACATGCTACATATTTTTATCATTCATCTACAGGAATATATATTCAATTCATATTTTTATTATGATTATGTAAATCAATATTTGAATCATGGATGATTATCATCATTATTAGCACCACCATAGGTACCCATTTAACTCATTACAGGAATTGTTTTCATTATTCCTTCATCAATTCTCATTACCTAACATTCAATTATATAAATGTGTGCTTGTGTATATATATTAACTTTGCCTAAAATTTCAGTATAATATATATATATTATAATAAATAATAATAAAAATTATATGCAATAGCTATTTAAATATATAATTATATATAAAAGGCATTTTTCAGGACATTGTTTCATGCCTTTGTCAAATATTAAGCATATACTAAAAAGGTTTTTTATGTAAAATTATTAATAAGATATGTATTTATATAGCTGTTGTATATGATTTATTTATTATAATTCATAGGGGAAAAAATGCATAATGCATTGATTTCCATTTTTGGTAATATATATTGTAACCTTATGGTTGGGCTCGATGTTTGTCATCCCTATTTAAATGGTCAATTGTATAAAATTTTAATTAATAATAATTAAATATATTATTAAATATATTAAATAGGTATATTATATCAGTGGTGTGTTATCATGGTTGCTAAATTACATAAAAATAAATAAATTTCATTAATAAATCTCCTGACAGTGATAAAGAATTGGACTGTTCAAGATGTGTGCTAGGCCCTCTGCCAGATTGTGAATGAGACTTTTTATATGCAGTCTGTCAGATGGACTAATTTCAATAGTTTTGGAAGAATAATTTATTAATGTTATGATTAAATTAAAAGCTAAAAGCATTGAAATATTTTGGTATTTTGTTATTATTAAATAATAGTCAAGAAGACTTAAAATTGTAGTTATTCTAAATTATTTTTTATAGTTAATTATAAAGCATATTTTATTGCAATTTAAAATAGTTTTGAACAGCTTAATTAGTTAGCACTTATGCTTATAGATGGAGAATTATTAATTGTATATTAACCGTATGCACATGTAACAATTCAATTGATCTGTTTATTTGTACAATCATCCTCTCTGATGAAAGTTAATAAATAGACTAACATAGATTTTTAAAAAGAGGGAAACTGGAGACCAGAATGGAAGAACTGAATTAAGAACTGAAAATTAAGGGGAAACTGGAAATTATTAAAAGTAAAATTGAATTTAAATTGAATTAAAAATGGAATTGAATTGGATTTTAACTTTAAGTAATGGAGTAGGAACTCCATTTGACCTATACACATGAAACACATCACAACTATCAATTGATAATCATCATAGTTCACGTTTAAAATTTGTAGACATATCAGAGAAAAAGCCCATCAAAATGGAATTCAAATTTAAACACAGAAGTTCGAAAGCTTGAAATTTTACTCTCTATTTTATAACTGTTTTAATTATTATATTTATTGTGTGCATTATAAAAGTAATTATGACTTATTTGGGATAGCAAGAAGAAAGAAAAGATAATTATTTTGTACTTTCGATCAGAATAAATTCAAAGTAGTAGAACAATGATAGGAGACACTTAATGTCTTTTATTGCAATTTTGATTTTATAAGGCACTTGTGACATGTTTAAACTAATGTGAAATGTTATATTAAAGCTAATTCCAACTTTCACAATTTTATTATGCTATATTAATTTCATTACGTGAAGAAAATATTTTTTTTTTAAAAATGTTATATTGCAATTAAATAAAAGCACAGCAATAGCACCTAATAAAATAATATAAATGAAGACTACATTATAAAAGTTTACAAAATATTTACTAAGACTTTTAATATGAAGTATTTTCAACATGGCCTTAAAACACGTTAGGGCAAAAATGTCATCTTGTAACTTCCTGTAACAAGTGAAATTAATATGTTTATTAAATTGAGTTGCAGAATCTCACTAAAAGTGATCAAATGTAAACTTAAATTGATATTTTAAATAATTTGTGTTAATCATATTGTGGATCAGATTTGTAATGTGTTAATTATTGAATACTGCCATTAGTCATACGTGATGGAAATAAGAATCAATGTTTATTTCCATTTTTTTTTCTTAATTTCCAGAATAGCAAAGTATTGAATTTAACAGATGAAAACTACAATTGTTTATAGATCTAGCAATGTACTATAATTACAATTTAAACTAACAAACAAATAAGAAATATACTCATGTGAAAAGTATATTTATCAATCATATAATGCTGCAGATTTTAAATGGTTGCAATCAAGATTTCGTTCTCTTAGTTTCACAAGAAGAAATGTGAAACAAGAAGTTTATGTAGTGATCGTTGATTATTATTAATATTATATATATATGTATTGTCTTGTAATATTCTATACATTATTATTACAGATATAAAAAAACCGGTTTGTGTAAAAAAAAAAAAAAATTAAATTTGTGATAAATATAAATTTGATCAAATATATATATAAAAAAGTAAAGTAATCTTATTTATTATAAATTTTGTTCATATTTAAAATATGGACACAGGTAAGAAGGTTAAAAATTCTCACAATAAATTATCACAATTTTTTCTTAATATTTTTCTTTCTAATTGATAAAAGCTACAATCATTGAATAATAATAATAAATGGGTAGCATTCAACTTTGGTTAATTTAAGTGCATTAAACATGGTATTTGATATGTGTAATACTTAACTAATTAATATTTAATGATGACTATAGTTACAGGTCATTCTTGAATTGATAATGATAGTTATAATTTTTTTGTGTCAAATAGTAATATATTCCATTTTGCTTAGTGTCTTTATATATTCATGGTAAGTGATTTTAGCATGAGATTTGTCTGTTATCATGTTGAATAATTATAATAAGTGTATAATATTTTGAATATGTAGTAGATCCATGTTGGATCACATCAGGTGTACTTACTCTTTTACCCTGAGTAATGATATAAATAACCATTGTGTGTGAATCATGAATGATTCCCATGAAACTTTGAGCATATTAAGGCCATACTTTTGTAGTGTATTGATCTAGTTATTAAATAAAGAATTGATTGTCCCTTCCATTGTCTCATATTTCTAAAGGTGATTCAGAAGCAAAACCAGGATTTCAAAGTATGTGTTGGTATAGTTATTTCATACAAGGGATTGACTGGCCCTTCCTTTTATATCCCTAAAGGTGCTCCGGAATTGTCACCGGGATTACAGACCATTTGTAGTCACAAGATAACTGTGGTCTAGTTTGTTGTTTGTTCTCTTTGCCTTAGCTCAACCCTATTACATCTCTGGATATATCATATGTTTTATTATGTTCCATATTTCTAAATTCTAATAGTTTAGTATTGATAACAGCAGAATCGTTTCTGAAATATAGTATTTGAAAATGTAGATTGTACTTAGAATTGAGCAAAATGATGCTAAACTGTAATATTAGTTAAAAGTTATTTTATGTAGTAGATTGTTATTTAGTACCTATCCATTCGAGATGATTCCATCTATACCATTAAGCTATGTTATTTATCATTTGTATTCAATTTGTTTTAGAGTGTTGATATTTTTCTTTAATGTTAAAAGAGTCATGTAATATAAAATTTAATAATTGAAAGGTATAATAATAATAGTATTAATTCTTAAAGCAGTGTTGGTTTTTTAATAGCCTAAATAAATGGATTAAAATAAGAAGTCAATAGTTTTTAATAACTTATAATAGCATAAATTGTTATATCTTAAATATATTCATTGTGTTATCTTGTATAATAATATTAGTAGATTATTAACCATTGAACAGGAATTTTGAAATACATTGCCTCTGCCTAGTTGAAGTGAATAAGTTCTTAAAATCATGCTGTTAACAAATAGGTAAAATATAAAATGTATTATAAGTCAAAATAAACTCAGTGTAAGTAATAGACTTAAATAATAATTAATCAAAGATAGTAATCGATTAAAATAGTAAATAGATCCTAAGAGATCTTCCCTTAGTAATATGATGATGTAATAAAACCTTGTTCTGTATAGATTTCTGTTCACAATTGTTCATGATTGTATATATTTCTTTATTGTTATTATTTTACAACTTGTAAATAATGTAAATAAATTTTGTTTGAAAATATATTTAGTTGCCTGTGGCCTTATTGCTAAACACTGTTCATACTGTTATTGCTATTGTTATCAACATATTTGATTGTCATAAAAATAATCATCAGTTAATATAATAAATTTTATTATGCATTAGTATATCACAATAAGTTTTGCTAAGCTCTTACATTTAAGACATATGAAGTTTTATTGCTTATTGATCAAAACACTGTTGATCTTAAGCACATGTATTATTTTTAAATAATGTTTTAAAGATGAAATATTCAGTTTAGGAATAACATGTTTACCTAAATCATTAGATACATCATTCACTGATCTTGGTCATATTGTCCATGGTCATCAAATAAAAGATAGTTTGTAGATTATTATATTTACTTTATTAAAAAATTATTAATACTGTACTTCATAAAATTTAAAGTTCATATTATTGTTAGTATTGGAATTGCCAAATGTTCTTTATTAATTTCATTTTTGTTTTATGAGCTATCTTTTAGCTTTGCTTGCTATATTTAGGTAGTGGTAAAATCTCTTTCACTGATCCAAATTTATATTTACTCATATTCATGCTAGCCAAGTCTTACTCCTTTGGATTTTATCATGTTCGGGCTGAGCCGAGATTGTTTTGAGATAGTAATATATTTTATTTTAATATTATTCTCATGTATGCATATATGTAGATGGTTACAATATATATATATATATATTAAAATGAAATCAAAATAAGAAAATGAAAAGTATAGATTACTGCTTGAAATATAGCATTGCTGTGATATATATATATATATAACTCTAATTTACAAGTATAACACTACTTGACCGAACTCATTTTCATGATATTCTATCTAATCAATATTAAAGAATATTTACTAATCATTTTAAGGCTATAAATTATTGTCTATTTTTTAACCCAGATATAAATTTAAAGTCTGTTAAAGATTAATATATCAAGTACTAAATCTCAGCAAGAATATTATTTGTCTCTTTTTCTTGATCAAGTATGGTATGTTCAACATATAATAAAACTTATGAAACATGATTAGATATACGTATCTAAGATATATGAAATCATATTTAAATATATACGATAAAGCAGTTAATAAAACTGTAAATAAGCTTAATATATAGTCACTCATAGTAAGGAGTTTTCGCAAACTGAAAGGAGACTTTGATTGTTGTTGAGAATTTAAAGGAACCAATTAGCACAAGTTTCTCATGTCGAATCCATATGTTCTTGTCATTACAGCTGTTATTTATGTGATTATTCATATAATAAATGAATATAAGAGGGAGTAGAAGATTCTCATTTACAAGCATGCATCACTGGCATAGTGATTTTAGTGGCATTTTATCTTTGAGTTTAAATGAAGAAACACCTGATCTTTCTTCTTAGTTGCCTGATAGTTCTTAACTGAAATGAATTGTATCTTATTTTTTTAAAATAGATATTTACAATCATGTCAGACAAAACTTAAATTATGGTCCCAAGATGCTATGAAGCTGCAATCAAAACCGCAGTTGGCAACCTAAGACAGAAGATGGTAAGAATCTTCTGACTATGTAATCAGGCTAGCATTTGATGATGATATTTTATTTAGATAACTACACCTGCAGATTATTTTCTAAAGAAGGCAGATTGCATGAATTGGAAAACTGTATTATTAAATGGGACATTGATGTTGGAATTCTTGATTTTAGAAAAAAGTTTACAGATAATTGATTTAAAAAATGGATTTATATTTTACTACAAAGACACAAATATTGGAATCATATGTGCAGTGGGATTCATTATAAATAAAAAATTGAAGAAAATTGATGGTATATCAGACAGAAATGCAGTTATTTCAGCAGATTTTTGCCCTAATAAGTTATATGGATGTATAAAATGCTTTTGGTCAGATTAAACTACATTTTGAAGTTGTCATAGGATGCTTTAATACTAGAACTGGTAAAAGATGAAAGTGCTATGAATAAATTTGTTTATGATGATAGACATGAGAAAAACTTTATACTATGAATTCTTTTTTTGAGAAAAATGTTATGTGGTCACAATTACATGGAATCATCCAAATGAAGGTAGAACAGAATTGGATTATATTTTGACTAACAGAAAATATATTATTTCAAGATTGTAATGTTCTTAATAGATTTAACTTAGAAAGTGATCATGATTAGTGAAATGTAAGATATGATTGCTAAATATGAGAAAAAAAAACTATTAACAAAAATAATATTCACAATTGATATTTCTAACTTTTAGAAACATTCCCTTAAATTTAAATTAGAATTTGTAAATCAATTTAAAATATTAACAGATTTTGAAGATGATTTAAGATTTGAATGAAATCAATAGGAAGATAATTGATACACTGTTAAGGACTGCATCAAAGATAGCTAATATAAAAAAATAGCAATTAACCTGCAAATTTCCTATTGAAACAAAACAATTTATGAAAAAAAAAGACATGAAAATGTATAAAAATGATCCATTAATAAGAACTGAAAATCTAGAGTTTTGCAAAATGATATGAAAAATAGATAATAATAGTAATATAAGAAAATATAATTATGAATTAATGAAGAAATCTATAGCGGAGAAAAGTTTCAAAAGTGTGAAACAACATTTTGTATTGGTAGGAAACATTTCCACGGTAAGAAGAAAAGATGCAATTATTACCATAAAGAGAAATTACATCAAAAAATGTGTGAAAGATTCTGTAAAGAATAAAGACCAATAAAAAATATCCCCTAAAATTTCTCCATCTTCTGAAAAGAAATAATGATGGAATTATAATCAATATCTTAAAAGAAGCAGGTAAAGAAATAGAAAAATTGTTGACAGTTTTATTTCAAATGTCTAAATGATAAAGATGTGTCAGATAGTTGAAAGCTTGTAGTTGTAATGTTGATATTTATGAAAGATAATAAAGAAGATATTAAAAATTATTAGTCTTCTATTACACAGAAGGTAAACTCTTCATACAGTAGCGCCATTCAGTGCAAGCCAGAGTATAAAATCCTTTTGCATCCATTGATTATTTTGGCTTGTACTGAGTGGCCCTACTGTATGGAGAGTTTAGCCTCTGTGTAAATAGCTTGTATAAACATAAAGAATGGTGACCATGTGATGTTTAGTGGTTTAATAGTTTTCTGTTTTATATAAAATCATTACCAGGATAATTATAATCCGTCTACAATAACTTTGTATTCTAACTAACTAAAAGAACTAGCTGGATTTAAAAGTGGCTTTATTACAATGGATTATATCCAAGTATTGAGAGAAGTTATAGAAAGATTCAGTGAATATGGGGTTATTATGCTTCGGATTGGTAGATTACGAAAAAGCATTTGATTTTCTGAAGAATATTTATTAAACTGCAACAGCAACAGTTAGATTACATAATGATACTAAGAAGATTAACATTAAGGTGTACAACAGGGTGATTTTATTTTTCCAAAACTTTTATTGCAGTTTATAAGAAGTAACTTTGTGAATTAAAGCTAAGAGATTTAAAGTGAATGAAGATTATTTAAGTAATGTAGATTTTTTATATGGTGTGATTGATTTTGTGAATAATGTTTCAGAGCTTCAGGAAATATTGCATGAATTGTCAGATGAAAGTCACAAAATATAATTAAAAATAAATGCTAAAAAAGACTAAAGTAATATTCAATGGATTCTCAAAAGAAAAAAAAAAGTAAATTAGAAGAGTTTACTCATATTATTAATAGTAACGAAATACTGGATGAAATTAATCACAGAATTAAATTTGGATTGAGTGCTTTTGATAGAAATAACATTAATATTAAAAGAAATATGCCTTTGTGTTTGAAAAGAAAGATTTTAATAGATGTTTTTACAACTTCTTATTTATGGATCTGAGACTTTTGAAGGACAATATAAAGATTCCAGATCACTCGATAAAGTATGAAGAAATGTATGTTAGGAACAACAAGAAATCAAAAAATGAAATATATGGATAAGAGAACAAATTGATATCATTGATGTTGAAAGAAGAGACTGAAATGGAGCTGGATTGGGCATATTGTTTGAAGAGGTGATGATAGATAGACACTTGAAATTTTAATTCAAATCCCAAGAAATTTATAAGACCCAGAAAGAGATCACATGAAATGGATGCATGAAGTAAGGAAGTTTTCTGGTATATTGTTGAGAAGAGAAGCTAGAAATCAGAATAACTGGATTAAACTTGGAAAGGGATCTTTATCATACAGTGGATTGATAATGATTGAAGATAATGATCTTTTAAAAGATACTAATTACTGTTTTGATCTGTACTTGAAGTCTCATTCATGTGTTTTTCATAGTATAATATCAATCTTGCTCAGTACACAGACATGATGACATTCGATATGCAAATTAGAAAGATATAATGACATGGTAGTTATCAGTACTTCCTTTGCATTGTTATGGATTACTCATTTATTTCTAGTTTGATTAGCTGATTTAAAACTATTTTGATTAGACTTATCACTTGATTGAAAGAGACATTGGTGAGTTATTTAAAGTTGTCTGAACATTTTTCTATCAAATTTCATAGTAGTAATGAAATTACAGTGAAGCTGTGATAAACCCTCAATCAATATATACTATTTCAATTATATGATATCCAATATATATATAATAATCTTAAAATTTGTAAATTTAATAAATTTTATGGTATGGCCACAGATATTTTGCTATCTTGGAGTGCTATATGTGATAACATGAGTTACGTTGAATACACATACATTTTATTCACTGTTTTGATTTGGCATAATATTCACATGATGAAATATTCTCTATACATAAAGCTGAAATTTAATAAAATTTGTTATGTTCTTGTAGTGATGAAATATTTAAAATAATAACTATAAAACATTCTTACTATTGTATCAGCTTAAGATAGGGAAAACAGAAATTCTGAAGTCGATACATACTTAAAAACATCAAAACAATTAAAAAATCTGTTGTCTGTTGATAATGTGATTGCTATTAATGTTTTTGTTAAGGAAAAAAAGTACTGAAGAAAAATGATATCCAAAACATATTTAATTGGGATAAAACTGATATTAAATTGCTTATTTTATTTAAAAAATAAAGATATAGTATGGTAAATTTTTATTATTTTTACTTTTTATAAAATATATATAAGTGAACACGCACAATTAATATGCAGTGCATGTAATGAACACGCACAATTAATATGCAGTGCATGTAAATGTGCTTTCTCAATTTATTATTTTATTTATACTATAATTTGAATTTATATATGCATATTTTTTAGGAAAAATATTGTATGTATGTGTGTGCATGTGTTGAAAAATATTGTACACTTGCAGTTAAATAATCGTTTATGTATTCTACTGTAATCAAGCTTATCAACAAATCATCAGCTGTTATTTGAGATTTATGTGAGGGGATCTTGGAACAAGGTTATGCGATGTTATAGCTCCTTTGTAAAATAATTTTATAGAGAATATATATATAATTGTCATTTTAATGTGTTCATAATGTCCTTTTTTCAAAGCTTTCTTAAATTATAAGAAAGCATTGCAATTTTTTTATTGTCAAAGTGGATTGGTTGAGAGGTTTTAAGTGATATTTTTTCCTTCAATTTGTTTTTCCAGACTGCATTAAATTTCATGCCAGGAATATCCTTTTTCATATGTTGGACATACCAATTGTAGGATTAATTTCAGAAAAGAAATACTCATTTTTGATGTCAATGGTAATATAGTTCATTGGCCAATTAGTCAAATATATAACAAATATGATAGTAATTTTAGTAAAGTCACACATACTTTGAATGAAAAATGTGACTTTAACAACTCTTTTTGTTTGTTTGTATGTGTATTTGCACATGATAAAATGTGGTTACTTGTTTACTCCAGGATTGACGAAGCATTATTATACTAATAATATCTGTTTCAGTGTATTGTGTTTTCTTAAATAACTCAATCATCTATCTCTGTGATTGAGTTTGCACTTGTTTTATATTTAGTTTTTTTGCCCCACACATTAAATACCAATAATCATTTCCTTTTTTTTTTGACTTCAAATCTATTTGTTTTTCATAGTTATTTCTTTTTTCAAGATAAAAGTTTTTTTTTCTTAAGTTTTTTTTTAGAAATGTTTATTTCCATCATATGAGGTTCTACCATCAAACTAAGGAGAATGAATAAATTGCACTTTAGATGTTCTATATCATTGTCGCAAAAGAAGTCATTAGCAATCTCTTCAGCAGATAATATATCTGTAAACAGTTTGTTTTCATCTTTGATCGAGGAGTTGGTGGAATACCCAAAAAAAATCCTGTCATTCTCTAGTGGGTGATTGTGTTGTAGTGCATGCTTCTGCCACTACTTGTTTTTTGTAAGGATACCCCTCAATCAATCGGTCAAGTTGTAGTCACGCGTACTAATTTTCTTTGTTAAGTGTATCTTGCTTATTTGTCATTTTTTGTAATGGGATGAAAAGTTGGGACAATGTGACATTATGTTTTCTATTAGAGAAAACATCATGGGAAACAATTGTAATGCTTGAAACAGCTTACAAGCAAATTGCTCTATGAAAACACAAGTTTTTTTTCTTTCTTTTTTTTTCTTCATGTATCATAGCATCGGCCGGGAAGCGAACTCGCAACAACTGCATGTAAGGCAGTTGTTCTGACCTCTTGACCACCAATGCTTGACAAGTTTATGAGTGGTTTAATGGAAAAGTTCAAATTTACCATGACCCAAAAAAGTGTGGCAAGTGAAGTCCCATGTCAAGACAATGATGAGTTTTTTAAGACTCAAAAGGACATTGTTCACCCAGAATTCATTGGAAGTTGTCAGGCATTTTAACCATAAGTTCTGAAACATTTGTGTGATGCAGTAAATTGAAGTTGCCCTAATTTGTGGCAAAGTAGTCAGTGCAAGCTTCACCTCCACAACACATCAGTGCACAAAGTCTTTAGTGTGAAACAATATTTAATCAAAAACAGCATGATTCAGCTTATCCATCGGCTATATTCACCTGATCTTACTCCGTGTAACTTCTTTTTATTCCCCAAATGAAAAAATGCCTAAAAAAAAAAAGCTTTGCTGACTTGGAAGTCGGGAAGTAACAAATGATGGAGGTATTAAAAGGCATCATTTTGCAAGAATTTCAGGACTGTTTTAAAAATGAAAAACATGGTTAGAACAGTGCACTACATCAAGGACAATACTTTGAAGAAGATTCAATTTGTAATACAAAAAATAAATACACAATTTTTTTATTATAAAATTCCTGGGTTTTTTGAGATACTATATTGTAAAGGATAACTTGTATGATGTTGATACTTAATTTTTATAGGTTGTTTATAATAATTAAATGGATCTATTAAATTGGCTTCCATTTGATTGGTCACTGTTAGGGATTGGATTGTGTAATTTAGTACTTTGATGTATTCCGTGGTTTTCAAATTCAGAAATGTTTGCTAAACTCATAAGAATGCTCATTTATTTATTTTCTGAGGAGTCTTTAAAATTTGGATACTTGATAGAAAAAGAAATTAATTCATTCTTATCCTACTGACATTGTTTTTAATTTTTTGACCACATTATTATGTAGAAATAAATTTTAGCCATATTAAATGTTGTCAAAAACTAATACTAGTATATATTTTATCATGCAGATATCAAATACAAATTTAAATATTATAGTTTGCATGTTTTTAACATGTAGATTATTTCCAGCATTGGGAGTATTGAAAAATTAATCTATTTTGATTAAGTTTTAAATTAATGACCAACAGCTTGAAAAATTGAATTTTTGGATCTATTTAAAGTGGAAATCTAGAAAAATTTAAATTGGAATTGAGAAATGTAGTCAATTAAAAATAATAAAAGTTTTGGATTCTGTTTTTTAGGAAAAATAGAAACTATAAATTATTTTTGCTGTTACTATATAAAATATTTATAAATATATTGCTATTACAGTCATATATTTTGACCATGGCGAGTGATAGTAAAATTGCTGTGAAAGTATTGGCCAAAAATAGGTGAAAAACAGATTGTTGGAAAAGGATTTTTAAGTAAAATAAAATACTGCATATATTTTCATCTTAGTGCAAATGACAAAATATTTGAAATAGTCAAAATTTGGGCACAAAGAATGTCAGTTGTAAAATATTGAAATATATCTTAATCTCAAATATAGCTTCATCAAATTAATTTAGATTATGTGTGAGATCTTAAGTTTGCTAGCCAAAAGTAATAATGATTTTTTTTAGAAAATCCATGAGAATAATGTTAAATTTTTGACTTTGTTAATCCGATGAAGATGAAGAAGCAAGAAAGACTTGATTTTACTTAGAAAATGTTTGATTACCAAATTGCTTGTCTAATTTTTTAAAAATAGTATTTAATAGTATAGTAAAGCAAGTTATGGATCATTGAAAATAAAATGAAAATTTTTTGTAGTTATATGATGAGGATAGTTTTATTTGAAATCATTTAGATATCAAGATATGAATTTTAGTATTATATTAAATGAGAAATTATCTACAAAAGATGTGACTTGTATAGATGTTTAAATATAGAATGTAAAGCCATAGATAGATTGCTTCAACTTCCTAATGAATGGGTGGACTCTCTTTTAGGCAAAAAATAAGGAAAAAGTAAATGCAGTTCCTCAAAACAATACATTTATTGGTGAAGTAATTCTTAATTGCTGTAACTAATTTATAAATACTGTCGGAATAAGTTGTTCAATGTAAATTCAAGAGAATCCTAGTTCACAAGATAAAAGCTGATTTGAAATTTATTTACATTATATAATACTTGGTCAACTTTAATTATTTTGATTATATTTTTGATGCTATCTGTATTGCATAAGCTGCTTTTATTCCTTTTTTAATGAAATGCAGCCAAGGTTGTTGTTAAATTAACTAATTTAGTAGTGTGGACTTTTTTAAAAATTAACATTCTCCACTAATTATATGATTTGTTTTTCCTATAATTTTTTAAAGTAAAAACTGAGACATTAAAGCTATGGGCTGGTCATTTCCCTTTTTTGATTGCACTTGTTTGTGCTAATTTAGGAAAAGAGAGTAATGTAGCTTAGAATCTTTTAGCTTAAAATAGGCAAAACTCTCTCCATACAGTAGTGCCACTCTAAGCAAGAGAGAGTAATCAATGGATGCCAGAAGGCTTGTGCATAAAATCCCTAGCTAGTGCCTACTCATCCAATATCCCCAAACTAGTTTCTGGCTTATGGCCTTCGTCAGTGAGGAGCCTTGGATCTGAGAGCACTGCACCTAGATCTTAGGATCTAATGCAACCCTCCAGCACTACTGTATGGAGAGAGTTTTGCCTATTTTAACAACAGTTATGAGCAAGCATGGAAGATAGTGATCATGTGATGTTTTAAGGTTTAATCTTTTAGCTTGTTAATAAACAGAATCAATAGCTAGAAGGATAACTGATTTTAAACTTGAATTTATGCTTATACTTTATATCTTGTGATGACTAGAGATTATTTTTAATTAGTGTTGTTTTATTTTATCTATTTTAATTCAAACATTAAATTTCATAATTTTTAATTTTATTGTAGTGTTTACTTCAATAATATTTATTTTAGTAACTCCAATCAGTTAATATTTTCATTGCTTGTGATTGGATTTAAGTTAATATCTTTTTTATGTAACATTATTAATCTATTATTAAATAATTAAGCATAAAGATTCAAATGTTATTGTAAAAAGTAAATGTGAACTACTAATTATTTAATATTTAAATACATGTGCTTAACTTGGTTCAATTTTTTTCTTTTAATCATGAAATCTTCAATATATCTACATCTGCTTGTCAATCAATTTTAAGTTATTAGTTTATTGTTACACTCATTGAATCCTTGTCTAGTTATATTATTTTCTTTTCTGTTCTTACTTTAAATCAACTTTTATCAAAATTGTAAGATAATTAAAATGTCTTAGAATCATTATGTCAAAGGATCTTTTTATCTTCGTTTAATAAATAATAGTAAATAAAATTAGAAATTGAGTACTAGTAAAGAAAAAATGAAGTACTTTCTTAATTTTAGTTTTTTATGAAGATGGTGAATATACTGTTCATTATAAGACTTCATCAGCATTGGATTAGAAATGTGAAGTAAATGAGTGAAGTATAGCACCATTTTTGAAGGAAAAGGTAGACTTTATTTATACTATCTTACAATATTATCTCAAAGACACTAAAACAGGTATAAGATTGCTTGCCTTCCTAATAGAATCTATCAGGATAAAATACAATGGGTAACTAGAATGAGGCAGCTAGGTAATGAAATATTTTGGAATAAAATTTTGCTTCAGAAAAAATTGAAAAACAGTATTGCAATTTGTCAAATAAATAGATTAAAAGATATATTTGTACTTCTTTGTATAGTTTTTTTTAATTATTGCTAAATTTATCTTTAGTTTTTTTAGTTTCTACCTTTGTTTTTCTGCAGTTAGAATAATCATATTTATTTTACAAATGGCTATTAATGATAATTATATATATATTTATAGTTTATTAAAATTTTAAAATGTATACTGTAGTGAATATTAAAGTATAAATATGTGCATTATATGCCATAAATATCTTAACATCATGAAAAACAAAAAATAAGTTTGCACAACATATAAACAGGTCATTATATATATATGTAGTGAATAACAATTGTGTGAATATAAACAATATGACTGCTAAAATGTAAGTATTTAGTACATGGAGCTATAATTAAATTACTATTTAGAGCAAAGTTAAAATATAAATTAAAAGAAAGTACATTTTTTCTGGCCACTTTCATTTATTTTTTTTGTCATATTTATGCTTATGTCTTGGGCAATATAACATGAACAATAAATTATTTATGCAATGCAGTGTTCAGTTGTATATTGCCCTCTAATATGTTCTGTGTTTTTCTGCTATAATCTTTTAGAATCTGTTTTTTCCCAGCAAATATTGATTTTCAAATACATTTAGTTCTAGCAGTTTTTATGTGTTTATCTTTATTGTCTTGGGGTTATATGTTTAAACATTAAATAGTGCAACAGTTTTGCACATAAATATGCTCAAGCAATAACAATTTGGCCTCTTTGAACTTAGATAGTTTTAAGATTGTACATCCTTATAAAAATGGTATAAACTTATTCTAAAATATTATTTTTCCATCTTTTTAAAAAAAAAAATTCTGTGATATGTTGTCTCAAATATATAATGCTAATAATATAGCTGATATTCAAAATATTTTGTTCAATTCTTGTAAGCTTTTATGTATGTGTATACATGTAAATGGGATTTCAAGAGATTGTAAAATACCTAGAAGGAGACCACATATGAGATGGATGAATGAACTAATGAAGTGTGCTGGAGTGATGTGGAGAAGAGAGACTAGAGATTTGAGGAGATGGATTGAATTTGGAGAGAGCTTTATCTTGCAATGGGTTGATAATAGTTGAAAATGATGATGATGACAAATGCAAGTCTAATAGGCAATATTTTTTTATTAGAAAGTATTAAACTAATTTCTGAATCTTAAAGTAAAAATTATAAATTAAAATATTTATAGGTAAATAAAATATAAATTGCTAGTCAATAATAATAATAATAGATAATCAAGAAACTACTATTAATAATATTGTTTTGCTTTTTAAATAAAAATAAGAAGAAAAAAAAACAAGTAAGGAAGAAACTATATAATAGATAAAACACATCAGCATTCACCACAAGCAATGAACTAGCCAATTTGAGCTGCTCTATAAATCAATCACAAATTACTGAGGGTTGCATTTCTTTTGGATGCATAAAGTCATAAGACGTTTATATCTTTAAAATACATTAAAGACATGCATTCTAGAAATAATTATTCCCAAAAATAAAAACTCTTAATTTTAGTCCAAATAAATTAAAACAAATTATTTTATAAATTTATTAGTTTAAAGTATAAATAAAATGCATTTTATAAAGAGTAATAATAATTTTATTAAAACCTCTCAGTAGTCAATAACAAAATAAATAATGATAATTATTATTTAAAAAGAAATCAGTTCGGAATCATTTATTTATTTCTCTCTCTCCTTGTTTATGAATACTTCACAAACATATTCAAATATGTTACTCTTTGGTTATATATATATATATGTATAGTTTTGTTTATTCTTTATCTTATAACTATGTTTCTGCAATAGCTTGTGTTATTGATGATAATTTCTTTTCAATCTATTGCTGGAAACAACTGATTAATATTAAAGCAATTTATTTTATCATTTATATCTACAGCTGTTGCATTTAAGTTGTCCTTATATATGTATGTTTTGAAGGACTTTGTAATGTAAAAGTTAATATATTTCCTTATCGTGCCTATGATCTGGAATTTGAATCCAGGAGAAATTGGACCCCACCCCAGTTCTAAATAATTTTTAAAAAAATTATAATTGTTGATAATCAACCCAATTAACCATCCAATTATTGATTGATAAGTGGATATCTTGATATTTTTAGTTAAAAGATAAAACAAAAAGGGAAAACAGACCACTAACACTTGGCATTTCTCTAATTTAATATTATCTTTTCGATTGTTTCTCTGTAGAGAGATGATAAAGAGGTTTACATATATACTTCGAATAAACTTTCAAATAGTATTACTTTTTAATATTTTTCATAAACAATGTAATTTCTTAAGTTTTGCATGAAATACCAAATATGATTTTTTGCAGCAGTAACTAAATTAAAACAGATTTAGAGTTTGTATCGGAATACATTTTTTTTTAAACACAAACTTTAGTAGAAGAGTTGTGAAAAAATTTATCAAGGTTAATAAATTTCCATATTTTTGGAATACATAAATTTGGATTATTAATTTAAAAGAAATCCATAATTTAATTAAACATTCTTTTATATATATATATTCCAGTTCTAGTAATTTACAAACATATTATTTCTTTATTAATAATCTTTTTAATCATTATGATTTTCATGTTTTTTTTCTCATCCTTTTACTAAATGTTAAAATGTTAGAACAATTCTTTGCTAATGTATCACACTCTTTTATTCTTTTATCTACCCATAAAGATTTAATAAACTAAAGCTTAGTGATTTTTTTTTTCACCCTACATGTTCTAGAGCAATGGTAGAGTGGTAGATTCAATTCTGTCACTTCTGGGGTTCAAACATCGTGTCTGGAAAATTGAGTATTCATTTATATAATCTCTTTAAAGTGCATGTGCATTGGCTTAATCGCTAATATTACTATTACATAAATAAACATAGCGCTATATAAAATAATATCTCATTATATATGTTTAATTTCAACTAAAGAATGACGGTTTGTAAATTGTAAAGATTTCGCAAAGTGTCATTCGTTCAAACTTAACAAATGTAATTTGAAGTGACCGTGTAACAACATCTCACACTCTTATTTCCACACACTTAAGATTTGCCCATACATAAACGTTTGGGTCGGAAAGAATGGGTGGATTCATTCCATTCTTTCTAAAATACTATATCTCGTGTCTGGAAAATTGAGTATTCATTTATATAATCTCTTTAAAGCGCATGTGCATTGGCTTAATCGCTAATATTACTATTAGTATTAAAGCATTATATTTTTCATCTTCAATTTACTACTAATTCGGCATCATTATGTGAAAATATTGCCACACCATCAGCAAATGTTAATATATTTTTTGAACAATATTCCTTGATTATCTTTCAACTAAATAAATATTATAATTTGAAATAAACACCACTTCTATATTACATTTCTACTAATTTCTTGTCTGTAAATAAATTATGTAGTCTTGAAAACATTTTTTTATTCCAAATAATTATTTAAAGACTGTGTGAGAATGTGTCTAAATAACCTTTAAATTCACATCTCTATGAAATGCTTTCCTGGTTAGTAATCCAATTATTATTCTCATTTATGTTTTTCTAAATCTCTCTCAATAGTCATATCTAGATTCAATCTTGTATATCCAACTTTGTTTTCTGCAGAAGTGAATTATCTTATTCATATATATATATATATATATTCTTTAGCATTTTAGTATATCTATCCTCTTTACTAAAGACTTTAACTTTGTTCTCTTCACTAGTTAATTATTACTAACATTTTTTTCTTGGTTAACTTATTAGCTATATTATCTATTCTGCTCTTAATAGAAAAAGTACATAAGAAAATTTTGTTTGATTTAATAAAAATTTGTAGGAATGCTAAGTAATAACATTCATAATATATATATGTAAATTTTCTATAAAAAGAACACCTTGTTATTTATGCTACAAAAAGAGTATTCTTTGGATGAATTCAAGCTATTTAATACTAACTAGTGACTTATTTTTTCCATGCTGCTACATACATGGTATTTTAATATAACTACTGGACATTAATTGAGCCAAAAAAATAAGGGAAATTTAAAATCAAATTATCATTTAAAAATATTGTTATTTGTAATAGGAAAATACTATTGTCAATACTGTTACCAATGAGAAAATGAAAGTTTTATAGATCTGGAACTCAATACCTGAATTGTAATGATATAGTTTACTATACAAGATTACAAATGGCTGAGAAATAAGGCATGTCCAAACTAATTCCCCTTTAACCCAGCAATGACTTTTTAAAAAACTAATGCATTTATATGTGGAGTTTATTTTAGTCAACATTAGAAATGGATCTATAATGCCATATTTGACCATTCATATATGTTTAATAATGTAGAGCACAAAAGTACTGTATATGAAAATGTGTAATTGTTTGCTTGAACTAATATAGAAATTATTAAATATATATATATGAGTGTGATCTTATATTTGGTTTAAATAAAAACTAAAAACGTTCTTAGATCGTAGGACATTTTAAAGTATTTCAAAGAAAAATTAGATTTAAATGAAAAATTTAAGTTTTGTTCAGATTCTTGGAAATTATCAGATGAATTATATGTTTTCCATTTAAAACATAATAATTTTTAATTTGTTTATTGTAAAATATTGAAAATATAGTCTTGATTTATAGAAATTTCTGTTCACTATTTTTCATATAGAACTACTAATGACTATCTATCTTGCATATTTTGGATATGTACATGTCTTATATTCACCTTATATTAAATATATTAGTAATTAATTTAGGTAGAAGAAATGAAGTGAGTTTAAAATTTTATGTCAGGCTTGTTCAAATAATTTAAAGTAACAAATACTCTCTCTTCCTCTCTCTCTCTCTCTCTTCCCTCTCTCCCCTATCTTTCTCTCCCTCTCTCTCCCACCCTCCCTTTCTCTCTCTCCCCCTCTCTTTCTTTCCTTTTTTCTTTAGCACTACAACCACAATTTAGAAAATAATGTGTTTGATCAATATTATTAGGTAAAGAAAAATCTTTTTGCTCTTCTCCATTGGTTTCACTTCTCTATTACCATCAATATCAAAGATAATTAATGCAGAATTGCAACACTAACTGAAAGTATGTAATATTTTTATACAAATCATAGTTTAACCCAATACTTAGGTAAGGATGAATTATTGTACAAGATACTGGTGAATTGTTTCTAGAGTCATTTTAGATGTAGTGTGCTGCATGAGAGACCTGAACAACCAATAGTATAACATACAATTTTAGAAAAAGAAGTATTACCATATTTACATAATATCTCTGATATTAATTATCTTTAATTAGGATAATGTCTGATTGTAACATGTGTTATATTTTTGAGGAATGATAAATTTTTGTTAAATTTTTTGACTTTGTCATTTTCAGATTTAAAACCCATGTAGCATATTTGCAATGAATCCACACAGGTATTTTTCCAGAAGGAATTTTGGATATAAATAGATATAGCTTGTAAGCAGACATTTCACAGAGAGGTATCCAAAGTCTCTTCTATTCACTGCCATTTCTAGTATAAAGTATTATTTTCACTCATAGTGGATACACTCAGTACTGAATATTGTTTCTCAACATTTATAACTTATCAATTCGTGTGATATTTATGTTACTGTGATATATTAATTATAATGCATTAATTTCACTTTAATATGTCATATATCTTTTGATAGTGTAATTTCTATGTGATTTATCTTTTTTTTTGGATCATTAATTTCTCTTTCTATTTATCTGTGCATATATAATAAATATAAAAGTGTCATCAATGCTATCCACAGTCTTCCTGCTTATAACATTACTAGTAAATGATTTTATATGTAATGTAATCTTGACAATGGTTGTTAAATATTTACTGATGTTATTATAAGCATGAAAGCTATGGATGACGTATTTTATATTTATATTGAGTTTGAGTCTCATTTAGTAATAAGTAAATTTAATGATTTGATTATTCATAGAGTTGTACTATATCAAATTTTCTTTTACATTTACAAATTTATGTGTTTTTGTATTTTTAAAACAGAATGTGCTAATTAATTTGTAATTATAAAATAATTATGATTGAACATAGTTAAATAAATAATTATTCTTTTGTTTTCTTTTTTTTTTTAGTATGTGTAAACTTGTTTTTATTAAAAGTTTTAAGATATTAAATTAAATAATATTTATTGTATTTGAAAGTTAATGAAATATATATGTGTAAAGAAAAACAATTTTTTGAAATAGCTAAGTTAGTTCTTAAAGTTTTGTAATTGTTAAAAGATATGAGATGAGGGTTTTAAAAGAGAATCCATTGATTATTATGCAATAATTTCAAGCAATCAAGCTTTGCTGCTTAATACTCATGCCGTCCTTTTTATAGACATGATATCACAGCTATTGATATATATTTATAGATTTTAAAATTATATTTGAATAAAAAAATTTTTTACTAGAATCAGTTTATGGAGATTTTCTGTGTTGCTGTATGCCATCAACAAGACTCCCCAGATATACAATCTTTCATTAAATAAGAAAGAATTGCATTAACTATTAAACTATGTTTATTGTTAAACTATATCAAAGAAAATACAAGAAATATAAATAAATATAGAATTGAATTCCAATTTTAACATTTGGACTTGTAGATTATAAATCTGTTAACTATTTTCTAAATAAATTATTTCCCCTATGCTACAAATTTGTCATTGTTTATAAATGTGCATAATCTTTATTTTTTTTCTCCATAATTATGATTTGTATAAATAGCTCTCCAATAAATGAATCCAATTGTGGATTCATTTAATTTTGTCATTATTAAAAATCTTAAATAACAATGTAATATAAATAAGTCAATTATTTTATATAGTGCGATGTTTATAAACTGTAATATATTTAAACAGCATTAAACTGTTGTGCATGCGCTTTGGATTTTAACTATAAAATGAATGAATACTAACACTTCAACCACATGATAAACTCTTTGGAAAAGATAGAATTGCCATCTATCTATCTTGGTCATTCATTCAAGCGTGTAAAAGTAATTTAAAGTGATTATTTAATATCTTCACGCTTTCATTTTCAAACACTTAAGATTTGCCCATACAAAAGCGTTTGGGTTTGAAAAGATAGATGGCCATTCTATCTTTTCCAATGACTTTATCATGTGGTTGAAGTGTTAGTATTCTTTCATTTTATAGTTAAAATCCAAAGTGCATGTGTAACAGTTTAATGCTGTTTAAATATATAACAATGTAATATTTAAGTTAATTATAAAATTAATATTTGGATCATGCTAATGACCTTTATTGTTGGTCTGATAATAATTTCAATCTTTAATTAAAAAGTATGTATAAATGTTGCATTTATATTCATAATCTAAACTGTAAATAACCAACTTATGAATAAAATAATTAATTAAAAATTGTTTTATTTAATTTATAGTATTTCTTTTATTTTCAACATTTCTAAGTCTTAATTGCACCTGTGATTAAGGTGATTACAGGTATAGATTGAGATATTGCTATTGGAATATTGTGTACATAAGTCAGTTTTACATCACGATATTACAAAATAAATCTGTTGATAATATTTACAAATCCCAGATGTTCAGAGATACAGAGTTGAGTATGCCATTACATTGTGTAGGGACATATAATTCTACAATGGATTATAGGACTATGACCAGATTATAGGATTATGACCACACATAAATCTATCCCAATCACATTCAACTCATTAAGTTCCTATAATGCTAGTTTTTATTAACTATGGTAATTATTTACCATGTGCTAAAATCAGACTTATTATATGATTACCATATCCATTGAATAACATGATATACTAAAACTAGTGCATACAATTGAGAATTAAGTAAATCAAAAGCTTTAAACATTAATACAACAAATAATTTAATGAAATAAGATTTGACATGGTATAAAATAAGAATTTCGTAAATCGAATAATTAATCAATTTGCTGACACATATCAGTTTTACAATAAAAATTCTAAGACTAACATATATATTATTCATTGTATTTACTATTTTTGCTATTTACATATATCAGCCCAAAATATATGCTTTGGACATTATTATCAAGGATTTGTTTAAATTTATTACTATTAACAGTCATACAGCAAGATAACCCTCCAATAAATACCGTGAAGATTGTTGTCTCAGCAGTCTAGATCCTTGTGACTGCTCATGCACTGTCAGAAGATTGATTTTGCCTATCATCCTAAAAGTATTGGATCTAATATTAAGAATTGCACTTGCAAATAATTGTAAATATTATCTTAATAATATTCCATTTACTTTACAATTTATTTTATCTCTAGCATAAATGATACATGGCTGCAGGAAAAGCTGCAAGGAGTTTGTCTTTTTTTTTCTGACCATATTTACCTAATTATATCTGTTAAGATTCATTGTTTTGTTTGCTTTTTGCAAATATTTTCATATTGTTTATATATATTTTTTATTTTCACTAACATTAATATTAATAAATTTAATAGTATTCAATTCTTTTTATAAAGTTGACTAATTTTACTATATTTTATATATTTTTTAAATCAATTAATTATTGTTGATGTTATCATTATTATTATTTTTGTTGTTATAAAAAATGATCAAACATCTTCATACAGAACAAAACACAAGAAGTATTAATCAGTTGTATGTTGTAAAGAATGAGACTTTTAAAAATTCTACTATGATTTGGCTATGTTCTTTCTTTAATAAGTTATCTAGAAACTAATATTCTCCAAATAATAAAGTTTTTAAGATGGCTGCAACTAATAAATTACAAAATATTATTTTGTAATATATATATATTATCATTCACATGTGGCTATTTATCTGTTAACTGTGCAATGTTTTAACATTATTTGCTATGATGTTCTAACTATATATATGTACTGTTTTCTGTCATTTGATATATTATTGTTAGTTTTTTTTTCATTCTTATTGAGTTTTTACATTAAGTTGTACTTGATTAGTCAAGCATTGGTGGTCAAGAGTTCAGCGACCGCTGCTTTACAAGCAGTTGTCCTGGGATAGCAGGTTCGCTTCCCGGCTGATGCTATGACTCATGGGGGAAAAAAAAAGTTGTACTTGATTAAGAATGTAATTTATGATAGCTTCATATTGAATTTGTGATAACTTATTATCTAAAGATGGTAATTATATCTATTGTCAACATTATCACAATCTTATCACAAAATATATATGTGATTTTTATCCTCATTATTAATAATATGGATTTAAACTCTACCATGGCATTAGATGGCTCTTTAAAATTAGTTTTATGGCAGACCACAAACAGTTATAAAAATGCAGTCTGATTTTGATATTTTTCCATTAAAATGTTGATAGAAACAATCAGAATCACTCATCCATCTAATATTCATAATATTTATAATAATCATTCTGCAAGTATAAAGTGTGATAAACAGAATAGCTAAAATTCAAAAAACATTTAATCACAAAAAACTATTTGCCAAGCGCTTTTGGTTCATGTTTTTTTTTAATTTTGGCTACTCTGTTTATCACACTTTATGCATGAAGAATAATTTTTATTATCTGACAGAGTTTTTGTATTATTTATTTATAATAAGCATATATTTTTATTGAATTATATAATATTGAAGCTTTGAAAAAAATTCAAATGGATTATGAAGTTTAATAAGTAAGATGTTTATTATCAAGATAATGAAGATTTGCTACAATTCATTTTCAAAATGACAAACTTGAAATGGAATGTTTCTCTAGTATTCGTTTAGAAAAAGTATTTTATATAAAATATAGAGCGAATAAACAAAGATTGTTGCACTTTTTGCTTTTCATAAACTGGCTAGATCATTTTTATATAAGAGAAAAATTAGAGAATAATAACCATTATATTTTTATTTTTTTAGCTATTCAATGCTTTTTTTTTGGGGGGGGGGGTTGGTAAAACAAAAATAGCATGAACAAAAAGATATAAGGAATTTATTAATTCACCTAAGTTCTAGTTTAAAAAGTAGAATCTAATATTTTCCATCTGAATATATACAGTATTCAATCTCATCTTGATGAATTGTTTATTAATGTGATCTCTCATTTAGTTTTTATGACATTATTGTTATGTCTGATTATGGGTATGAAAAATTAGTGCATTCAGGTGTTTTATATAAAGCTGTTTTAAATTATATTCATTACATTCCAACCCTTATTATTGCAGTGTCCATAATTAATTATCGTTACTTTTTCTCCTGGAGATCTTTTTTTAATTACTATATACAAATTGTGTACAGATTTATTATATCTTTTATTTAAGTATAGGGGATTTGAACTCAGATTTTCAAGCACCCTTCAATTATCCACACTATCTTATACAACTGATACACATGATCACACACAAGTAGAAAAGATAAATAATCACCAATATACATATTTCATGCTAAACCAGCACTCATCAGTTGGTCCAGATGATATCTTCCACACATATATATAATCAGTGCTCAGTTTATATTAAGATAGCGAATCTTCATACTTTAATGGACTGGCTTCAATCTACTCCAACTTTCCAGCCATCCATATCATTGAGAAAATCTGATGATGAAAACCCAAATCCCATGCTGATGCCAATATTATTGCCATACCCATGTTGACCTCAAGTCAATCTGACCCCTCATGTGTAGGACCTTATCCATTTAAATATATAGAATAAAATACATGAGGGGTCAGAGTGACTTGAGGTCAACATGGGTATGGCAATAATATTGGTATCAGCATGGGATTTGGGTTTTCATCATCAGATTTTCAATGATATGGATGGCTGGAAAGTTGGAGGTTGGAGTAGATTGAAACCAGTCCATTAAAGTATGAAGATTCACTATCCTAATATAAACTGAGCACTGATTGTATATATGTGTGGGAGATGATAATCTAGACCAACTGATGAGTGCTGGTTTAGCATGAAATATGTATATTGGTGATTATTTATCTTTTCTACATGTATGTGGTCATATGTATCAGTTGTATGAGATAGGGTGGTTAGTTGAAGGGTTCAAATCCCCTATACTTACAATTAAGCTCCCAGGTTTGTGAAGAGTACCTGATTTTCAAATATGTATATATTTTATTGCTGAATTTGATTTCCTATTATTTAATTTACATTCACTCTCTGTCATGATAATTGATAATATGAAAATAGATTTTTTAATTAAGGAGCATAAATCTACCTATAGTTATAGTTTTAATTGACAATTTTATATTTATGCCTATAGCACAATCATGAATTTTTACTTGATCACATAGCTATTAGACTTAATATTTTAAATATGAGTCTTATTTATCTGATATAGCCTTTACTGTTCATTGTTGCATTTGGTTTTATCTTATAGTAACTCAGATTAATAAACTATCACATATTAGATTGAATAATATATATAAAGTTTTTTATAACTCCAGAATATCTCAATTTCTTGAATCTCCAAAGCTACTGATTGTATTAAATTGATTAATAAAAATAGGAAACATTTTTTGTGGATAATTGATCAATGAATTGAAAGATTAATTTACAAAGCAAATAAAATGTTTTAGTGGTAATTTAGTTTCTTCAAAGCAACTTAATAATGAAATTAACTAATATATAAAAAGCCAAATTAAGGTATTATAGAGAATTTCTATGCAATAAAATTAAAAAACTTCCTAATTAAATAATGATCATTTATTAGAAATAATTTATTAGAAGTTAATGCTAATGAAAAATATTGATATTTTAAATAATGTCTTTATGTATATACCACAAGTGGAAACTTTCCATTGTATTTGTTTTTTGGGTACTTGTGTATAATTCAACCGATGACGTATTACCCTGAAGGCATATCAGTCTAATCTTGCGATTTTTAAGATAACGTCTCCAAGTGATCTGCGGACACATGTAATCGCTAAAATGTGTCCGCAGATCACGTGAACACGGTACGTTAAAAATCGCAAGATTAGACTGATATGCCTTCAGGGTAATACGTCATCGGTTGAATTATCCAGGTCACATGCTAAAAAATATTCAAAAATGAAAAATATCTGACACAGGTCAGGCAAATACTAAAAAAAAATAAAAAAAATGTACATGCATGCGTCAAAATATTATTCTCAATTTTAAAATAAACAGATAAATAAAACACTTTACCTGAATTAACAGCTCAAATCGCAATAGACAGAAAAATCAAAAAATTTCCCAAACCTCTCTACGAATTTTAAATCTCGCGGGTGAAAAAAAAAAAAAAATTGACTCTCTGATGGATTAATCACGCCAGTCACTTGGTTACCATGACAATGTTGTCTGTCAAAAAATGTCGATGTCTACCGGAAGGGAAATCGGTAAGTCAAAAACGTCATCGGTTGAATTATACACAAGTACCGTTTTTTGCTTTTATTCTGATGTTTCTGATAGTCAGTTATGGTTAATTCATTGTTTAAAAAATTTTCCCTCTTTTGGCTTAGATAATTTGACATCACAAGTAATCAAAGATAATAATAAAAATTGTATTTTGATTCAAGATTATTTATTTAATCTTTTTTTGAATATTGGTGTATTTATGGACTATCTAATAGTAGTTGTTATTAAACTCATTTTTAAAAAATGTGATCCATTAGTTTTCAACAACTCTAAGCTCATTTCAATCATTTCTGAGTTATTTGAGATTGTAGTCAAAGATAAGATAATGTCATTCTTTAGTACGTATAATGTGATTTTTATGCATCAGTGTGGTTTTATTGCTAAAAAGATTATTTTGGATGCTCTTTATAGTCATATATGGGTTGCCATTTTTATTGGAACACCAAACTATTCAGAGCTTTATGAGGAAATGATCTTAAGATCATAATTATATATTTTGATTTATCTAAAATAATTATTTCTGTTTATCATAGTTTTTTTTTTCAGCGGAGTCATTTGGCTTTATGACTAAAAAGTGTCTAAAAGACAGAAATCAGTGGCTAAAATTCATGGTGGTGTTAGTGATTATAAATTGCCAATAATGGAGTTCCATGGTGATTTGTGTTTGTTTGTATATCATTTTTTATTTATAAATGATATTTTTGCTTTGTTTTTGCATTCAGTGATTTAAGGTTTAGGTTTTGTTGTTGATATTGCTCCTGTCATATAGTTTTTCCTGACAAGGTATTATTAATAATAACTGGCTCATACTAAACTGTTTATCCAAATAAAACCCGAGAATTAGTTAAATCAGAGCCTTTTTTTTACATATATATTATTTCTATTGTAGATAAGATTTATTGGGTTATTGTTCATAACTATTGCTATTTTGGAATTTTTTATAGATGCTAAATTATCTTGGCAAGTCATATTACTTATCTATGTTCTTAGTTATGTCAGATTAATTATTTAATCATTAAGTTAATTTTTGCTTAAAACAGTTGTCTATTTATATAGCCTATTTTTGAAGTGTATTGTTTTGTAATATCTCTATTTGGATTATTGTAATGATTGCACTCTGTCCTCATTATGCATCCATATTAGCCATATTATTTTAAGTGGATTTAGACTGACTTCTTCTGCTCATGATATTTATATTGTAGATTGCTAGTCTAATAAATATAGCAAGTATATATATATATGTGTGTGTGTGTTATTTAGTAATAATAGATACCCAAATGCATCATAAAAATAAACCTTTTATATATATAATGTAATTTCAACAACAATGAATGAAATATAAATGTAAAAAGTTTAAGCTTATCCCATTGATACTTTTTTCCTAATATATCTTACTTAATTTTAATCAGAAGGGAATTACACCCTATACCCTGACACCTCTCTGAGTAGTGCCAAAGCACGAAACCATGGTCAGGGGTTTGGGGAGGGGTTCCTGACAGAGATATTTTAAGTGCTGGCTCTGGCTAAGCATTTATCACAAAGCTTGTAGAGGAATTGGCAACCCTCATTGTTTATAACTTACAAGCTGTTTATAACTTACAAGCTTAAGAGATAGGGTCATGTGATCTATGAACATTATGCTATATATCATGTACATAGGGTGTAATTTCCTTCTGATGAAAATTACACAGGAATACTGCGCTAGTAAATTAAATAGAGAATTACATATCTTACTTAAGTAATATATACTATGTATCTAGGTAGGACAGTAGGGACCTCTACAAATCTCAACTAAATATATGTGATCAGCTAAAGAATTTTAAAATTAATTAAGCAGAAAATTAGACAAGAGGATGTGCTGTAAAAATAGTTCTCTCAATGCAGTGTTTGTCATTTTACATGCAAAAAAAATTATTTTATTAATCATTCTAAGATCATATTATAACTAATCTTCAAAAAGTTATTTTTTTTTTCATGTTTTCTTATCAAACTTTCTCTTACTGCTGCATCTGTAATCCTTCTCTTTTCTTTAAAATGTAATAAATCTCAGAGGAATAGATAAAAATTGTTATGGAAAAGAATCTGGTCAATTTGACAGCCATAAAAGGATAATATTTTAAAATATATATAAACTAAATCAGTAATGGTTATTTAGTATAGATATACCTAATGAATAAAGAAATTATTACATAGCTGATTGTCATACTTTTATTTGTTAATTGCAAAAGAAGTTTAATGCATTGGTTCAAAATTCAGTGTCACTTGCTATTTCATCTTCCTTTCTAAAACTGAGATTGATTAATAATTGCATATATAAAGGTGAGTCAAACATTATTTACATCAGGCTACAGAATTTATTTTAATCACTTTTCAGAAAAGACAATTACATCATTTTTCATCATAATCTGGTTTTCAATATACTTTATCCATCTATCAACAAGCTTTTGTATTTCCTCATTAAAAAATATTTTAGGCTAAGTTGCAAGACACAATGCACTATTGTCTTCACTTCTTCATCAAATGTAAATCATAGGGCTTCTTTCAAGGGACCAAATAGATGACAGCCTGATGGAGCAAGATTAGGACTGCAAGGAAAATGCTCCAATGCCTCGAAGGGAAGTTTTTGAAGAATATCGACAATGTAGGAAGCAGGTGCCCTTAGAAAGCAGTTCCCAGTGTTTTGTCTGAATTATAGGCTTTAGCTCTTCAGTCAGGATTTTACTGTAATCAACACTGTTGATTATTGAATCTTTTTTTTGATAATGTATGTTGATTATTGAATCTTTTCTTGATAGTATGCCGGTACTTGTTCTTGAGGATATCAGAAAGTTGTAAATATCTTGTCATATCTGACCTTGCCTTTAGAAGTGGACTATTCCAGATTTCTTACCTGATTGGTTAACACCCAGTTGCTATTTAAAGGGATTAAATCCTTTACTGGGATTCACGCACCAAATCCGCATGTTTCTAGTAAGATAGGGGATCTGCCATTAAATAGTTAACCTTTTGGAAGCAAAGCAGAGAGCAATTACTTCTGTTAACCTGAATGACAGAATGTGCTCTCCATTAAACCTTCTGCCATCAGCAAAGGTATTTATCTAGTCATTATCATGATGTCCAGAAGCAAGTCCCTATGGACTGGAAACTGCTATGTCCGAATTAGAGCCAACTCGAGGCAAGCTAAAAACATAGTTGGAAGAATCTTACCAGAGTTCATGATGCAGACTAATCATTTAGCTAGAAGTGAGTTCCGTACTCGGCTCGACTATCTCAGCATTCACTTGTATCAACTGTATTTATTCGTTTGTTTAACTAACATGTGTATATTTTTGGACTAATAAATTGTACATATTAATTGCTGAGTAGTTATTCTTTTTGTGTCTGTTGGTTTGGAAATGAACCTGTAGACTAACCAAACACAACAGATCTGGCGCAGTCACAGAGAAATTTTTCCTTCACGATTGAAAAAATTATAGAATAAACTATGCCAGTTTCAACAAATCTGGTGTAGTCAGACAAACAATTTTTCCCTCACAGCTGCAAAAATTATATTATAAATACACAAGTATGTATTTTGCATATTTGTTTTATTATTTTTCTTTTTGAAAAAAATTTATGTTCCCGTAATTTCATTACAGTGATTTTTAAAAAAAAAAAAAAACTACATAAAACTATTGAATAAAATTGATCGAAAACATGAAGATGTATTAATTTAAAGCTTCAACCAATCACGAGAGCTTTACTCACAAGATGGTGACAAAAGCTCGTGCTAGTGGTTTAAAAGCTTCATTGAGTTACTTACAATAATGTAACTGTAAAACCAAAATAATTACGAATGGTTACTCGCATAAATAAATAAAGATGGCTAAAGCAATCAGCTGTGTGGAACAACCTGAGAGCTGGCCAAATGATAAAGAGCGTATGATTTTTTTTTATCTACAGGCTATCCAGATAAAAAAGCCTGAGGTGAAGTTAGCCACACTAATGATCATAATAGGTCCGCAAATGTAAGATATACTCAAGTTTCAATCTATGGCTGAACCCCCAACTGAGCTGGATTTTGATAAGAGTGTTGATAATTCTCACAGAGTATTTTTCTCCTAAACCCTTGACAATAATGCAGAGATACCATTTTAATCTCAGCATGCAAGAACAGGGTGAAACAGCTAGAGAATTTGCAACAGTAATCTGTATATTAGCCTTGAAATGCGATTTCAAAGACTTTATGAATGAAGCACTTCATGATCGTTTTATTTATGGCATAAACGATCACAATTTGAGGCTGAAAATGTTAATGATTCTGGACCTAGATTTTGAGACAGTGATAGCTCAGGCAGGACTAGCAGAAACAATAGTTAGTCAAGCTAACCCATTATAAAAACTTACAAAGTATGAAGAACAAAAAAAATAAACCTAACACTGGGTCACCCAAATACACATCAGCTCAGAGAATTCAGCATCAAGTAGCCCATGGATTTTTTATAGATGCAATGAGCACATGCATACAGAATGTCCATACCGCAAAGCATCATGCACATTTTTTCAAACGAGTCGGACATATAAAGACGGCATGTCTAAAATTAAAAAAGACAAACAGCCGAGTCAAAAATAGAAACACCTTTTCCTAAAAACAGTAAAAGCACATAAGAAACATAAGCAAGAAGCCTGTATAAACCATACCAGAGATGACAAGTCTGGGTTTATACACACTGTCATAATTAATGATATGCCAGTTAAGATGGAACTTGACACAGGGTCAGCAGTGTCTATAGTTTCAAAAAAGACCTGGGTGATCATTAATAAAAAGAATAAATATAAAAGTGCAGTCTTGCAGTAGGTCAATATCAGACTATCAAGGGAATAAAATAAAACTTTTGGGTCAGATGAGTTAAAATTACTTTGCCTAACAAGATGAGACACTTACCACTGGTAGTGGCATCTGCTGATCACAACAACTTGTTAGGCCGAGACTGGTTCAGTCACTTAGGGTTCAAAATGAACCATCTCACAACATTATCAAAGATGAAGTCTAATTACTCAGAAGACTTCAACAAAAAGCTGACCATGAAAATGGATGGAAGCTGGAACACCAGAATTACCAGGACTCTGCCAGTGCAGCGCTCCACTCCAAGCACAGTAACAGGTAAGACTCATGCAGAGCTGTTATTCAACAGACCCTTAAGAACTATGCTATTGACCCTGAAACCTGATGCCAAACTTGAACAAGAAGATAAAAAAATAAAATTTCAAATAGGGACCCAAGTACTATGTCGTATATAGTACGGGTCCACAAAATGGATACCAGCAGTGGTGACTCAAATAAAGGGTCTTTATATTATCTAGTCATTATCGTGATGTCCATGCAGTGAGGCAAGTCCACCTACAGACTGGAAACTGCTTCATCTGAATTAGAGCTGACTTGAGGCAAGCTAAATACATAGCTGGAAGAGTCTTACCAGAGTTCATGATGCAGGCTAATCATTTAGCTAAAAGTGAGTTCCGTACTCTGTTCAACTATCTTGGCATTCAATTTTATCAGCTGTATTTATTCGTTTGTTTAACTAACATGTGTATATTTTTTGGACTAATAAATTGTACATATTAATTGCTGAGTAGTTGATCTTTTTGTCTCTGTTGGTTTGGAAATGAACCTGTAAGCCTAATCAAATACAACACATCTATTTCATTCACTTTTGATTTTTTTTTTTTGACAGTGGTTGAAGATGTTTCCATTCCATACTCTCCTATTTATTCTGACTCATTGTGATGAGTCCCATGTTTTTTTATTGTAATATTCTTTTTAAGAAGTTTTTCATCTTTCTTAGAGTATAGGTCCAAAATTTGTTTGCAGATGTCCAAATGCTTCTGTTTATATTCTTCCATGAGTTGCTTCATTACTCATCTTGCACAAACTTTTCTAAATCCATATCTGCCATGTATTATTGCATAGGTAGAGCCATGTCTGATTTGCAAATGATTTGATACATAATCCATTATCATTCGTCTATCCAACAGAATCAATTCATACGATCACTCAATGTTATCATGAGTCATGAACATCGACAGATAATCATTCCCCGCTTTATGTCTGATACTTGTATGATTTTCTTTGAAATCTATTCACACACACTTCTTCATAATAAAACACATTATTCGTATTATGCATAAACTCTTCAAAGAATATCACCATGAGACCACAAAAGTGAATCACTGCTTGCTGCTCTTCTTTTCATGCAAATCACAAATGGAGCTACTATTGTTTTTGAACTACAGACATATTTGAACTGATATAACATGTTCAGAACTGCACAACAATAACTGGGAAGACAATGACTTCATACATGCTGATAAGACAATGCAGCCAATAGAGATTTTAATATAACCAGAATGCAGATAATTTTTACTCACTTTTATATATAAGTAGGAATAAATATAGTAAAGATAAATTTTTATTTTTTTGTTTATAAATTATATAATAAATATTTTAACAGGAATTTTGTTCATAAAATTTGAGAATAATTTATGCATTGTATGCTATTGTAATTATAAAGTTGAATATAGATATATTATTAGCTGTCTATTTCTATTAGTCTCAGATAGGAGCTTTTGTGATTATTTACCCATTTCAAATTATTGATTAGAATTAATACAGATTGTTAACATTGAGAAAAAGATATAGAAAAGGGATAGTGAGAAGAAGAAAAAAATCATATGATTTTCAGCCAACTTATTCTCATCTCCCCCCCCCCCCATTTGACTCCCATTGATATAATGATTGTCACTTGCTTTTGATTATAAATATGAATAGCATATAAACATGTTTATTGAAATGTTCTTTATCTTGCAATTACATGTAAAATTTGATGAGGATGAGCATAAATTTAAAACAATATTTTTAAAAAGCTTAAAAATATTTTAAATATATATTTATACATATTATAATAATAGCAAAAAACACTAATGATAATTTTATCATTTAATTATAATGCAGTACATTAATTATTTCAAAGATTTTTTTTCCCTAGTAATATATATCTGGAATATATCCTTTCTGAAATTTTATATAACAAATAGTACTATTCTTTCTATATTATAATTTCAAAGTATTATACCATTAAACACAATAGTAATTATTTAAACAAAATGTTATTAAAATGTAGAGATTATGCTAGAATGTCATCTTTTGATTTATTTTTTTTTAAAACTTAATTTAGAAATTCATAGTTAAAGAATCATCTGTTCATTGTTTAATAAAGTTTTGATAAAGAAATTACATTCAGAAATAATTATTGGTAACACATTAAGATTTAAAAGTGATACCATCATGGTTATTATAAAATTAATGTTACTTTAGTTTAATTGCCTTGCATATCAGTAATTTTAATTACCAGGTATCTATTATCACAACTAGAAAGCAGTATAGTATTTTTTTTTATCCCCCAAATAATGAAATTAAGATATAACATAGTATGACAACATTGTGCTTGTGTCTATTAAAGTTTAAATTGGACCATGTAAAAGGAAAATAATGATTACTTGAACTGAGTAGTCTTAATATTTTCTAGGAATATATACTTTTTTAATTGTAAATTGTTCAAACTCCTCAAGTCTTCAGCTGAAAAAGGAGAATTCATACTTTCTTAAGTAATATTTGCATATATATTCATAGCTTCAAGATGTGTTTTGTTTTGTTTTTTTGCCAAACCCATATTCTCTGTAGGTTTCAGGTGGTTACATTTAAAACTTTAAAGTCATATATCAAAAAGTATAAGCATTGAATGAAAAAACAATTATATTAAAATTATAATGGATTAATTTATTAACAAATTCAAAAAGTATACCATTGATAAAAATAATGAGTATCCAGTCATTATAAATAACACTTATAATAATAACGTAATTTCCAATAAAATTTGTGCTAAATATTTTAATGTTTTATAATCGCTGCCTATATAGATTAATGAATAAATTGAAGGACAGTATTTGCAATGAAAACAAAATTAAGTGTACCACATAATCATATGGATATTATGTATGGAGAGTTTATGTATTCTTTGCAGAAGAGATTTAAAGAGCACAGTTTTCAGTACAAAAGAATTAAAACAATATTATCAAATGAGCAAATTTCATTTTCTTAGTTTTATAACCAGAAAAATAATTTGTGTTTATAGTTTTAATTATGATGATATTGAAATTTTTTTAAGAATAAATTGAACTTTAGAAAAGTAAATTTACAATATACTTTGGATTATGCAACAACGTTTTAATTTATCAAATTTTTAGTTTGAAAATCCATCATACTTGCAAAAACATATGACCAACTTCACAATATTTCCAAAGCCGTGAAATTTTTTTTGTAAATCTAATGAAGAAAGCTATTGTTATAAAGCTGAAAATATTACAAAGTTATATTTTATAGTTCATTGTCACATTTATATATTTTCTTATTGGCAAGTTAAGTGCTTCAATGGGCATAAAATAATATTTGATCATATGAATCAATGTATCCAGAAAATTTAATAATCAATTTTTCTCTTAAACAGTCTCATGATGTGGTTTCTCTTTTAATAGATCTTAAGAAATATCTTTCGAATATAACATCAGGAATTCAATAAGAAAAAATAGCCAAATGTTTATTTCTCACGAGATATGTGAAGTTTGAGAGATTGAACATTGACCAGGAATCATTAGTCAACATCATACTTAACTGTAAAAACTTGGTGAATAGAGATAATAATGCATTGTTATCAGGTTAACATAATACTTAAACCAGTAATCAAAGACATATCGTAAAATATCTACTATATAAAGTAAATAGTAAGCAAAGAAATAACTTTAATACTTAAACTTTGCTATAAATTTTAAATAATTAAAAGTATGTAATATTTTAATAAAATATTGACAATGGATAAAGTCAAAAAAAAACAAACATGTATAACTATTTTATTATTATGATATTAGAGAACTTTTTATATCTTGTACAAATTTAAATTATATAAATTTGAACGGCAATAGGAATATTAAGCCATTTTGCATTGGTAAAATCCTCAATCTTTCACTCATTGTTTGAAAATAATCTGTAATGGCTTACGTCAATAATTTAAAAAGCTATAAAAAAATAATTTCATCTTCATTTTTCTTTAAGCCAATGTTTGTCTAAAGGCAGTATAAATTTGAGCTAGAGAATTGTTGTAAAAAATAATTGTGATGTTTAAATAAAATGTTTACACTTTGAGGTAAACCTGCTTTCCTAAAGTGTCCAAAGAGATTGTTTATATTTGCCATGTATTCTGCATCTTAATGATTGAGGAAACAAATATCACAATGCAATTTGCCATTTCTAACAGTTTCGCAATTGGGAAAATACAATCTGATGGACAAGCTTTTTTTTTTTGATGACCAGATATAAATTCATCCATCTATTATTTGGAAGAGGTGTAAATAATGATTCTTCTGCTTCTAGTGATTTTCTGTTCAGTTTTTATCTGTGGGACATCATTGCTTGCATGTCATAATATTCACATCAAAACATTGTTTTGAAATCACAATTCAAAAAAATAATTGATTCTGCAAAACTCATGAAGATAAGCAATTCAGAATTTTGGACATTGATTTATTGATTTATCATTGTTTAAGAATTTTGGTATCGTATTTTTAAACATCCTAATAAATAATTTTTGATTATTAAATGAGGTTTTTTGGAAATAGTCCAAACTATGCTAAGCTTTTTAACTTTTTATACTTTTTTTAATTTGTTCTGGTTTAGAAGGTTTGGAACTGTTTTTAAACTTTATTACTACCATATGTTGAAAAATAATATCAATAGCATAGTAATAGTTTGTTTGATAATGGGAGTATGTCATTTAGCCATTAACAATTTGGCCTTTTTTAAATTTTGATAATCCATTTTTCTTTTCCTTTTTTTACATGCCTATGAAACTAATATGAATTTTTTATCTTGTATTCTTTCTTAGCGTTTGATCTATAAAGGAAATATATGATATGCTACCTATCAATTATAGCTAGTACTACTGTTATTTTGTCAAACCCTATAAATATTAATTTATATATTTATATTGTGTATGTATAAATGAATATTTATTCCCGTAGGTATATATATGAATGTAAATGTGTTTACACATAGTTAAATGTCAATGTATTTTAAACACATAGTTTTACAGACATACATTTATGTATATTATTTATGTTGCTTAGCCAACAGTTTGCTTTTTTTTTTTTTACATATATTGTTAAGCTGTTTTTTTATTCTTTGTAAAATAAATTTATTAAAAGAAATTTTGATGGTATTTAAACCTATTTATTAGTTTGAATTGGTCACCATACAAGCATATTGGAGGGTATTTTTGATCTCTTATTTACGTTTTACATTTTACTTTACATTTAATTATTTTAAAGTAGTTTTGACTTCAAAACAAATTTTAACTTTAAAATTTCGAAATTACTTACCAAACTTTAATCATTTTTTGAACCCTACAAGATATATATATGTATGAGTCAATATAAGAATTATGGTCAGTGAATCTTAGATTTGAAATTAAATTACTTACACATTTAAAAACACACATGCAATTACACATTTTCAAATGTAGGTATATTTTTAACAACTTATTTTAAAATCATTTCAAAAATATGAACGTATTTATAAGAAAAATTAAAATCTTACTAAAAGTTAAGTTGGTTATTTTGGTTTCAAAGTTTATTTTATTTTTTGTTTTCAATAATAAATGATAGCTAATGAACTTTGTATATAAATTAGCTCTAATGAGATACAGAATTTTAGCTGGCATAGACAGATGGTTAATGAAAAACATTATACTGAAGAAGAAAAATTATAAAACCCCATGCATATTTTATTAGATTGTTTCATTATGAAAATTAGAAGATTTGTTAAAAGAGAGATGATTGGGAAATCGGCTGAGGGGTACTTTTGGTCTCTCTTTTTTGCGTTTCGCTTTTTATTTTACATTTAATTATTTTAAAGTAATTTTGATTTTAAAACAAATTTTAATTTAAAATTCAAAAATTATTATTCTCTCAAAATTTAATAATTTTTCATTTGAAAAATTACTGCCATTATATTTCATTCCGCTATTGTTAGTAATACTGCATTGAATAAAATAGTCCCCCCTTCCCCCGCTTCTCAATTTTCTTAGTTTTTATTTAATGACAAAAATAAAAGATTGTATATATATGCACACATTTATAGACAGTATTATATGGGATATGATTTTAATGTATGAATTATTGGATCCATATTTAACATATTAAGCTCTCCATATCAAATCATTATTAATCATTGAAGGAACAGTTTAAATAAAGAGAGCCTGGAAGCGGGATAGCCACTAGTTAATGCTTATAGCCATAGGCAAAATCAAAGGCACTGTCAAACACAAGAAAGAACTGATCTGTTACAATACAATGTCAAAAAAGTAAGTTGGCAATCTGTTGACTTAACGATGCACTATACTGATTTTAAACAGATCATAAAATTATAAATTAAATTGTGAATTTTTATAAAGGTAATTTACATATATTCTTCATGTTTATAAAAATAAAATAATTTTAATCTATTTCCTAGAAACATTTAGTCCTCAAAATAATAATGAACTCATTTGCCACAATTTTTTTGTCTCAAGGCAGAATTTCAGATTGTCATTATCTTACTAATCTGTTTATTATAGATTAAGTATATTAAAATTAGTAAAAAAAAAATTTTTTTTTTTCTTTTAAAAAAAATATTTCGGAACTACAGAATGAACTATCTATATTATAGAATATATATATAATCCTTGTTATAATGATAAGGACTTTGTGATAAAGTGATAGTGCATTAGCCTGTCATGCCCTGATATCTAGGTTTGAAACTAGGCCAGCTGAATGATAAAAATGTAATCAGATTTAAAAAAATTTACTTTTAGGTAAATAAACCATAACCAACACTTTTAACAATCTGATAGTAGTCATTAAATTTGTAGTGTGTTATCTTAAAACAAGTATAGAAAGCTGTTCATACTCTCATCCCTCATGAATAATGCCCTTCTTCCTTATGAAGATATAACCAACACTTTTAACAACCTAATAGTAGTCATTAAATTGGTAGGGTGTTATTTTAAAACAAGTATAGAAAGCTGTTCATACTCTCATCCCTCATGAATAATGCTCATCTTCCTTATGAAGAACTATTAGAAAACTTTACAGTAGGCTATTTAAAGGCCATTCTGTCGATATAATATCTATAAGTTAAAGGTATAGGATTTTCAATGTTGAACTGTATAGGAAAGAAAATGTAAATTATTTACCTAGAAGATAATGAAAGGAATAGAAAGCATTGAGTATATTCTTAGAGGAAAGAGGAATTGTTAATAATATGTTGTGAGTATGGAGTTAAAAAGAAATGAAATTGAAGATGAAAGAAATTGATTGATAAACTAAGAGAAGATAATTGTGATTAAGGATACTGAAAATTGTAGCAACAGACCGAAAGAGTTAATTGAAGAGGATTATGAAGTAAATGTGCAGGATTAGCCTTAAAAACAGATGTTAATGAAAAATGATGAGTTACATTAGTTTTCTAGAAAGCAAATTTTATGATTTGAAAAAAAATCTTTTATCAAATCTCTGTACCAAAAAATAAAAGAAAATATGTTCACCATCAATAATAACTTATTTTTGTTTTCTACTAAATTTTAACAAAAATTATTATAACATATTTTTTTTTTGCTTTATAAAGTAATGATATTGGCATTACCAGATACATAATAAACTTGATATAGTATAGACATCAGTTAAAATATATAATTAGTGAGACTGTTGTATCCACTGCTTCAGTATTCATTGATTACTCATTTGTGATTGAAATATATATAAATAAATTTTCTACTTTATGTGTGATTTGCTATATAATATTACAATCATTAAACATAACCTACCAAAAAGCAATATCGTCCTATTGTAAAATGACCATGTGTTCTCAAATATAGGTAATAATTTAATATTACTTAGATATTTTTGTCTTTTACATTTTATCATCATCAATTTTCATTATAAAAAGAATGAAGAAAAAGATTAGTATTTTATTTATTTATAATTATTTTTATTGATATTTTGATGTTTTATTAATAGAGATTTTTTAAAAAAAAAAAAAAAATTAAATGCTTTTATTTACTCTAAAAAGAAAAAAAAATTCATTGTAACTTAAAAATGATTCCAAAATTTATAAACAAACAACTAGATTTTCTAACTTAAATGAAAGCATTTAATAAAAACATTAGCATTAAACCTTTTTTTATTCTGTCTACAGTATTTTCTTTTAAAACTTGATTCAGTTTTCATTTATATAGATTTCAACTTCCTTTAATCACTTAATGCCATGATTATGATGCTACTCAGTATTGAAAGTGTTTAGCTTTAAATAAATTTTCTTTGTTACAAATTCAAACCTGTTTTATTGTTTAAAATGTTTTAACATTTTTCGAACCATTACAGTTATCGCAGAAAAACATGGGAATATAATTTATTCTAGAATGATATAAATACTATATATTTATCTTCTGTTCAGCATTTTTATTTTTTTGTTAATTAAACATTTTTATAATAAATATTTGTATCATTAGTACATAAACTATATAAAATTATATATATTACTATTAATTATTTTTGCTTTTTAATGTATATATTTAATTTTTAAAGTAGGATTATTACAGATATTTCTACATATTGATATATATATATGTTAAAACATATTTACTATATATAAATATAATTAGAGGGGATTTGAACCCAGACTTTCCAGCTTCCTTTAGTCATCCACTACATCTTGTATTTAAATATTATATATGTTAAACAATATCTGGTCTGTCCATAGATTTATATTATCAATGAGGAGTTTTGGAACAAATATCTTGAATACAAACTACTATATTTAAGCAGTGAAAGAGAATGTATTTCTAGTTTCGCACATTACTGAGTGATGGTGATTGAAATGGATTTTTATCTTTGTTTTTACCTTCTACCTAATTTTAACTAGACACCTATTTCACTAATATTCACTTTTATAATCAAGTCATTGGCATTTATCTGACCAACTCATATTAACTTGAATTCTTTATTCTTTTGTGTAAAATATCTTTTTATTAGTACTATTGGATAGCTATTTAGATTGATTATGATCTGCATATCAGAAAGGAAAGTTCTATATGTGTTCATGTAAAAAAAAAGGAAAATTAAGTTCACCCAATCTGGACTAGAACCCCTAGTCATTGGCTTGGAGATGTTTATGCTAACAACAAAACCATAAGATTTATGAATTGTAATTGATTGTACAAAAAGAATCTTAAATAAGGCATCTCCAGCAGCTATCCATAGAGAAGTACCTAAAGAAGTTGTTACTCAACAGGATAATTAATTATCCCTTTTAGTAAAGCTTTTATGGTTCATATTTGGATACTAATAATTGTAGTCTATTTTAATCATCTACAGAAATTTCTTGGAATTTTGCCCAGATTTGAACCATAACCCCATAAGGTCTTCTATGGGTATACAACAACACATAGTATGATCTAAAACTGTATTATAAAGAAAATTTTCTCCTTATTAAATATTTTAAAAATAAAGATTGTTTAAGAATCATTTCTGGTCTGTTCATAAAGATGAAACTCAAGATCCACCCAAGGCATCATTAAATAATTATAAGTTTGACATTCAGATTTATCTTAATTGTGTATATACATATAGGGAGAATATTTTTAAATGGTATATAAAAATAATTGAAAAACTGAAATTTTTAATCAACTAGCATTGATCAGCAATGGTCATATTGGCCTCTTTACTATTTCTGCACATATTGGAAATATCTTTGTCATAAAGAGCTGTTTTATTTTTTTACTTTACATTCAATATAAAAACAAATTTTATTGATAATAATTATTAATATAATTTTTAACAATTGAGCTATAAATGGTTGCTCAAAAAGAATGTATAGAAATTCTGTTATATATGTTTTAATTATGATAATTTTAGGTATATACTTTAATTGTGATTATAGTGTTAGAAATAATAATGATGAAAAGTGCAATGAAGAGAAAATGTAAGAAGTCTTCAAAAGTTAAAAATGGAAAAAATAAATAATTCAAATTAATATTTAGGTTAAAAATAGTAGAAGTAATAATGTAAGTAATGTTAATATGCTTCTCAAAAAAAGATTAGCTTTTATTTGACAATTTAACAAATAATTTACTGAGCATGTTTTCGACCCAAGGGGTCATAATCATAATGCTCCAATGCATCAGTTAAACTGGTTATAGCACTACGATTATGATACACACTGGTTGAAAACAAAATTGAATGAATTATTTGTTAATTTGTCAAAAACTAAACTTTTCTTTGAAAGTGTATTAATGTTACTTGTAGAATTACATAACTAAAGAAAAAAAAGCAAAATTCGACAGTTAAAATTAATAATAGTAGTATTTATCATTGCCATCTTTGTAGATGTGACAAATTCTTATACTCTTATTACTGCTATAAGTCATGATATTTTGAAAGGCTTAGGATAAAATATCATGTGAGATAGGTAATAATACAATATGATAGAAAAATAAATAATTAAAACTAAAAAGTAATGTTAATTTATCTTGTCTAATTATAAATAATCAAACTATTTCATCCTCTGAGAAAAATTAAGTTCTTATTACTTTAAATTATGAAGACTGGAGAACTTTTTAAAAAAGCAAAGATATTTAGCTTTTAACTGTATCCTATCAAGCTTTGCTTAAATATAATCTTGATTTCAACTAGTACTGTGCTAGGGAACAGTTTTACAAAGCAAATTAATTCTTAACAATTTGTTTTGTTTTTAAATTAACAATTATTCACTAAATTTAATTGGGATTTTTTGATTCAGGCAAAACTCTCTATACGTATTGCCACTCAATGCAAGCCAGAGTAATCAATAGATGCCAGAAAACTTGTGCATAAAATCCCCATCTAGTGCCTACTCATCCAATATCCCCAGACTAGTTTCTGGTTTGAGACCTTCATCAGTGAGAAACCTTGGGTCTGAGCATGTGATGTGATTTTTTGATTCCCATGTAATAAAAGAATTGCATGCTTTGCAGGAAATCCTAAATATAAATCAGAAATGCTTATTTGTCAAACAAAATATATAAAGTTGTGTGAAGCATTTTAATTTAAAAACAAAATATTAAAATCATCTTGACAGAATTCTGTTTCAAAATGCTAGCACTAAGTGATCATATAATGCACATCATAATTTCATTTAGCTTTAATATCTTTTCTTTCAATAGGCTTAAGCTTTTATGTTTTTTTTAATAAATAAATTATTTTTATGCCATTATTTTCTATTAAATTTTGTAATATGCATTTATGTATATTTATAGTCATGCACGTTAATGTCTATATAGTTATGTTTGTGTAAAAATATAGTCTTTTTGTTTTTAATTTATATTTAAAAGATGATTGCCATTCAGAGTTGTCAGATGAATGGGCTGACTTATCTACAAATAGAACTAACTTCAGTGAAATCTTCAACAATTGGAATGTTACTGAATTAAAATCAGCCAATGAAATTCCATCGGAAATAAGGGAAAACAAACAGGAAACAATGTGTGAAAACATGTTAGAATCAAGTTATGAAAACTTAGAAGAAAACATGTTTGGAACATCAGGCAAGCTGCTTTCAAGTTTGAAAACCCTAAAGCATGCGTTAATGTTTGTGACATTATAATTCCTTACTACTTTAATTTCCAATGTTTTGCTTTAATTCAATTGACTTATTCTGTAGTGTAATTATAAACTGTAGTGAATTGTGTGTGATATTTTGATTTTTGAATACCTTGTGTGTGCATGTATATATATGAATCCATATAGATATAATACGTATATACACACACACACTGAAAAACACTTGTTTTATTTTTACTTAATGTCCACACACTTTTATATTATTATTTATAAAAGGAAAAGGTAAAAGGATTTATAAAATAAGCAAAAATAGAAGGTGAACATAAACATTCTAAGTAGAATTGGCACATTATCAACTAATGTACAAGTTTCAAAATTTGTATGTTTTTGGCTTACTGAAGTTTTCAAAAATACAGAAATTTTAATAATGTATATTTATTTATTCAATATTTTTATAATTATAATTTGTGCATACAAAGTTAATATCTATGTTTGGAAATTATTTCAGATTTATTATAAAATAATCATTTGGCACCATTGGTGTCAAACGATTGTGCATTATGTCTACAGTGATAATGTTATGATATTGTAACCAATAGGCAGAGAGAGGCGCGATTATAGATAGGTAGATTATCTCTATAGCAATACAGTAATAATAAGTTCAAGATTTTAATTATAATAAATAGCTCATAGTTTAGGCTAGCTCTTCTATATTCTACTTTTAAGAAAAAGACTTCCAGACAAATGCAAACATCAAATAAAAAGAAGAATTCTAGTGCTCCACTTTAATAAACAAGATATCAGGAGGAGAATGTTCTAATAGTCTTTTTTTAAGACAACCACTCTTAAAATCTTATGCAGCACATTACACAAAAGATTAGGTTACTTTCAATACTTTTTATCTAACACATCTTTTAAAATAAAATTAAATCTTATAATTAAAACAATTCTTTTAAATATTCAGGTCTTAGGCAATTCGTTATTAAAATAATTATGATAAAGAAATCTCAGTTTTTTTCAAGGATTAATTCTTACGATAACAAAAATATTATTCTTTAATTCTTAAAACCAACCAAGAATGTGATCCTAGTGACAAATAATAACAATAAGATATGACCTTATCTTTAAAATAATTATTAAATTTAAAATTAAATATGAAAACTCTTATATTAAAAATAATTATAATCTTCTAGAACAATATTCATGATATTATGAGTAGGAAAGGGATTTTGTTAATGCCCAAATATACCAACAAGTTTTCTTCTAATCCTACACCAAAATGAATTAAATAATCTTATGATCTCAACTCATAATGAATAAAATAAAGTGATCTTATTGTTTATTCCAAGATAAATAAAATGATCTTATATCAGATGAATAAAATGATTTTATCATTTTAATTTAAAATAAATAAAATAACCTTCTCTGTGAATGTTATCTTAACAACCACAATATAATTTAATAGTAACTTTTATATCATATTTTCTTGTACTCTCAATGCATAAAGTTAATATGTGTAGTATGGATAGATTTATGAAAATGCAGGTGATGATGATAAAGATAAGGTAACATAAATTAATAATTAAAATAATATTTATTGACATTTATGACATGGAAGAGCAAAAATTAAGTTATTTAATAGCTGTTGCAAATTACAAAATTCCCTAGACTAAAAATAAAATTATAGTTCACAATTTAAAATAATAACAATAATCAATAAATCATAAATCTTAATGTGATTTTTTACAAATTCAATAAAATTTTAATAAACTCACTTTCTATTATACAGTCCCTATGTGAAATATATTTTTGCATCCTTTGGTAAGGATGAATTTGAAGATGAATTTTGAAAAAGTTGTATAAATTTTTATAGCCACATGAGTAATTATAAATTTAATAACAAACATTTTCATGGGATTTTAAAACATCTGGATATGCTGGTTAGGCATATCAACAAGATCTACACATCAAAACCACTCTGATTTATCAAGAGTACAAATGAAGGCATGGTTGGCATCACATAAAAAATCCAGGATAAAGGACATGATTGTTGACCATCATACATGATTTTAAATAAATATATGACCCAGATACACATCAAGGGATTGAAAAAGCAAAGGTAAAATAATATGATGGCATAAACTTCAATAAGCACCTACCCAAGAGGACAGTAGTGAGCTAGGATCTTATCTCTAGTCATAAAACTATAAGAATAAACCATCAAAAAGAGAGAGGGTTGCCTAAATATAGCATTACATGCTTAATATCACGAAGATATAATGAAACTCACTAGCATAATAAAACGATATCATATAGGGATAGCACTACTATCTCCTATAATAACAACAAATAACTGATGTGTAAAACCAATAAAATATGGAAAATATAGTTAAGCATATAAAATTGTGGCAAAAATAATTCAATAATAAAAATATACATCAACTTTATGAATTCTTCCAAACATTACCCACATTCTAAATAACTCCAAAAAGGGACAATTATAATACACTTAAAAATTTTGTTACTCTGGTAATATTCTAAGAACTTAATATGAAAATTCATGTCAACCTATAAATAAAATAATACACAGAAAATAAAATGAATATAATGCATGTAAGAATAAATATTAAAACTAAATATTTTATACCCATTTACCAAATAAAATAAACAGACCTTAAGTCTTGACTTTTCCATACCATTAACATGGGATACAATCAAATAAAAGTCTTTGCACACTCTAAAGACTTTACAGGATCTCCAGTTGACATTCAAGATTAAATCAATGTACAGCAATTAAAATATGAGATAAGCAGAAATTGAAATCACTAACACAAATAATATATAGCCATTCTAAAAGGATAAGCAGTATTCATTTAAGAATAATAAAGTAAATAGCAAGTATTCTAGATATTTATATATAGCACATTTATAATAATTAATTGGTGGACATTTAATAACCCACCGAACAAATGATAATAATATTTCATTTTGTAATATATAATTTGGAGCTTCACAATAAATATAAATGAAGAGCACATATTTTAAATAGAGCACAGTGAAGAGCAATAAATCTTGAAGAATAAATATATTTTAATTATAATAATTTGGAGCCATGAATATGTTGAAGAATTATAACATATTTTAAGAAGAGCACAAAATTATTTTTTGTAAGCAATATAAATGCTATAGAATAAATAGGAGGTTTTCCAGAGTTAATTACACATAATATTCATACTTTATTGACAATAAATATCATTAAAATAAATGGGTAAGCATGTTCAATGATAATAAAGTTTATATTGCCAAAACATGAATTAAATAAATATTAAGTATAGTAATATTTTATCTTTTAGATTAGATAAAAATACTCAGCAGCACAATAAAGTTTACCTGAGCACAATATCTTGAGTTTTAGTCCTAGTAAAAATAAATATTTTATATCAGCATTTTGCACACAGACATTAGAAATAAATCCTTAATAATGTCTCTTTCCTTCACAAAGTACTCTTGTGAAAATAATTTATATTTTAAAGAGAAAATATGTATTCAAGTTTCATGACTGGAGAAACAAACATTTTTTTTTTTAAGTAACGCAAACGTAGAAATAACTTAGTTCTTAAAATACATAGATAAATAATTCATAAATTATTTTAAATTAGCCTTCATGCAATGGATAGTACTATTTCTAAATTCCTTTGTCCTTTACAGGATTTTACAATATGCTTAACAGTTCTAATTTAATAAAAATATTAAATTAAGCCAAAAGAGAACACACTGGAAAATTACAGTAATATTCAACATGTCCAAACAAAATATTGCCGTTAAAATCAAAATGGCATGTAAATTTTTTCCAAAATTAATGTAAAATAATTTAAAAGTTTTAGCATTTAATATTGAAATTATCTTTTTTTTAAATGAAGTTTGAATTTGCTAAAATAAATAAATTGAAACCAATACCAGTTTTAACAGTATAATAATAATATCTTCAGTATAAATCTACCATTGTCTGAAAATCATGGAACAACATATCACTTCCTCTTACATGTGTTGATTTGCGCAATTTTTCATGATGTAACCTTGGAGAAATTTGAAGCATTGAAGAGTCTTAAGTTAAAAAACCTGAATAGATTACTATTCTAACAGGGCATAATTACTGAAACTAAAAAAAATTAATACTTGAATGCACTGAAGAAGAATGATGATGGATGTGTGTATACAAGTGTAGTGGTCACAACTTATATAGAGTAAGTCATATGATAGACAATTATAGATGTGATTGACAACTGGGTGTTACCTATCAATTAAAATACGTGATCTAATTAAGCTGAGAGATCACAAATTTTTTAATAAATTAAAATTCTAAAAATAGATCAAATTAACATATTCTAGAAAATTCCAAATTCAATTGCCTAGACAAAATAATTAAATATTATTTTACTGTTATATTATTCAGCATCTAAAGTCATTTAATAAAAATAAAAACCATTACACTAATAAATAAATAAAAATACATTGTTTAAATACAGTTTTTTTTTTACTTTTTCTCAGAATACTATTTAATTATTTTAAAATATTTATAGTATTTTCAACAAAAAATATAAAACAAAGCATTAAATTAACTTTAAATATTATTACTTCTGAACTAGGAAGTACTTTTAAATAATTACTAAATTCCATGCATGGACACTTCCACACAGAAAAAGACAACTTAATTTAAAATTTATTAATTAAACTTTAAGATTTTACTAGAATATATTACAAAATCTCCTTGAACTCCCTAGAATAAGTTTAGCATAACTACTGAGTTTGCATGGATTCAGTCAATCTCACACTTACGAGCCTCACTTCTTTCTGTCCACCATCTTGCGGCCTTCAAAAAGATGTACATATTTTTTTCTACGAAAAAATTTCGATTTTTTATGATTTTTTTTTGTAAAATGCAATTCTTAATTATTATTTTTTTCTCATTTTTTTAGATTTAGTCAAAAAATATTTTTAAAATCGCACCACATCATGTATATGAATCAATATAAATGCAGATTTTTGAGATTGAATTGATAATTTATAACATGGGTGACCAACTTTTGTGTTCATAAGATCTACTTTTTATTTTTAAAATGTGTTGTGATCGACTTGTTGTCATAGGTGATCAACTTGTCATAGACATAGTCTAAGTTGAGGGAGGTGTGAAATACATACTATTTTTATATATCTACCTAGTAAAAAATAATTATTTAACGGGCCAAAAAACTCATGTCCAGGGGAATTAAAGCAGCATGAGTAATTAATTATTAACAATATTTATTAATTCAAATTAGCTACATTAAATTAAGATTAAAAATATTATTTTCAATAATGATACAACTTAGTCGACTTCACCTATCTAGAATTGGAAAAAAATTTAGAACAAAAATAAAAATAACAAAAAAACTTGAAAATCTTGACTTAATTTGTTTCACTCATTACCTGACAGCTCTTGCCAGATTGGCCTTGTCATCGACCAAAAATGGCTTTGCAATCAACTGGTGGTTCGCGATCGACTTGTTGGACACCCCTGATTTATAATATTGAAAATTGCTTCATATAATTTGAGGTAATGAATCTGATTATGTAATTCATCATAATAACATAACCATGATCAAATACAGAAGGATAATCTACATATGTCATCATTATAATTAATTATTTGTCAAATATGATTACTTTCTCGAAATTTTTTTGTGGACTTTGTACTCTCAAACAATCATAGTTACTGCTTTTTTAAATATTGACACTTTTTTATATCTTTTCTTTGTACCCTAGGTTATAAGTTCATTAAAGTTACACACTATGTTGTATTAAAGTACTTGACTTCATTTATACGTTATCCTAAAAAAGTATAAATGAGTAACAAAAATATAAATAAAGAAGCAATAATAGAGATAAAAAATGTTTTATATTAAATGCTTTTATTGATTGTGCACTAAAAAGAAATAAAATAATTGTTTTTCAACCACAAATGGAGTTTTTAGATTTAACTTGAAATAAAAGCATGAGGGATCTAGAAATTAATTAAGTCAATCCCTTGTTATAAAAATTGGAAAAGAATAAAAATCTGTATGCTGTCTTTCATAAAATAATAATGAATTCTTTATAACAGCTATATAAATAGTAATAATATTACACATAAAAAGTTTTTTCTAATACCTGGTTTGATGCCCTTCTCAAATGTTACTAATCTGTTTAACATTAATGAACTATTTCAGATATAAAATCATCTAGTGTTTAATAAAAAATAGGGATTGACTTAATTAATTTCTGGATCTCCCCATGCTTTTATTTTAAGTTAATTTAAAATCTCAATTGTGGTTGAGAAACAATTATTTTATTTCTTTTTAACCCTACCAAATTTCACTATTTTTCTGATATTTCTGACATTTTTCTTTGTCTCAAACATCAATGTAAAATATATGATAAAATGATTATTACTTATCAGAAAATAATAAATTTGACTTCATTTGATAGATATTTTTGTTTTCTACTGAAATAAATTTTAAATGTTCACATTTTGTTTCTGTGGATATTAAAAAAATGAGGATGTAATCAAAACAAAGACTTTACACATCATTGTTTCTAGAAAGATTAGTTTCAGTTTATAAAATCAATGAAATATTTTTTAATTGTTATTATATTTAAACATCCAAATGATTAATTATTTATTTCTCTTATATCTAACAAATTATGCTTTAAAAGTTTAAATTTTTTGAATATTTATTGCAAAATTGCCATATTTTCTTACTCGTAAATATAAAGTAGATTGTTTACATCAAAGCTAGTCTTGTAAATTGTTTGACCATATTTACATTAGTTGCTAATATAACATATTTTTGAAAATAAAGTATTTCAAGTTGAAATAAGTTATTAATAATTTACATTTCTTTATATTTAATAAATATAGTGTAAATTATTTTTAAAAAAATATCTAAAACCATAATAAATTTGCAAATAAACACATTTTTGCATCATTGGAACTACAATGTTGTAAAACACTGAATGTTTTACAGCCTTGGCAGCAGGCAATGGCTGAACATGTCAGGGCAGTGTTTATGTCTATTGTAAGAGTGGGAATTTTGAATTTTGTGCCTTTTAGCACAAATTTTTCAGGCAAAAATCTATTATACTGTTTTATATGCATTTTAATGTATAATATTTATAAAAAAATTCACTAGGGGGCAAATTGGCCAAAAGCTGATTTTCTGTCATCCTGAAATACATTAAGGTTAATGCACAGACAATAAAAGCATTTAATATAAAAAAAATTTCTCTTATTATTTTTAAGTTTTAGTATTGGCACAGTAAATAAAAATGTAAAACTACATTGTACTTTAAATTGACTAGACACTTATAGTTGATATATATATATATATATCATTAGATAATTCTGTTATAAGTTAAAATATACATTTTATATATATATCATGTTTAGTATGTGCACATAATAATATATGTCTATATAAGTAATTAAAAATATGAAATATTCTTTTAAGTGAAAAATGTTTAACATTTTTACCTTGGAAATTTTTATTTTGTAAAAAAAAATGTTTATCTAAACTATTGTAACAGTTTACATATATGCCTTTACGTCACTTTCAAATAAAAGTGGAAAAGATATATAAATAAAATCACCCTCAAATAGAAATATATATAAAAAGGGAAAAATTAATAAAAATTTTATTTAAATTAATATATATATAATGCACATATCGCAAACTAATTATATAATTAAAGGGTAAATTAAAATTAAAAATCTAAAAACAAAATTGATTTTGATATAAAAGAATAAAAAAAAGCTGTTAATAAAAGTTATTTTAATCTTAGAATGGACTTGATTTTCATAATGGCAAGCAGGCCCTTGGGCATTTAACTGATTGTAAGTCAGATAAGAGGTAAATTAAAAAATATTAGTGATAAAATTTTGAGTTCTCGCTCTAAAGCAAGCTGGCCAGTAATGATGGAAATGAACATCACGGTCCAGAGAGAAAAGATTATCATTGCCAATGAGAGCAGTGTCTAGCCAGGCAAGATCTATCCTGGAATTTGATAAGAATTCGAACTGATATAAAAAGACAATTTTTAAATGGAATTTTTAATTTAGATTGCTTTTGCTGATTGTGCATTATTTAAACATATTTTATATGTGTATTGCGGATCTCCAAAATGTAAGGGCCATGCAATTAATTATGTTTTCCATATTTGCACCAGCTGAGATAGTCTCTAGAGTGATGGTTCATGGAATGCAGCAAACAAAAGAAAGACCTGTCTTTCCAAAAATATTCATATGAGATGGAAAGACCTTCGAATGTTGTGTGACATATTAAGTACCCCAAAGACTTCAATAAACCTACAGCATTGGAAAGTATGAACTTTTTTTTGCTTTAAATGAAATATGAACTTTAATTATATAATACAAACTTTTCAAGTAGTAATTTTAAACATCATTTAATTTTTAAAAGAAATCTCTTATCTGACTAAGTAAAATTTTAAATTATTTATTATATATATATTGTATCGGTCGGATTTGTATGTTCACGTAACAAGATCTAGCATCTAGGCAAAAGTACCTCGAATCCACTCGTGCGCAAGATACACAGGTCAGGAACACTCATGAACTCTGCCCTATTTGCCTATTTCCCAGATCTATAACATTATGAGCAACAATCCCGATGACATCGATTAATTTACTTCTCATCCGCCGGCATCGATCATCGGAGACACAAAAAGACTCTAGGCTAAACTTATATGATAGAATAACTTAATAACTAGCTATATTTTATGAGCAATGAAGGCTTGTGACCTAGCACATTAATCATGTATTAAGCGGAGATCATCTAGTCATATTTAGCATAAGTAATAACTTAATATATTATCTTAACTAAAAGAAAGCAATGGTTCGAGTTTGATATATATATTTAAGATTTATTAATAACAAAATTATGTCGGGTTATTTACCTGACATGAGCCTCGTAAGTATTATAGATATGTGTTTGATTCATATTTAACGATAAGATAAGATTTGTGGCTATGCCAATAATATATATATATATGTGATTTAATAAATTAGCGCTATTGGAATACATTGTTGGAATACTATTACACCCCCGGAGACGAAGAGCATTTACTTAATTTAAACAACAATAATTTTAGGAAGCAGATATTATATTTGGTTACATTCAATATTATTAATTTGGAGTTATAGATAATTAATGCGCGAGATGGGTAATGAATAATTATATAAACGATACTAAATCTATCGCATTAATATTTATATTAAACTAATGGAAATATGTCTGTTTAAAGAAATCATTTCATTACAGCTTATGAATACTTCTGGGTGACTAATAAGACACTGAAAGGCGGTGCGTGCATGGCGCCTGATAGGGTTGGTCCAATTATGGATCCTGGAGTATGCTTCATGAATTTTTAATAACAAAATGGACCGATTTCCTCTGCAAACGTAGGCAGGGTCGGTTTGACGAACGAAAGAGTCCAGATTCCCTGGAGTGAAGTACAGGCGAATCATGGATGACGAAGAGTGGTCGGCATTTTCATTATCGGGCTGGATTTTCCAGAGCGATCCCTGTATAAAGCATGCACATAAGACCAAGGATGTCCCCAGGGTGGTTTTACTGCCTGGTTTAAGGACATAGAGAACGACGATGGGGCCCGACTTCGTGGATGCCTCCATGTGAGAAAGAAGCATGAACATATATATAATGAAATGCCTTTATGCACGTAGTGCTTAATAATATAATATAAATATAATTCTAAAATTAAAGATTATCGAAACTTATTTATTGCCCATAAATTATGAAATATTCGGCGTAATGACATGGCTTCACTAAGCAAACATGGATAATTATTATACTTAAATCTAAAGCTAAGATCTTAAGGTCCCCCTCCCCCTTACATTAGGTTACTTAATATTATTCATTACTTCTTACACATTTAATAAATCTCAATTTTGGTTAATCAATGCCCTTGTGAAAATATATAACTGATTACAAAATAAATGGGTGGTGGTAATAGCTAAGATGGGTTTTACATATATAATATAATTTAAGAATGAAAGATAGCGCATTATTTAGGAAGGAGAATGTGAAAAACAGATGCCAAATCTGTTTTTCTACAGTAAACATGAAAAGTGTAATTAGTTTATTTATCTAAAATCGTGAGCATCTGGGCAAGTCGAATAAGACTTGTTTTGATCAAATTGTAAATTATTTACCCAGTAAATGATGGGTGGGGAAACGAAAATGAATTATATGCTGGCGATTTTAGAATACTATTGGCATTTATTTTAAAATATAAATCCATAAATGTAAATGAAAATTATTTGCCGCTTGGAATTAAAAGAAAAGGAAAAACATTTTATAGGAGGCTTAATATAGATTAGTTATATAGAGTTATAGAATACATATTTGAAGACATTTAATATATATGATTTAAAATATAAATATTACAGAGAAGGCAGGATTTAGGAATTATAAGCAGTCAAAGTTCTTTTACCTTGATTATTTGGAAGAGCGTTTCACTAGGAATCAGTCCATCGGTATTATTTCACTAGATCTAGGGTAGCATTATTATTTGAGATAGCACTTCACTTTCACTGGATAAATATACATAAAGTTCTGAGCTTCGTTCATGGGAACAGCATATTAGAACGGAGGGACAAGGCGAAGTTTCCTACTTACGACACATTGAGTGAGAATTAAAACTGGCGTGGAATATGTATAGCAACATAGTTATTTAGTGGTCTCCTCCCCTAGTGGATTCAAATCCAGCAGTATATATACTTTTATTTTGAAGCTGTAACTTAGCAACTACTACTGGACCTGAGGCGGTTTAAGCACTTAAGTTTCATCTGGAATAGTTTGTCCGGATACTCTTATCTAGTAAGATGTTTGAAACAATGCAAGTTTGTTATCAGTTTCTCGAACGATTGTTTTAAAATATATCTTATGATTTTAAAACAAGCTAGCGTGGACAATTTCCACTAATGGGGCTTATTTTATTATTACCAATTTGTAATCTTTTACTTTAATCTAAGGGGTCTTCCGGGTAATTGTTTTTCAAGAGACTTTTTAACAAAATTGCATCACTTCTGGCTACAAAATTATATATGAAAAAATAATAAGTTTCATATATAATATAACCATATAATTCTATAATTAAAAATCACTTCTTTTCTTGTCAAAAACTTTATTTGATGTATATATATATATCCACTTATTTCCAACGTTTCGACTATCTTTACTCTATAGTCATTTTCAAGGATCTAGAAAAAACATTACATTATAAACAAACTTCACATAATAAAAACAAAAATAATCAAAAACAATATAAAGCATATAAACCCCATAAAATTTAAAAATAAATAAAATACATTAAAATCAATTAAATTAAAAACACAAAACATACACCACACTTACTTGACTCCCTTCTCAAAAAACTTTCCCTTTTTACATTTTTTATCCAAAAAACCAATTGTTACAATAAAAAAACTTATACATCAAATAAAGTTTTTGACAAGAAAAGAAGTGATTTTTAATTATAGAATTATATGGCTATATGTACTGTATATTTTTGAAAAGAAAAAAGGATTGAGTCGTGATTAGAAACAGAAGTAAATGGATTTGTTCATATATAATACCTTATACATATAATATAACTATTAATTTAGTCACAATCTCCTACACTGAAATATACATATATATTTATTATTTACGCCCGCATACACATGAGAATATTATTATTAAATAAAATATTTTTAAATTAAAATACATATGTGTACATTATTTATGTTATAATACTAAGCAAAGAAATATATATATTAATAGCTATGTATATACGTGCGTAAAGGTGGGTTTGAATATGGTTAGATGGTAGGAGGTTGGATGTGGGCTGTGAAGCAGGATCTGAGCATCAGATCTGCTTCAATATATATATATATATATTGTATCCTCACTTCCAGGAAATATGTAATAACAATAAATTGATCTAGCTCAGATAAATAATTATGTTCATCTAAAATGTATCTAATAAATAATAACTATATTCTTTAATACTATCTATTATTAATTAGTTAAAATTAACAAATAATAATATGGTTCTGATTCTTAAATTAAATAAATAAACATTTAATAAAATCATGAGACTATGAAGTGAGTTTACAAGTGGCAAAACGAATACATTAAGCCAATATCCCACAGGATATCACCTCAATGGCATAAGAATACTATCCTTACTCTTATTGCTTAAACAATAAATCTATAGTACTCCTACATCTTTAATCAAAATTAATTAAGTAAATGACTCTTAATAAATTAATCTGAATATCTTTATAAAATTGATTTAGCTTAAATTATCTCAGGTTCTTTTAAAATAATTCTAAAATAATTATAACTTTTGTAATTAAGTATGATAAGGGGTTTAATATCATTCCTAACTACATCTAACTAATACCAATACTAATAAAATAATAATATTAATTTCAATCTATAATTTAATCTCACATCTTTTCTACTTGTAATATTACTTATGTATATCACATAATAATAATGTAATGTAATCTTCTATTATCCATCTGGCATCTTAAACAAACATATATGGTATGATCTTATAATCTGAGAATATGTGGCAATCACTAATAATATAATTCTGTGTAAATATTCTATGGTTATTTTATGACCATCATAATGATATAATAAATGAAATTTCTTTAATGAAAATCATATCAATAAAACATTACAACTCTTAAATAATAACTTTATTTATGTTGTACAAATATTATGTCTTAATTCTAATTATCTGTGATTATGTAATTGTGATGTGAAGAAATTGAGTCGACACCAAGATTTATAAACAAAACTTAACAAATTTATTAATAAACTTTAACAATAAATTATATACAGTATATACAACATGATTGAACTTTGTTTTACTCCCATTTAGGTAATCTTACAAAAACAGATTAAATAAAATAAATATCGGATACAAAACATTGCTTTATAAAATACTTATTATTAAAACATTACCATAGTAACTTTATGGCCTCCATTAAGTTTCTTTAATTCAGTACATTGCAAAAGTATCATTTAAATTATTAATTCAATATACATTTATCATTTATTATTTAGTTTTTAAAATACTTTTATTATCTCATATAATTATTCCTAACCTATTCATAATGTAAATAATCTTAATTAATAATATATCCATTAATCTAGACTGCTTACTACTCATAAATATAATGTTAAATAATATGTAAGTATTGATGTATTATTATTATAGAATAATTTTTATATAAAATTATGATCACTTATATTCTTCAAATGTGATTTAGTTATATCTCTTTTACTTGTAAAAAATATGCATTAAAATTGAATCTTTTAAAACTTAATGACTAAATAATATCTTTAGAAAACACACTTTCATCATCATTTATTTATTTGTAATAAACAATAATGAATCCCAAATATAAAAAGTTTATGATTCCTTATTAACAAGTTATAATCTTGTACTTTTTACACTTACTTATATCCTTACTTTAAAACAATATAACCCATCTTATCCTCTTCAATAAGACTTCTGCATTTTAAACTTATTCATCATTTCCTATTTTGAAATACTATCCTTTTCGATGCAATCTAAGCAATATCAATAGTAAATACCCAAGTAGGTATACGGAATAAATTAGATTTTAATTTAATAGCACTTCTATTAAATAACCATCATGGTAATAGTGTATCATAAATAAGGTATGACTACTTTAGTTCATCATCTCTACTAATAAACATAATGTCCAAGCTATTTATTCAGCTCCATGGAACATTACAACTTCAACATACAGAAAATAACACTACCATGAGCATATACAAGCTATAGGGCTAAGTTATCTATACTTGCACAATAACCACTATTGTCTACACTTATTCCCATATAAACAAATCCTACACAAAATATTATCTTGGTCCCATTTAACTTAATACCAAGCTTACATCGCTAAATCTATTCCTACATTCTTATAACAATAAATAAATTCATGTCTAAAATAACCATCTAACCAATCAATAAGAAAAGATTATTTTATCCCTTAGTTACTTTAAACATAAATACAAACAATCTATCGATATCCCAGTTTATTATTTTTATCACTTAAAATAAACCTTAAATTTAGTTATAATAGAATTATATACTTATATTAAAATGTACTTATAATATTACTAAAAGTATGCATATTTTTTAACATGAATAAACAAATTATAAGCTATGTGTATGCATTGTGTTTTTCATACTCATTTCATACATCCATACTAAAATATACAATAATAAAATACATAATAAAATGATCAATACTTTTATAATTGTTATCATCAATAATATGTCTTCATTGTCGATTGTTCCATTAATATTTCTGGATCACGAACTAAATAAAACATTATTTAAACATCATTTATTCCACATCATCATACTTTAAAAATATTAAGCTTCTTTTTTAAAAAATTATTAAAGACTTTTTTTTTATAGTAATTAATCACTAGGTTAGTAAATAATTTAATGTTCTATGTTTCTACCCTACTTCTATTCTATAAGCATTATGATAAAAGTTAGTAAAATAAGATTTAAAATTATATTTACGAAAAGAAACTCAGACACAGTTCATTATAGAAAATGTCCTTTTCCTCCTGTACAGTATTTGTTGACAAAAACATCTTCCTTTAACGCAAAAAAAAACATGCATGCTCCAATATTTCCACTTTCATGACATGTCCGACAATTCTTTTTAAGAATAAAGAAAATAAAACAAAAGTTAGTCGGCTTGTAAAATATTTCACTTGCAAAACAAATAGTTTAAGGTTCTTTTTTATTTCCAACAGTACTTGTTAAAATGCATTTTTAATACTCTATTACGACATACATCTTAAATTTTACTGCTTTCATCTACATTTCCCACCAGTCAGTATTCCTGGATACAACACAGCATTCCACGGTATCCATCATATAGTTTTAAATATTTTTAGAAGTAATTTTCCGAAAATCTTTTGTATGTCCAGCATACAACAACTAACTTATTTTAAAGATTTTTCCAATGTAATATAAATTATTTCACCAGTAATCTTCATTTTTTTAATTTTTTTTTTAAAAATTATATTTTTTAAAAATCAATTTTCAATATTCCTTCATAAAGAAATATTTCAGCATCTTAAAATAATCATTTTAACGTTAAAAGTTTTTTTAAAAAAACTATTCTATTTTGAAATAGCTTTCAGAATGAAAGATTTCATATTTTTCTTTCCATCTTTGACGAGCTTTTCTGAATCTTCTCCGTGAAGTTCTATTTATTGAATTTACTAGTAAGTTAGCGTGACTGCTTAACATAGGCAAAATTATGTGCCTTGTAGAAAAATAATAATTTGATATTTTCCTCCATAAATTTAAGTTCATTGATGACTCCTTCATGTTTAAGTTGATGTTAAATTAGATGAAATAAATTAGCAGGCAAGGAATTACTTAATTTTTCAGCCACACATTTCTATATCACACAATCTTATAATAATGAATTAATATCCTTTTTTAGAATTTAAAAATAATAAAATTGACTATTACTAATATACGTAATTAACTAAAGTTGTAGTAACAATAACAATGATAGTAAGAATTATAATAATAGCAATCTGCAAAATCTGTGCAGCTCTTATATACTCAAGCCTACTACACATCTGATTGGTTAAATTAAACAATGCTTACTTCTTACGACCCTGGGAAATCAACGCTGGATTCTAGTTAAAACAAATAATAATTTACTAAATATTTATTTTTTATTATATTATTTAATTCTTAATTAATTTTCATATTTTATTCACACTTAATAAATACTTTAAAATAACTTTTAAAAATCACATTACAATATTTATTACTATTTCTATCCTTTTAAACAAAACATATTTATTTTTAAGACAAAACAAAAATCTGATTTTATTTATTACATTCATTTTAAAGACCCATTTAATATTTATAACAGCTAATATTATTTTATTCTTGAATAAACAAATCTACTATTTTAAATCTTATATTAGAATTTTAACATAGTTTTTAACTTTATTAAAAACTTCTCAAGCACACGTGTGAAGATCTACACATCACGTGATTTAAAAAAATACATGAGACGCTAGCAATTTAATCGAAAAATAAAATAAATAACTTAATTTATAAAATATTACATAAAAATAATATTATAGCAAAATTTAAAATAATTATTTTAATATTATAAAATCAAATATTCACTTGTTCCACATTATTACTTTTAATTAAATGATTTTTAAATATAACTATTAAATACTATTATTATTGTTAAATAGTCTATTCGTTTAACTTTAAATTACTACTTTTAAAATTTACTTTAATCATTTATTTACAACACTTATTAAATCAATATTTATTATGGCCAGCTTTCCCAACCATACAATCTTATAATTATTTTTAGTTAACTGTTTTCTTTCAAATACTAACACAATATTATACATCAATTATTTTTACTTGTCCTAATTAAATTATTAAAAGATCATTCACACATAACATACATCATTCCTTTACTTACCTTTGAAATTTAAAATTTTCTATTAAATTGATGTAAACAATTCATCCTAACCTAAACAAAAGGGTACAATATATATATATATGTGTGTGTGTGTTAGCTATCATTTCTATTCACATTAATTTCATTTAAATTAATAACTTTAAAATAGGCATAAGTGGTTGCATAGATTCATAAGATTATGTTAGTTTAAGTTTGTTAATTTTGGGCTAATTGTTTTATAGTTGAATCAGTGCTGGTAGATAGATGTACGGATGTTTTATGTCAATGTAATTTAGGTAGGTGCATTGGCTACTCGTTTCTTTATGCCATGTTAGCATACAGGGAATAATCCCACCTGAATGCATGGCCAAAATGGTAGCCATCATGTCAATGGTCACAGATGTATTTCCTACACCACTGATTTTCTTACGCTCTGGTTGGGACAGTAAATCGACAAAGACTGCTATCCCCATTTACAGAGCATCTCATATATATATTTCAAATGATTCCATTTTTTATCACCAATTGGGCAGTGGATCTTTCCTGTCTGTTGGTGAAATTTATTAATGATCATTGGGGAAGATGCTCATTCCTTCCCACCATGATTCATTATTTCTCTAATGTGTGCCGGTCGTATTTGTATGTTCACGTAACAAGATCTAGCATCTAGGCAAAAGTACCTTGAATCCAATCGTGCGCAAGATACACAGGTCAGGAGCACTCATGAATTCTGCCCTATTTGCCTATTCCCCAGATCTATAACATTATGAGCAACAATCCCAATGACATCGATTAATCCACTTCTCATCCACCGGCATCGATCATCGGAGACACAAAAGATTCAAGGCTAACTCATGATAGAATAACTTAATAACGAGCATGTTAATTATGTGCAGAGCGGAGATCATCTAGTCATATTTAAGCTTTAGAAATAACTTAATATTTATCTTAACTAAAGAAAGCACTGATTCGAGTTTGATGTATATATATTTACGATTTATTAATAATAATTATGTCGGATTATTTAGCCGACGTGAGCCTCAGGATTATTATAGATATTTATTTGAATCATTTTATACAATAACATAATAATTGCGGCTATGCCAATAATATATGCATGTGTTTGAATAAATTAGCGCTATTAGAATAGATTATTAGAACGCTATCACACCCCCAGAAACGAAAAGAGCATTTGATTACTTCAAACAATAACTTTAACACAGATAATATTTGATTACATTTAATGTGACGGTTAACTGGGAATTTTAGATAATTAATGCGCGGGATGGGTAATGAACAATTTACACAAACGATACTAAATTTATCGTATTAATACTTATATTAAAATAAGGGACATATGTTTGTTTAAATAAATCATTTCATTATGGCTTATGAATACTTCTGGGCAAATGATCAGATAAGGGAAAAGCGGTGCGTGCATGGTGGCTGATTGGGTCGGTCCATTTATGGATCCTGGAGTGTGCTTCACGAATTCTGAGAACAAAGTTGACCGATTTCCTCTGCAACATAGGCAGGGTTGGTATTGAGACAAAGGGCGGCCGGCTATGTCATTATCGGGCTGGTTTTTCCAGAGCGATCCCCGTATAAAGCATGCTCGTAAGACCGTGAATGTCCCCCAGGTGATTTTTACAGCCTGGTTTAAGGACAGTGAGAATGACGATGGGGCTCAACTGTGCGATGACCTCCATGTGAGAAAGAAGCACGAACATATATATATATAGAATGGCCTTTATGCACTAAACGCTTATTAATAAACCATAAATATACTTCTGAAACTAAAGATTATTGGGACGTATTTATTGCCCACGAATGATGAACTATTCAGCGTAATGACATGGCTCCACTTTAAGCAAACAGGGATAATAATTATACATATAAACATAGAATAAAAGGTTAAGATCCCCCTCCCCCCTTTACATTATATTACTTAATATTATTCATTATGTTTTACACATTAAACCTCAATTTTGGTTGATTTATGCCCTTGTGGAAATACATTAATTGATTGCAAAATAAAAAGGGTGGCCGTAATAGCTAAGATGAAATTTACATATATAATATAGTTGAAAGATAAAAGATAGTGCATTATTTAGGAAGGAGAATTGGAAAAACAGATGTCAAATCTGTTTTTCAACAGTAAACATGAAAAATATAATTAATTTATTTCTCTAAAACTGCAAGCATCTGGGCAAGCCGAATAAGACTTGTTTTTATCAATTATAAATTATTTACCCAGTAAATGATGGGTGGGGAAAACAAAATAAGTTATACGCTGGCGATTTTAGAATATTATTGGCATTAACTTTAAAATATAAATACATAAAAATATTAATAAAAATTATTGGCCGCTTTTAAATAAAATAAAAGAAAAACATTTTATAAGAGGCTTAGCATAGATTAGTTATATAGAGTTATATATATTTGAAGACATTTAAAAGATATAGTTTAAAACATACACATTACATAGAAGGCAGGATTTTAGGAATTATAAGCGGTCTGAGTTCTTTACCTTGATGATTGAGAAAAGCATTTCACTAGGAATCAGTCCATCGGTATTGTCACTAGATCTAGGGTAGCAGGATGATTTGAGATAGCACTTCATTTCATTGGAAAGACATATATAAAGTTCAGTATCATGAAGTACGGAAGCTTCGTTCATGGGATCAGCATGTTAGAACGGAGGGACAAGGCGAAATTTACTACTCACAACACATTGCGTGAAAATTACATCGGGCGTGGATTATGTTTAGCAGCATGGCTATTTAATGATCTCTCCCCTGTGGATTCAAATCCAGCAATATTTATACTTTTAATTTGAATTTGTAACTAGGCAACTACTGCTGGACCTGAGGCGGTTTAAGCACTTAGATTTCATTTGGAATCGTTTGGCCAAATACTCTTATCTGGTAAGATGTTTGAAACAATGCAAGTTTGTTATCAGTTTCTCGAACGATTGTTTTAAAATATATCTTGTGATTTTAAAACAAGCTAGCGTGGACAATTTCCACTAATGGGTTTATTTTATTATTACCAATTTGTAATCTTCTATTTTAATCTAAAGGGTCTTCCGGGTTATTGTTTTTTGAGAGACTTACTAACAAGATTGCATCATTTCTGGCTACAAACTTATATATGAAAAATATAATAAGTATCATATATAATATCTTATATATATAATATACTATTAATTCAATCACAATCTCCTACGCTAAAATATACATATAATTTATTATTTACGCCTGCATACACATGAGAATATTATTATTAGATTAAATATTAAATTAAGACACATACGTTTACATTATTTTATACTATTGGGTAAGGAAATATGTTATTAGTTATGTATATATGTGCGTAAGGACAAGTTTGAATACGGTTAGGTGGTAGGAGATTGGATGTGGGCTGTGAAGCAGGATCTGAGCATCAGATCATCTGCTTCAAATGATATGCTACAGATGTAAATTCCTGTCACAATGATTGTGTTATGCTAACAATCTCATTTTGCATTGGTCACATCAGTATATCAGTAAGCTAGCATTGGTCTAAATGCGAAATTTTAGCCTAAAGTTAAAAAGGATTGGGTTAGTTATATGCATATTCTGTGTAACATATTTACACTTAGCAAAAAATTGTATTATATCTTTTGAATGTACTCATAATGTGCATATAATTTAAATCAAATATATTTATTAATTAATTTAATCTTCTGATGTTTGTATTAATGTGAATGTGTGAATAATAAAATGTTTTGTTTAATTAAATTTTGGCAGTAACATATATATTTTTATTAATATTTTAAAAATCAAGAATTAGAAATTTTAAATATACAGTATGATATTTTAAACTCAGCTTCTCCATGAGCTAGTGACTAGTAAAAGTTGAACCTCAACCGTATGTATCTGCCACCTTTATAAATTTTCTAGGTTCGAATAGCCTACTGACACCCTGGCATGGCAGATAGGTTGGGAGGTTCCAACTACCGTTGTACTATATTGTATATATATAAATCATATATATATGCACTATAGTGGGAAAAAATTTTAGTTTTTTATTACTTAAATTGGAACAAATAAAATCAATAGCAGCATTATTTAAAAAATTCCCCCTACTATTTTTATCTAAGAAACTAATTAACTATTTTAAAAAAATAATGTTTCCTATTACTTTCATAGATTATAAACAAATATACAAACTTTCAACAAGTTATATTGAACTTAAGTCTGTTAAATATCATTTTAAAATGTATAAAAAAATATTAAAAGAAAAAAATATAAAACCACCCTCTCACAAATATTATTTAAAACAAATGAAAGTTGTAAGAAGAATTTATAACTGAGATACATGGAATTATTGAATATTTTTAATATTTTCTCACACTGTGTTCCATACCTAACAAACTAAGTGAAAATAAATATCTAATTCTTGTATTAATTAGTTATATACCAGATTTCAAGCAATTCTATTGAATTTATGTATAGAGGATTTGAACTCAGATTTTCAAGCACCTTTCACTATCCACACTATCTCATACAAGTGATACACATGGCCACACACATATAGAAAAGATTAATAATCACCAATATACATATTTCATGCTAAACCAGCACTCATCAGTTGATCCAGACTATCATCTCTCACATATATATATATATATAATCAATGCTCAGTTTATATTGAAGCAGTCGGATCTGAGTTCGATCCTAGCTTCATGTTAGTTACCCTAATACTAACCTTAAATTTCCGATGCAATGGGGCTTTATACGTTCAATCCATGCTAATTTCCATAATGAATAATTTATTTCAAATGTGTATTAAAATCAATTAGTTTCAGTTTAAAATTGAGCAATTCTCTTAATAAATTCATGATAAAATATTCATGAATTTATATATATTACAATTGCGTGGATTGTGCGAGATCGGAAGATTTGTAAATATTTAAATATATATAATTTTCGAAAGTTTCATTGCGTCGAGAATACTTGTTTTTTTTTTTGTACTTTTAAATAATTTGTTAAAGTTTGCGATTAAAAGCTACATTCCTTCCATGGGCTTTCAAATTCTCAAAAACAACAGTAAAGTTTTATTAATTAAAAAAAGATAAGAATTCAATTTCTAATTAAAATCATTTCAGATTTTAAGAATTCATTTTCTAATTGGGAAAGGAATTCAAAAAAATTAGTCTAATTAGGAAAGGAATTCAATAATTAGTTTGAAAGCCTTACCGAAGGAATGTATTGGAAAACAACTAATTGATAATAAAATGAGCGCTAGCCTTAAGGCATCTGGACAATATATATAGCCCTGAAAAGTCAGAAAAAAAAGATCAAGTTTTGTTCTAGAGTAGTGCAGTGAACTCTGTGCGTATAAAAATTGTATTTCATCATGATAGAGGGCTAGAACATCAGGAATCTGGCTATGGTTCCTAAAGTCCTGAGAAATCTTCACTGGAGCTGCTGAACCGTTTTCCGGATCGATAATTCTGCTAAAATAATGAAAGCTACTAAAATACTACTCCAGTAGTTAACCAATGATGCCTACGTTTTCAACAACTTGGAGGTGTAACTTAAGGACCAGCGGAAGGGGTAATATGAACGTTAAACTTTCTGGCCAGTTCGAACTTTATTTTATACTCCTCCTATTTAAGAGCTCTTTATTATTTAATGTAAATCTTTATAAAATGCTAATATAAATTTATATTGTAATTCTTTCAATCTCTAGTCTTTAAACTTTTTCTTTTCTTACCTGGCGGTTCGTTTAATATATATATATGTTGGTGTGCTTTATTAATGTCGTATTTAAAAATTATATGCCAATAATCTTTCGACTCGATGAGCCCTTTGATTCCATTTGCCTCACGCAAATAATATAACATTAATTTCCAATAGTGTGCTCTTCCGATTAGAACTAAATTTGAAAGTTCTATTAATCATCGAGTCGAAAGAAAATATTACATGTTTATTATTTGATAATTGGCAAATAATAAACTATTAGCTTCATTTTTCACCTATGTCCCCAGCTACTAAGTTACAATTGTTTATAGACTCACAAAATGTTATAATATTGATTTCTTGTTCTACTAATATATATTTATTCGAATATAACCTTAAATGTTTTTATTGCCAAAAAGGGTCGATAAAGGGTTAAAAGTATTTTAATTCCATTTTTGTCATTTGAAATTGGTATTCAGGAGGGGCACGAATATTAAGGCATAATTAAGATAGTTTATAAATGTTTTCAAAATAGTTCGATAAAGCTCGTTTGACTTTAATTAATTGGTCAAGTCATCACGTAGAGCATTCTACATGGGTTTTATTTTTCAACGATGACTATCAAGTCATCATCATCAAATGTTGCTGACGTAGGGCCATCTTCCGCTCCGTTAGGCTGGTCGGTGATCATTCTCTTATTTAAATTTTTCCAGGAAGAAAATACTTCCTTTCCGATTCATTAGTCAAAGGGCGTAAGACTTGCCAAATGCAAGCCGCCATAAGACTTCGATCATCGACTAGCGATCATCTTTAAATTTGACTCTCTGCCTAGTAATTCGTCAAGCACAATTCCATTTTTGTCCCGGTAAAACCCGCTCCGTACTCATAATTCGTGATGAAGTGATTTAAATTAAAGTCGAACCAATTCTCAAATATGTTTAATTAAATAAGTTTTCAAATAAAGATTAAAGTTATGCCTTGAAATACGTTTTGCTCTTCATGAATAGATTTCTGAATGTGAAGATAAATCTCATATTCCACCGTAATAAAATTAGAACAATCATTTCCGTTCTAAATAAATACCTTTATCCACCTTTATATTTTCTTGTTGGGGGCATAGACATAGAATTCCAATATTGCGTAATTTCCATTGGCATATGATAAGGACCGCTACTCTGATTATATTTATAAATGCTTTTAAAGACTAGAGGTAACTAATGCTATTTATATTTTATTGAACAAAACAAATTATTATTAGTATTAAATATATTCTAACATACTTGGTTTCTTAGTTCATCATTCTTTTGATAATTATTTAAATGTTAATACTCGCTGTCTGTGTTGGCAACCCGAACATACATATGATTAGATTTAAAAAGTATTCAAAGTAATTAATTATTTGATATTCGTGTCAGTAAAAGGGTCTCTAGTCCTCACCAACCGTTGAGCTAGTTCTTGGCGCATAGCACTGTGCCGTCGATTTCTGCTATCTGAGCTGTTGAGTTGGGTTTGAATTCGGTTTTGGTCAAGCTGAGTTCGAATCCGATTTGACATGCGGGGTGGTGGTTTTCGACCGGTACATGGCTTCAATCCACTGCAACCTCCAACTTTTCAGCCATCCATATCATTGAAAATCTGATGATGAAAACCCAAATCCCATGCTGATGCTAATATTATTGCCATGCCCATGTTGACCTGAAGTCACTCTGACCCCTCATGTATAGGACAGTATCCATTGAATGCATATAAGAGGGATGGACAGTATACAAGCTTGATATGTAAATATTTGAAAACCACACACTCTTCACAAACCTGGGAGCTTAATTGTAAGTATAGAGGATTTGAACTCAGATTTTCAAGCACCCTTCACTATCCACACTATCTCATACAACTGATAAACATAACCACACACATGTAGAAAAGATTAATAATCACCAATATTTGTATTTCATGCTAAACCAGCACTCATCAGTTGGTGCAGACTATCATCTCTCATATATATATATATATAATCAGTGCTCAGTTTATATTAAGATAGCAAATCTTCATACTTTAATGGACAGGCTTCAATCCACTGCAACCTCCAACTCTTCAGCATGGGATTTGGGTTTTCTTCATCAGATTTTCAATGACATGGATGGCTGAAAAGTTGGAGGTTGCAGTGGATTGAAGCCTGTCCATTAAAGTATGAAGATTTGCTATCTTAATATAAACTGAGCATTTATTATATATATCTGTGTGAGAGATGATAGTCTGGACCAGCTGATGAGTGCTGGTTTAGCATAAAATACGTATATTGGTGATTATTAATCTTTTCTACATGTGTGTGGTCATGTGTATCAGTTGTATGAGATAGTGTGGATAGGGTGGGTGCTTGAAAATCTGAGTTCAAATGCTCTATACTTACAATTAATTCCCAGGTTTGTGAAGAGTGCCTGGTTTTCAAATATTTGAATTTATGTATATGAAACCTTGATTTTAAAATTTTATTATAACTTGAAAAGGATCAAAAGTTAACCAACAAACAATCAGATTTTCCAAAATCAATTAAAGCATTTTTAAAAAAAATATTAAAATTCCAAATTTAATACATTTTATGATATTCAAGCAACCATTTTCCGTTTTTGATTGGTTTAAGTCAAGGGTGGGCAAATAGAGGCCTGAGGGCCACATGCGGCCCACCAAAACAATCAGAAAAATCCACCTTGAACTAAGATTTCTTTCCCATGCATGACCAAAGATTCATCTCATATTTTCCACTAGGATGGCCACTTCAATACACATGTGCAATGTAGGTACGATGTGCAGTGCTTTTCCATTTGATCTGGTTAATTTTAGTTTTGTCTTTGCATTAGCAAATATATATATTTCCAACTTTAGTGAAACCATGAATCCTCTGAAAGAATGTAAAATTGGTGATGAATATCATGTTTAAAGAAGAATGGACAAACACATATTTCTTTGATAATACAGGGAATAAAGCAGTGTGTTTATTGTGTCATGGAAAAAAGGTTGTGGCCCTTCACTTCCACAAAGTGGCCCCTGATGCAGCCCTCTGCGAACCTCTGTGCCCCCCCGAGCCAAAACAATTGCCCACCCCTGGTTTAAGTGATTATATTTTTAAAACAATTGTAAATTTAAATTACACCAATATCCAGCCATTTGTCTATCTCAGAGTAATGCATGATCATGTTCATTATTAAAATTTCTTCAGTTTATGTTTAAAGCATATACATTCTATTCTTCCTTTTTTATTCAAATTTGATTTTGCATAATAAAATTTTTTTAAAATATAATGTTAAAAATTGTACAAAATTTTAAACATAATTAAAAATTAATACTGACTTAAAAACATCAAAACAAAAGAAAAAAGTTATTGGAAAAAAAAAAGAAATTCCTTAGAATATATTTAATTGGTATGAAAGTCAGATATTTCACTATTTACTTTATTTAAAAAATAAAAATATGCTACAATAATTGTTGTTTTGTTTCTAATTTTTCTGTGAATGAAAATATATGTAATTGTGTTCCCTCAATTTATTATTAGTAACTGTATTATTATTATTGTTTTAAAGTTTGTTTATATTATAAATTTAATTTAAATATGCACACTATACATATAAAAAAGCATCTGTGTTATATATATAGATGTGTGTGTGTATGTTGAAAAGAACAGTATACAATTCAATAAACAATACATATTCTATTCTAATCCAAGTTTATCAACAAAAGATGAGCTATTATACACTGTGTATAATGAATGTGAAGGGAGCTTGGAAAAAATTATAATGTTTGTCACAGATATATACTATAAATTCTATGATTAATATATGAGGGGAGGCCAATTTTCTGGTAATCACCTATTGTTGTAAATGCTTCGCTGTCACATACTTATAGGGACCTTTTTGCAACAATCTTTCAAATTACACTACCGTGTGGCATCATGATGCCATGTAGCACATTTCTTTGTAAAGTGTGTTTCACGTTGAAAAGTTTGAATAATGTGAAATTCTGTTTTCATTTAGCGAAAACAGCAAGGAAAACAGTTTTAATGCTTGAAACAGATTACAAGGAAACTGTTCTGGGGAAAACACAAATTTTCAAATGATTTAATGAAATTGTCAAATTCACGTTTCAAAAAAGCATGGTGAGTGAAGTCCAATGTCAAGATAGTTGATGCAAATGGCATTTTTCTCTCAAAATTAGTTCTTAATGGTCAAATGTTTTATCAGTCTGAAACAATTGGGTGATGCGGTAAAATGTAAATGTCCAGTTTTATGGCAAAGTGAGGAGTGCATTCTTCGCCATGAAAATTCCTCCGTGAGAAGTCTTCAGTGTGAAACAGTTTTTAATTAAATTCAATATGATCCAGCTTATCTAACTGTCATATTTTCTTGACCTCTAACCATGTGATTTCTTTTTATTCTCTCAAATGGAAAAAATGGTTCAATTTTTTTTTTTTTTTTTTACTGGCTGGGAAATGGTGAAAAAAAATAATGCGGCCATTAAAAGGCTTCACCTTGTGAATCCAGACTACTTTATAAAATGAAAAACATGTTTAGATTGGTGTAATGTTTTAAGTGGACAGTACTTTGAAACAGATTAAATTTGTAACCCTTAAAGATAAAAAAAACAATTTTTATTATCAAATTCTGACTATTTTTGGGTCCCCCTTTGTATATTCAATTTAATTTTTATTTTGCATTATAATTTACTCATTAATTCATTTATTCTTCTTAACGTTTTACATTATTAATTTTATCAGCTTATCGTATTCATTTTTTATCAATTGCTTCAAATTGTAATGATTAAATAAATTTTCTATGTATTTATGTTTGTGTGAGTATGCATATGTATAATAATTATTTTTATAATTCTATGTGTAAGTGTATATATACACACAATTTATACTCATGTATATATTACATACATTTAAATTTATCATATATATATATAGTATTTACAATCATTATAAGTTTAGCTCTGAAGCAAAGGTCATTAAGTGATAAATTAACAGCATTTCATTTTTACTGAAAAGTAGTATCTTCCAATTATTACTCTCCTATGGCAGAACTGTTGTAAGAACTAGAGCTCTTTGGAGACGGAACTACTAATGAGTTGAGAGTTTTTATGCTTGTTTGTGTAAGGCTTTGATTGCAAACTTTAAATATTCTCTGCATGATTGTCCTGCAGAGACTTTGAAGCATTTGTTACAATTTTACCATACCCACTGCTGTCCAGGTAAAAACTAAACAAGAAACTAAGAAACTTAGCAAAACACCAGATAGGGACTCTTTATAACAAGTGAAGCAAATTTCTTTAATCAAAACTGTTAGTAATTAGGTTTGTTCAAATAATAGATTTACCATATTCACTCTTGAAATCTCTAAAGAAATCTGAATGAAATTTAAAATATTCAAACTATTATAAAATTATTTTATATTTTAAACTATTATTATAAAATGTATATGTGTATACAAATGATTTATCTACTATATATATGTTAAAATTGTTGTTTTCAATAATATCTTTTAATATATAGGGTATATGAGCACAGACTTTCACATGACCCATCACTCTCCACACTATCTCATAACATTGATCCACTTAAACACATATATGTTGAAAAGATAAATAATCCCCAATATACGTATTTCATGCTAAACCAGCAATCATCAGTTGGTCCAGATTACCATCTCTACACATATATGCTATAAGCTCTTTAAATCAAATCTATAATTTCCTTTTTATTATTATTATTATTTTGGAAATATAAATGTGCACATATATGTATATATAATATATATTTATGCAATTTTTTTCCGTTATGAAATTAGTGGAATATGATATTGTTGTTTTCTACTCATGCAATTTCTATTGTTTACTTTTGCTTTTTAAAAAAAAAAAAAAAAAAATCTTGAATTTTATTTATTCTAAATTTTTTTGTTCAACTTTTTTTATTTGATAAACTTGTACTGAAATATTATGAAATATGATGGGTATAATGATCAAATTTATTATTAATATCTCAATAACTTTTTAAAATGAAAAAAAAAAGTTCACATTTTAATAATATATTGTTTCTGTGCTTGAAAAATATAACTTTTTAATTTCAACTGCATAACTCTTTTAACATTTAATATATATATAAATTAAATAATATGATAACTACTTTTGAAGTTCTATATAATTATAAAGTTTTTCAGTAGATTTGCATAATTTTCTAAAAAAAAGCGTGGGGGGGGGGGGCAATATTTTGCAGGAAGAAGAAAACAAAAAAAAACTTATGATGGACAAAAATGACTCTCTCAATGACCCATGATCATTGATATACTGTGAGTATAAGATGATCATTGTTAATTGAACATCTATCTTTTACATATATAAATTTGAAAATTTGTTTGTTTGTTACTTAATATCTCATTAAATTTTACACCATTCATGATGAATTTTGCATAATTTTCTTCTTCTTTTTTTTTTTGAAAATTACATTAGCTATGGATTTTGGTCCTTAATTATTTTTAAAATTTTGTAAATCGCATGTTGTGAAAATTGATAATAAATTGAAAGTATGCTAGCCTTTCACATGCGCAATTATAAAAGAGACAGCCAATATATATAAAAGTTAAGTTTAGAAAAGGTTGTATCAACCTTTTCTATCAAAATCTCTGTCTCGTGTCTAAGCTTGATTATTTATTAGATATCTGTTTTAAATCTGATTGGCTGTCTCTTTTATAATTGCACATGTGAAAGGCTAGCATACTTTCAATTTATTATCAATTTTAACAACATGCGATTTAGATAAATATTGTTTACATACGTTGCTGCTATGAAAATTGCGGTATAGTAAATCTGAGATTTCGTGCCGTAATATATTATATTAATAACACAATGAATGATAATTGTATTTGTTTATATATTTAAAGTTTTTGGGCTAAGATGCTTAAGACTGGCTTATATATATATAAAAGTTTAAGTTTAGAAAAGGTTGTATCAACCTTTTCTATCAAAATCTCTGTCTCGTGTCTAAGCTTGATTATTTATTAGATATCTGTTTTAAATCTGATTGGCTGTCTCTTTTATAATTGTGCATGTGAAAGGCTAGCATACTTTCAATTTATTATCAATTTTAACAACATGCGATTTAGATAAATATTGTTTACATACGTTGCTGCTATGAAAATTGCGGTATAGTAAATCTGAGATTTCGTGCCGTAATATATTATATTAATAACACAATGAATGATAATTGTATTTGTTTATATATTTAAAGCTTTTGGGCTAAGATGCTTAAGACTGGCTTATATATATATATATAAAAGTTTAAGTTTAGAAAAGGTTGTATCAACCTTTTCTATCAAAATCTCTGTCTCGTGTCTAAGCTTGATTATTTATTAGATATCTGTTTTAAATCTGATTGGCTGTCTCTTTTATATTTGCTCATGTGAAAGGCTAGCATACTTTTAATTTATTATTAATTTTAAAATTTTGGTAATTTGCAATATAAAATATGTTGAAATTGGAATCATTTTAATAACTTCCATAAAAATTTAACAAGAATGTAGCATTGATTAAAAAAATTACTGATGTTAATATAAAAAGAGACAAAAATGTTTTAAACAGGTGCAAAGTATATTTTGGCCTGTGTCTAAAAAAATGGGGAGAATTATTGTTTTGGTAAACCAAGATAAAATTTTTATTTTGAAAATATGTTTTAGTTTGTACCACATATTTCATTTCTCACTTATAAGTGAAGCATAAACAAAATATCACCATGTTAAAATTTCATAGCCATTTAAAACATTATATAAAAATTATATTTTTTTGCAATACTGCTATTGATAATCATGTAAATATTATGTAAATATTTTTTAATTATCAACTACATTGTATTCTTTTATAGTTTTTAACATTATTCTAGTAATGTAAATAAGATTGTGGGGACAACTAGTATATATATATATGATACACTTTAATTTGTGTGAATAATTTAATATCAACAAATTAAAAATTCTTCTCCTTTTTCTTTTCAAAAACTTTATTTTCTTATATCAATACTGAACATATATTTATATAATACAAAACTCCAACATTTTATCTGTTTTTATCTTCATACAGTCATTTTCAAGGATCTGCAACAACAATATGAAATACATATTTATAAATAAACCTCAATTACAAAAATATCTTCATCTTACATTAACATAAACAGTAACAAACATATTAAACATACATAATTATATTTTACTTACATCTCTCTCCCACTGCTATTTTTTATTACTCTTTCTTTTACATTATTTAATTACAAATCTTGTCTTAAAATCATCCAAGAAACTTTTTATACAAATTTAAAAACCAACCTTAATTTCAAATAACCTCCCTCTTTTTTTAAATCGTATCTAAAACCCATCTCAAAACTACATTCCTAAACTATAGCTTTAAATGAATATAAAACAAATATAAACATCTTTTTTTATACAAAAAAACTTTTAACAATTTACCTAAACCTATTTAAACATTCATTTTAATTATACATTATTTTAGATTCCTTATCTACTCCATTAATTCTCTTCAAATTAGGATTATATTTTTTTATGTAAAAATATTCTTTTACCATCCTTTCCCTGTAATTTTTAACCCTTTCCAATAATTTATTATGTATAACATAAGGATAAGTATGAATGTTCTAATTTACTTATTATAACTTTTACTGATATTAAAACAGGCAAAACTAATTATATGTATTGCCACACACAGTAAGCTAGAGTAATCAATGGTTACCAGAAGGCTTGCGCATAAAATCCCCATCTAGTGCCTACTCATCCAATATCCCCAGACTAGTTTCTGGATTGGGGCCTTCGTCAGTGAGGAGCCTTGGAACTGAGAGCACTGCACCTAGATCTTAGGTTTTAATAACAGTTAAAAACAAGTATAAGAAATGGTGATCGTGATGTTTATTAGCTTAAAACTTTTACTGATATTAATTTATTTTATTGTTATTGGAATAAATAAGAAATAAATAATACTTTGATTTATTTTGATGTATATTTAAAATTATATTTTAGACAGTTGATTTTTTTTTTGTCACCAATGCAATTTATCAGAAAGGAGTGTCTTACTCTGCTTAGGGAAATTAGTTTTGTTATTGTTTTTTCTATTTTTAAATTCACTCATATAACTTTTTTTTCACCATTTTCTGGTCTAAGAAAAATGTATTTTTTTAAACATATTTTTATTACATAGATATTTAAATATATGGGGGGGGGGGACTGGTTAAAATTTTTTGAAACTTTTATTAATTTAACAATATTAAAATAAAAATGCATTTATAATACAATTTTTCCTGATATGTTCAAAAAATGTTGAAAAAAAAAAGTGTTTCCAGCAGTCTTGAAATCCTTCTTGATCTACTTAATCACCATAATTGGTTTACCTGTGCTTCCACATAACCCTAAAATGATTGAAGAAACTGTTAGAACTATATATATATATAATTGAAATAATAAATGTAACGGTTTACAAACTATTACAAACAATCCTTAAGTCCACAGAAGTACTTTTGGTTAATTTCTTAAACCTGCCTCAACTGCCACTAAATTCAAAAACAAAAGCGGAAGCAAACGTCATCAAATTCCACAAATCTCGTATCTTAATGTTAGCAGCCTGTCTATTTATTAAATGCATTTTATTCCTGTTTATAAAAATTGTCTCTTTAATTTTTCTTTTACTATGGTTTCTCTCTTCATGAAGAATTTTTACATTTTCAAAATCAAATTTAAATTTATATTTACTTGTTTTTTCATGATCAAAGAAAACTGAAGGAGATATTAAATCACCATTATTTTTACTTTTTACATGCTTATATAACAATTCATGCTCCTTCAATCTCTTCTCAATACTGTACCTAGATTCACCTATATATGATAGGATACAATCACAAAAAATTTGATATATGACATTACTTTTCTGCTTGACAGGTATGACCTCCTTAGAATTATTGACTAATTTATTAATATTGTTTGGAATGTAGAATGAAACATTAAACACATTTATATATATATATTAATAAATTAGTCAATAATTCTAAGGATTCCATACCTGTCAAGCAGAAAAGTAATGTCATATATCAAATTTTTTGTGATTGTATGCTATCATATATAGGTGAATCTAGGTGCAGTATTGAGAAGAGATTGAAGGAGTATGAATTGTTATATAAGCATGTAAAAAGTAAAAATAATGGTGATTTAATATCTCCTTCAGTTTTTTTTTTTTTGATCATGAAAAAACATGTAAATTTAAATTTGATTTTGAAAATGTGAAAATTCTTCATGAAGAGAGAAACCATAGTAAAAGAAAAATTAAAGAGGCAATTTTTATAAACAGGAACAAAATGCATTTAATAAATCGACAAGCTGCTAACCTTAGAATACGAGATTCTGGAATTTGAATTTATGATGTTTGCTTCCACTTTTGTTTTTGAATTTAATGGCAGTTGAGGCAGGTTTAAGAAATTAACCGAAAGTACTTGTGCGGATTTAAGGATTGTCTATATTGGTTTGTAAACCGTTACATTTATTATTTCAATTATAATTACAATTTTGTTTTTAATTAACGGACATTTTATTTATTTTATATATATATATCAGATCTACAAATTATAAATAATGTTAGAATTTATTCTGGGTGTGGTAGATCTTGAAGTAAGGCTACTCACATAGATCAATCTCACATTGTTTGCATTAGTATCTCATTTCTTTTTGTATGTACTTCTCATTGATATGTTTTTTGAACAGCATTAACTATTTATATCATCACACTTTTCTACTTAATTGTAGGTTTTAATTTCAAAAATTTAAAACGAAAAATGACCAGTAGATATATTTATTTTTTAATTGAATTAATATGCTTCGTTAACTAAAGAAAAAAAAAATTAAAAAGTAATTATTTGTAAAAAATTTAAATGTTTTAGGTTAGTGCATTTTAGATGATCATCCTTCTTTATGATTTTGTTGCTCCAACTTCATTAATCGATGCAATTGCAAAGAACATAACCTGGAATTCAGAAATTGAAATCTAGCTATCTTACTAGTAAATATAAGATAGATGCAACATAAAGACTGATAAATGCCAAGCTAATGTTATCAAAAATTAAGTTATATAGTCATTATCAATGTAATTGGTACTGATTGGAGATAATTAACCTTTAGTTCTTTGCCCACAAATATAGGCACATATAATGTTAAGACTATATATACATGCACATAATAATTAGATTTGTCATAGATTTTATGGATGTAAATATTAAAAGTATGATAATTTTTGTGGATTTATTCAGATAAACTTCAGCTGCAATGTAAGTAGGCAAATAACGAATTAAAACTGGAAATTGTAAACTAATATATCATCTGGTAGTACTATTTTTGTTGACTTACCTTTAAATATAAAAGTGAAAATGTTTTTAGTTTAATGCTCTTAATATTTATAAGAATTATAAGTCAGATATACATATATTATATGTCATTTTTAAAAAAATTATTTTTTCTTGAGCTTATTGTTATTTATATATGTAAACGTTTTGAACGTTCAACCTAAAAAAGGCAATAAAGTGTGCATTATGTAAATGTCCTATTTTCATATATATGAAATTTGGAAGATAACAACTTGCTAAATATTTTTTACACATATTAATTCTAGCTTAAGACTCTTATAATTGATAAAGTCCTAAACTAAAAACAGTTTCACTTTCAGTTTAAAAGGCAAAAATACCATATTAGATAGAACAAATTCAATTTATAATTGCCAGTTTTATTTAGTTGCTTGCTTAATTATATCATAGCCTAAATTTATGTAAGTAAATACATGAAAATTCCCATTAACTTTCAAAAGCAATGAATACTCTTCAGTTTTCTTGGATCTCGAGTTGCAATCAAGCTATAATTTTAATCTCTTTACGACTAACCTCTTTGTTTCAAGAGAGATAACAGAAAGAGAAAGGTGAAGGAGGCATGGTCAATACCTGAAGATCATCATGCCATCAATGAAAAGGACTTGTAGTGACTATTTTCATCATTATTATGCGAATTTACTTCTAAAAATTCAATTTTATGATAATCTATTATTTAATATTCAAAAGGAGCTTTAAATCTAGATCTCAACTTTCTTTAGTCACATGAAGCTATGATTATAATACTATTTAGTATTGAAAGCACTCAGCTTTAAATAAATTTTCCTTATTACAAATTCAAACCTGTTCTGTTGTTAAGTGTTTTAACATTTTTTGAATCATTACAATATTTACATCTATAAAATCCACAAAAATTTTCTAATTAATATATATAACTTTTTATGGAAAAGTCTTGTTTGCTTGTGAAAAATATTTAGAAAGTTATGATCTTCCATATTTAACACATAAAATATGTATGATTGTCTTATGGTTTATAGTATCTAGAATACTAAACTAAAAGCAACATTTTTAGTTTAGCATTAAGTCAGACAAAAATATTATTACTAGATGGCATGATTTGATTTTAGTTTACAGTTGCCAGTTTTGATTGGTTGGTTGTCTAATTATATCAAAGCTGAAGTTTACCTAGATAAATATATGGAAATTCCCATTACATTTTCATTTTAGCGTATGTACATTATATATATATAATATATTTTCATTTTTTATAAATAATTTGTTTATATACATATATTAAAGTTATTTATTAGGTTTCATCACTATAAAGAAAACACTCTATAGTTTTTCATATGAACATGTAAAACTTGAGTTTGCAATGTACATCCCAAACCAATTACTAGCTAAGATAATTTTGTGTCAAGCGTTGTTAGCTGAGAGGTCATTGCACCTGCCTTGCAAGCAAGTAGTTGATTGCAGACGGGTGTGGGTTCGCATCCCGGCCGATGCTATGACATAGGGGAAAAAAAAGATAATTTTGTATTGATTTTAACTCATATATTGTTTCTATATAGACCAGTCTAACTACACATGAAAACTAAGTTTGGTGTACTATAATTATATTAGAATAATGTATGGAATATATAAAAATTCTTTATCTAGAGGCAGACTTGGATTGGATGAAAATCAAGCAATAATAATTGTTAACTATTTATTGTTCTGCTTATGTCCTTTATGCAATTTATATTATGCATTTCATTTAATATAAAATTGTTTAATATGAAATACTGCTCAATTCAAAAATTAATATGCTTCTGCAAAATCATACTAAGACATTTAATACTGAGACAATATTAAAATATTAACATAGAGTTTGTGGGGGGGGGGGGATAAAAATCATATTCTGTACATTTATTTTTCATCTTTTATTTGTCTTTTTTCCTTGCATTTTCTTTCTCTTTTTTAAAAATTTACTATCATGTAAAGATTTTTTGATTTACATTTATTAAATGCATTGTACTTTAATTAATTTCAAGTACATTCAAATTTTCACTTGGTTTTTATAATTAAATTGTATATTTTCCACAAAAAGTAAGGTATTTACATCCTTTGGTGTTGAATGTAACTTTTCTGAGACAGGAATAAGCCAAAATGCATCTCTATTAGCACTATTATCCAAAGCTTGCTACTTTTTGAATGGCTTCAGAAAGATTTTTGAATTGCAAAAGTAATATAGTAAAGTGATCGTTAATAATCAAACTATAAGATCAAAAATATTAGCAGTTATTTTTCAAGAGCTAACTTTATTTCACTTCAGCTCTGCCACCCATTCTTAAGTTTTGGTAATCAGTAAATGCTTGATGTAATGCTTACTAAATCTCTATCCAGTGCTATCCTATTCATATCCCCAAACTATCCAGTGCTACCCTATTCATATCCCCAAACTTTTTTGTTTTAAAGCCTTCATCAGTGAGGAGTTTTGAAGCTAGATCTAGTGCTATACATTTTTTGAATTTATTGCATTCTAGTAATTATCTTTAATTCCTTTTTGTATTATTAAGTGATCAGTCTAAAATTTAAAACCATATTGCTTTGAATCCAAGCTAACTTGCTTATATAGTTCAATAGATTTGACACCTATTTAGTATCAATATTTTCTGGGGTCCTTAGTTTTTTAATAATTATAGGCATTTCTTTTTTTTTTTTTTGATTAGGATTGATATCCTAACCAAAAACCATTCTGTGACTCTAACTTACACAATTCTTTTTAAGAGATAACTGTATGCCATTTAAATTGTAAGCTGTTAACTTGATATTAGAAAAAATGCTAAAGTATGGTTGAAAAGTGCAGTGCATTAGATCCAAAAATCCAGGGACAGTTGATCTTAGCTAAACAGGAGTTTAATAAGCATTACATGTAGAATCTATAAATTACATAAGCGTATAATAGATGGTAAGCTCAAGTAGGATAAAGTTAGCTATTAAAAAGCCTTATGTAAGCTGGAGTTTGTTTTTAGATTGTCTATTATTCTTTTTGTGAGTGTCCCATCCAGTTTTTAATCTCAAGTGAAGATTCATTTTACTTATTCTCACAATGGCTCTAAGCTTCTCTCATTTCATTATAAACATATTATATAATTTGAAAGATATAAAAATTGGTTTTTATTATGCAGGGAGGCAGTACATTTTATATGCTTGCAAAATAACTTTATGGCTTAAAAATTAAAAAGCAACTAAAGTTGGAACATTATATTTCTGACTTTTTGTAGTTTGATCAGATTTTATACAGTATAATTTATTTTTTTATTTTGGAGAATGTTTATCAATTAATCAAAATTTAAGATTTTCAGTTTCATCACATTAATATTTGTACATCCCAATAAACATCACATGATCACCACTTCTTATGCTTGCTTATAACTTATTAAAACAGGCAAAACTCACTATACATATTGCCACACACAGCAAGCTAGAGTAATCAATGGATGCCAGAAGGCTTGTGCATAAAATCCCCATCTAGTGCCTACTCATCCAATATCCCCAGACTATATTCTGGCTTGCAGCCTTCATCAGTGAGGAGTCAGAAACTAGTCTGGGGATATTGGATGAGTAGGCACTAGATGGGGATTTTATGCACAAGCCTTCTGGCATCCATTGATTACTCTAGCCAGCTGTGTGTGGCAATACGTATAGTGAGTTTTGCCTGTTTTAATATTTGTACATTCTAAGACAGTATGCAATTTGCTTATGCTGGATGTTCCTATATGTAAGGAGAGAGATTTTATCTCATGATTTTTTAATCAAATTGTCCTCCATCTCAAGCAATCAATACACATAACTGCACAAATGTGAAAAAATTATATCCCCAATATAGGGATTTTGTGCAGGACCAGCACTCATTAGTTGGACCAAATCATGATCTCCCACACATAAATACAATCAGTGGTTGGTTTATATTAAGATAGCTATTCCTCAAACTTTAATGGACAGGCTTCAGTCTTTCCACCCTTCCAACTATTCAATCATCCACTTCATTGAAAGACTGATTACATTTCAGTATAAGTTAACTATTCAATCATCCACTTCATTGAAAGACTGATTACATTTTAGTATAAGTTCAGCCCATCCCTTTCCTATTAATATATATGGATATGTAATGGTCTGATAATTTAAGGGATTATATTGACATATCTACATGGGTATGATTACAGTATCAAAACCAGTAAGGGCTTTAAGCATTCCATCATAGGTTTTTTAATGAAATGGATGGTTGAATAATTGGATGGGTAAGAATATTGAAACTTGTCCATTAATGTTTGAGGAATTGCTATCCTAATATAATCCAAGCACTGATTATACATGTGTGTGGGAGATTATGATCTGGATTAACTGATGAGTGCTGTTTCTGCATGAAATACATATTTTGGGGATCATATATCTTTTTTGCACATGTGTGGTCATATGTATCAGTTGCTTGAGATAGAGGATGTATTGAGTGAAAAATTCTGAGTTCAAATCCTTCTACTTACACACTCAAATTAATATTTGCTTTATTTATTCTCTTAAATCATTTAAAGGAATTATAAATTGAAATACCAAGGTTGATCATAGATAATTCGGGCCAATAAAAGTTAATTATATATTTTAATAAATATAGGGGATTTGAACACAGACTTTCAAGCACACTTCAACTATCCATACTATCTCATACCACTGATACACATGACCACACACACATGTAGAAAAGATAAATAATCACCAATATATGTATTTCATGCTAAACCAGCACTCATCAGTTGTTCCAGATTATCATCTCCCACATATATATATAATTAGTGCTCAGTTTATATTAAGATAGCAAATCGTCATTCTTTAATGGACAGGCTTCAATCTACTCCAATTCTTCAGCCATCCATACCATTGAAAATCTGATGATGGAAAGCTCAAATCCCATGCTGATGCCAATATTATTGCCATGCCCACGTTAACCTCAAGTCACTCTGACCCCTCATGTATAGGATCATATATATTTAAATACATAGAAGAGGGGTGGACAAGATGCAGGCTTAATGTATAAGATTTGAAATACGGGCATTCTTCATATAACTGATCACTGATTATATATATATGGGAGATGATAATCTGGACCAACTGATGAGTGCTGGTTCAGCGCGAAATACATATACTGGTGATTATTTATCTTTTTTACGTGTGTGTGGCCATGTGTATCAGTGGTATGAGTTAGTGTAGATAGTTGAAGGGTGCTTGAAAGTCTGTGTTCAAATCCCCTATATTTACAATTATGCTTCCGTTATATGAAAATGCCTGTATTTCAAATCTTATATATATATTAATGCAATATATACATATATATTTTTATAAATTACACTTACTATCAGATTTTTTAAAAATATATAACCCTGTCTAATAATTAATGTATTAATAAAAAAAATTAATTAACATTTAATTGCTTACGACACTTTTTGCTAGCAAAACAAAAATCTTTCTTTAAAACTTTTAATAAAAAATGATAATGAAAAAAAAGTATTTTTAAATTTATAGGTAAATGAGAAAAGGTGGAAGGAAAGAGGTAAGTTTTAATGTTTAAAAAAAAAAAAAGGAGAGGGGAGTGCTTTCCTAGCAATTATTGAAAGACAAAAATTTCTTAAGCAATTGAATGAATTTATTTATATTTTTTATTAAGAAATTAATTATTAGGCAGGATTATTTATTTTAAAAGAATTGATAAGAAGTATTTTTTAAAAAAAAAAATATGTATAATGAATTTTATTGTCCGGATTTATCCATAATCAACCTTGATGTGCAAGATATCATCCATAAGTATCTAAAGTCTAAAATAAAGCTTTAGTTTAATCACACATATATATTCTGAAAGCATGCTGGTGTTAAGGTTAAAACAAATATATCTTAAAAGTGCTATTTTTAACCAATTAAAATTCTACGTAATGTAGTATAAATAAGAGAGTATGACTGCACTTTTGTAAGCATTTTTTTTTAAACATATGTAAGAAATAAGTATATATATATGTTTAGTCTAAATATTTTGAATATATAACTTATTAAATAGCTGGAATTCTTTTAAAATGAATTTTATTGATAAAACATTTAATATTTTGCAGTATAAATGAAAAATAAAAACCAATATAAAGAGACTTGACATATTTAGAATTTGTTAGAATTAGAAGGAAAAAAATTATATTGTTAAACATATAAAATTGTAATGAAGATACCAGACAATAAAAAAAAATTGAGAAATTATAGTTAGAATATCTCACTATAGGTTAGAGCACTGTTGAATAAGTGGTCATAAGAAAGTGAAGTTTTAGGGAGTTTGATTTATAAAGAATATAGTTCGGGGAAACTTATAAAGGTAAGTGGGATTTTAAATGGCAGTGTTATCAGAAAGAAGAAAAATGGATAGGATGTAAGAAATAATCAAAGGGTAGCTGATTTAGATATAAATATAGATGTGGAGAGGGGATGGACCTGTAAAATTAATGGTAAGCAACTTATAAATGTAATGGAGAAGAAAGAGTCAAAAGAATTTACAAAAGAGTAGTTTGAAAAGAAGAAATTGTTAACATTGGGTATTTGAATATGCAAGGTGGTAGGAAACCAGAAAAGTGGCTGGAATTAAAGCAATTAAAAATGAAAAGCTTGAGGTATTAGCAGTAGTGGAAACACATCTAAGAGAAGAAGAATAATCTATTCTGGAAGACTTGGTACAGCAGGGTATAAATACCCAAAAGATAAAAGGGGTGGTGGTATAAGAGTTATGTCAAAAAAAAAATTTAAATATTGTTAAATGTCAAGAATATTTGTGATTTGAGATAAGGTTATGAAGACAAGAATGGAGGTGTCTATAGTGTATATAGTTACTGGAGAACTATAATGGAGTGGAACAGTAGCATATATAAATGCCTAGTAAAAGATATACAGAGTTTGAAAGAAAAGGTGAAGAGAATAATGGTTATAGGGGATATGAATGGGCATATTGAAGAAACTGATTATGCAGGTAATAAGAATGGACAATTTTTGAAGAAATTTTTGTCAGAAAATGAATTTGAGCATTGGAAATTTATCAAATATTTATGAGGGACAATACAGTCTAGAAATAATATATTCCACACAATAGACTATGTATTAGTAGAGAAAAGGGGAATAAATAAAGTACAGAAAATTAAGGTCTTTGATAATGAAGAGAGAATATCTAATAGTGATTATAACTTCTTTATAATAGACATAGTAATGTGATGGAAAATGGAAATAAATGTAGAAAGGATAGTGAAAAATGTGGATGGAGAGTGAATGGTGAGAATAAATTAGAAGAATATAAAATAAAAGTTGAAGAAACCATGGAAGAGTTGTTTGGGGATTAGTATAAGGACTGGTATAGAAAAAGTGGCAAATAGGGTTTTAGGTGAGAATATTCAGAAGAATAAATGTAATAAAAAAGTGAGAGTTAGTAAAAGTGTAAAAGGGAGGGGAAAAGCATGCAGAGAATGTAAGTGAAGTACTTAGAAAAAAAGAAGTTGGCTAAAATATATAATTATAGAAAGAGAATGAAATTGAATAGTAAATTGTTGGAGGATATTATAAAAATGGGAGTAAAAAAAATTGGAAATACATTAAAAGAAGGATTGTAGGGGAGAGAGAAGTAGTATTACTAGATGATGAGGGAATAGTGTAGCTCTAGAGAAGAATTAGAGATAATTTGAAATAAGTATGTTATGAATATGTAAAAGATTTAGATGTCAATGATAGAGTGATAGCAAACATGAAAGCATATAGTAATGGGAATATTAAGTTTACAGAAATGAACTGAATGAGGCAGGGATGAAATTGAAAAGTGGAAAGACAAGATATTTGGATGGATAGGCAGCAGAGATGGTAATAAATTTAGGGCATAGGGAAAAAGTAAAACTATTATCATGTTTTAATAAGATGGCACAGAAGAGACATTTTCTGGGTAGTTGGAGTAATACAAGAATAAGGCTACTATTTAAAGGAAAAGGTAAGGATTATAGAAAGTTAAACAATTATAGACTGATAGTGGTAATGTCAGTTTTATACAAAGTTTTATCATATATGATGGCTGGAAGGATTGCAAAGTGGATAGAAGAAAATAATATAGTGGGAGAAATGCAAGGAGATTTTCGATCAGATAGGCGTTTAGAAGATAGTTTATTTGTAGTTACACAATTTATAGATATGAGTAGAAATGCAGGTAGACAGTTATATATGGTTTTTATAGATATAAAGAAGGTGTATGATAGAGTAAGTAGAAATAGATATGGGTAAGTTTAGTAAATTTGGGAATGGATGGGGCTTTAGTGGATATTATTAAGAAATTATATGAAAATAATTACTATATGTATCAATTAGGGAATATAGAATCAGTTAAAGTTAAAAATGGGGTGGGATTAAGGCAAGTATGCCCTAGATCACTTATTTTGTTTTTGTTGTATTTGAGAGCAATAGAAAGACTATGAAGAGGGATAGAGATACCATTAATAGGTGGCAAGGGAGTATATACATTGCCAGGTCTTTTGTTTGTGAATGATATCTTTGTGTGTGCAGAAAGAAGGGAAGATATGGAAGTTATGCTGATGACATGTGCAAGGGTGGGTAAAGAGATGGAGATTAAATTTAGTGAAGAAAAATCAAAAGTGATGATTAATGCAGGAGAAAGAGAAGACAAAGAATTTTTTGGGAGGGATATAAAGTTAAGTGTGGTGAATATGTATAACTATTTGGGAATCGTCTTAAGTAATCAAAGAAATTGCTTGGCTGAATGAGAGAAAAAAATGATAAATGAAGCAAAGAAAAGAAAGGGATTGATAAAGAAATTAACAGTGTTTTCATATAATAAATATGATGTAGCTAGAAATGTATTAAAGGGAGTGGCAGTAACAGAGTTAACATATGTGTTAGTAAAGTGATATTAGATTACTTAGAAAAAGTACAAAGAGAAATAGGAAGACACACATTAGATGCAGATATGTGGATGGCAAAGGAAGCAATTCAAGGAGAAATGGGTTGGTCAAGTTTTTATATGAGAGATGCAAAAAATAAAATGAAAATATTTGGTGGATTGCAGTTTATGGATAATAAAAGAATAGCCAAAATAGTATTTAATTGGGTTATGAGTAAAGAACAGGCAACAAGATAGGTGAGAAAGGTAGTATGGTATGCAGAAGATTTGGATAAAGAATTTATGTCAGTATACTTGTACAAAAGATGGGATGATTGTGTTAGGAGAATTGTTGAGTGTTATAGTTGTAAGGAATGGGATAGAAGAATAGATGCATTAATAAAGAATAGGGAGTTGGAGAGATGGAGAACTAGTATAGATAGTAAAAAGAGTTTAAATATATATAGATGTAAATGGAATATTGGGTGCGAGTTAATTTATGATAATAGCAAGGAAAGTAGTTTACTGTTTGGGGCTTGAACAGGATCTTTAGCATCAAAAAGAATATACACATAAAAGGAAAAATGTGGGTGGATTTAGTCTGTAAATTGTGTAAGGAAGGCATAGGAAATATTAGGCATCTGCTAATTGAATGTAAATGCCTGAAAGTATAAAGGGTACAAGTAATGATGTTGTGGAAGAATAAATATAAACAATGTGATTATACAGAAAATGGGTTCTTTGATTTTATGCTGGGTTTGGTAAAAGATAAGGGGGATTTAGATATAAAGGCCATGGAATTGACAAAGATTATGATGTGGAAGTGGGATGGAGCAGGATATGGGAAAACTTAGGGTGGATAATGGAAAGGGAAGGTAAAGTGGCTAACAGGTTTCTCTGGGCATAGTTGCTGAGATTCCTGACTCTATATAAGAAGTCACAGTGCATCACATCACATCTAGCTACAAATATATCTGGAGGAATAATGTCTGATCTTTTGTTAAGAACGGGGAATTTTAAAAGAAATTTTATTTTATTTTTTTTGGCAGGGAAAACAAAGCTAACAGAACTTATTAGTTTTAGTTTAGTTGGAAAATATTTTCAGTCTGCAAATTTGTATTAACATTTAAATTCTATCTATATATGTTAACCCGTGTTACTTATTTAACTATATATCGATTAATTTAAACAGTTATAAATATTAAGTTTTAGTAAACATTAAATTGTAATGGAAATATAAAAAATAATTTAAATCAATTGGCTATTTACTATTAATTTCAAAATTCTTATGACATAACAATCCAACATGAATGTTATAAGTTTGTTATATTCAAGGAATGATTGTTATTAAATAATAATTTATTTTTAAATTATTGATTTTTTAAAGAATGGCCCTATACAAAGATTTAGAAAGTGTTTTAGTTAATATTATTTTTTTATTAAAATGGAGCGGGGCGGGGGATAATAGTTAAGTGTATGGAGGTCATATATGTATTTTAAATTAAGAATAAGTATTAATAAATATGTGGGATAATTTAACATGGGTTTGTCAATAATTTATAATTCAAATAAATATTGAAATGCTTGATTTAGAGAATTAATGTATGAGTTGATAATGATATGGATAAATAATTTATTTTAATACTTAAGTTGTGTAATGTATTATAGATTGATATTGAATGTATGTATTTCTGTAGTTAATAGGGAATAAACTATTAATGCATAATGAGTATTTCTAATTTTATTAAGTATCACTCTGCTTCTCATAGAGTTGGGAATTTTTTAAGAATTATCTCATTTATTTTAGAGACACTTATGCATATCAGTGTGTGCTTAAATAGATGCAATCCTTTCTATAACCATTACAATCGAATAGAATATCAGTAATTATGATATGTGGGCATACATATTATAAGTTATATATAATAAGTCTGATGTAAAAGATCAAACCATATCATATATGAATAAATGTTAATGATATATAATAAGATATTTGGATCTTAAAAGTGGAATAAGAATGCCAAAATAACATATGTAACTATATGTATGAGTAAATACATGTTTGTTTGTTTTTTCTTAAAAACAATCTTACATTAAAGGATAGTATGTCTAAATGAGACATTTCATTTTCTCTATTAATTCTATTTATTATTAGAATTCTTGAATTGTATAATATATAATAGTCTTTAATTTTCACTTAAGCTAATTTTAATTAATAATTTTGACATAATTCTTATAGAGAACTATAATTTTATATATTGCTGTATTTTTAAAATATAAATCTATTTGTAATTTCTGTATTTCAATGATAATTTGATGATAAATTTAGTAATATATTTTGTAATCTAACAAAGAAATGAATCAGTGTTTATTTAATCTTTATGGATATGTATATGGTAAATTATATCTTCCTACTTAGGTAGATATAGAGCATTATTGAGTGTAGAGTTTGTAGTATAATTATATTAATGTTTTCTATTTATTTACTATTACATAAAATTTTACTTCACAATGTGTGGTATGAAATGAAAACACATCTCAAAAAGCAGAAAATAGTTCAGCCTTAGGAAGAGAAATTAATGATTTGCAAATAAAAGTTAAGAGAAATTGTTTTAGTTTATTATGATGTGAGGTATAATTAAATTGTTTGTTAATATAGTACAGTAATTAAACTTACCTTTTTTGTTCATTTTTAAGCACTAATGCATATGCACATATATATGGAAGAATATATTAGTGTTGAAAGAATGTTATAAAAGTTTTAGGAAATATTATAGTCGAGACAATATTTGTTACGCAATATTTAATATTAAATATATAATTTGTAATATGCCTATGTTCAAAAAAGTAAGATAAATATGGAAAGTTTAATGGAAAAGCATTTACCCAAATTATGGGAATATTTGTAAATATCAAATGAATATTATAGGCATTGATGAGAGATTATAAAGTGGGTAACAAAATATTCACAAAGAAGTAAAGTAGTAATCAAAATTACAAAATAAAATAAAAACATTGCAAGAAACAAATGAGAAATAAAATGAAATCATCTTTAGAATGAATGGGAAATTATTTAGCTGTAGAGCATATTGAATAAATGTGAAATAAAAGAGGAGATAATAAATATCCAGAATCAATTGAGAAATGAAGTGAAATATTCTATAAAAAGTATACAAAACACACAAAGTAGAATATAAGAATAACATTTAAACAATATGCAGCTTAAATAATACAAGATAAAAGCAATCTTGCCCTTTACAGCCATGTAGTGTATAAACTTGAATAAGATTACCAGATACAACTAAAATCCCTATTCCTAATTCCCTTCCACTGACCAGTTTCTGGCTTTTACCTTTATTAATGAAGCCAACTTTGAATTCTGATCTAAGGATGATAGTTTAAATATTAAGAATAAAGATTTTATATATATCTGGGAATTACTGATTACTCAAGTTTGCACCAGACGGCAGTAAAGTGGAGAGCTGTTTTTGTTGTAGGTTACAAGACTACATACAAGTTGAAATAGTGAAAAAACAAGTTCATAAAATAAAAAATATCAGACTAAAAGCTTTTTGTAGAATAAGAAATTTTGTTTTTATTTGCACAAGAAGATAATATATCACTGATTGAAGACGTGCAAGAAATGACCATAAACTAATTCAAGAAAAATGAATGTAATAGATTTTATTATTATACAAGTTTAAAAAGAGTACATAGATGATTGCAATTATAGAAAAGATGGAGAAATGCATAAAATTTATACTAAAGAAATAGAAAGAAAACTTAAAATAACCATTATTAAGAAGTTAGAGGAAAAACAAGAGAAAATTAATGTGAGAATATGTCATATTTAAAAGAAGTAATGAGAAAAAATGAATTTTAAAGTTAAAAAATCTATTATGGGAGCATATGGTAATTGTTTGGAAGAATTATGCAAATGTTTTAGATCAAGGATTAATTTACAACTTAAGATATTTCCAAATGTTGAAAAAAATCCAACAAAATATCTCATTAATTTGGATTAGTTCACTGGAAGAAATATAAAAAATTCAATATTATTGGAATATTTTGAATTGAAAACCAAGGACTAGAGAAGATTATCAGCATATCATTATAAACAATTTTCAGAGTTTAAAATGTTTAAGTATCATTAAAAAAAGTATGAGTGAAATGAGAGAGAATTATTTTTTTCAGTAGCATGCATTAAAGTTACGAGATCTAACAGCATTATTTAAAAAATTGCCCCCATTCTTCCTATCTAAGAAATTAATTCACCTATTTAAAAATTGAATGTATCCTCTCACTTTCAGAAACATGTTAAACAAATCTACAAAATTTTAGCAAGTTATATTGAACTTAAGTTTGTTAAATATCAATTTTAAAATGTTAAAAAAATATTAAATTGAAAGAAAAAAAATATTTATATTGTCCTCATGTGAATATTACTTAAAGTAAATGAAAATTCTAAGAAGAATTGTTAACTGTGATATGTGAAATTATTACATATTTGTAATATTTTCCCACTCTCTCATATAGCTAAGAAACTAGATGATCTTCTGTAAAGATGAGTCTCTTATATGGATTACCTTAGTATTACTTAGTTATATACCAGATTTTAAGCAATTGTACTGAATTTAAATATATTAAACCTCAATTTTAAAATATCATTCTAACTTGAAAAACATCAAAACTTAACAAATAAACAAACAAACCAATTTTTCAACTTCAATAAAACATAAAAATTAAGGTTAGCATGAAATTGAACATGTACATATCAGTTTGTGCATAATAGTGTTACCAAAGAAAAAAATTAAGAATATATAGTGTATATGAATATAATTTTTTTTTTTTAATGAGATTTAGAAAATTTTAATTTCTAGTTAATGTTTTTTAAAAAAAAAACGAAAGGGGAAGAGTATTAATTGTTAAAAATATTGTATTTGAGTCATATATGTTTTATTGTAGGAATGAGCATAAACATATGCGCCACAGATAAATATTGGCTTGTTAATATTTTATAGTCTAAATAAATATTAAGATGTATAGTCTATTGTTTTACAATTTAAAATAATTAAAACAATTAACATTTGAGAGGAAATGTATAAGACTTGATTCTGATGATGCTAATAAGAAGAATAGTAATAATAATATGACTATCATTTATTTTATTATATATGTTTAAAAAAATTTACTTATGTTGTGGAATATATTATAGATTAATATTGGTACAGGATGGTTGTGTCTGCCTTTTTTATTAGTAATAGGGAATAGAGTAATAATAGATTAAGAGTACCTGTTTTATTATGTGATACCATGACTCTCTTAGAGTAGAACATTTCTGTAGTATCATCTGACTTATTTTACTGTTGTTTACTGTATATCAATATGTGAATAACATCACATGATCACGATTTCTTGTGGCAATACGTATAGTGAGTTTTGCCTGTTTTAATATCAATAGGTGCTTTAGTAAATGTGATTCTTTCTATATTTATGCAGTCAAATGAAATATCAGAAATCTTGACATGTTGCGAACATAGATATATCATGTTTTATATGCTGAAGCGAAACTTTTCACATGCACATATAACATAATTTATAGTCGCTTTTATAATATTCTACATGTTTATTCCTGAAAGCTACCATGGATTATTGTATAGATTATATAAATAAAATAAAAATAACAGGGCAATATGCATATCTAAAGTGTTGTGTATCTGTTCTTCAAAATACTTGTCTGTTTTACATTAAATGATAGTAGTATGTAACTTTTGTGTGATTGTACCAATTTTTTAATTAAATAACTTGGGCTCAATTAATTTATTTAACCTGATTGAACGTTGACTGGGTGCTATCTACTAAATTCACATAAACATACTAATAATACTACGCTATTTGAAGTAATTAGGCAATAAGGTATTATAACTAAGTTTATGTGATACTATGTGTTGACCTTCTTAATAATTTTTCTACCATTCAAATTATAACAGTGAAGTTTCTTATATCATAATGTGAAGTGCGCTGTGAGTCATAAATTAATTATTTAGCTAAGAAGTATTATATATATAGTTTCATTAGTTTTATGAAGGTATTCTTTTTATCTTTTTTACGTCTATCTTTTAATCTTCATTGTTAGATCTAGCTCCTTTTTGAAAGAAAAGCTACAAAGTTTATTTTGTTGAAAAATATCTTGTTTTCAAAATCTATCATTAAAATAAAATTAAAGAAAAGACTATAAATAAAATTTTGTTAAAGAAGTCTTAGTCTTACTATAACTTATCTGTTAAATACTCAAAAGTTAGGAGTAATTAGACTTAATGCACCATTAAAACATCATTAAAACATAATAGCACCATAGGTGATACCTTGGTAACATTATATGTTTTACAATCTTTAATATATTCAGCAATACTGCCTGAGAAGAATATATTTAGTTTCTCAGGCATCTGTTGTACAAATTTTGCAGATATGTCATCTGTTACCTGATAACAAACTTAAATACTTGAGTATGTGTGCGTATTTTTTTTTATAAAAAATATATTAGGAGTGTGTATTTTTTTCATTCACGTATATATAAAAGGAAAACATTAATCAATATAGCTAATAAAATTTAAGAATTAAAAAAAAAAAATTGCAGTAATAAATAAATTTACACTGATTTTGAATTTATAAGCTTGCAGTGCTATTTTTACTTACATACATATTAGGTTTATAACATATATATATAATATATCATCACTGGTTACTGTCTATGAGACCAAGCTATTTCAGATAACTTTTTTAAGTCTCTTATTAAATCGTATAATTTTGTGGCAATATTAGCACCAATCATATAGAGTTTGAGTTAATAAAGTCTTATCTTTGATTTTTTCCATGTTGAACTACATGACATAATATGAGAAATCTACATTGTAGAATAATACTAAAGATACCCGGCTCACAGTTTTTATGGCAATTTTAATCTAATAATGGTAGCTATCTCCCTCCAATATTCATGTTTTAATTATGGCTTTGAGATCTGTTCAGCTTAGAAGACCCTGTTAACATAGGGTGCTGCTGGTTAATTCCTGCCATTTTTTGAGGCTCGAAAAACCTTTGCTGTCAAACAAAATATTTTGCTATTGTGTTTCTCTTATAATCACATAATCCTTTTTAAAGATCAATCTTCAATTGTTTTTATTCTTCTTTTTCTTTTAACTTTGTTTTTTTTTTTTTTTTTTACTATGAAATTATTACTACTCTATTTTTAAGACATTCTTTTAAATTTTTCAATAAATGTTTTTTATATCTATATTGCTTTCAGTTTTGTTTTGTTTTTCCAATCTCTTAAATATTTTAATCTTAAGTTTTTGTTATACTTTATATAAAATTGCATGGATTTTTTTATTATTCTCCAAATTCAATGTCTGCAAAGTAATGAGATACTTTTATCCTTTTTTTTCTTCTGATCATTGAAATTGTCATTTTAATTATTTCCATCTTTACTGACATTATTTGATTAACATTAAAGGATTAATTTATTCTATAGGTCTCTTTTTAAAAAATGTTTGTTTTAACTTTTCAATATATAAACATAACTTTAGTTTTGTTTTTACTTATTCAATTTTTTATCAGCCTTCCTTGTTCTTCATTTTGTTATGTTTAAGTGCCCCATATCACTTGTAAATTTTGCATTATATCTATATTAATAAATATTTTATTTTTATATATTTGGTGGTGGAATTGTTATTTTATCATGATTATTTGATTCCAGAAAAACAATATGATGAGTGAATCTTTGAAGATTGTTTTTTTTTAACGATCAAATTCTGTTAATAACACTAATATTATTAATAACATTTTTGGGTCACATCATAATAAAATTGTATACCTATTTTTACATACTGGCATATACAACTATAATCTCGTTAATCTAGCTTTCTCTAATTTGACGACTTTTATTATCTGAACAAAAAATAACTTTAATTTTTTATGATCATTTTATTTTGCTTAATTAGCTCAGTTATATCTTTACAATATATTTAATTAACATTTTTATTTAATTTTGAATACATGCACATTAAAAATATTATATTTGGAAATAATAGTAGAGAAAAGCTACAATTTAATAAATATCTTTAATAAGTTCATTTGTTTTAAATATTATATTTTAGTTGTTCTTAGTCCAACAGCTCATAAAATTGTAATATTATTCTACTTACTATATCTCTAAAAAAAGATTATATGTAAATACTAAATGGAGAGAAAAGGAACTCGCTGAATTCCCTTCTAAATCAGGAAGTGGTGGGAGGAGAGTTTAGTATTTTTTTTAGTATTATAATATAAAAATGTTTACCAAGCTATTTAAAATTAATATTACATTACTGTTATTACTTATATACGTATAATAAAGTCATTAGGGTTAACGTTACATATAATAAAGTCAATGAAAATTAACTGCTAAACATACATTGTTTATTAACTATTACTGTATAAAGATTGTATCAATATAAAAATAAGCCTATAATTTATTAGAAATAATTTTTAATATATAGAAAGTGTATATTTGTGTGAATATATACATCTGTAACTCAGCAGTTATCAAGTTTATATCACAAATATTCACAAATATAAAAGTTCCAAACAACTTTCTTTCATTGTACAGTATATGTATTTTGAAAAGGTATTTGTGAGTTTTCTGGTAAACCAAAATGGCAGTCCTATGTTTGATCAATATACTGTTTGGGGTGCCCAGAGAATGTTTACAAAACATGATATTTAATATTTACAATTTATTTTTTTATTATGACTGTTATTTAAAAAAAAGAAATCATTGTGAAAAATTTAATTACAGTATTTACGCTTTATATATATAAAAGTTTTGAACGTTTATCCAAGAAAAGGTAATATAGTTATATTATTTTTATAATTTGCTGAGTACTTATTAAAAGAAAAATGATTTTAAAAAAAAAGAAAAATTGAAACAAAAGATTTTTAATGAATTTTATTGGAATTTATTACTTTTTTAAAAAATTTAACAATCGATTTATGATTTTTTTTTTTTAACAATTTAACAAGTTAATATAAACAACAACAAAAAATGAAGTGTAAATATTGTAATTAATTTTTTCCACAATGATTTCTTTTTTTAACCCAACAATACTAATAAAAAGTAAAATGTAAATATTAATTAAATAGGACATTTTGTAAACATTTATCAAACATCTAGAGCTGCCTTCTTGGTTTACAAGAAAACTCATAAGTACCTTTGAAAACAGTTTCACCCATCAAATGAGCTAGAGACCTGAAATACACCCGGGTGTCTCTTTACGCGGACTTATTTAACACGATTTTGAAGTTACGCGATTCGTGTTTCACCGGAAGTCGAACTCCGATATTGCGCTATTACTTTAAATAATAAACTTTAGACATTATTGGAATCCGACTTTCAACTTAGTAATTTCAATATTTTCATTGCTTTATAATAGTAACACTTTATGCAATAATGAAATTAAAATCATGATTTTCACATTTTATGTATACACACATTAAATTTTACAAGATTATAACGTAAATTTGTTCAAACATTGTGCATGTTAATTTTGCATTCTAAATCACAATCTGTTTTTGCTTTTTAAAAAAGAACGTTTAATCAATTATTAATCATTTAGTGTCCGCAAGTTTATTTTTAAAAGGTGAGTAATAGCAGTAAATTTGACAATTAAAAATTAAAATCTGATTTTTAATTGTAATTAACAATTTAAAAATTACTTACGGCGACTTGAAATTTGATTTTTAAATGGAATTGAAAATTAAAGACAAAAATAAGAATTTAATTTTTAGTTGTTAGTTTCATAAACAATTAATAAAATCATCGTCTCAAAGATTAATTACTAATTACGTTGTCACCAGAAAACCACTGTCACAACATGAGTGTGAAGTTGGCGCTAGTTGTTTGCAAACGAACGTGTTTTTCGGCAAATAGCTATAATAATTAAAACGTGTATAAAAAAATGTCAATTACTGTACTGTAAATTATGCATAAAAATATATTATTTTGAATAAAATTAAATATTATAGTCGTTTGTCTTGTATCAATTTTTTTTAAATTTGAAAATTTTTATTAGTCATATTTTATTTCCTTATTTTTTTTTTTTTTTCGCGAATTTTAAAGTAATTTTACGTTGGTGCTTTGCTTTTACGCGAATTTTGAAAACTCACAGACTGCATCCCCCCTTTTTCAATGTAAGTTACATCTATTTTTGAGCGATTTCGTTTGCGCGTGTTTTCTGAGGAACCTATCTGTCGCGTAAAACGAGACCCAGGTGTACTAGGGTTTTTATATCCTTATTGTATACTTAACTATTTATGTATTAAAAAAGGCATAGATGTTCAAATTAATATTTATTTAAATTTTTGGTAGATTATGGATACCTTAAAAATACAGGAGAAATCTAATGAAGTTTGTGGGGGTATATTGTTGAATTGTTGTTAAAATCATTAACTCAGAAAATTTCAAGAATCACATGCCAGATTAAGATCATTCTACCTATATATATTAAAACAATTATATATACATCATAATTTTCAATCAGTATCGATTCATTGCAGGATGCAGATCTGAACAAGTTTAATCAAGTTTTATCATTCCATAATCTGTTTTCTTCACATCATTGCAGAAACTTCCTTCTTTCATTCATCCATTTTAATATAGTCTTTAAGTTTTTTACAATCTTTTAAGATCTAATTTATGGTTTCAGCTGACTATCTATTATCATCTCTTTTATCAATTTGTTCACCAGTGTTCTCTATTTGTTTCTTCATCCACATATTTCACTTTGTCCCTTCATGTTATTCCCAACATACATATCTCCATACTTTGTTGAGGGTCTGAAGTTTCTCTAGTTTTGTTCTTAAGTTTTCAAATCTCATATCCATATGTAAGAACTAGTAAAACACATCTATTAAAAACTTTTTTAAACAAATAAGCAACTTTCCTTTTAATATTAAATAATTTCTGCTAAAATTATTCCAAACAAGTTTAATATTTATGAATAATTTCATTTGTTGTGTTTCCATCTGTATTAATAATCTGATCAAAGTATGTATTAATAACTTTATTAATAATTTGATTGAAGTATTTGTAGTTAACTTTTTCTATATCATGATTGAATCTTATGTAAAAACCATTGAACATTACTTTATTCAAGTTTTTTTAGCATTTATTCTTAATCCTACCATCTTGCTTTCATCTGATAACTTTTGCAACTTTTCATGAAAGAATTATTGCAAAAACACCCACATTATCTGCAAAATCTAGATGTTGTAAATAATATTTATGTACACCTTTACCCCACTTAGTGATGGCAATCGGTCCCCCAAAACTCTTCATTAAGCAAGAATATGGACAAGTAGTTATAATGGTTTTCTATGGGGAAAAATTTGGCTGGTTCCTTCAGCTGAAAATTACATTATAAAACTGTTAACAAACAACATAATCTAATATACACAGTAATTTTAAAAAACCATTAAAGTACATTATATGCTTGTATAAATTGTGCAATGTGTATTATACAAATATGCATTTAAAATATATATGTATGTATGATAATGAAACTTAAATCTATATAAAAAAAACTTAGCTTAAGGGTTGTTCTTTCCAGTGATCCATTCATCTCACTTATTCAGCTTTCTGAATTATCAATTGCTTATTCTAAGGTCCATCATTATATTCTAAATCTCTTTGATCTTGTTTTTTTTTTTTTTTTTGGAGAAGTGCATCAGATGTTGATAGCTGAGAATCTTTGGGGAAAAAGTTTTGAATGAATAGATAACATACTTGCATTTTCTTTTCATATGGGACCCAAGATTTCATAATTTTGGAAAGATTTGACATATCTAGATGATTTGAGCACTTGTTTTTTTATTTTGTCTTTGTTTAAAAAATAGTGGTAATAGTAAATGTGGGTAAATTCATAAAACAGATATTATGATTTTTTTTCTTTTATTTCCACTTGATGTAAGATGTCCATTTTGGTTTCGGAGCTGAGAGATTTTTTTTTTTTTTTACTTTTTCATGGTCATATTAGTTGCTGCCATGATTTTAGTTGAAAATATATGCAGTTTTACATTTTTAAACATAATTTTTAGAAATAAGCATCTTTGAATGATCCAAAAGTGCCGGAAAATGGTTGAGAAAGTGAAAATAAACCAGCAGTTAACAATTTTTTGTGTTCCTCCAACCAACTGTTTCTTGTTGATCTGAAAAAAATCCATACTGAAGTTTTATTTTTTTTATAATTTGTACTATTATATTATTTACATGAAATTATTTAAATTTTTAAAAAAAAGTTTAATAACAACTTATTTAATTGATTATAAAGACATATTATTTAGTATTGGTATAAGAATAGCAAAAATAGCATATGTACCTTATCAAAACTTAATCGCAATTAACATCAAAAAAAAAAAAAAACTCTGATTAATTAAAAAGTCTCCAATGGATCCTGTGTTTGAATATTACAATCAATATTTAAGTCTTTTTTTTTTTTTTTACAATATGTACTATACAAATGTAAACAGATAAATCTAAACAGCACTTTATGTACAAATACATTTGCTACCGCATTTTTTTTTGTGTGTGTGTGTGTGCTGTGAGATGTCTTTTATTAAGTGTAGTAGCTGTTTTCTTGGAAATGTCTTAAATTTTTTTAGGTTAGTACAAGAGCGGTCATAGATATGAACTATTTAAATAAATATCTTTTTCATTTTATTTGTATTGCATTTTTATCATACAAAATTTATTATTAAACACATAGTGTATGCAAGTTTTGCTCACATTTTTTTTAAAACTGAAAATACGTTCACAATTCTGAAACAAATAAGATATTTGTCAAGCGTTGGTGGTCTATTGGTTAGCATAGCTGCTTTCCAAGCAGCTGGCCTGGGTACGCTTTCCGGTCAACGCATTTGACATATGAAAAAAAAAAAGATATTTTTAAATCGAGCCAATAGTAATAAGTACTACTTTTAATTTAAATTTAGTAATTTTTGATCATACAACGTTCTTTATTATGATATCTTTTTTTTTCTTTTCAAAATAGCAATTACGACACTAAATTATAAAAAAATATGCATATGTAATATTGAAATTCTACAACATCCGATTAAATTCATCTAAGGAATTATATTGCTAAATTGTGTCTTTTCAACTTCGAAACAATATGCTCTTAACATCGATTTTATTAAAAAAAAAATTGTAGTTATTGCCACAGGATTTTGTGAATGATTACGGAAATGCCTCTTATCTGAAGATAAATAATATATTGACAGTTAAAAGAAACAACTGAAATAATTTCTTTAAAACATTAAGTGATCATTGTACTTGTGTTAAAATGTCAAAGATTTGTTGTTGTTTATATATATGTGCAACCCGACAAAAAAATTAAAGAAATTATAAAATATACGATTTAAACTGGAGATAAAGATTTTCCATAATGGATTAATTCAATTATGATAACCTTGGTCTTGTTAAACTCGGATAATAATTCCGCAGAGAGTTGAATTTGCTGTTATACACGATTACTAATATTTTACAACTTTGGGATTATTTGATATTTGAGGGTCATATAAACTTTATATGAATAGTGTGTTATATATTTTGTGTTATTTAATATGCTAAATAAATTATTAGAGTAATAAATGTGCCAGATATAACCATATAACTCCAGTGGAAACCAGGTAGTATAGTTTATATTCTATATTTAAATGAAAGCTGCTACAGATAAGGTAGAGTGTTTACATCTTGAATCTTCTGGGTTGGAGATAGAGATTGCATTCTTAACCATTATTTTCAATTTTGAGATATAAATATTAAGTTATAAGAAACCAACATCTAAGAATTAAATTGATAATTTTGGGGCATTTTATCCGATTACATGTTTAAAGTAAAAGTATGATAAAAAAAAAAAAAACCCCTGGCAATCAATATCCTCCAACATGTATGTTGTATTGCCACACATATCATGATTCTATACACTAAATGTAGTTATATTTGATTTACCAAATGCACATCCGAAAGAGCTGAAACATCCAGTTGTAGTATTTACTATCATACCGTGATTATTATTATATTTTTTGATATGTACATGAAATAAACGTTTTTATTTTAAAATTATATTGTACTCATTCTTTAATCATCATCTTAATACAATTTAAGTTCAGGTTATATTATCACACTGCTGATTCATCTAATGTTACACTTAAATATTTTATTACATTTGCAATTTGAACTGGGGGAATTAAAAGTAGAAAGCATACATAAAATTCCTTATACATATATTTACCTACATTAATGAATAAAATTCAAATCCCTGAGAAATTGTATGTTTACATGTATTGTTTTTTTTATTTGGGAAATCTGGAGTGAGTGCATTTGCTTGGTTAGGTCTTATGAAAGCTCAACCATACGAAAATTTGTTTTAAATACACACCAGTGTAATTGATTCTCCAATTTCTGTTTTAACACAGTTAATCTCTTACTTACTGCATCTCTTCCAATCCAAAATCAAATATTAGAAGTTACAATATATATATTCTCTAACCTAACCTTTCTATCCAGTATTTGGGCCGTCACAATCTGCCCTTTACTTATGTTGTGTAACTATGTACACCTCGAGCCTACCACGTTACGCCACAATCTACCCTTTCACCCTACGTGTAATTACGTGTATATGTGTGTAGCTTACGTGTACTCCACTTCTCCCAAAATAAATAATATAACATAGTGAAAATCGCCTCCCTGGGTTCTAGCTCTAATAATTAATGAGATATTCAATTAAATGTGTTACTAGCTCAGGTTGCTTAAATTTATTAACTTAGGTTATGTTTTAAAATAACTATTCTATAATTCATGAGATTAGAAGTGGAAATAAAGTGACAAAGTAGATTGCATTGAGATAGTATCCCATAGGATACCACCTCAATGGCATAAGAACACTATCCCCCCTTTTACTACTATTACATATAATAACTACATAGTATTCTTATGACTTCTGCAACTTCCAATCACTAAACTCATTTAACAATTAAAGTATTAATCTTTTATCTATCCTAACAATAATAGTAATTATCTAGCTCAGATAAAATAATCTCAGGTTCTTAAATTTATTCAATGTTAAATTAAAATAAAGTAGCAAACATGATAAGGGATTTTGTGTCATAATTTACTACTCTGAAGTTAGATTAATAATAAAACAATAAGAATAATAATCACAATCTTCATTGTTTAATCTAACTAGTATAGCTTTTCTTTTATTGCAAATTTATAACCATAATAAATTAATTAATAACTCAATATCCTCCCTTTGTTTATCTTTTTCCTTACGTAATAAAATAATTAGTAAGTGGCAGTGTTTAGAAAATCTGATAAATGAAGTAAGTGGCAACTAATAGCATATAATTTAGCAAATTACTATAACAATGGATTTATGACCAATAACGTAATGCAATTTCATAATTATTCAATTACAAAACACCAATAAACATTTAAGATTGATTAGACTTCTTATTTATATTTTGTGCAAACAATTATATATTTAGTTAATGACTGTAAACATATCCTATGAATTCATGCAATGATGTAGAGAAAACAAAACTTAGACACATGTTTTAATAACAAATTTTAGAATTTTATTAACAACAATCAAAATTAAGATAAACAAACAAATCTATTTACATTTATTTACAAGGGATATCCTCCTTTCTTTTAACACTACAAAAGTTAAATTATACATTTTTTAGATTTCTTTTATAGTTAATTTAAATTATTATACTTTTATAAGCTATTTATTTGTTTTTCATTAAGTTTATTATATTACTTAGTTTAACTATTTTATGGGTAATACTATTCTTTACCTTTTAATATTAACATTACAGTATTATAAGTTATATATGTGGATAAACATCCTTTATAAACATTATAAATTTACAATCAATATGGTTTTTCCTCTTAAAAAAAAAATACATTTTCTTTTAACTCTATAAGTCACCTGCATATTGTTCAAATATTATTACTACCTATTACGTTTGTTATCTAATGCTCGTAAACTCTAATACATTTATTCATAAGCCATACTCATGTATAATGCCATAACACGAGTTTATTTATCACCTGTTTTAGTTTCACATATATTATAATCATCGAATGTTATTATATTCTTTAAATATGCAATACTTATATTTTTAAATATAATCAACAGTAAGAACATGTTAAATCATTTTTTAAATATTTTTGTGTATTTCTATTTAGGTATATTTTTATCAAATTATAGTTCATTTCTTAAAGTTAAAATAATTTTCTGACTCCTTCCTTTCTTAGAATATATGCATCTTTTTTCAATAATCATAATTTACTCTTTGTTAATACCTAACTATTCTTATTTCAAATAACAGCATGACATACATTCTAAAATATCTATTGTTTCTTTTCAATAGACTTATCAAATAACGATGTAGTTGCAAGAAATACAGATAAAGATAGCGAAAGATGTATAGGATATTGGGAAGATAGATAAATAACTCATCAAAATATATACTTCAAAATGTATGGAACAGTGTGGATAGGGCCGACATTCCTTGTCTGATAACCCTGACGATAAGCACGATGTGGCAGCTATTTATTCAGTTTTACCAAACATCTAATAAGATTCACAAGAAAGATAAAATAATACTGTCCATGACAACATGTGTAACAGTCGTAGGGCTTTGTTAACTACGCTGATTACCATTTAAAACTATTTATAATTCCATTCCCTGTATCATCCTAGTTTTTTAATACATCATCTTGGTTTCCGAATCTCCATGTACTACCAAGTCACTATCCAAACTATCTCTCAAGATTTTCACTGTATCCAATATCGATAAAACTAACTACCTTTTAAAACAATAAACAAAATTCACTAATATAAAAACATTCCCCTATTCTATAAGAACAATTTGTCTTGCTTTATTACACTGTAGGTTCGACATTACGTTTTATTAAATAACACTTAAATATCCTAATCGGAAAAATTAACAGAAAATATGACATAACCATTGGTTATATTGAACTATATTAATAATACATTAAATGATTGCCGTATGCATATTTTTAAAAAATCTAATTACATCTCAAAATGTTTTAGAGTGTTGTTTTTCAAAATGCGTTTTACAATAACTATAACAAGCATTTATTTTATAACGTCTTGCATGCGATTATAATTACGATAGAATGACATTCATTCGGTTCACAGCTGATCTAAATAAATAAAACATACATTATATTATTACTAACCATAAAATGTACCAAAATAATTTTTTACCTTCCTATTAGAGTTCGTAGTGGGTTTCTTTCTCCTTGAGCATCACAAACATACAAAATTTCCACACACATACAATTTTATTTGAACATTCAAAATCAAAAACATATTATTTTATATAATGTTATATTGCAAATTAATGTATTTGTTTCCCTATTGCTATCTAAACTCAATGTTTAACTTAGATTAATAAAGAAAATAATTTAAACCATAATCACATATTTTTCTGGCGGTAAATCTTGGTTAGTCCCCTAATATTTATTATTTCTTCTTTTATCCGAATGTTCTCCTTTCTGATTATTAAAGTTTTAAACAAATTAGTTCATTTAGTTAACTGTTTAGACGATCTTTAGTTGTAATGTTTAATTCAAAATTATTAAAAAGCATTTATTTAGTTATCCGACGAAGTTTTTAATGTTCGGGCGAATATTACCTCGGCGCTTTGATGCATCTTTATTTCTATCAGAACTACAAATATTTATATCATTACGGTACCAAATTGCATTTTTCCATGGATCCAATATTTTATATTTATTTCTCTGTAAACTATTTTTTTTTCTTCTTCTTCAGGCAAGTAATTTCCTTGGTAATTTCACTTTTATTCATTATTATTTTATATATGACCTTTTTGATCTTTAACTATTTCTAGAGTAATTGCTCAGGTCATCTTAAAGAAAACAATTCATAAAATTCTTTTTGTCCATTTATTTTTACACGAATAATATTTCTTTATTTTTCATTATATTCATTAACTTTGCGCACAATGTCCTTTCATTAATTTTACACGCACTAAAGTAGTTTTCGTAGTAATACGCTATACAAACTATATCAATGAACAACGTTAACATTTTTGAAATATTACAAAATTTATAACTTGGTTTTAAGAATCCATCCATTTTTTATTGAAAATTCAGATTATATTTTAATAGAATCCACTGGCAGGTTACTGTGGAGTTAGTGAAACATTATTATGAGAACTTTTTTTTTTTAAATTTTATTCTTAGATTCGCTTCGAAAGATTTTAAAATGTTAGTTAGTTTCTTTCAAAGATATTTATTAAAAATTCTAATAAAATTGACTAATAATTGAAGAAAGAAAGAAATTTTAAAGAGCTTAAAATTTTACCTCTGCTCTGGAGTCAACACATTTTTGTTCTCCTAGTTTATACAATTAATTGGCGCGATTTCTCTTGTCTGCCAAAATCTATCTTTTTATTGGTCACTCCCTACTCTGGTTTGTAAACATTTTCTAAAGTTTTAAAATTGTGACGTAATAGACTTAAATATTAACCTATTATTATTTTTAAATTAATTATTATCTATTACAATTTAACTATTTTTAAAATAATTTTGAAACAATAACTAATAAAGATGTATAATCTTATTTTTTATTATAATGTGTGACAATTCCATCCAGTTCTATAATATACTATTTAAATATTTTAATTATTTGTATTAATTTAAACTGGTGCTTATACATAAAATATTCCAGACAGTCGCGTAGACATTTCCGGTGTTTAGTCTATTTTTATCTGTCTTAATAAATTTGCTACTTATATTATTTAAAATGATTATATAAAATTTTGAAAAATAATTTAGAAAAATATAGAACTAGATGCAATCCCCACCATCACAATACTTATTATTAAATATATTATATTAACCCTTTATTGCTTAACTATAGTTCATAATTTTAAATACTATATAATATTAATTTTAAAATTTTTTAGTAATTGACCACTTATAACCATCATTGACCTATAGAAAAGGGCACAATATATATATATGACAAATCACTTTTGTTGTGATTTTGGAAAGGCTCTGCAGATGTAAACCCTGTGTCCTATCTAATTACAAAACTTCCCATGATCCATGTCATGCAAAAAAAATTTTAAAATAAAATGCAAATAGTTTCTAGTAAGGTAGTGTTTTTATTAGTCTGATCCACATCAATTAGAATGAGAAAAATAGAACTTCTAAATGGACTTGCATGACCTATCTGCACCTAGCTCCATGGTTTTTTTTCAGGCTTTGAATGTGGAGTGTACTTCTTGGGTGATGTGTTTTCTGTGAATTAATAAGATTTTCACTTTTTGATGTATGTTTTAATTTCTGCGACAAGCATGATCTATATGTATTCGACTCCATGGATTTTCTGTTTGGGACATGAAGTATATTTCTTTGATGGTGTGTTTGCTGTGAATTAATAAGCTTTTCACTTCTTTATGTATGTTTCAATTTTTCAACAATATTAAGTCATGGCATATATCTATGTGCTATGGCTTTGGCTCAAACTATGTTGGGATGATCTTTGTGAAGGATTTCCAGAATCTTTGTGAATTCTCAAAGAGGTAACAGCATTCTATCTACTTGATAAATGATCCTTTACAAGGATTTATTTGTAGAGATTTTCGAGCCATCTTTTGGGCCATCCATTTTTGATTCATTTCATAAGTAATTGATAGCTCTTACTGGCTTTTGGTCCAGAGTACTATCTAATTTCACTGTTGACTAATTCAGGTTTTTTCCAATGATAAATAATTTATTGTTACCTCACTATATCTTTGTTTTGATTATAATAGTTACACAAAACAAGATATCCACATGTTTAATCTGACTTTTTCTAAATTGTAATTCATAGGTATATACTTATAAAAAGTAGCACCAGTGATCCATTCTGGAACTTAAATGATTTGCTGCTGATGTTATAATGGATGATGATCAGCTATTATTATATACAGTATTTGAAAGCTAAAATTATTGTTTTGCTTCTTTTATCCATTCCATATGGCATATCTGGCATTAAGATTACTTCCAAACTCTAATCAAAGTGTATCTATAAGCAGCTACGTTACTTTTTGAAAAGAAATCTCTTGCGGTACTTTCCAGGATCTAACATTGATTCTTTTTTAGCAGATCATGTAAAGGTATGACTACATGGACATTACCTTTTAAAAAGTTATTTAAAAATTTTGCTAGACATAGAAATCCTATATATCTTTCACAATAAATTCAATTTTTTATGATGGTTTTAACTTCCACAGTAATTTTAACTACACCTACTATTACGATGGATTTTCTATTTGTGTCATTAGCTCTAAGTTCTGTTTTCACTATTGTAGGCAGGCTATCATTTCTTTGAATAACTTGGTTCAATCTTTTTAAAAGATAAGGGATAGCCCAGCTCAGCTATTTTATTTCCATTTTTATGAGTGTGGACTCACTCTATCAGGTTGTTTGCTGAAAACTTCTAGAATTGTTGACTTCATTATTACATTTATGGATCTAGCTTTATTTTCTGATAGTATTCCCTTGTATTTTGGTTTTTTATACAGCAGACATTGACTAAATGACCAACTTTTCCTCAGCTATTGCACTTCAAATTTTGTTGTGAATTGCATTAACATACTATGTGCCCAAGTTTTCATCAGTGGTAGCATTCAATTTTTAACTTTCATAACTTATTGAATAACTTGCTTACTTTTATTAACCCATAATTCCAAATAACATATCTAGATTTATCATCAAATTTGATTTATTAATTGGAAAATTTCAATTAAAAAAATTTGTTAAAAAAAAAAAAAAAAATCAGAAAAGGAACAAAATGCTTTAGATTTTTGTAAACTATGCAAATCAAAATTTGTGTGCATCAAAACTTTTTTTTTTCTTCCTTTACACTGTACAACATATTATACTGTTTTTATCAATTATAACTATATTTCTCTTATAAAAAAAATGTATAAACTATTTTTTTTTTAATTTTCTAAACCAGTGTACTAAAATGATGTTTATATTATGTTTAATACAAACATGCATACACATACGGCAATTTATACATTTATTACTCAATTTCTAAGAATTTTTTGTTAAACATATTTTTAATCCATCTTTGTAAAATAACTAATTCAAGTTGCTATTATATTTATTTTTTTATAGTAGTATATCCTAAGGCATTCTTGAAGTGGAGAATGGCATCCAGGATAAAGGCTAGTTAGCTCAGACCTCATATAATAAAATCATAGATAAGAAACAAAGTAATAATGATAAAATGCTGGTAGATGAGAGAAAATGTTTGATCCTCTAAGTTGTTTAATGGAGATTAGGAAATATTCCCAGCATTTGTCACCACTACATTTTCAGAAAAACACAATCAAGATAGGGTTCTAATAATTTTAGTGACCTCCCTCTCATTCTCTTGAAAATTTTAATTTTCCTTCAACCCAAGAACATTTGATCACTCAGGTATGAACTCTCATCACTGAATTTATTAATGCGGCTGTTGGTTTATTGTCAAATATTGGAATACCCTAGTTTTGTGGTTTGTATGAGCCTGCCACTTGTTGGAATGGATGACTGACCCAGCCATGCATTGTCTCTTGATGATTAGGATTAGAGACAATTTATCATAGTGCAACAGGCAGGAGTAATGTAAATCTGACTACTTTATAATCGATCTTCAGATTCTTTATCATTACCAGTATCTGTAGCATTTGTGGAATGCTCCTTTTCTAAATTTAAAATTATTAAAAACTACTTGTGCTCCACAATGATACAACACTTTCAAATCTTGCCATTGTATCAATAGAATCACATATTTTGGATCAACTTGATATACATGATATTATTCAGAATTTTCATTAATGAAAACTCGAAGAGTTCAATTCACTAAGTGATATTACTTTCTGTTTAAATATTTATTTACCTAATAATGTCTAATATGTTCTTATTTTATATACTTGTAAGTTTATCTGTTTCTTCTTTATACCTATACAAGATACAAATGATATAGTGATTTTCTTATCAAATAAATTATAGGTAGTTTAATTTTATACCAAAAAATATTTAATACACCTATACCCCACTTGGCGCACAATCTTTATGTGAAAATTCACAATAGCATTCATCATCAATTTGTAACCACTATTTTGATTTACAATCAATTATTCACTATAATGATCATAAAGAATTTTTAAAAAAAATTGGCGGCCATTTTGTAACACTAATGACATCATAGGGTAGTTATTAAAGTTATCTCAACCAAAAGCAAAATAGTGACTTTCTTGCTGAAATTGTACAGTACAATTCATAATACACAATGTTACAGTAATGTATTCAATATTTTGATCATAAACTTAAAATAAGATTAATAAATTATAGTATTTTATTTAATTTTCATCCAGTGTTTTTACGAGACAATCAGTATTTCATTAATAACATATCCAAAGTAAAAATTCTCATTATTAATGACTACGAAAGCAAAAAAATAAATAAGTTCATTCAATATATGAATTTAAATCAATACAGTATGGTATTGAGGGAAAAAATTACCAAATTCATTCAACATAAAAGTAAAAATATACAGTACATACATTAGCTAAAATGTTCAATCAATTAATTTTGGATTAAAATTTTTCTGTTAAATTGAAACTGTTACCATCGCAAATCTAAAACATTTTTAGTATTAAAAAATGGGGGGGGGGGGGATGATGAAGAGGATAAATCAGTTTCAGATTTATGCATTTAATATCAAAAATTATTAAAAGTAAATTTAAAATGATATTTACTCTGCTTAGTTGATTTTATATCTAGTAATGTTATTGCACATAGATAAAAATGTAGAAGTCCAAAAAAAAAATGAAATTTTATTCAGCATAAAACTGTTTTGTGAATTTTGTTTCAGTTTTAAAAAATGTATGAAAAATTGCATACAAATAAATTGAAAAAGATTTATACCTTTAATCTTTATTTAAATAGTTTGACTGCACTAGTCAAAATAATTTTAAGTCATTTCAAAGTGCATGTCTACTGCACATAATAAAATGCAGCATCTCATGACAAAAATTTTTTTTAAAGCTAGCATATATATTTGTACATCATATAAAGTGATCTTTATTTGAATCTTCATAGTAAATGTGTAAAAAAGGTCTAAATATTACTACAATATGCAAGCACAATGCATTAAATACATTTTTTTTCTTTTCTAATACATCAGAATATACTTTTTTGAAAATAGCTTAGACAATGTACAGAATGTTAAATTTTTTACTCTTACACTAATGATAAATAACAAGGCTTTATGATCAATTAAATAAATTATTAAACTTTTTAAAATTCTAAATGATTTCATGTAAAGAATATAATATAATAGCACAAATTTGAAAAAAAAAAAAAAAATTCAGTGTGGATTTTATTTAGCATAACAAGAAACAGTTATGCGGAAGAAACAAAAAATTGTTAATTGCTAGTTTACTTTCATTTTCTCATTTATTTTGCTGTATTTTTGGACTGTTAAAAGACACATTTTTTTCCTGGCAATTCTGTTTACATTTTCAATAAGAGTCATGGCTTTAATTGATATGACTATGAAAAAAATCAAGAAAATATTTGAACTTGGAAACAGAAATGGATATCTTAAGTCAACTGGAAAGAGGATACTCCAGGAAATTATGATATTTATTCTTTTATGGGTTTATCCATGTTTACCATCCCCACGATTTCAAAATACAACAAAGTGCTGAAACTTATCATAGGTGTATCGAAACTTTCCAAAATCATGAAATCATGACCTTAAAAAATTGCAAGAAGCACATCAAACATCTATTCTAAACTTTTTCTTTAGATCCTTACCTATCATTTGGTGCATTACCCCCTCCCCAAATGTCATCAAAGGATTTAGGAGACAACAATGGACCTTAGAATAAGCAATTCATGATTGAGAAAATTAGATAATTATGATTGATGAATGGATCATCGGAAAGAATAACTTTGAGATAAGTGTTTTTATATAGATTTAAATTGCATTATTATAAATATTTACATATTTTAAATACATGATTGTATAATACACAGCACAATTTACCCAAACGTATCTTATTTTTATAAGTTCTCTATCTGGTGTTTGGGTTTGAGAATTTTCCTGTATTCAACACAGCATTGATCTTATATAAATTGGTACAACACATATATGAAAAGATGAAAATCCTTTCTATTTAATTACACATATACTATGCCCTTGATAAATAAATTTCACAGTTACATAGTTTCTATTAATTCTTAAAATTGACTCTTAGTAAATTGAAAGATTTTACTTATATTAATATATGAAACTAATGGATGTAAAAATGAACAGAATAATATCTTCACTCTCTCAAACCAAGACCCTTCAGATTGGCCTATATAAATCAGAATTTTGATTAAAGATAAAAGGCCACTCTTTATAAAGTCTCTATCTTGTGTTTGGGTTTGAGAGTTTTCTGTACTCCAGGCAGCATTCAGCACGTGTCAATCTTTTCTATTTAATTCCAAGCACATAATGTGCATTAAGGAAGTTTTTAAATTACTGTATATACTAGATTATATTGTTTGTTAACAGCTTATAATGTAATTTTAGCTGGAGGAACTAGCCAATTTTTCCCCGAGGGAAACCATTATAACTTTGTTCTTTATGTGATATACATCTGGGTCTCTTTATGTGATAGATAGATTTCACAGAAACCCCACATTTAAAAAATCGCACAAAATAGACTTGACTGACTTTGAAAAATGTGGGATAGGTTCCAAGATTTTCAAAAATTACATAAAAGCAACAACGTAAAATTACTTTAAAATTTGCATAAAAAAATAATGAAATAAAGTATGACTAATAAAAAATTTCAAATATTTGAAAAAAATAGATAGAAGACATACTTTTTACTTTTTTTATTAACTATTTAATTTTATTCAAAACAATGTTTTTATGTGTAATTTATTTTACATTTTTTCATACATATTTTAATTATTATTGCTATTTGACAAAATGCGATTCATTTGTGAACTGGTAAGACATCAGATTCGTCACAAGAGGAAATACAATTAGCGCCAACTTCACTCTCATACTGTGTTAATGGTTTTCTGTTGACAATGCAATCGGTAATTAAACTTTGAGATGATGATTTTACTAATTGTTTATGAAGCTCACGATATTCAGAGTGCTATGTCTAACTTAGGGAATGCACTTCCATGAGTGCAACTATATATATAACCCGCTTCCACGAGTGTGTTAATAATAACTAACGGTTAAAATTTATTTTATACACATATATACATGGAGAAACTTTTAGGCAGAAAAAAGTTACAAATAAAAATATTTTAAAACTTTTACAGATATATTCTTTTTAAGAAGAAATTCAAAGTTGTTAAATATTTTTACTTGTAACTTTTTTTTCTTTTAGACAGAAAAAAGTTAAAAGTAAAAATATTTAAAAACTTTTTAAGTATAAATTAAAAATTCATTCATAACACAGGCATATAACTATTTAGCTTTCATTGGAATTTAGTTCATAAGTCATGTCATTAACAACAACATGATTTTCTAATTGATTAGAAAGTTGAAGACTTTCTCGAATCATTTTTGCTATGTAACAAACAGGTTACACTTCTGTTTCATTATCTTTTTCTAAATCTACTACGGTATCTAAATTTATTGCCAAACCTTTTTCCAACAGGCATTTAAAATATATATAAAATTTAATGTGTGTATATAAAACATGGAAATCCCAATTTTAAATTAAATATGAACTTCTTTATCACATAAAATAAAACCCGCATAAAAGGATATTAAGAAGAAACATGAATCGCATAACTTCAAAATCACATTAAAAATATCTACACAAAAAGAGACCCAGGTGTTCTTGCTTTAACAAAGAGTTTTTGGGGACCAAATACCTTTGCTAAGTGGAGTAAAAGTGTAATTTTGTTTTGTTTTTTAAATTATAAGTTTATCTGTTAATTGATGTAAAACTGTATAAGATGATAATTTGCAAATTTTTTCCCAAATTATTTTTGTTGTTTGTATTCTTGTATTCTTATTATATGTTTATTACTTTTTATACATTTTTTAAAAGTAATTTCTGCTTTTTTGTTCAATAAACTTGTAATTAATATACTCACTGATATGTTTTTATAAAGTGATTTTTATGGGGGGGGGGGATATAGGGACATCAACTAAAGTTTTGCACACAGGTGCTGGACACTACTGGTGAGCCATTATTCAATTAATCTGTGCTAACAAGTATACTGATTAACAACTTATCTATTGTATAACATTCTAGTTGGCTGCTCATAGCTTGTCAATTGCATCAGTGAATGGAATGATTAGTCACTTGTAGATTGTGCCAATGTATATGTTGATTAGAGACTTGTTGATTCCACCAAATATTATACTATATCTGAGCTCTTTAAATAACAGCAACTATAGTTCAGGAATGTGAACAGAAACACATTGAATTTCAAAAAAGAATCCACTGAACATGGAAAGTTATGAATGGGTATTTAATAAAACATGTTAAAACTAATTTCCAATAATGATAAATATCTATATTTACAAGAAATAAAATATAATACAAAATAAATACAAATTATTTAGTGTATTAACATGGCCCATAAGATTATTCTTGTATCTTCTCCTTTACTTTTTTTGTATTTTTCTTCATATATTCATATATATTTAAAAAAAAATTATCATCTCTTATACACTTTAATACAATCTTTTTTTATAAGTAATTTCTTCTTTATTCTGCTTTCAGTTTTGGCTGTCCTGCAGTCTTCATCAGAGCTACAACATTTAAATATATAATCATATACCCTTTATTATATATACCTATTAAAATATATATTTTCATTCATAATCATATTTAACGTTAACTCTATAGCTTTGCTTCTCTTATTTTTTATATTTTCTTATTATTTTTTTATTTATTTTATTTTTATTTTATTATATCTTATCTATCTTTCCACATTTATCTTTAATATATCACTAACCTTTCCATTTTATTTTTTATATATACTTATTAACTAATATTTTTTTATTATCTTCTATTCTTTTATATATTTATTCCTTTATTAATAATTTCTATTTTATTCTTACTTTTATCTCTTTTTATTTTCTTATTCTCAATTTTTTTTTCATTTTACTTATCTCTATATAACTTTCACTTCTCTCTCTACAACTGCAACTGAATATTTTTAAAAATTTTATTAACCTCTTTTTTCATATACTCCTTTCATATAATTCCCTCTATTATTAATTTTTTCAACTTTTATCCTATTCTTTAAACTTTTTATCTATTTTAAAAACTTTTATATTATTTTTTTCCTATAATTAATATTTTTATAAAAATAATGTCAATGCCCCTCCCTCCTTTTTATTTAAATTTAGCTTTATCTTTTTAATTAATATAGGTTCCTTTAATTTTCTATCTCTTATTTTGTTAGTATAACTAGTCATTTTCACACTATCTTTCTCAAATATATGTCCTGTTTCTATAGAATGCATATAGATTGGTGATTTCTTATCATACATATGCTGCATTAATCTTATATATATTGAATTTTTGTTTCTCCTACATATTTAGTTCTTATCTTATTATTCTTACATGATTTGCATTTTATCTCATATACTCCATTTATATATTTTCTATTTTTTAATATGTTTATCATCTAATATATCCATTATATTCCTCCTTTTTTTACTTACTATCTTATATTTAATTACATTATTATATTCTTTATTTTTTTTTTCCATAATTTTATTAATGTTCTTTACTATATTATTACTATATATTTTAACTCCTATAATATATTCAACCTTTTTAATTTATTTTTTACATTTTCTTCTCTTCTTTATTTTTTTCTTCTGCTATTCTCACACTTCTTTCTATTATTTTTCCTAGATAGCCATTTTCTTTAAACTCTTCAACTATTAATTTTATCTCTTTCTTATATTCTTTTTCATTTGAACAATAATTAATAGCTCTATGAATCCTTGAACTAATACTACTTATTTTATATTTATTATCTGATTATAAATGGTAATATAAAATATGTATATAAAATAATGGTTATATGATTATATGTTTAAATGTTGTAGCTCTGATGAGTACTGCGGGACAATCAAAACTATAAGCAGAATAAAGAAGAAATTATATAAAAAAAGATTGCATTAAAGTGTATAAGAGGAGATGATAAAAAAAAAAATTAATATATATGGCCCATAAATTTACTAAAATCATAATCAAGACTGGGGTGACCATTAAATGTCTCTATATCTCACTTGTGATCTTCAACTGAGGTATCACTAGATATAAAGCCCTATCCAGGTCCTCCTTTATTTACAGGGTACTTTGGATTTGCTTTAGCCTCTGTAACCTCCAGCATTTCTGTGCTTTCATTTTTCCTCCAATGCTGGTTTGTGATTGGATCGTTTTTTTAATACTTCTCTTTTACAATCTTCTATGAATATTTTAACTTCCCTATTTTTAAAAATAGCTACTTAGTCATATTGTTGGATTCAAATAGGTTTTTACATTTGCTTTTATCTAACAACTTAATTGCACTTTCTTAGTAGGCTGTTTCAGTTATTAATCCATTAAATATTTTTTTGCCATTAGTAATTACGACTTCAGGCTATATAATTTTATGCTACACTAATTATATAGTTTTATTAATTCATGTTATTTTACAAGTATGTGTGTATATATATCTAACAAACAATTTTATTTTATCACGTATGTGTATATATATTTAATACATACCACAGTTTTATTATTCTATTTTATTGCGTGAATGTGTATAATTTAAAAGACTAATCTTCAAAAGATCTTATTTTTCCTTAAAAATTTAGTATAGAAAAGCTAGAAAATAGCAAAATCGGCCGACGCTTTGACACATAAAAATAAAAATGTACTTGGTTTTTTTTAAAAAAAAAAAAAAAGCTTTGGCAGGGAGGAGGGCAGCAGTTTTTTCTTGGTCATTATCCAGTGAAATCCATACTATAAGGAATACAAGGCTTTTTAAACAAATCTGAGTCCACGTTTTCAAAAAGCTTATATGAATAGGAGAGAAGTAATCATACTTGAGTGAAACCAAATGGACCGAAATTTTTTGCTTAATGAATTTTAAATAACATAATAGTCGAAATGATGAGATTGCGCATATTTAAAAAAGAGCAAATAATTGTATGGCGAAAAAAAAAAAACCTCCGATAATGATATAGATTGAAGCTAATCCAAAAAATATAGTTTTGATAATACTTATATGTAAAATAAATTAATAAGAGTTGATAATAGTAACAAAAAAAAAAACTATTATAAGTCATTAAAAAGTTCTAAATTGTTTACTTTGTAGATTTATTTCTCGTAAATGTTAAGCAGGCAAAATAACTGCTTATGTATTACATTCACAGATTCTCTGAAAAATATATTAACTTCTTAAAGTTTTGTAATCTAAAAGCTCATTGTTAATAGTTCAAGAGTAAACAAACAAAAGGAATAAAAAAATACCAAACATCATTAGTGCTTAAACATTTATTTATGTATCTAACAACTTTATAGTTATTCCGTGGCAGAAACTACTTTTTCTTATTGATAAGGTTAACTCGCCATCATTTTTGGCATTCTTCAGCATGGTTCCATAATAACATCTGCATTCCAATGTTTAAAAAAACAGCATTTTTTTTCCACATTAAAATAAAAATCTTGCTGCCATCTTAAAAATGATTGTTCATTAATGCTTCTGATAAAAAAAGAAATGATACTTGAAAGAGTATCAATTTCCTGATTTCTGATACACTTCCAAGTTTTCAGTTGTGTAATTTCCTGGTAGTTGTGTTCCACAGTTTTAAAAAAATCACTTTTTTATTTTTTTCTGAAAGAAAAAAAGAGATGTGTTTGTGATTTGGCATAATAAAATTAGTGTTCCCTACCTTAATCATAAAACGTATATTTTAAGAAAAAAGTGAAATTGAAGTAGCAATTATAATGGAATGCAAAGTTTGGTTTATTCATTTCCTTTCCATTAATACGATCACAAACATTAGATTAATATTTTATGGATCTATTATCCCATCCACTTTTTTTTCTTTCAATCTTTCTTTTAATTATATTTTTTTATGAGGGTTTTGTTTTCACTTTTTTTCTTTATGAAATAATAATGCAGTATATATATCTTGCTGTCATTGGTATGTGTGTTTGTATGAGAATTTAGCTATTTCATTTATTTATTTATTTTTAGCTAGAAGATGAAACCGGGATGGAAACTGGTTAAAATTCTCAACCTTGGGCAAGCCCTCTAATTAAAGCCTTCTTCTTTACAGTTCCTCTCTGTCATTTTTGTAGAGTAAGATCTATCTTTGCAGGACTTGTCCACCTCGTAACACAGTTTTTGTAGTCTCATTTTCAGAATTTTTATTGCAAACTTTAATAAGCACTTTGTATATTTATATATTGTGCTATTTAAGAAAGTTGATTAAACTTGGAGAGTCTTCATTCTATAGTAGACTAATTATGGTTAAAAATTATGATATAGGTTTTGTATAGAAAAAAATAGTTGATTATACAGATTTTTTTATGATATTGTTCGCAAATTTTATTAAAATCATTTAATATTTTATATTTTTTTAAGCTTTCTAATTCATATTTCTCATCTTATTATATCTTGAATAATGACTTTCATCTTATAGTCTCAAATAATGATTCATTTGGAAAGTGCATCTTTTTTTTTCGCATGTGTCATAGCATCGGCCGCGAAGCGAATCCGCCAACCCAGGACAACTGTTTTTAAGGCAGCTGTGCTGACCTTTCGACCACCAATGAAACAGTTGATAATAACGAAATTAATCAATGCAGTTTAGGTACTGGAACTTTTTTTTTCACAGTCATCTATTCAACTATATCTCCCTTCTAACCAGCTAACAAACGATTTTAATAAGAAAAACTAGTCTCACATATATTTATCAGTCTACACAAGATTGAGAATCCTGAAATATTTTGGAAGGTCAAAAATTACATTTGTCTTCAAATAGAATCATTAAATTTCATGCTTTCATGGATAAAAAGAAACATTTGATGCACATTAATGTATTATCCAATTTTAATCACCTATTTTAAAAGCAACCACATCTCCAAAATCAAATGTATTTCTTTCCAGTAACATTTTCTTAGATCAGATTTCGTTGACATCTTTCTTTAAATGCTGTCTTTAGCAATATCCTTTGCTAAATATTTCCTAAATCTATATCTCATCTTTTCATTGTCAGCTAGCACCAGGTATAAAGAACTATCTTTATACAAAATCGTAAATATATTTTTCATATTTTGTAACTGGGGTTGTTATTAAATCTTAATATAATAAACATTTTTGAGATTTTCTCAAAAGTGAGTGAGATTTTCCAATTGAATGTGAAATTTCACTACTCATATTTATAGAGAAATTTTTGAATATATATATTTCATTTGTGAAATTTTATGTTACTAATAATTAAGAAAGCTTGCTGTTATTTTCTTTTTCTTTACAGAATCCAGACATTAAATTATAGAGCATATAAGTATCCAACATCCTATAAATTAACTACTTTCTTTCTTCTCTTAATTTGTGGAATGTTCATATTTTATTAAATATCATTATTTCACTTGTTCAATATTTTTTTTCAAAAGTCCATTCAGAAAAATTATATATTACCAGATATACCCAGTCTATGGACAGGTCATGTTTTTTTTTTAATTGGTTGCTTTAATATTTTCAACATTTAATATAAATTAAACAAAAGATTTTAATATTCTATAAATAAATGTGAGAAATGTACCCAATCTGAAAGGCCATTGTTTTTGTAAGTGTTTTATGATTGGTTAGAACAATCTGAACTGATTGGTAGCTTTATTAACAAAATTAAATTAAAATATCAATTTTTAAATATATCTATTATATTTGATATGTGAATTTCGACAGCATTATGGACAACTATATATAATAAGATTATTAACTGGAATGCTCTCTGAATAAAAAAAATTCAGAGGGTATTCCAGTAAAGCGTTACAGACAATTATGCATTTACATGGATTTTTTATAAGATAATAAGTTAATAATAATTTTAAATATTTATAAATTTCTGTACTTTGTCTCTTGTAAATTGGATTATAAGGTACTATGTAGCAGTTCAGCATGTCATTGTAATCGTTGAATTTTAATAATAGTTTTGTGTACCTAACCTTTATTAATAGTTTTGTGTATCCGGCTCTCAGAAAGCACTCCAGTAAAGCATTATGGACAAACATACATTCACATGGATTTATATATATATAGATATTATTACATGTGTATTTAAAATTTAATAATTCAAAAATACATTGTAATGGTGCACATGAAGCATGGGTATAGCTAAATTGCTTAAATTTCTATAAACTTATGATGCATAAAAATGTGAGAATCATGAAGCTTTTATATATATATTTCATCACATTAGGGCAGTATCAAACAGTAATCCAGCCTAAAGAATCATATAAGTTCACAGATTGTTTTTCCAAATTTTCACTTTCAATATATACTTAATATGTAATATCTTCCAGTTGAATTGTTCTACCATCCTATCCTTATCGAATACTTTATCCCAGGTGTCTAGAATCCTGCATCATATAGTCATGCTATTATTTTAATTGGGAGATAACTAAGACTCCTCTGGATTACCTAATAAACAAAATAAAATTTAATTAGTTTATAATCTATCAAGATTTTAATTCTATTTTATAATCAAAATGATCTTATGGTTAGTATTTGTGTGGCTTCTATCTACTCTTTGATTTTATTTTTGAATTATTTACCAATAAACAAAATGTAAATATTTTAATAATAAAGTATTAATCCCCCCACCCACCCCCAATAAAATAGATGAAATATGATTTGGCATCCTATATCTTATATTTCATTTATATTTAATTATTTTTGAATATACTCTTATTCTCTACTAACATTAATTATTATAATTTATCTCTAATTATGTTATTGATTTATTCATATCAATTTTATATTTGTATAATTAATATTTATGTATATCTTTGTTAAGATATATATATATATTGTATTATTATTTTAACTTTCTATGTATCCATACTTAATGTTACACAGTACTTAGTGAAATAGACCAAAATAACATTTATTTCTTGCATTCAGTCTATGCAGATTGAAATGAAATTTTGCACTTGATTATTAGCAACCACAAATTTTTATTTCAACTTATTATAGTTTTATTTAAAAAGTGCAATTAGTTTCTATCTTTATATTTATAATGGTATGTAAACATTTGTATTTGTAAAAAGTATCGTGTATAAATTTTCAAATTTAAATTAAAATAGTGAGTATATAAACAAAACTATAATAACCTTTAACAGAAATAGGAAATGTATTTTTCAAACTCTCCTATCATGTGATTTAATGTTTCCATTTTTGTTTTTTCTTATCAAGAATAATAAAAGAAAATCAATTTATTTCCATAAATTATTTCATAAGAACAATAATTTATGATTAATTATTATTTTAATCTATACTTATCCTCTTTTAACACATGTAGTATTTACTAATGACCATTTTAGTTCAGATTTTAATCTCTTAAAAGCTTGTGTAAGATTGAATGTAAAATATTTTGTATAATTTAAGTATATCTCCATATTTAAAATATGTTAAAAATATAAACATATCTCAATGAAATATTGAATATTATTTTTTTTTAAATCCTGGAAGTGCATTAATTGAATCTAATCTATTAACATATAGATATTATTACAAATACATAAATATCTTAAAGAATCTAAACAACAAAATTTATTTTGAATAAATGAGCAGAATTTATTTTATTATATTTTTTATATAAATAACATAATAACTTTACTTACAATAGATTTTTTTAATGTTTTTCCATTCCTATGAACCAGCATAAAACCAGATGTAGAAAATAGATATTCCTTCAAAAAAATTGTACGTGATAACATGAAACCATAATTCAATAAATCCTTTTGTTCCAAAGATTCCTTGTAGATTTTCCTCCAGATTTATTTTTCTTGCCATAAAAGATTACATTCAAACCATTTCTCTCAATTGTTTGATTTAACTTGCAGATAATTTATAAATAGTAATTGAAATTATTTCGAGAAAATGATACAAATAGATTTGCCATTAAAGAAAAAAGTCCAAATTTTAAATCCAAAACTTCATGCTTATATACATTTAAAGAAATAATTGCCTTGATTCATGTCTGTAAAGACGAGATAGGTTTATTGTAAATTTAATATTTGCTAAAAGAATTAAATTTGTCTTTTTTTCTTAATCTGCAATGGCTAAAATTTTCAAATACTTTAATTTCATATTTCTTAAATTGAACAAGTATTTGTCTCTTATAAAAATCAAATTAATTTGAATTTAACTTGCATAATATAAATTTTATGCACCATTTCTGATTGAACGATATCTCATATCGCTTGTACTCTAAATGGCTATACATTTTTACAACTTTTTCAAATGATTACTTTTTTTCTATTTATAAAACAAATGTAAAACTTATTACAACTAATGGCTACAATAATAAAAAGCAAATTTATTTTGTTATAATTGGTTGTAAGAAATCATCCAACTAAAATAATTTTATTTTTCTATTTTTGTGATTTTATGATTATTTTTTAATTTTTTTTTTATACAGATATTTTAATATCTATTGTTAATAATACTTATAATTAAAAAAATTAATTTGAAATGAAATTTAGATAAAACTATTCTTTTTAGGAGTAGTATTGGAACCTACTAGTAGTCTGTAGGTTTGTAACCCCAGTTGTAGCCAACATAAAATGAGATGTAAACAATTGATATTCCTTCAAAAAATTGTCCCATGATAACATGGATCCATGTTTCAACAAGTCCTTTTGTTCCAAAGATTCCTTGTAGATTTCCCTGAAAAAGTAGTTTCCTTGTTGCAAAAAGTCACATTCAAACCATTTTTTTTTCTATCCATTTGTTTAAATTGGTTCCAGGTTCAACTTGCAAATAATTTATAAATAATGACTGAAGTTATGCAAAGAAGATACAAATATATTAACCACTTTTAAAAAATGTCATGCTTATACTATTTTCTATTTAAAGAAATAATTACATTAATTCATGTTTATGCACAAGAGATGTGTTTATTGTAGATTTATTTTTTGCTGAAAGAACTTAATTTTTGTCTTTAATTTTTAACAAAATGATAGATTATATTCTCCCTTCTAACTACTGTGTTTCCTTCCAGAGATACTGATTTTAGTTAAATTGCTTTCTATAGAAACAATTTTTATTTTAAAACCAAAATCATTTGATAATTAATAATAAAAATAAAAATAGCAAAATAAAATCTGGAATTTAAATAATTAATTACTTTTTTATTAACAATATTTTTTTCAGATTTATTATTATTTAAATACTTTTTATTAGATAACTATATTGATATTATCTTTATCTATAAATACACATATACACAGATTTATAGATAAATATTAAACTGGATTCCAAGAGATTGTAAAAGACCCAGAAAGAGACCACATGTGAGATGGATGGATGAAATAAGAAAGTGTGCAGGGGTGAGGTGGAGAAGAGAAGCTGAAGATCGGAGAAGATGGATTAAACTTGGAGAGACCTTCATCCTGCAGTAGATTGATAATGGTTGATAATGATGATGATGATAGATAAATAATGGTTTTTGTTATATTAAATATAAAAAAATTTGTGATGTATGTATCCAATACACTTAATTAAAACAACTCATGTTTTTTATCTAAATTTTATTTTATTTATGTCATTTAAAATTTGTATTTTAAATGCTCATTTTAACTTATTAATAGCAATTATAAATAGCAAGTACTAAATTAAATGATTTCTTTCTTCTCTAACTTGTATGAAATCAAATTAATCCATCATATTATTATTAAGATTTATGAAGTTGATTTTTTTTCTTTAAATCAATATTTTTCTGTGTTCATGGATTAATCCTAGGAATTACCTGACTTCAAACTAGTCTTAGCATCATGAAAAATATTTTCAGTATGTACATTTGTGAATATAATAAAATTAAATTTATATAAAATATAATGTTAAGTAATATATTTAGGAATGACACAGTGTACACTTTTTTTAAATTTAAATCTTTGAAGAAGTGAACAATCAAAACATTGTAAGATTTGAATCTTGCAGGAAAAAATAGCTGTAAAAATGGGATAATTTACTTAACATTGAATAAAATTCAGTGTTAGTAAAAATGATAATACTGAATAATTAATAATTTTTATTAGTCACTCATTAAACTACAGATTATCCACTTAATGGATAATAATTCTGTAGCATAATTTTTACTTCACCACTCTCGTGCAAGGTAGGGACTGGTTTCTATCCATTTTTAATACCTTGTAGAAGGTAGTAATCTTAAGCATATGACCAAAGACATGTGTAAAAGATGTATGATCTTCAACATGCACATTTCTTGCTAAACCACCACTCATCAGTTGGCCCAGACCATAATCTCTTACTCATAATATCATTGTTTATTTACATATATAGCCAATTATTGCAGTTTAATTGATAAGCATTAAACTTATTGTTTTCACAACTTTGACACAACCCACTTAATAGAATTATATTATTAATTTTTATTAGTCATTCATTAGACTAGAGATTATACATACACTTAATGGATAATATTTGTGTAGCATAACTTTTACTACACCATTTTCCCACAAGATAAGGACTGGTTTCTAACAGTGATAAAGATATGTGTAAGAGATTGTAGTCTGTGTCAACTGATGAGTGCTGGTTCAAAATGAAAAGTGCATCTTGGGGATCATACATCATTTTCACATGGTCATATATTTATAATTATATCCTTCCACAAGGTATTAAAAGCAAATAGAAACCAATCCCTATCTTGCATGAGAGTGGTGTAGTAAAAATTATGCTACAGAAACTGTGAGAGCAATAAATTTAATACATCAATTAAACTGCAGTAATTGGTTCTCTATATATACTGAACAATGATAAAGATATGTGTAAGAGATTGTGATCTGGACCAACTGATGAATGCTGGTTCTGTGTGAAATGTACATCCTGGGCATCATACTTCTTTTTCACATCTTTGGTCATATATCTCTATCTTGTATAGTAAAAATTTTGCTGCAGAAATATTACTGATTAATTAATATTCTATTAAATATAAGCAAGATATCTTACAAATTGTAATATTTGATTTTTAAAAAATCACATAATTACTGACTTTTCTTTAAAGCAAAGAATTTCTTTTTTTTTTTAAACTACAGTGACTTCATTCTAGTTTCACATTGATATAATGTTAAACTCGATATTAACTTTCAACATTTCACTTCATAGATATAGACATTATCATTTTATAAAGATTTTTTTTAAAAAAATTCCCCCATATTTTTTATATTCTTACACAACTTTAATTTCAAAAGTGTACTTTCATCTTTGTAAATAATATTATTCTTTGCAAAGTATAGAAAAAAAAACAGTTATTAGTTATTACTACAATTGTTTTTCTTTTCACTAGTTGTATATATCAAAGCATTTAAATATTTTTTTATTTATACAAGTGAAATATATTTGCATACAATTTCATTCTTATTCTATTAAGCCCTAATTGCATTTTTATGTATGAACAGTTGTTATAAATAATATATATATGTCTGTGTGTGATTTAAATGTAATACAAATTAGCCAATGACAACCCATACAAAAAAAAAATTATATTAATGCATTAATTTTGCTTTTTATAGTAAAAATATTAATTACATCAAATTATATATTTATTATTGATATGTTTTAAGTCAATGATTCTCAAATTGTGGGATGTGCCCCCCTAGGGATGCATGAAATAATAAAAGTGTGGGCCCAAAGACATGAAAAATAGACAAAAAATTAGGGGGAAAATTAATTATTGCAAACCAAAATAAAAGATACATTCATTCTGTTAATATAAAAATAAAATGTCACCCATAAAAATAAGTAAATAAATATAAGTAACAAAAGATATTTCGATACTAGTTGCTTCTTATGACTCTTCTTTGCCTGGACTATACATCCTTTCTATATCCCCTTCCCATTTCATATGTATTCCCTTCACCATATTGTACTTGAATTTCATTTTACCATGTAATTATCTTTTTGTAAACCTTTCTAACTGTTGTGTATTTTATCTTTTTGATGACTAAAAAGCTTTCATCACTGAGAAAAAAAAGTGTCTTTTTCATTAATTTTTCAAATAACTAGTAATGAAGACTTGGCAATATTTTTCAGGCTTTTTAATTTTTTTAATTAAAGGTTGTGTTTTTTTAACTGCTGAACTAAAAAAGGATAAAACTAGAAACATTTTTTAGTTTTTTATCTCATGAGATTTCTTTCTTCTCAATCCATAGGCTAATGGCCAACATAGTTCTTCATTCTTCTCTGTAAATGTCAAATCTTTTCACAAATGAATTCTTGGACAATATTAAAAGTTTGTTTTGGAATGTAATCCAAATGTTTATTTCATCTACATTAGTGGTTCTCAATGTGGAATTCAGTATCTTTTTTATTTAGGTAATCTTTACTCCTTACCTTTCCATTGTTATTTAGAGCAAGTTAATTGATTTGAAAATCCATTATATTTCAACTTTTCTTTCATTACTGGCCTTTTAGGCTTTCTCCATGTGAATAGAAGTTCACTTTTTCAATCATCATCATTATCAACCATTATCAATCCACTGCAGGATGAAGGTCTCTCCAAGTTTAATCCATCTTCTCCGATCTTTAGCTTCTCTTCTCTACATCACCCCTGCACACTTTCTTATTTGATCCATCCATCTCACATGTGGTCTCTTTCTGGGTCTTTTACAATCTCTTGGAATCCAGTTTAAAATTTCAATTGCCCATCTATTATCATCTCTTCTAACAATATGTCCAGCCCAACTCCACTTCAATCTTTTAATTTTTTCAATGAGGTCAGTAACACTTGTTTGTTCTCTTACCCATACATTGTGTTTACGATCTCTTCTTGTTACTCTCAACATACATCTCTCCATACTTTTTTGAGTGGTCTGAAGTCTCTGAATTGCTCTTCTATTAAGTGTCCAAGTCTCAGATCCATAAGTAAAAACTGGTAAAACACATTTGTTAAAAACCTTCCTTTTCAAACACATAGGCATATTTCCTTTTAATATCAAGTTATGTCTACCAAAAGCACTCCAACCAAGTTTAATTCTATGATTAATTTCCTCCATTATGTTTCCATCTGTATTAATAATCTGACCAAGGTATTTGTAACTGTTAACTTTTTCTAATTCATCATAATCAATCTTTATTTTCATATTTTGAGCAAATCAGTTAAACATTACTTTAGTCTTTTTAACATTTATCTTTAGTCCTACTTTCCTACTTTCATCTGATAATTCCTGCAACATTTCTTGCAGATCTGAAGCATTATTTGCAAAAACAACTACATCATCTGTAAAATCTAAATGACTTAAATAATCACCATTTACTTTCACTCCTTTAATTTCCCATTTTAATTCACAAAATACTTCATGCAGCACTGCTGTAAAAAGTTTTGGAGTTATGGAGTCACCTTGTCTTACACCTTTTTCAATGTTGACTTTCCCAGTGTCATTATGTAATCTAATTGTTGCTGTTGCATTTTTATAAATATTCTTTAAAATATGACAATATCCTGGATCTATACCTTGATGATCTAATGCTTTAATCACTGAAGAAATGTTTATAGAATCAAATGCCTTTTCATAATCTACAAATCCTAAGCATAATGGCAACTCATATTCATTTGTCCTTTCTATAACTTCTCTCAATATCTGGATATGATCTACTGTACTAAAACCACTTTTAAATCCGGCTTGTTCTCTTGGCTGGTGGAAATCCAATGTTCTCTGTAGACGAGTAGTAATTATCTTGGTAAAAATTTTATATAAAACTGATAAAAGGCTGATAGGTCTGTAATTTCTAATATCTTCTTTATCACCTTTTTTAAATATTAATATTATTACAGCATTCTTCCAATCATCCGGTACATCTTTATCATTTAGACATTTGGTATATAACTTTGCTAAAAAAATTTCTATTTCTTCACCTGCTTCTTTTAATATATCAATTACAATTCCATCATTACCTGGAGCCTTTCCTTTCTTCATACATTTAATTGCATGTCTCACTTCTTCATTTAAAATTCTGGGCAATTTGGAAGATGTAATAGATATAGGAGGTACTTGTTCTTTATTATTATATAATTCTTGATAAAAATCTTCTACCAATTTCATGATGTCATCTCTCCTTTTAGTAATAATTCCATCTTTTTTTCTTATTGCAGATATAAATTTCCTACCAATACCAAAATGTTGTTTTACATTCTTAAGACTTTTATTTTCTTCTACAGCTTTCCTTGCTAGTTCACAGTTATACTTTCTTATATCATTTTCAACTCTTTTCCGCACCATTTTACAAAATTCAAGATATTCAATTCTTTTTAATGCATCATTTTTGTATATCTTCATATTCCTTCTTTTCTTCATAAATTCTCTAGTCTCAGTAGAAATTTTATTGGTCAATTGCTGTTTCTTTCTACCAGCTATCGTTGTTGCAGTTTTCAAAAGTGTATCAGTTATTTTCATATTAATTTATTCAAATCTGAATCATGTTCAAAATCTACTAATACTTGAAACCGATTTGTAAGTTCTAATTTAAATTCATTAGAATGTTTCTGAAGATTAGGAATATCAACTGTAAATATTGTTTTTCTTAATAATTTTTGTCTCTCTAGTTTTACATTAACACGTATCTTACACCTTACTAATCGATGATCACTTCCTGTGTTAAATTTATTAAGAACATTACAATCTTGAAATATGTATTTCCTGTTAGTCAAAATATAATCCAATTCTGCTGTACCTTCATTTGGATGCTTCCATATCCATTTCCTTTTAACATTTTTCTCAAAAAAAGAATTCATAATATAAAGTTTTTCTTTTTCTGCAAACTCCACAAGTCTATGTCCTCTCTCATTTCTATTACCATAACCAAAATTACCCACAGCACTTTCATCTTTCATTTTTTTTACCAATTCTAGCATTAAAGTCTCCCATAACAATTTTAAAATGATGTTTACTCTGATCAAAAGCCTTTTGTACATCCATATAAAAATCTTCTACTACTTCATCACTATGAGAACTTGTTGGGGCATAAACCTGAATTATCTGCATTTGGTATCTGCTATTAAGTTGTATAACTAATCTTGCTACACTGTCCGATACACCATCAATCTCCACAATATTGTTCTTCCACTTTTTATTTATAATGAATCCTACTCCACTTGTATTTTCAATATTTGTGCCTTTATAATAGAGTATATGTCCACTTTTTAAATCAATTGTCTCTTCACCTTTTCTTCTAACTTCACAAAGTCCAATAATGTCCCATTTAATATAAGAGAGTTCTTCTTCTAATTCTTTCAATCTTCCTTCACTTGAAAGTGATCTGCAGTTGTAAGTACCTAAATAAAAAGTTGTCATCAAATGGCAGCCTGGGTCCGCAATCAGGGGATTCTTAGCACCCTCCGCCTTCGGCCACCAACCGCTGCCTTGGTTGGTGACTTTACAGCCTCCTGGGAATAAGGGCCATGCTTTATTTTTGTCTGTCATAATTGTATATATGTATTGGGAAAATATTTATCATTTACACAAACATTCATTCTGCCTTATCAGGCACTGAGAAGAAAGACCATAGTGTTTCTTGATCTTAAACTCAGAGGTAAAAAGCCAATAATCTCACCACGCTGGCTAATGCGTGTTGGTGAGCAGCCCATCCATGTTTGTATACTATATGAATAATCACATAGTAATAACAGCTGCAACGACAAGAACGTATGGAGTGGACATTAGGAAATTTGCCCTGCTCGGTTCCTTTAAGGCCTCCAAGAGGAATCAAAGGGTCTTTTTTCAGTTAATAGCAAAACTCCTTTCTGCAGCCACTTTTTCAATAATAAGATTTATATGGCATGGGGTGTGTGCTTAGGTGGAGTGTGACCCAAAAATGATTGGGAACCACTGATCTAGATAAACTTTTGTTAAATTTTATTTCATAATGCTTTTACTTGAATTTTTATATATTTTTAAATATAGCCTTTATCTTCAGATAATCATTATTTTTTTTAAATTCTAATGATAGCCCTAGATATATTATTATATTTTTAAATATCATGCAATATTTATATTTTATCCCTTTTTTATGATTTTAATTTTACATTTAAGGTATAAATGCAGCATTTTGTCTAAGCTTAGAAAGTATTGGAGTCATATAATAACGCTACAAAAAAATGTCCCATGATTATTCTATATAAATATTATTAATGTGATGACAATTCAAAATGACTATCATATTCTTAAACCACTAGTGCATGTTTATTGAATTTGTGTATTATGAATGAGTCTTGTTTTGTAACCTTTGTCATGTTAATCATGATTAAGCAAAGTTATGTTTAATGTAAACATGATAAATACTTCTTATGATTGTTTTATATACTAGACTTACTTTAATACTACAAAGAGTAATATCTATGTATGGTTACATATGTAATCATTTTGTAAAATAACTAGATATTTTTTAACAAGTCATTTTAATTGAAATGTAAAGATTTTTATTTCTTAATTGTAGTAGATAATAAAATGTCAAATTAGTTTTAATTAAAGACTATTATATAGGATGAGAAAAATGCTATTGATGATGATCAAGTATTATTCTTTGGTCATTATAACTATTATCTAATCAAAGAAGTTAACATGTGTTCATATTATAAGTAACAAATAATATCTATAATATCATATTGATTGTCAGACAGTGGTAGATACTTTTTTGCTGATAGACAAGTACATTTTTGATCTAAATACTATTTATAAAAATAAAATTATTTGTTGATTATTCATATGTAATAAATTAGAATGACATTTTGAATTATATATATAAACTTTTATTTTTAAATGTAAATATTTCTTCAGCTTACATTTTGTCTTGCCTTTTTTAAATTTTTTTTATGCATGCGCATCTTATAAAGCAATGGCTGGCATTCAATACTATCGATACCTCTTCAGAGAAAAAAAAATCTTCTTGAGTGTCTTTCCTAATGCCAAATTATATAAACTATTCTCATTTTTGCATAGTATTTTAGCAGAACTTACTTACTTTTGTCTCTGTCAATTCCTTTCATTAACCTATATTCGGTTTTTTTGTTTGTTTTTTTATGCAGAATTTAATAGATTTTTATGCTCATTCTTAAGAGAATAAAAAAATATTTTCAAAAGTCTTTAAAAATAAATTGGCCCTAGATATGTTGGGTCTGAATAGAACCAATAGATGCTTTGAATGTTAAATGTCTGATTTAATTTTTATTTACTTTTTCATTTATAATCATAAACTTTTTTTCCTGCTTTTGTTTATTCAGAAAAATTTTCTTTTTACTGCATAAAAAGAAAAGAGAAACTTTAAGCTCGTCATTATTGCCTAAATCAGATATTAAATCCGCAAGCAATTTGCATTCAATATAAGTCGGCATGTTGGTGTCTAGTTCAAAATCTCCATTATATTTTTCAGAAATATGTTCATCTTTGAACCTTGATCAACATTACTTGCAGGTTGCCATTGTTTATTCTCTCAAAAATATTTTTAATTTTGTCAAGCGCTGGTGGCCGAGTGATTAGCACAGCCGCCTTACAAGCAGTTGTCCCGGGATTCGCTTCCCAGCCGACGCTTTGATACATTAAAAATATTTTTAATTTTGTTTTAAATCAAATCTTTATTGACAAATATAAAAATTATATACATTTTTTAAATAGTTATTTACATATAAATTTTAAATTACAGATCTTCATACTTATTTATATATTATTTTATAAGTTTCATCTTTAATAAAGATTTTTATATTATTTCCGTAATTCACATGGAGGCAGGCTAGTGCTTTAGCAATTTTTTCCTGTTATTTTTTTTAAGGGGCGTATCTGGCACAGTTATTAAAGCATTTATTCCAACCATTGTCAAGTTTTTTTAACAAATTATATTTTTTATTATCAAAAATCATTTCACACATTATTGTTCATATAGTTTTTAGAACATGTAGCAGAACCATTCCATTATGTGGATTAAATCTTAATATTACTTGTCGTTTTCTTTTTAAATTTATGTATTGTGCATCTTCATAGTTTAAATGCTACATACTCTTCAAACAAGTGAAATAAAGTTTCCTCTTTCATATTATAAAAAAATACACGAAAATTCCAAATTAATTTTTAGCCAACTATTTAAAAAATCTTTGTTGGTAGGAAACCATTTAAAAATTTGAAGCAGAATTTGATATATAAGTGTAGAGCATATATTTTGTGAAGATTCTTGATAATCTTAATCACTGACCCTTCTGTCCAAGCGTACTAAACATTGTTTATTAGTTTTTTTTTAAATCATTGTATTTAATGTTAACCAAGCTATTTATGTTGAAGTCTTTATATGGTATAAATAAATCACCAAAAAATGATCTGGTTTTTTTTTTTTTCAATTTTATTAATTAAATTAGTATCTGGTGATGGCGAACTAAAATTTTTGTCTTGTATTATATTAATATATGTTGATGCTTTTATAAGCCTTCTTGACTAATTGGTAATCTTAATAATGAAATTGATAATAGGTATGAAGATTCCCCCCAAATATAGTATTTTGCTATCTGATACAATTTATTTATTGTTATATTGAAAACATTCATCCATGGTGTATAATAACTTATGTCTCCCATAACAATGGCATTCAAAATTCTTGTTTAGTAATTTCATAAATCTTAACTAACGAAAAAGTTTTTTTTTTATTGATTTTATCAATTACCAACTTGTTTAAATATTAATTCATATTTGTTTTTGATATATAAATTGGAATTACTAAAAACAATGATGGAGTTGTCTGGTATTCATATGGTATCTTTCTATCTATAGCTAATTGCCAAACTGCAGATATTAATGATTATACAAAGGATCTTGTTTGTTTGTTTTTTGAAAACTATTCAAGATATTCACAATTTGAATATTATACGTATTCTGAAAAATTATTATTACATCATCAGTAAAAGCTATCACAACTACCTTCACACTTAAATGAGGAAGATAAAGACCTGACACCTGGTTTTCAATATCTTTGACTATCTGTTGTATGTATACTGAAAAGAGCAGAGAATCCTTATGGTTTTCCTTTTTTTTTTTTTTTTTTGGAATAAAAAATTCTGAGTATTTGTTTTTAATATAGTTCTCTATTGTCTGAACTAAATATCTATGTTTTGGTAACAATTGCTTTTGGGCTTTAAATAAGTATGTTCAATTTACCAAATCGAAAGCTGATTTAAAATCAATTTTTATTGCAAAATATTCTGTCAAGTTTAATTCTCTGACATACTTAATTGCTTCTTAAATTTTCAAAACAGCATTCACTGCTCATTTTCCTTTTATTGCATGATGTGGAGTTGATTGTTTTTTTATTTATCAACTGATGTAATCTTTTTAATAATATTCTACCGAATATTTTGTAGTCAATGTCTTCCATTGAGATATGTCTTAGGTCTTCTATGGTAGGTGTCTGTTTAGTTCTTTATTTTACTATATTAACCATTATTCTTTTATTAAACTGGCCAATCAATTTTTTTGTAACACTTCTGATTATAAAAGCTCCATATTGCTAGTATCAAGGCATAATCTAAATATTTATAAATAGATGAAGGGATTGCATCATTTGCAAGAGTTATTTTGGTACTAGTATCAATGATGGTACTACTCACTGGGTGGCACTCTTACTATTCAAAAACACTTAAATATAATGTTATCTGGCAATGACCTTTTAAGAACTAATTGACCTTTTTTAATAAGTAAATACATTGATACTAATAATACATCAAAGAGACGCATCAATTTGAAATATTTTTTTTGTATTTAACACACAAAAAGTAACATTCATCGTAGTTCACACAACTTAAAAACTTGTCTTGCTGATTTCATCATTTTGTTATTCTCGCCAATATTGTGCAAATAACATGACTACAGATTTATCCGTGTTTACAACCAAACTTCCCAAATTTTACACCCTTCCAAACTTCCCTAATTTTACACTCTTCCAAATTCATTTCCTCAAGACTGCACTGGTTTGACAATTTGGGGGACATGATACTATATCATTTTAATGTAATACAATCATTTTTAAAATAACATTTCACATGTTATGTTTACTTAAAATCTCTACACCGTCAAATTATACAATAGCATAGGCTCAATACTGATCAATGTGAGAATTTTACAACAGGGCGCTTTACCAAAAATGTGAAATGCGAGAAATTAGCATTACACAGGGTAATTACAGTCTTGCCTCATAAATGGTATAGTTCATTGTTTGGGGCTAGCGACAGCACCATCCAGTGAATGGTATCATCATTGGTACTAGTACCTAAAAAATTTATATATAATAATTATTTTTATATTTCCAATATTTGGTTCACTTATTTTGATGCAGATACTAAAATTCACAGATAGTAGGGAACTGTATATATTATATATTTTTAATATATATTTGTAGCACAAACCTTGTTTGGGTTTATATATAGTTTGTGGACATCAACAAAATAACTAACAAAATAGATAAATTATAATTATCAATTTTATAATTAGTAAAATTAATATTATGTTGGGTTTTTAAAAAATGCCTCTTTATATATATATATATACAACAGAGAAATTAGTCAACATGAACATAACTTCATTCTCTTCTCTTTTTTAAAAAAGGAAATGTGGTGGAGAACTTTTTTTTTTAATTCATGATGAAAATTATTGATTTTTAATATCACTTATCTTAATATTAAAAAAGATAATATCAAAAGGTAAGTAATTTAATTTGAAAATTCAAACTGCTTTGTATGTCATTTATTTGCTTTTAATGTTTTATGATTGCAGCATCAGTGTGGACTAAAAAAAAAAAATTCTTTTTATTATTTTTATTTCTTTTATTTTTTAAACATAAGTGAAAATATAATTATGGATTGCATGATTATATTATACATTAAAAGATTTAAATTCCATAGTTTACAGATGCATAATATTCATATTTCTGCAACAATGAATTTTTCATGAAAATAGCTGAATTTATTTTCACATAGTACTATGATGTTTGATATTTCATGTAAAATCCCACCCAATTAATAGAGATTTAATCCAGTAATAAAATTTAAGTGAACTGAAAAATTACTACAAAGCTGAATTATTGATGCACCTACTATTATTATAATTAAAAGAAGGAAACAAAGTGCTTCTGTTGTGATCATATAGATAATGTTTCTTACAAAGTATCCTGATGAAAAATGTAAGGATCGTTTGCATTTTATTAGAATTAATAACTGTTGTGTTACGTTTGAGTTTTGAAAGGAGTTAATGCAGAGGTTATGAGACATGTTGCACTATTGCAGAAAAATGTAGATTAATAGTGAATTACATCTTGCTCATTCAAACAATATTTTGGATGAATTGTCATCTTTTTAAATATATATATATAGGTCTTCATAAAACAAGTTGAAAAATGTTTGTAAAGTTAATGTTGACTTGGAAAAATCCATGGTTTTTAAAGATCTTGACCTCATACTCTAATATGAAAATATCCACTCTGAAACCCTAGCACCTCTCTGAGGAGTGCCAGAGCATGAAACCACGGTCAGAGGTTGGGGGGGGGGTCCTGACAGAGATATTTTAAATGCTTTTTCTAGCTAAGCATTTATCACAAAGCTTGTTGAGGAATTGCCAATCCTCATTGTTTATAACTTACAAGCTTAAGAGTATAGAGTCATGTGATCTATGGCTCTTATTTTGACTAACTAATCTAAAATTTATTTTATCCATAATGAGGTCTATTACTATTTCACAAGCTGAAGAAAACATTGATATAGAGTTTAATTCAATACAAAATCAGCATTCTCTTCATAACCCAGTAATCTAAAAGTAAAAATATTAAATTAATGAAGCCTAATCTTACTAGTAACTTTAAATGTGAGTGATATTAATGCAAAAGGCAAAACATAAATTTCTAGATTTGGATACAGAATTAATACTAACATTCAATATGACTACTATTCTGTTTATAATATATGAGGATTATATATTTATTTTTTGTATTAACAATTTATCATTCATAATGGAAGTTTATTTATTAGCAGAGAACAGATCCAAAGTCTTTCAGATTCTATTTATTGAAACTAATTTTAGAATAGTAGTGACTTTTTAATGGCAATGTATGAAATATATGGTATATATTGAATGTATATTCTACAACTAATAACAAGGTACTACAAGCCAAAAGACATACTACTTTATGGAAGTTATTGACCAACCTGCCTTTTTTTTAATGATTGTTTTATTGTAATTTTTCAAATTGTTTTTTAATTTATAAATTAATGTTAAAGAAATATAAAATTCTATTTCTTTTACCATAATTATCATATGATAAAAACTTCTGAATTACACCTGGGTCTCATTTTACGCGATAGATAGGTTACTCAGAAAACACACGCAAACGAAATCATGCAAAAATAGACGTAACTTACATTGAAAAGGGGGGGCTGCGGTCTGTGATTTTTCAAAATTCACGTAAAAGCAAAGCACCAATGTAAAATTACTTTAAAATTCGCGCAAAAAAAAAATAAGGAAATAAAATATGACTAATAAAAAATTTCAAATTTGAAAAAAAATGATACAAGACAAACTTTTTTTAACTATAATATTTAATTTTATTCAAAATAATATATTTTTATGCATAATTTACAGTACAGTAATTTACATTTTTTTATACACGTTTTAATTATTCTCGCTATTTGCCGAAAAACCCATTCGTTAGAAAACTGGTAAAAAATCAGATTCTCACAAGAGGAAATACAACTAGCACTAAGTTCACTCTCATGTTGTGTTAATGGTTTTCTGTTGACAACGTAATTAGTAATTAATCTTTGAGACAATGATTTTATTAATTGCTTATGAACTTAGACTTATGATAATAAAAAGACATTTATTCACCACTGCTGGGAAAAATTTAATTAAAACTAACAACTAAAAATTAAATTCTTATTTTTGTCTTTAATTTTCAATTCTGTTTAAAAATCAAATTTCGTTTTACATCACATTAATTTCAAGTCGCCGTAAGTAATTTTTAAATTGTTAATTACAATTAAAAATCAGATTTTAATTTTTAATTGTCAAATTTAATTGTGCCCACTGCTATTACTCACCTTTTAAAAATAAACTTGCGGACACTAAATGATTAATAATTGATTACGTTCTTTTTTAAAAAAGCAAAAACAGAATGTGATTTAAAATGCAAAATTAACACGCACAATGTTTGAACAAATTTACATTATAATCTTGTAAAATTTAATATGTGTATACATAAAATGTTAAATCATGATTTTAATTTCACTATTGCATAAAATCTTACTATTATAAAGCACTGAAAATATTGAAATTACTAAGATGAAAGTCGAATTCCAGTAATGTGCTATTACTTTCAATATAACGTAAGTGCGCGAAATTTATTATTTAAAGTAATAGCGCATTATCGGAGTTCAACTTCTGGTGAAACAAAAATAACTTCAAAATCGTGTTAAATAAGTCCACGTAAAAAGAGACCCAGGTGTATATAAAATTAAACCATGATAAAGAAAATAAAATATTAATTGCCGTGTTTTTCTTTAAATTTACATGCTTAACCTCAGCTTGTCTTTGTCAAAGCTTAAGGATGTATTTAATATCTCACATAATAGTTCTAAATATGCATTAAATATAAAGATTAAAGGAAGATATCATGTTTCATTATAAAAAAAAAAAAACTTTTGATATGCTGTTTAATTTGAAATCAAAGTTCAGTTATTAATAAATAACTTTCTGAGGGTATATAATCAGCTCTATAATATAATAGGACTTATAATAGAAAGAATGCAAAAACAACTGTCAAGGAAAGGAACTTAACTAACTTTCCAAATTTTGCACTTCACATATTGAGAGATTTTTCATCAGTTTGTGATCAAAGTAATAAATATCAATCTACTTGTTAAAAAAAATACCTGTAGTATATTTTAAACAAAATTTTGTATTTGATAATGCCAACATAGTTTTAATGAGACATCTCAGTGGCAAGTAAAAATTTGATAAATTTGTTTGAAATTATCCAAAATTAAAAATAAAAAAAATTATCTCACCCTGACCAATGATATCATACTAGCCCCAATATATAAAAAATGTACCCATCCCCTGCTATGTAAGAATTTTAATTATTTATATAACTAGCTTTTGGAATGCTTGGATGTCTTTTAAGATAGGTTTTTTTAATAAATTGTACCCCATAATCCCCTCTACACCTCATGCTGTATCTTAAGCAGCATAGTGTGTGCTATGTGTAGTAGAGAAGAAGATACTTATGTTCTCAAACCATGATCATAGCTATTTATTATTTTTCTCATATTGATTAAAATATGTTTAATTTAATTAAGTAGAAGAACCTCTTGCAGATATTAAATTCAGAACTACCTGTGAATAAAAAATTGATCTTTAAGATATATATCTTTAAACCAAACATTTCTATTTAAAAATTGCATCCATAATTCTGAATACTTTGTATATCCATGAGAAGTGTTTTCCTAAAGTTTGTGAAGTTGGTGTTTTGGTTGTATTTTTATATTGGACTATTTCCATCATCTAATATAAGTATTGAATGTCTTTAGAAAAATTTAAATATATTCCAAATACATTCAACTGTTAGTAATAGCACATCAAACAGGTTAGTATATGCACAATGTTTCGAGAAGTATTATTCTTTCCTCTTCTTCATGTGTTGCTGGCCTGACCAGTGACAGTATTAGCATGGGATTTGGACCTGGACCCTTAGATTCTTGAGTATTGAATTTTAAGGTAACACTTTAACCAACTGAGCCATCCTGCCAAAGTCAACAGTACAGTGCTCTCAGATCCAAGGCTCTTCATTGATGAAGGCCACAAGCCAGAAACTAGTCTAGGGATATTGGATGAGTAGGCACTAGATAGGGATTTTATGCACATGTCTTCTGGAATCCATTGATTACTCTAGCTTGCAATGAGTGGCAATACATATAGTGAGTTTTGCCTGTTTTAATAACAATTATAAGCAAGCATAAGAAATGGCGATCATGTGATGTTTATTGGCTTAATATCACAATTTTATTGAATTCATTATCCTTTTACTGTTTTTTTTTTTTTTTACAAAAAAAAGCATATTTATCACTTTTTATTTAACCGTTCATGTATTCTTTTAGCTTCTTTTTATCTCATATCTTTGCATTTTTCTTATGGAATTAGGGACATATAAGATTTATTTATTTATTCTATAAACTCTTTCAAAAAAAGTTAAATATAAATTCATAATGTATCTTGGTTAAGTTAAAATTCTAGTAATTCCCTAATGTACCCATTATTTAACATTCAGCATAAACAAAAAAAACAAAAAAAACTTTATATCAGGTAAAACTGAAATAAACTCTGATTTGGGAATTCTTCTTCTAAATCTCTCAGGAAAAAGAAAGTCTTTAATAAGAAATGATAAATAATATGTATGTGATACAACAATTAAAAACAAAATATCCCTTTCCCACAAAATCTAAATATTTAAAATGTGTGGATTAAAAAATATTTTAATTTAATAACAATATTATATATATATATAAACTATAGACAATATGCCATAATTTTGGTGATAAATGAAATTATGGTGTTTGCTTTTTTTAAACATGGATATTCATTTATAATTTTTTGTAGAGTGATAAAAATGAATTTAATAAGTTTTGTGTGTGTGTGTAATTGTAATATATTAACATAAATTATTTATTTTCTTAGAAATTTAAATATATACAATATATATTTATATCAAATGCAAATCATTGGCTTGGCCTGTTACTCAGTGTACAGATAAAAAAATCTAATTAAGTGTCTTTTTCACTTAAATAAGATATTATTGTTAAAATTCACGAATTTTTTGCAAAAAATGATAAAGCTGTCAAGCATTGGTGGTCGAGAGGTCAGCGACAGCTGCTTTACAAGCAGTTGTCCCGGATTAGTGGGTTCGTTTCCCAGCTGATGCTATGACACATGAGAGAGAAAAAAAATGATAAAGCTTCCTTTACTCATAATACTTTTTGATCTTCGTACATTTAATTCTGTTTCCATACTAATAGTAACAAATGTTTAATATTTAATGAAAGCCACTCAAAAATTGCCTCTAGCAGGAGAATTACACTGGATAATAAAAAAACCATTTGAGAGACATCAAAACATTTTCTGTAATGACAGGAAAGCCCTTAAATCTCTCAAAATAAACAAAGGTAATGGTGCAATTGTAATGGATACAATTGATTATGATAACAAAATACAAGAGCTCCTAACAGCAGGCCAATACAATAAAAGTGTCAAAAAATGTGATACTATCTATACAAACAAAGTTACAACTATTACTCAGAAAGTATCACACGTACTTCACCTATTCAAAAAAAGGTAATTTAACATCATATTTCATCAAAATTCCTCATCTTAATAATCTATCTAAAAATTATAAACACCATACATCTATTGTTACTTCCAGAAATCTTTCCAAATCTTTCTTCTCAAAGTTCATAGTCCTTTGGCATATAAAATACAGTCCTTTGTCAGGGATTTTAAGTATTTTGTGAAACTAATCAAAAACATGATACCTAAAGCACTGACATATTGATAAGTTTTCATGTGGAAAGTTTATTCACAAATGTGCTCTGTGATGAAGTATTGTCTATTGTAGGAAAGGGCTTAAGGTTATGATAGCTTAATTCTTCCTATTGATAGTATAATCGAAGTATTAACATTCAACATAGAAAAAATTTACTTTCAATACAACATGGAATTTTTCCAAACAAATCGCTGTCATCCCCAATTACCAACATTTGCATGGAAGAACTTGGAAATCACAGAGATAAATACTACACATATAGATGATATATTTAGTGTATAGCCACATGGTCAAGCATATCAATATGTTTCCTTCAATTAAATTCACAATATAATAAGAACAAAAATCAATAATTGGCCTTCTTAGATATTCTTCTGACAAGACTTCCTCATAGAAAAATCAAAACTAGTTTACAGAAACCCACACACACGGGAAAATACTTAGCATACACATATAACCACAAAGAAACATAAAACATGGAGTTGTAGTATCCCTCCAGTAAAGGAAAAAAAGATTATTCAGAAACCAGTTATTTGGAAAAAGAAAAGATTTACATAGAACAAGCTCTCGTGAAGAATGGTTATCCTGTTGTGATTAAGAAAATCTTAAATAGACAACAAAAAGAAACATTAAAAGGAAAAACAATTATTGGTCTTATAATGTATCCATATGTACCAAGGAATAGTAGGCAAACTAAAGTTAATCTACAATCAATATAATATCAGAACAGCTTTCCAAAGTCACACCACACAATAAGGAATCCTAACATTTAAAAAGCTAAACTTGAAATGTTGAAAACAAAAACTATATCTATGAAATAGCATGTGAATGTGGAAGAATGTATATTGGTGAGACCAGTCACTCCATCAAAAAGGAAGGAAAACAGACCTATGTAAAGTGGCAGACTATGTATGAATCATACAATCAATTGAGAAAATTTAAAAATATTGGATAAAGAAGAAAAGTCAAAGGCTATTCATATGATAATAGCAAATAACTCTATTACACAATCTAGTGTGGTAATACATAATATCTGTAAGTCACTAATTAACCTTGCTCTTAGGAAAAAGAGAAGAAATCAGAAGAACTCTCATAGATAGATATATGAAATTTCTATTGACTGTTATTTTTAGAAACACCTTAAATTCAGTATTCACATTCTAAAAGCCTAGATTTGATCTTCATGTCAGCAATACCTGAAAAAAGGGAGAATAATATTACTTGAAACATTTTGTTAGATTTACTTACTTGTGTGCTATTACTAACAATTGAATGTATTTAAAAAGTTTGTTTTGAAATACAGGCATTCTTATATCTGGAACTTTGAACTCAGACTTTCAAGCAACCTTCAACTATCTGCACTATCTCATACTATCAATATACATGACCATACACATGTAGAAAAAATAAATAATCACCAATGTATGTATTTCCTGCTGAACCAACACTCATCAATTGGTCCAGATTATCATCTCCCACACATATATATATATAATCAGTATCAATTGGTCCAGATTATCATCTCCCACACATATATATATATAATCAGTACTCAGTTTGTATTAAGATAGCCAATCTTTATACTTGAATGGACAGGCTTCAATCTACTCCAACTCTTCATCCATCCATAGCATTGAAAATCAGATGATAGAATGCCCAAATCCCATGCTGTTGCCAATATTGTTGGATAGTTGAAGGTTGCTTGAAAGTCTGACAGTTTTAGTTCCCAAGTAAGAAGCTCCTGCTTACACATGTTCTCATCTGAACATCACTATTTGTAACCAATTTTTTTTATTCGCTAATAAAGTTTCTTTGAAAATAAATTAATTAATTTTAAGCAAAGTAAGCATGTTTTTAAATTACACTGTAAAGCTTATTAGTGTACTTTTTTAAAATCAAATAAAGAAAATAAATTATTTTTTGTTTTCCAATTAGTCTGTATGTGACTTCCCAAGATTTGCATGTATTTTTCATTTCTTGTTCATTTTTTGATGCATTTGATTAAGGAGAAAAATGACTTATCTTCTAAAAATGTTTATCTAAATACTCACTTTTTTATAATAAAGAAAAAAAAATTGTTGTTATAGTTCTCATATTTTTTTAATAACGGCACAACAATCATCAAAAGTTCTAGATTTTTCTGCTTTTATTATGTAAATCTACATAAAAGCTTGAGATGATGAATGATATTTGCTGAGTTTTGAGAATTTTGTTCTTTTTTTCCTCATATAAGCTTTTACCAAAATAGAAAAATTACTTTTTGTAAAACAATAAAAATAAGTTAGTACTTTTTAATTGAAATATTTCAGACAAAAGACTTTACAATCTAAAATTTTATAATTTTTTTTATTAAAAGATTTTCAAATTTAGGTGTTCATTTTTCTTATATGTATTTTATATTTTATTCCATATGTTAAAATATTTGTGTTCCAATGCACATTTTTATTTTGTACATTGAATGATTTTAAACGCTTAGACTATCCAACTTACATTTTATATTTTTATATATTGAAAGTTTTCAGAACGCTACACTTTTGATATATAATATTATATTACATATATCATGCAAACTTTAGATATATATTTCATAAAGATTTTTAATGTATATATATTTTTGTACATATAATTAGTATTTCCATTTAATACATTGCGAAGCTTTTGAGTTTTTATTTTATATACATTCCATCATGCAAACAATACTTTTTATTTTCAATATTATTTTAAAATGTTAGGATTTAAATTTTATATTTTATGTTCAAAAATTTCATTCTATATCAACCAGTGATAAAAGAAAAATTATTAACAATTTTCAGCATGGATAGTTATCAACTTGAAAATATAAATCTATTAAACTTTTTTAGTAATTGTATAAGTAGAAAGGTGGACTTAAATGTTGCAGTGCAACACAGACTCCAGTCAAAAAAAAGGGGTATTTCTTTGCAAGGAAATAACTACTGCAACTAAGCTAGTATATACAGAAATGTTATTTTGCGTAATTTATTGTATGGAAGCGAGACTTGGACATTTCATCAAAAAATATAAAGATTTTAATAAACTTTCACATAAGAATGCTCTATATAAAATTTTAAAAAATACAATGGCAAAATCATAAAACAATATATTCTTCAACTTGCTGGTTGTGATATAGATCCCACTATTGAAAACTCACATCTTCATTGAATTGGACATGTAAAATTAATTATCAATAGAAGACTTCCTATAAGATTGTTCAAATGGTGAATTTGAACATGGCTTTCATGAGAGTATATTCTATTTAAATTATAAGTATTATCTCAAAGACATTCTAAAGAAGTGTAATGTTTATTAAGCATCACATGATCACATTTCCTATACTAGCACATTAATTGTTGATAAACAAGCCTTCTGGCATCCATTGATTACTCTGTTTAGCACAGGTGGCAATACTGTATGGAGATTTTTGCTCTGTTTATGTAATGTTTATTGTTTTCATGGAGAATATAGAATAGAATACCGTGAAGAGATAAGATAAATACAACATTGCAAAATGTAAAATAAGTAAAAAAAAAAAGGACTATGTTCTGCTTATGAACATATTTTTGCAGTTCACTGATTGGTTTATAAAGCCATGCAAAACTCATTTCTAGAGCAGATTTTTTTTTTTTTTTTTTTGGAATTGAAATGGCATATTTGTTTACAAGTAGCTTTATCAGAATATATGATTTTGTATATTTTTTATGTAGATTTTCAATATTGTTGTAGGTATTTAATGAGAATTTTAAATTTTTATGGATAAGATGTTAGTTGTTTCGTTTTATAAGCATTAGATATGCATAGACTATACTTTTATTAAATAAAATGACTGTGCCAACATCCATCACTGAAGCATGCATGCCTGGAATCAGTTTTGATACTCTGATTCAGAATGTGAATCTATCTATTTCAACTGCGATGATAATACGATTTAAGAAGTTTCAATTATGATTGAGGGAAATAATGGTATTGAGGAAAAATATGATATTATTTGTAATGCTATACCATGGTTTCCAATAGATATGCAAAATATTTCATTATAATTCCCAGTATTCCTCATCACTGAGAGATCACATATCATTATTAATATAGATAGAGATGCAAACATGTTGAAATACTTTGGATTGATTTTTTTATGAAATTATTCCAAAAGATTATTATAGAAACAAATAATTATGTAAACCAGCTTCTTACAAATATATAAGCAAAAAAATGTATTAGAATAATAATTATAATAATATTAAATAGTGCTATCATACTTCTAACATAAAGCTATTTTGAGAAAATGTATTTCTCATAATCATAGCCTGTTATGACTCATTTATTGGAATCATTCTATATGTATAATATGCAAACTCTAATTCAGCTCTAGATTTACTTATGTTCTTTAAACTGCTTTAGTTACTTCCATAGGCAATGATAAGTAATTAATGATAACTTAAAAAGCATTAAATTTATAGATGGAAAATGTAAACAAAAAAGAAAATGCATTAAGCATTAACTCTTCACCAAAGACTTTATCAGAGGATCTACTGAAAAGAATATTATCAAGCCATTGACTGCAAATAAAGAATGATTGTATAGATTCAGAAATTATTATGAACATAAAAGCAAAACTTTTTATGGCAGTTGTTACCATGATTAACAAAATATTAATTATTTAAAACAGTACATTTATGGTCAACTTTTTTGAAAAATATAAGAAAATGACTATGACTCTAAAGCCAAGTATAGTGCTGTTACATTTATAAATTTAACATCTTTTAAGCATTATGTTTTACATTTCATCATCATCAAATGTCATCATAAGAAAAAGAAATCTTTGTAGACTAAATGACACATTCATGAATATATATATATATGCAAAATTGAATCCAATATTGTGTGCATACATATCATAATGCACTCTTTTTTAATTTATTACAATTGCTTTGTTTTTTTATTTACTGTAGATGTTTTAATATGTATAATTTTAAAATTAAATTGTATCATAACTTTATATATGTGTGTGTCAGTGTAAAGAAAAACAGTTACAGGGCTAAATATATATATATAACATTTGAGACTAGTGGCTTAAAGCAAACATTGCAATTAATATTTCATCTTTCTTCTAGCCATACATTTGGCAGTATATGCAGTAAAGAATGATTTTTTAAATTTCTAGTTTCGAAAATGATTAGTAATAATCATTAGTGTATTTATCTGAAACGGATAGCGTCAAAGTTGTGAGTGGAGGGAATTTGACAATGGTAAATGAAAATGTAACAATTTACTCTAGATAAATATTTTGCATATAATAGAGATATATATGAGAGATAGTGACCTGGGCCAACTGATGAGTGCTGGTTCAGCACGAAATGCATCTTGGGGGTCCTTTGTCTTTTATTATAACTTTATTTATATGAATTTAAAAAGAATGGGGAAGTATGGAAGTGTTCATTATATCTTTTATTTTGTTATACATTGTTATATGTGTATGTGTGGTGAAAAAATCTGTATGAATGTGTTAAAAACATTTACTAAGTTTACTGTTCTCTGTAAATTTTAGTCACCAAATGCATTGCATGCTACAATCAATTAAAAAATTACACATTTTGAAACATTAAATAAAAAATTAAATTTATTCAGCATTTTATTTATGGGATTGCAAAACATATATAACCATGGGTGAGTTAGTACATATTTTTCATAATATCTTTATAGAAACAAATTTAAAACAGGACTAAACTTTGCAATTACATGAGTATTCTGTATATGTATATGTGGGTATCGTGAATTTAACTTGCATGAAATTTGATATAAAAAACTAAATCTTGGTGCTACTAAAAACAAGAGAATAAAAACTCCAGTAATAAGCGAGTAGGATTATCATCATTCATATCCGATTTTTTTTTATTTATACATACCTCTGAATTGATTTATTTATTTGCCTATCCATCATTTCAACCATCCACTTATGAATGCACCTCTATATCTGTCTGATTATCTTCCTGTATATATTGATGGGGGAAGTACATGCCAATTATATATGTGAAGACTAGTTTCCTTCCACAATATTATATATATATGTCTCTTTGCAAACTAATATTCATGTATCTGTCTACATCCATTTATCTTTCGTTCGTCCATTGTGAAAAAAGAAAGGAATTAAAATACAAATATTAAAAAATTTGATTAGCAATTATTTTTTTCTGGGATTAATGTGTATTCCAATGTCTATTATCTATGATACAAATAAACATACACATTCTTGTATATATTTGTCAATGACTGATTTATTAATACTTCTAATAATGTATCATTGTAAACAGATAAAGCATTGTTTTAAAATTATTAATTTCAACAGCGCATAAATAACTTTTATTATGGTTTAAATATGTAACATTTAGGATTATAATCATATCACAGAACAACATTCTAGTTCAAATATGTTGCTCAGAATTATTTGCAAGCAGACTCATAATAAATCATTTTAATAAACTTGCTATAAATGAAAAGTAAAATTGTATTTGCAAATTTATTAAAATTATTTATTATGAATCTGCTTGCAAATAATTCTGAGTAGCATATTTGAAGGGGAATGTTTTGTGATATGATTATTTTAAAATTAAAATCTTTTGGCAGCATATGTCTCAATAATGAAAATGACTGTAATATGCATATTAATAATGTAGAGGGTTTATTTAGTTCAAATATAACATTCTAGAACAGATTTACATTAGAGGAGTTGGAAGAAATTGCCTTTCAGCTGGTAACTGAATATATATATATATATTACATATACATATTTTAATATATCATTTAACAATTCATGCATTTCTTGAATAAAATAGATTGCTATTTGTCGAGCATTGGTGGTTGAGAGGTTAGTGACGGCTGCTTTACAAGCAGTTGTTCCGGGTTAGCAGGTTCGCTTCCCGGCTGATGCTATGACACATGAGAGAAAAAAAATAGATTGCTATTTTTTTTCTAGTTACTTAACTCATTGATTGGTCTTCTAATATTATTCAAATAATACCGTAGTATTTTTTTGTAGTAAGTAAATAGAAAAAAAAGATATTTATTAAAGTTATTGAGTATCTAGCTTTATGATGCTATTTAGTAGTTTCTTCTCTTTTTTTTCATAATTGTAGTTCATATTTTTTTATATATAGGTTCTGTAAAATACGCCTTGTGGAATTTAGTATAGTAATAAAAGGTTGCCTAAAGAAATAAAAGTTTCTGGACTAAAGCTCAACTTGAAACTCCTGTGACTTGAATCTCATATGATCTGCCAATAGCAAAACCATTTGTTTAATATAAGTTTGAAAAATGATTATTTGCTTCCTTTCTTTAACTCAACATTCTATTATGGCAATTTTTATAACATGTTCATTTAACTATCTATATATTGATAGATAAACTAAATTATTTCATTTTAATATCAGTAAAGCTAATATTATTTATTTATTCAGTAAATGGCAAGTAAATAATACAATAATATAAAATCTTAAGGAAGGACATGAAAATATAACAATTAAAATATAAAGTATAACAAGGCAAAACTCTCCATACAGTAGTGCCACCCTGTGCCAACCAGAGTAATCAATGGATGCCAGAAGGCTTGTGCTAGTATGAGATAGTGATCATGTGATAAAGTGTAATTAAAATATATAATATTATTTAATAATCAAAAAGCAAGTCATATATAATGTGACATTGTTTTTAAAAGCTTGTACTTACAAATATGTAATATAGGAAGCATACCAATAGCTCAAACAAGCTCTTATTTAATAAGTGCAGTAAGAGAAAATATTTAAAGTCTCTATCTAGAATATTCTTATCCTCAGATCAATTGGTTTACATATATGTAAATTGGTTTACATATTTGTAAATACAAGCTTTTAAAAGCAATGTCACATTACATATGACTTGCTTTATTGATTATTATAATTTTACCTTTAAGGCTTTCTCAATGCTAAGGCTATTAATATATGATAGATCTGAATTGGGTTCAGTCCCATATAGCTATTTGAGCTGGATTTAAAGACATTTTTATGTCTGAAAATTTCAGATTTTCTTTTCAATAGTTACCTATTAAATAAATGCTGGGTTTTAAGTTGTTATTTTAGATCTAGTGTTTGAATGTTCAAACTCCTCATTGAGGTGAGCCATAAGCTCGAAAACAATTGGTCTGAGGATAAGAATATTCTAGATAGAGATTTTAAATATTTTCTCTTACCGTATTTATTAAATAAGAGCTTGTTTGCGCTATTGGTATGCTCCCCATATTATAATATTATTTAGTATAATACAGTTGATGAGGAAACATTTTTTTAAAAGTCAGTTAACTGGTGTTAATTAAATTCAAAAAACTTCTTGCAAAAATATATTAAATTATGTGGGATCATTATAACTAAACTGTTTTTGTCTGGAAGTCTTAGAAAAATCTGATATAATTAATTGATATTTAGTAGACAATCATGTATTTATAACAGTCTAGGATCTGAGTGCAATCTACAAAATATATCAAGAAATTGTGCTATACTGATATAAATTAACAATATATAGTATGCTATGAGTGCTATAAATAGCTCTTAATAGATGTAGCATGAGATCTATAAATATTTCTTATTGTTTATTTCTGTAAAAGGGATAAAGTAGAAATTACAAAAATAGAATATTTTCCCCTCATAGAAATATTATAACACATTAAGCTTTGATAACAAGAAATACAAATAGGTTTTAAAACTGATTGAGATAAAAACTTAGATAAATGAAAGAACATTAAAGTCAACATGCTTTGACCAAATATAATCAAGAATCAATAGACCTAGATAACAATAACTATTAACAAATTAAATATTAGCACAAGTGCAAGTATTATTGCAATGTAAGAAAAAATTTATTACAATTTGAGATGCCCCAGCAATATGATACAAATTAAAATATATCGCTTTTGTTTTATTTAGATTAACTGATAGTCAATTAAATGCTAGGCATTTGCTAATTAAATCATTATTAATTATTGGTACTTGTGATTTACATCCCATGGGGCTGCAAGAAATATTTAGAGTAGGAGCCCAAATGCAGCATTGCAAGTTTCAGATGCTAGGTGGCGCTGTTCACCCGTGCATATGCACAGGAACCTTATGCCAACTAGCTGCCAGCTTAGTGCTGGTGCCATAGGTAAACACATCTAGCTTACATCGTCTGCTACCAGCAATCTAGCCCACTATGTGGCGCTGTTTCTCCATGCTATGCATGGAAAACTGCACTATTTGTTAGCAATATTGATACTCGCTAGCTAGTGTTGTTTTCTATGCACGTTCTTAAAAGATCGATAGGGTATATAAATCTTTGATTCTAAATGTGAAAATATATCAAATTAAAAATAAAGTAAAACTTGGTATTGACTCTATTTTAAAAGAACTAGTAACACAAGAAATATGCATTGTCTACTTCCTATCCTTTAAATAATTTGCAAGCCAAGAAAGAAAAAAACCCAAAATTTATATGAATATAGACAATTAAGTAAATTTTATAAAATACAGAGTCAAATACTTTAAATAAGCCTAAATATTTAGCAATAGTTTTGAGGTCATTATCCGGGAAAGTCAGATTATGTACATGATTGTATAAAGCATCCAGTTTACTTTTGTTACAAAAACAAAACATATTGTGGTCCAAACAATATATTTTTAAATAAAAATGACATTTTTCTCTTTAATCACTATTTCCAAAATTTTAGAAATTACAGAAATAATATAAATTGATCTATAATTATCAAAAAAGATTGTGAAAATAATTCAGTTTATATGTTAAAGAACATTAAGAATTAGATTGAAATATTGTTTTTATATGAGTGTACATATTTCATGTAAGATAATTTACTCTTCCTATTGTTAAAATAGGATAATATTGGCCTACAAATTTAATGAGTTATTTTTAATCAGGTTTGCAGTGTGTGTGTGTGCATATCTATATATATCTAAGTCCACTCATTATTTTTATTAAAATAGAATATTAGCTTATTAATGATTAGAATATTTTTTCTCCATACACACATCTATGTCCTCATATACATATGTGTAATAGTTAAAACTGCAATTTATATATCCATAAATTTAAGTAATGTAACAAATGTGGATTTTGTTTGTCATTCTGTGAACATAATATCTGATATTTGTAAGTAAGTCAAAATTAGAATGATATATTTATTTTGTGGTGTATTTTTCAGCTGTTACTTTTTTATTATATTTCTAATTAATTGATTATTTTTTATTTTAAATTACCTCAGTGAAGTTATTTGCTACTAGAATAGATTAAGTACTGGGCATTTTCTTTTGATTGCAGTCACTAGAGTCCTTCTGATCCCAAAATTATCATCAGACTAATGGCATATGGGATATGTGTTTGTAAACACCCATATAATTCTTTTTAGAATTATTTTGATGACTGTAAAGTAATGAAGATCATCTTTAAAATCTATTTACTCACTTTATAGGTTTTATGATGATTAGTAGCTCATCTGTGGCCATTGTATACCCTGAGCATTAATCATGATTAACATTGATATAATGATCGCATTTATGTATGTTTTTGTAATTATTTTAGCATTTATATATGCACATTTAGCAGAATTAATAATACTTGCTTTTTTATAATATTATGCCTCAAGTTTGGTATTAGCTTGATAATGATTGGTCTAAAATTTTGTAGTATGTCTTTGTAAAATCCTTTCACAAGGGATGGCTGTTGATTATTTGATGATAGTTACTAGTATTGTTATTATTATTTTATTACTTATGTAATGACCTATTATTATCCAATCTATTCCAGTACCATAATAATAATAATGATTATAATAATAATTGAATTTATTAATATTTTAATAGTAAAGAAAACCATTTAAAGAAATATGTTAGATATTACATTAGTATACATATTTAAACAAGGATTTTATAAGTAATCAATCTATTAATGAATGTATTTTAAGGCATTAAAATGTTATTATAAAGATTTGGAAATCTGTATAATTTATTAGACATAAAGTTATATGTTTGTATTTATTAATATGAATTACGTACTTGTACTATTACTTATGGAATGAAGTTATAAAAAAAGATTTTTCCATATGTGATTTGCTAAAACAAGTTTCATATTCCAGTGATTAAATAAATCTACATAGATATGTTTTATATAGGGTATATGAGCACAGACTTTCACACCATCCACAACTCTCCGCACTATCTCTTAACACTGATACACTTGAACACGTATATGTTTTGCATTAATCATGACAAAAAATTTACTAGATGATAATTGTAGTTTTTATATATGTGATAATTTATCTGTATTTATCACTGAATCATATTGTATTATAATCATTACAAGAGTCTTAAATAAGTATATTTTTATTTGTATTAAAGTAACAATTATAGTGAAAAATAATTTCTATTATTCTATAAGCTTTGCAGATCATATTACCTATATATATTTTAAAAGAACCATTTTGATTCAATCAATTTTCAAAATCTTTATGGTATACTTTATGAATAATATTGTTCTCAATAGAATATGTTATTAGTAAAATATTTATCTATGTTTATATATTTTATTCTTATGGGGCCATTAAAAAAAGAACACCTATTTAAGTTTTAAAATGTATGTTATTCATAAACTAATAATAGTTTTGAAAATTTTACAGCCATATATGAAGATAAACATATCTACCATAGCATATTTATTTAAATTATATTTATTGTTAATAGCAATGGTGTTAATACACTTCCCTATAGTACAACCAAGTTATTTACTTAAGAATGTAGGATGTTATTATGAAATTTAATAAAGGAAATACTGTTTTGCAAATATGATATAAACCAATTCATCAAATCTAATATAAAGTCCAAAAGTTTAGAATGAATAACATGATCAAAAGCTCTTTTTAAATCAAAATAAATTATATCAATTTGTAATTGATTATTTACAGAATTATTTAATTAGACCTACATGGTAAAAAAACTATAGTGAAAACTTGGAATCAATTTATTTTACCACTAATTAGAAATGTCTTAATGAGAATCTTTTTTCATATATTGATATTACTTTTATAATGTTTAAGTATGAAGAAAAGGTTACTAGTTTAAATGAAAGGTTAAAAATATATTCCAATTGGCATGAAAATATTTCTACACAATCTTTTATTTAAAATGTGGGAAAATCATTAAAACCTGGATTAGAGTTTATGTTAATTTTATTTACAGTCTTTTTAATATTATATTTAATTATATATCCCATTTTAATCTTATGATTGTCAATTTCACAGTTAATATCATCATATTCCTCATTTGTGTTGCTGAAAAATAATTATAAAAGATATTAATATCAAGCATTAAAGATGAATTTATTGCATTTTTAGATTATGGCCATCAATCTTCTTTATAATTTTCCAAAATTCTTTAGGTTTAGATAAAAGTAAAACTTCTATATTAGATATATAAATATCAAAATAATTTCAGTTAGCTATTAAAAAACAATAATAAAGATATTGAGTAATAATTTTTATATCATTATTAGATTTGTAATCAATTTTTGAGATTGCTGTAGTTTTGCTTCCATATCGTATTTTTGAGTTTCTATATGAATAATTTTACTGAATAATTTTTTCAGCCATACTTTTGGTTTTAAGTTCTACATTTATTATTACCTCTGGAAGTATGCTATCTGCTTAAATTAGAAGATCATTATGAAAGAAATTTTTGCAGAATGTGATAATCTTAAGAACTTAGAAGTTAGATATATAGATTGGCAACTTTACTAATAATGATAAATAATGACATTTTTTTAAAATTGTTTTTAGACTCACCAAGCCTGCGTAAGAATTTTTTTAATTCACATTTAACAATTAAGGAGTTTTTTTATTGATTGTAAAATAAATAAAAATGTTTTTTCTGCAAATTGTGTATTTGCCAATAGTTTTTTTCTCATACCCATAAATTTATCATTTGTTTTCTAGACTGTTTAGAATTATGGTTTTCAACAACCAGGCTTTGAAGAAATTTGACTGATTCACAAAAAATATCCTTGAATGTGAACATTTATAAAAATATGAACTATTTATTGAATTAAAAAAAAATTTAATATATTTATTTCTGTCTTTATAATTATTTTAAATGATGCAGTTATTGCTTCATTTTATAGTGTAATGTACATAAAAGTGTGTTATAAACATATATGTATATACATTTCGACAATGTGTAAACACTTCCTAACATTTTGTGGAAATTTCCTATGACATGATTCAAAAAGTAGATGTGAATACTGAAGATAAAATAAATCTAGAGATTGAAGAGTTATTCAGTTATTGTGCATATAACATACTATTCTTTATTATTGTTGACTGTATGATATCATTCTAGATAATCTTCATTTGTTTTTATACTATTCATTTTTAAAAATCATTATATTTGAAGAGGCAGTTTATCTCTAACTGTTCTACTTGTGACATTCTCAGTAGATTGTAATAGACACTGACTTGATAGCCATTAAAGTGTTCAGATATGTGTTGCAATGACTTACCTTATAAATATTTTGTTGTTAGACACTTTATTTCAAAATGTTCATCAGATTCTTTAAGTAAACATTGATTTTGATTAGAGTTAATTTTATCACCCTTCCTGGTACCAATATTGCGGCTAATTAGACACCAACAATTTGATCATTTTTAAACTTATTTCTTCTAATATACTTAAGAAGTTGGAACTATTTTTTTTTTCCAGATATTTCTTACCATAAAAATTTTTCCTGTAAAAAAAAATATAATGTATTCTTTGTGCTGTGTGATGCCAATATGATAGGTGTTCTTATTACTTTGTCCAATCCGTGTAGATATAGACTTTAAATAGCATAAACTTTTTTTAAAAAAATCAGCCATTAGGTAACTGTGCATGTGTGTGGTCTCTGTGTGTGTGTGTTTATATTTTAATTATTTTTGAAAGAAAAAACGTCTCATAATTTTTTATTTGGTTTTAAATTTAAAAAATTATTGCTATTAATACAATAATTATTTTTACTATTATTAATTTATATCCAACAATTATTTTCGAAAAAAAATTTTTTTTTTTAAACATTATAAAGAGCATGTATTTTTTTTTAAAAAAAAAATTTTTTTTTTTAATAATTACACAGTATTTTCATAAAAATCTTTTAAGCTCTTAATTTTTAAAAAAAATATTAAATCGTTAATTTTCTTCCGTTAGGAAATCTCAAATACATACACAAGAATTAATGTCTTATAATCGCTGCATTATAATGATGGATTTGTTTATTTTTACGTATACAATATACATATTTAAGAGAGTAAAAAGTTATAACTCTCGCATATTGCACGATTTCTGTCTCTATTTTATTTTATTTTTTATCAAGATTAATCGTCTTAATACTCAGAAGCAGAATTTAAAAGCTCTTCAGTTTGTTTTGTGGCTTTTCATTTTGTATTGATGATTCAGAATTGAGTGGCTTCTAACAAAACAATAAGCAGTTAAAACAGCTATTATGAAAGCCTAGAGTGTTTTTATAAAGTTGAAATTGTTAAGCTTCTGGTGAAGAGTTAATCTTCAGGATTAGTGACAATGAGTGTGGGTCACAGCTCTGCTTTAAACTCTGCCCCTTGCTCACTATGAGTGTACAACTATTTGTTAATCTCTTCAATTTGTGCCAGCAGTCAGGTGCGTGCAGCACTAAAGCTATCTTCACAAGAAAATGATACTATGCAAAAATAAGTAGAAGAACTGTGAAGAAAGCAGCAAAATGCATAAAGGGGGAGGGTGGTTCAATGAATAATCATTAATCCTTTAAAAATTTGCCATTTATCTTTGTCTATATGTCTGTTTGTGTAGGCTTTTAACAGCTAAAGATTCTGGAATAATTATTTTGAAAATGTTAGTAAGCTAGGGGGAGAAAATAGAAGAAGCAGTATTTTAAATCAGACCTCAGTGGAGATCAGTGGATCATTTATTAGCTGCCTTCTAGCTTCAGGGCAAGACACTAGTACACTATGGGCAGCAAAGTTGGCAAGGGGCATGTTGAATAATAATTAGAACAAACCCCATCACTACCCAGGACTCTAATGACAGAATCTAAGTAGGTTCAAGATTAAATTTTAATTAATTCCAAATATATCTTTGATGGCTTTTATCAACCTGTACTCCTTGTAATTAGACCAAATGCAATTTTGAAATGGCTTAGAATATTTTACTAAGTTGTTGTTTTTTTTTAATCCATGAGGTGCATTTGGGGAATTTCAAATAAAAACATTTTAAAATTAATGAAATAAAACTTGATAAATGTTATAAATTTTGACAATAGAAAATATTATCGTTGCTTTTTTTCCAGGATGACAGATTGTCATGGCTCTTAGCTAATATAGTAAAATAGTAATTTTTATTACTTTCTGTTAAAGATTTTTTTTTTCATTTAGAATTATTTTTAATTAATTAATATATATATGGCAATTTTATAAAATAACAGAATTTTATTAAAACTTAATTTTTAAACATGTTTAAACAATAAACTAATTCGTTAAAGTGATATTTCAAAACTTAACTGTAAACTGCACAATTGGTATTTTCTGTTGTTATTGCTTTTGTTTTTTAAATTTTAAGAATATAATTTATAAGTTACGTTTATTTTAAGTAATTGTTCTTTAGAGAAAAAGAAATATGATTGATTGAATATAGCTTTGTGATATTGTTGATCAAATTGCCTATAATGTTTTATATTTGTTTTGATTGATTTGTTTACGGAAGAATTTATGTTTGTGATTGTTATTTATGACTTTTTTCATCCTTTTTTTTTTTTGTACCATATAACTCTATTAAAAATTTTAAAAGTATTTTTTTTAAAACTGTTCATGCAAATTAGTAAAGAGAGAAGTAACTAATTGTTTTTTTTTTTTTTGTCACATTACAATTTTTATAATTGAACCAAAAAACAGCTAACCTGATTTCTTTGCAATTTTTCTGAAATTTGCTTATATTTTATTATTATTATAGTTGTTGTCTTTCACATTACTCTAGTAAATCAACCAACTAATGTTTTATAGTTTAGTTAACAATAGTATTTTTTTTATATCTTAATGGGCTTTTTTTTTCACTTTTTACAAATATTGTGTTTTCGTGGTGATTATCCTGTAATATTTTTAAGTTATTGGCTTGGGTATTTAAATGCTATAGTACTTATATTTAGTGCTAGAATGAGTATGGTGTTTGGTAATATATATTGAAACTTAATCGAACCTTGATCAATCATCATTTGAGGTCCTGAAAAGTTGGAGCACCAAAATTGTAACAGATACTTGTCATCAATTACCCCTCTCTCCAGGAAAACATTTTCTTGGCTTGGGTATTTATAAATTATGAAATGATTCAATTATTAACTTTCATATTTATTAAATAAGAATGCCAATATTAAAATATATATGGCTTTTAAAGGTTAATAAAAACGGTCTTTATTATTTTAAAATTAATAATCATCTTCACATCTTTTAAAAATCTATCAGCCTCAAATGTTTCTAAGTCTTTTTATCTATATCGATTAATTTACTATTATAATATTTTATTATCACTAATATTTTTAGAACTAAGATTTGCAATAAGCTCTTAATTATCTTAAATGATATATTCTCAAATTTATCTTCAGGAAATATTTTCTTATTCTTTACATTATGAATGATTTTTCCCCCCTCTACTCTTACTATAATGAGTATATTTACATGGATCTTTCCTATCTATTTCATATATGAATTCTTTTCCTTTTCTTATTATTGTGTGTATATTTGCATGGATCTTACTTATCTATTTTAAGCTTCTTATTCGTATAATTATTCTTATTTGAAAAAAGATATGTTAACAATTAAGAAGGAATAATTAATGAATCCCTTGAAAGGTTTATACCCTTCCTTTCCATAAAATATATTCTGATTTTTAAGATCTAAAACTATTACATTTTCCATAATAGGAACTAGTATTTCTTCATTTTCAATAGGTTTATTTAATCTCATTTTTAAGTTCCTCACAAACTTTTCTATATTAGCTTAGATAGCATTTTAAGTTATTCAATGAACTGATCTTTTGTTTCACCTGGTTTTTTAAATAAGATACCACATTGATCATATGTTTCATCTTTATGAGTAATTACATTAGCTCTACTATTTTCAAGTTTTTGATCAAGGTCTCATTTATCTACTCTACAAGTAGCTTTTGATATTTATAAATATTCTTTAAAATATGATAATATCCTGGATCTATACCTTGATGATCCAATGCTTTAATCACTGAAGAAATGTTTACAGAGTCAAATGCCTTTTCATAATTTACAAATCCAAAGCGTAATGGCAACTCATATTCATCTGTCCTTTCTATAACTTCTCTCAATACCTGATATGATCTCCTGTAGTAAAACCACTTTTAAATCCAGCTTGTTCTCTTGGTTGGTGGAAATCCAATATTCTTTGTAGACAAGTTGTAATTATCTTGGTAAAAATTTTGTATAAAACTGATAAAAGGCTGATAGGTCTGTAATTTCTAATATCTTCTTTATCACCTTTTTTAAATATTAATATTAATACTGCATTTTTTAATCATCTGGTACATCTTTATTATTTAGACATTTGGTATATGACTTTGCTAAAAAAAAATTCTATTTCTTCATCTGTTTCTTTTAATATATCAATTATAATTCCATTATTACCTGGAGCCTTTCCTTTCTTCATAAATTTAATTGCATGTCTCACTTCTTTATTTAAAATTCTGGGCAATTCAGAAGATATAATAGATATAAGAGGTATTTGTTCTTTATTACTATATAATTCTTGATAAAAGTCTTCTACCAATTTCATGATGTCATCTCTCTTTTTAGTATTAATTTCATCTTCTTCTTTTTTTTTATTGCAGATATAAATTTCCTACCAATAACAAAATGTTGTTTTACACTTTTGAGACTTTTATTTTCTTCTACAGCTTTTCTTACTAGTTCATGTTATATTTTCTTATATCATTTTCAATTCTTTTCCACACCATTTTACAAAATTCGAAATATTCAGTCATTTTTAATGCATCATTTTTATATATCTTCATATTCCTTCTTTTCTTCATAAATTCTCTAGTCTCAGTAGAAATTTTATTAGTCAATTGCTGCTTTTTTCTACCAGCTATCTTTGTTGCAGTTTTTAAAAGTGTATCAGTTATTTTCTTATTAATTTCATTCAAATCTGAATCATGTTCAAAATCTACTAATACTTGAAAATTTAAATTCAGTAGAGCATTTCTGAAGATTAGGATTATCAACTGTAAATATTGTTTTTCTTAATAATTTTTGTCTCTCTCGTTTTGCATTAACACATATCTTATATCTTACTAATCAATGATCACTTCCTGTGTTAAATTTATTATGAATATTACAATCTTGAAATATGTATTTTATGTTAGTCAAAATATAATCCAGTTCTGTTGTACCTTCATTTGGATGCTTCCATGTCCATTTCCTTTTAACATTTTTCTCAAAAAAAAGAATTCATACTATAAAGTTTTTCTTTTTCTGCAAACTCCACAAGTCTATGTCTTCTCTCATTTCTATTACCATAACCAAAATTACCTACAGCACTTTCATCTTTCATTTATTTACCAATAGTGTTATCTAAGCTTTACACTATGATATAGTTATTAAGCAAATTATAATAACATGAAAGCTAAACAACTTCAAACAGATACGCTTTAAAAAATGCTTAAGTGACATCCAATCAGATGGAATAATGGCATCACATGGGACTCTAAATTCTAAAACACAAACCAGAACTATTAGAAAAAGATGGGACCCATCTTAATCTATGCCTCAATTATATTTAAATAAGCCAGACTAAAGCATTTTGAACTAAGAGTGTGAAGCTTAAATACCTTCACATTTAATCCACTAAATATTATATATATAAATTTACAACGAAGCAATATTTTTAAATCTGTTTACGCTTAAATTTAATATATAAGCAAATTATAACAAATGTGGTTATTCATGTTGGCAAACAGACACTGCTGATAGGGTCTTTATTTGCACATAAAGTGTCATGTCATGCCCAATATCACAAATTTTTTAGGTGAGCACTATCTCATAATTTTGAAAATATTCCACTATATTTTGTTCTGTCAATAGAAGATTTCAAATTTTAATCATCTTTCCGAAAATGATAGGACAAAAAGGAATGTTAAAAAAATCACAATAATTTTAGTCATGTGTTAACTGTTCATCATATGTTAAATGTTCAAAATGTGTTAACATTTGGACATGATGTTGTGAAATTAATATTCAATTTATAATATACTTGTTAATATTTTTTTAAAAGTTAACAAGCTAAACTCAAGAAAATCATTTTGAGAAAAAAAAATGTAAACAAATATTTTGACCCTGAAAGTGGATTATTTAAAATAAAACACTGGAAGCTTCTGACACGGATTGCATGTAACTACCATTTTTCACACTAACGATTAAAAAAAAAACAAGATTCTATGAAAGAAGAAAAATAAAATTTTTACATTGTCTTAAGATAGGAATGTATATCATAAATGGAAAATACATCTATTCTGGTATTATTTACTAATAAATAGTACTCTGCTTTATATAAATATTTCTGTTTAGATTGTAAGTTAACCTCCTTAACACTGTTTTCTTCCACTGAAATGTATGAATGGTATATTTTTTCTCTAAAGATGGATAGAGCAGAAGATTATGATTTATTGATAACATTTGATCACTATCAATTATAGTTTGTTTTGCTTACCATCCACTTTAGAATGGATTCTTTTTTTTTCTGTTTACTTTTTAACATAAGATTCTATAAAGGTTTTTATTTACTCAGTGAATAAAAATACTAAAATGTAGCAGTTAATAAATAAAACCTTCAAGAGTAATTAATATAATGATAAGTAAAAATAAATGTTTTGAAAGTCAAAGTTTTTATTTTGCTAGTTTCAAAAGGAAAATGTTTCAGATTTGTAATTGTAAAATATAAAAGAAAATGTTTATATTAGTCTTAAAAGGTTGTTGAAATATACTTTAGATAACATTTTCAATAACATTTTATTTATTTATTTGTACAGTATATGTATTTTAACATATATTTATATAGGTAATTTGGTATTGATTTAGATTGCAATCTCCACTATTCTGAATTCTAAGGACCACCCAAAAACACCACAGATACATCCAAGTGATAAATGGCATTGAATAATCCACATGGAATTGCAATATGATCATTTGTTACAAAATTGCAATTTATATCAATAATTAAACAATTAAAGTGCAAATTTTGTATAACTACGCTTGGTCAAATCATGTTACTAAAATATAAAAAATGGGATGAACGAAATACTAAAAGCTTATAATTTCTAAATAACTGTTAGTCTGGATCCATGGTTAATGATGATCCTTCATGCTGAAATATGCCAGGAGGGGGGAAGGATGTTTTGACAATACAAAGTATTGTTCAGAAAATGCAGAAGTCACAGGTGTGTGGTTTACTACAATATATGCCCATAACCACATGTTGAATAAATGTGAAATTGATCAAACCAAACTTATAATTTTGGAATATTAAAAGCTTATAATTTCTAAATATGAATTTTATTTCAATATATACCATAACCACATGTTGAATAAATGTAAAACTGATTGAACCAAGCTTATAATTTTTAAATATGAATTTTATTATGATATATGTCCATAATCACATGTTGAATAAATGTAGAAACAAATGCTGAAGCAGATTAATTCTGCAATTCATAATAAATCGGATTTTATCTTAACATTAGCCAAAAGAATAATTGTGTTAAAGTAAAGGAATATTAATTTTACAATTAATAAAAAATTAATAAATCAGATTTTTTCTTTCCAAAGTCAGTAATGTGTGCTTCATGGATAAAAAGAATCTAAATGAGGGAGATTTATTTGTTAAATTTATCAAAAATGCTAACTCTACCTACTGATGTACCCTGACACTCTTCTCCTTGAGTAATTAAAACTATTTGAATATGTAGTATTTTAAAATAACAAAATCTGTAATGATTTTTTTTAAACATGTTTCCATGTTCATTTGTTGATAGTAAGAGTCACTTCAGTGTTAAGAGATAGAAAATTATCTAAATAGATATATAGATTTCTATCAATTCAAGAGCCCATAAGTACCTCAAAGTGATCAAGTGTAGATCTGATATTCATATCAGGAGATCAGATGTGAAGATTGCTATATTTTTCTAACTACATTTCGCAGATGATGTAATTGTTTTTGCAAATAATGCTTCAGAGCTGCAGGAAATGTTGCAGGAGTTAGCAGATGAAAGTAGAAAAGTAGGACTAAAGATAAATGTTAAAAAGACTAAAGTAATGTTTAATCGATTTGCTCAAAATATGAAAATAAAGATTGATTATGAAGAATTAGAAGAAGTTAACAGTTACAAATACCTTGGTCAGATTATTAATACAGATGAAAACATAATGAAGGAAATTAATCATAGAATTAAACTTGGTTGGAGTGGTTTTGGTAGAAATAACTTGATACTAAAAGGAAATATGCCTATGTGTTTGAAAAGGATGGTTTTTAACAAATGTGTTTTGCCAGTTTTTATTTATGGATCTGAGACTTGGACACTTAATAGAAGAGCAATACAGAGACTTCAGACCACTCAAAGGAGTATGGAGAGATGTATGTTGGGAGTAACAAGAAGAGATCGAAAACGCAATGTATGAGTAAGACAACAAACAGATGTTACTGACCTTATTGAAAAAAATAAAAGTTTGAAGTGGAGTTGGGCTGGACATATTGCTAGAAGAGATGATAATAGATGGACAATTGAAATTTTAAACTGGATTCCAAGAGATTGTAAAAGACCCAGAAAGAGACCACATGTGAGATGGATGGATGAAATAAGAAAATGTGCAGGGGTGTTGTGGAGAAGAGAAGCTAAAGATCGGAGAAGATGGATTAAACTTGGAGAGACCTTCATCCTGCAGTGGATTGATAATGGTTGATGATGATGATGATGATGACATGTAACAAAGAAAGCATGCAACATTAGTGTTTCTTTCTGTTAAGAAAAAATTCTATTAATTATAAATTAATATGCTTTACTTCAGCCTATTTTTCTTTCAGCTACCATATTTTAGAAGTTATAACCTTTTAGTATTTTGAAATTATACACCAGGTTTGATCAATTTTACATTTATTCAAGAGCTGTGGTTATGAACATATTTTGTAATAAAATTCGGTCCTTAGAAATTATAAGCTTTTAGTATTTAGAAATTATAGGCTTGGTTTAATGAGTTTTACATTTGTTCAACATATGGTTATGGGCATATATAGTAATAAAATTTATATTTAGAAGTTATAAGCTTTTAGTATTTCAAAATTATAAGCTTGGTTTGATCAATTTTACATTTACTTAATATATGTAACAAGTTATTTATTTATGTAGCACCATGTTTTAGTTTTTTTAGCATTTATCTTTAATATTACTTTCTTACTTTAATCTGATATCTGTTGCAACATTTCCTAAAGCTTTGAAGCATTGTTTGCAAAAATAATTACATCATCTGCAAAGTCTAAATTATTAAAATAATCCCATTTACTTTTATTTCTCTTAGCTTCCCATTCTAATCAATAAAATATTTTTTTTTTGTAAAACTGCTACAAAAAGTTTTTGAGATATGGAATCATGCTGTCATACATCCTTCTTAATTTTCATTTTCTTAATATCTTTGTATAATACAAACATTGCTTTTTCATTTTGATAAGTATTCTTTAGAATATATCTTCTATATCTTAATGATCCAATACTTTAATCACTGTAGAAATGCTTGTAGAATCAAGTGACTAATGTAGAAATCTAAAATATAATAGCAACTCACATTTATTGATCCTTTCTATAACTTCTCTCAATATTTGTATATAATTCATTGTGTTAAAACTACTTAAATCCAGCTTGTTCTCTTGGTTAATTAAAGTCCAAAATTTATTATAGATGAATTGTAATTATTTTGTTAAAGATTTTGCATAGAACTGATAAAAACTTGATAGATCTGTAATTTCTAATATTTTCTTTATCACCTTTCTTAAATATCAATAATACTACTATATTCATCCAATCATCTGGTATATTTTTATTATTTAGTCATTTGTTCTAGAATTTGCCAATAATTTTTCTATTTTTTCAACTGCTTTTTAAAAATATATCAGTTATAATTTTCTCATTTTCTTGAGCTTTTCTCTTCTTCATATATTTACCTGCATATTTCACTTCTTTATTTAAAATGCTGGCCCATTCAGAAGATGCAATAATTGTAGGGAAGATTTTGTTTCTTGTTTTTTATTACTATACAATTCTTTATAAAACTCTGTCATTTATTTTTATTTTTTTTAGTATTAGCAATTGTAGTTCCATCTTTTTTTCTTATTGCAGAAAAATTTTTCTACCTATGTAGTTTTACACTGGTGAGATTTTTATTCTCTTCTATATATAGCTTTTCAAATTGTCTATTTACAATTATATTTTCTTATATCATTATTGTCTTTTTTTCATAGCATTTTACAAAACTCTAGAAATTCAGTTTTTCTTAATGGTCATTTTTATATTTTTTCATTTATTCTGTTGTCTCAGTGGAAAGTTTACTGATAAATTGCTGCTTTTTTTTTTTTTGTATCAATTATCTTTGTTGAAGTTTTTAATAGTATATCAGTTATTTCTTATAATTTTTGCACACCTGAATTATCTTCAAAATTTGTTGATATTTTAAAATGATTTGCATGTTTTAATTTAAATTCATTGTTTTTGAAGGTTAAGAATTTTATCAGCTGTTGTTTTTTTTTTTTTTTACAGTAATTTTTGTCTCTTTAGTTTTGCTTTAAAATATATTTTACATCTCACTAATCTGATGATAATTTTCTGTGTTGAATTTATTAAGATTATACAATCTTTTGATTCGGCTATATCTTCATTTAAATACTTTTCTATTTAGTTTTTTAAAAAAAGAAAACTTCATAATATACAATTAATCTTTTTCTGTGAACTCCATAAGCCCACGTCTTCCTTCATTTCTATCAATATAATCAAATTTACTTACAGTGTTCTATATTTCAATTCATAACATTTTTAAAACGTTATTTGATCTGATCAAAAGCACTTTGAACAAACATATACTTATTTCTTATTAATTTGAATAACTAATCTTACCAACAATCTAATGAATTCCACTTAACTTGTGTTTCCACTATTTGTACCTTTGTATTGAAGTACTTGTCCATTTGTTAAATCAATTTTCTCTTCATCTTTTCTTCTAACTTCACAAAATCCAACAATGTCTCATTTAGTATTTGGCAACTCTTCTAATTCATGCAATCTTGCTTCACCTGAAAGTGGTCTACAGTTGAAAGTATCTAAATAAAAAGGTTATCATCAAATGGCAGTCTAGATTCATAATCAGGGAATTCTTAGCATCCTCCACCTTAAGCTAACAACTGCTGCCTTTGATAGTGACTTTACAACCTTCTGGTAATAATGGCCATAATTTAGTTTTGTCTGTCATTATTGTAAATATCTATTTAAAAAAGCAACATTTATACACACACTCATCCTGTCTTCAAGAAATTTCAACTGAAAAGAAAGACCATAATGTTTTTTAAACGTGAAAGTCAGAGATCAAAATTGAGAAAACCCAGCATGCTGATTATCAGTCACTCATATTCATTTACTGTATGAATAATTATATAGTAATAACAAACAGCTGGCATAATCAGAAGGTATGGAATCTATATTAGGAATTTGACTTCTTGGTTTCTACACAGCCTCAACAAGAATCAGATACTACTTTCTACTGCTATGCATTTGATTAATGTAATATATCCTACAATCTTAATTTTTATGTTCCTTATTAATTCATGATATATATTATGATTTTCTTTATTTAGAATATCCTAATTTGATTCCCAACTTTAAAATTGTCTCCTTGAGAATAATTATGCAAGCTACTATATATATTTAATAACCTATAATTTTGTTTTTATATTTTATTAGCTTATGCAGGTTATGGAAATATAAAGTTTCAACAATTTTCCAATTTTAAAAATTCTGTGTATAAAAAACCTCTTACAGAAAATATTGTTTTTGATTAAAAAGATTTCAGTTCCTTTTTTTAACGTGACAAAAATTTTTGTAGGTTTCTAGAAATCGTATTGTTTAATTAAAATTCAAACTTATAGTCAATTCTGTATTGCTACCTGGGGGAAAAAATGTGGTCTTGTGATTCTGTAACTCAAAAAGTTATGTTGACATTGTAACTAATTTTTTATTCACTTAATCATATAAAGACTCCAAGATCTAAGAGTGAAATCCTAGAATAAATTATGTTAAGAGGATGTCAAGCCGTCGCGGTCTGTCACAGATAATGATCAAGTGTTATTGCTTGATTACTTTCTGGTTTCACATAGAGAATTTAACTGCGTATATTTCTATTTTCTTTTTATTAGTAAATTATATAACTTTATGCCATAAGGATTGGTGCATTTCGTAAAGTTTTAAGAAAGAATCTAATATATATATATTTTAATGGTAAATATATCTGAATAATTGTTATGAATTCTGCGTGTATTAATATAACATGTTAAAGCTTATGTAAATAAGAAATTAGTTTTTGTCTCAATAATGTATCTGTCTGTATATCAGTGTTTATATATATATAATTGTTTTAATTATTAGATAGCCACAATTTAAAAACCAAAATTAATTTCAGGTTATACTTTTTTTCTTTTCAAATGATATCTCTCCATTTCTATTTTTCACTCTATAAAAGATGAACTGCTAAATAATACAAAGGGCAAATTTAGATGAATTAGAGAAAAAAGCTTTTAAACTGATAGCTGCGGCCTTTTAAGAAATATTCTTTATTAAACATTTATAATTCATATTTTGTAGGAGTATGTGTGCCAAATTATGGTTCTAACATATTTAATTGGGCATAATTTGAACTACCTCATTAATATTTAATCTTTATAAACTTATATATCTTATAAAATTCTGCTGAAAGGTTCTCTATTTTAAGTGCTTTCCCAGCAGAGTAGACATCTACATATCGTTTCAAATTATAAAATACACCGATCAAAGTTAATCTGAAGTTTTTGCATCTTCAATTGCATCAGAAGCATTAATTTTAATTTATTTTATGTGAATAAGATGAAATAAAAGTTCCATCAAATATAGATTTTTTTTATTTATCAAAAGAGTCTTAATTGTAAAACTTGTAGTCATATATTATATTATTAAATTGAATTTATCAAATGATAATATATATATGTATGAAACAGCTATGTGTAAAAACGATCAAATTGCTATCAGTTGATAATTAAATTTATCAAAGATATTTTTGCATGTGGATAAAAAGTCTGGATAAAGAACATCATTATATTGTGGTAATTCATCCACCTTCTATCTAACTAATCTGAGTTTGAATCAAAACTGTAAAATTTGAAATCAACTTTAGAATTTTTTTTTTCACATAGGTTTTTTTCCAACTAATTTTTGACTAACTACCTAATATGATTTTTTCCTGTATTCACTTACTTGTGGTGTTATATATTAATGGCAATGTTTATGACTTAGACTTCAAATCATATAATCTAATTAATAGAAATTGTGTATCTTTATTATTGGTATGGTTAATTACATGTTCAGAATAGAAACAAAGTTCAAGATTCTTTTAATCCAATTTGCTATAAATTCTGTAAATAAGCATAAATGCTTCAGTTTTTTTTTTTTTGTATTGTTTTAGTATGCGCTCTGGGGACTTTTTACGCCTGGTGGAACTACTGAATAACTATTTACATATTAAGCAATAAACCTAACATATAAATAAATGCCTGAGTATTAAAATAATAATAATAAATACATGAGAATTTTGTATAATTATTTATTGTTTGTGTTTACTGTTATGTTATACTGTTTAATATGAAAATAAAGGCCACAAAGTAAAAAAGAATAAAAAATTTTATTTAACAAATAGTGTGAAAATAAAGACTATGAAATACAAATAATACAACTAAACAAGAAAAAAAAATTAATTAACAAATTTTATATTCTATCTTGCAGTTGTTTAAGCAGTAATGCATATTATTAATTTAAACATAATATTGTCTTTACAGTAAAAAAGGACCTGCATTGCATCTATTCTGCCATTACATTTTTTTGCTATGAAAAAACTTACAAAATAAAAGAGAAAAATTTTTAATTACCAAACATTATGAACAGGTATTTTGCTCTCCTTTTTTTGTTTGTATTATATAATGATAAAACTGAAAGAGTAAATAATGATCTATAGTTGTACTTGCAATGACCAATGAGAGCAAATGTTTGAACAGATTAAGAATCCCCTTATTCACTTATTTATGATTAATTTTGTTGTTCAAACAACTGCAAGATAAAATGTACATTTTTCATATATTTATTTTTATTATTTAGCAAAAAAACAGAAAACGTAAGTAAAGGTCTGTGGTTGTACTTCTAGGCAACTATATTATTTTAATATTATATATATTTTACTTACATATTTACAGTTATGTACAGTGTCATAAATCTTCACATATTTATTGTTATGTTAGGTTTATGATTTAATTTGTCAGTAGAGATTCAATAATTGCCTTGTGTTGAAAAAAATTCCCAGAGTGCATACTAAAACTGTACCAAATTTTGTCTAATATATTTTTAAATAGTACAATTAAATGCATGTTGTGTTGAAGGAAATTCTCCATAGAAGTAATTGTTTTGATATTCTTCAGGCATTATAAAATATTAAAATCACTACTTTTTAATAATTTACATTTACATGGTATAATTTGATAAATATAATATAAAACATTGTTTTTTATTTTTTTTAAAAAAAGGAGACTTGGATTTACTTTATTATTTCATAAATAGAAAAATTAAGCAAAATCAATCTCTTCTTTAATCTCAGAAAGTTGCATGATAAATAGTAAGATAATAACTGATTTGATTACAATTATTATTAGGATTAATAAATATATCTAGAAGAAATTCAAAGATTAATTCTATTTTTATTTAAAAAATGAAATTAAAAAAATTTACTAATATAAATATATTATTGTACAGGAATATGTTTTCATTAGTTATCTGTCAACATGCAGATCTCAAAGAGGAGCCCTTTGTCTCAAATCTTTATATTATTTTCTCTGTTTAAGATTATCAAGCTATTTTTGTCTTCTCTTATTTTGTTCTTAATTCCTCTATAATCTCTTCCAGCACATTTTTATATCGTTTCTCTGTTGTGAAATACTTACCTATTCTAATTCCTCTATATATTTTTTTCAAGAATTATTTTATACTGCTAATATTACTTTTTCAATTTATCTTTTCTATTCTCCTTCACTTTATTTTTTCATACCCTCTACTTTTTTCACATATCCTAATAGTACATGTATTTGCTCTATATTAAGCTACATTTCAAATAAAACATCTAACAAAGTCTATCTGTTAGATCAAATTTCAATTGATCATAGAATATCCCAATTATTTTTATTAAAAACCTATTTTAATCATTGCAATTGTTATTCGTTTTATTGCTACTGCTATCATTAGTTAATCAGCTTCTCAAATTCTTAAAAACAATAACTTACTCTATAATTTTTTTAAGGGTTAATTTTTATCTTTCCTTGTCACTAACTAATTTTATTCTTTAATTTTATTTGTGTACAAATTTTTTAGAAACTTTATTACTTTATATAATATTTTGTTAAGATTCTCCTCTTATTCTCTCAGTGCTAATTTTATCCTTATCAAAAACAATATCTATTTACCAATTCATAACTGAAACACAGACTTGTTATATACCTGTGTCCATATATACGTAATATAGGGTATACGAGCACAGACTTTCACACCACCCACCACTCTATCTAATAACACTGATACACCTAAACACATATATGCTGAAAAGATAAATAATCACCAATATACGTATTTCATGCTAAACCAGCAATCATCAATTGGTCCAGACTATCATTAAACTATGAGGATTGTCTATCTTAATATATATCTGAGCACTTATACTATATATGTGTGTAAAGATGATAGTCTGGACCAACTGATGATTGCTGGTTTAGCATGAAATATGTATATTGGTGATTATTTATCTTTTCAGCATATATGTGTTTAGGTGTATCAATGTTATTAGATAGAGTGGTGGGTGGTGTGAAAGTCTGTGCTCATATACCCTATATTACCAATTCATCTAAATGTATATTGAACAAAATATGATGTATAATATATATAAAATCTCTATTTTAAAGCTCTTTCTATACATATATTCAGTTAAAAAAATTAAAGACCTTATTCCTATAAATATTTTTAGATCTACTTATATATGTGTATGCTAATTGACATCTCTTCTAATCTACATCTTATTTATTTATAATATGGTCAACAAAATAACCTAATTTATTCTATTGAATATCTTTCAAGATTAATATAATTAACTTTCTCCTTTCTGTCTATCCCAATAATAATCATACTCATGCATCTTTTGTCTCCATTTTTTTATAAAACCAAACTGCTCCTCATATAAATTGTTATCTAAACTATAAAAATATGCATGATTGTCTTTTAATAATGCCTTAGCTAGTCTGAGATCAAAGTAAATGTTCTAAAATCCTAATATTTCATTGAATTAAGCTTTTTTTTTTAGTGGAATAAGGAATTATATTGCTACACTTTTGGCTCACAAATTACGTTACAAAATCAATTAGAAGGGATTTGAACTCATTCTTTCAAGCTTTCTACAGCTATCCACTCCATCTTATACCACTAATACACATAAAGATAAATGATGTCCAATATACATATTTCATCTGAACCAGCACTCTTCAGCTGATACAGATCATCATGACCCACACATAAAAGTCTGAGTTCAAATCCCTTTTAATAATATTAGGTTCAATATAGACAATATACTTGTATTTAAATATTACAAAATCAATTAATTTCTTTATATCCCCCCCCTCCATAGATTTTAATAATTTAATTAGAATCTCACTTTTCATTACAATTAAAGACTTTACACTTTTCATTCGTTATTTCAAAATTCACTTCATCTTGTTTTATTAATATTAAATTGTGATCTTAATGTATATTAAGTCCAGTCTGTACATGCATTCTTAATACTGTCTTTAAATATTTTTATTATAAAACTACTACTATATTCCTTTCAATTATTTTCAGTCACCATTTTGTATCTGTCATCCAGCTTTTGCTCTTCCAAATTATTTTAAACAGCCATTGTCCTAACCTTATCTGTTTTTTATCATCATTCATTGTTAAGTTTTTAATGCATATTTCCCCAGTCTTTATATTTCATATTCTTATTATTTTAAAAAAATTTGTTTATTATAATTTTGATTTTTTTCAGTTTATTATACATATAAAAAATCATCTGAGATATATATATATATGCATGTTGAAAAGTTTTGTGCACTTGCAATTCAATAAACAATACATATTTTATTCTAATTGATGTTCATCAACAAAACATGAGGTATTATGCACTATATATGTTGAACATGAGAGGGGCTTGCAACAAAATATAACATAGTTTGTGACTTCATTGTACATTTACCTGTTAATAATAATACACATGTTAGTAAGTAGTAGTATTTTCTCTTCAAGTGCTACTGGCCTGATCAGTGGCAGTACTAACATAGGAATCAAACCTGAGACCTTTAGATTCACGAATATCGAGTTAAAAGTGATTTTGTAATCATCTAGATCAGAGCTCAGCAAACTTTTTATCACGAAGAGCCATTTTGGTTACCCCCCTCCCCCCAATTAAAGAACTGCAAGGAAAAAAGTGAAAAATATGTTCATGAAAAATACTTTTTGAATGATTGTGGATATATTTGAACATCTATTTTAGTATTAGAACATAATATAATCCATATACATCATAATGAAAATAAAAATTCTCTTAAAAATAATTAAATAAAAACAAAAAATTGCTTTGAGAGTTTGATTTACTTACAAATATTTAATATTTAACTATTCTTCATATACAATAATTACTAATCTATAATAAGGCTGAATTCACATTTTTCCTTTTCTAAAGTCATCAAAGTATGTATTTAGAAATTACAGAGGAAATAAAAAATGTTTTTATGTTTATCAGGATAAAAAGGGTCACAAAATTGGGATCAAAGAGCCATATTTGACTCATGAGCCACAATCTGCGACCCCTGACCTAGATCATACTAACAAAGGTAATAGTCAATAAAAAATTTGTTTAATTATTTATGAAAGTCTTTTTTCCATTTCTTTTTAAGGATGAAGTATTATAATAAGTAATTTCCAAACATAATGAATTATCTCACTCATTAACCTTGCCCCTAAAAAGAAATTGAGAAATCAGGATAACCCTCATACATAAATATATATATATATATATAGCTTCTATTTATTGCTGCCTTTGACATAATAACTTAGTTAATTAGAGCTTCATCTTAAATTCAATATTCATGAATCTAAAAGTTTCCGATTCAATTCCCATACTAATACTGATAATGGTCAGACCAGCAACACCAAAGAAAGAAAGAAAGAAGAGTACTGCATTTAAAGGATATTTTGTGTGCTATTACTGACAGTTGATTGTGTTTGAAAAGTTTAAATAAAGTCCGCCTTTTCATAAAGACATTTAACAATTCTAGATCCAACATACAATTATAGTTAAATTGCTATCATCATAAACTTTCAAACATTTCAATAGTTATTTTTTGTTTAGTGAAACAATTTATTTTATTTAATATAACTGTTGCATATATACTGATTGTGTGTGGGGGTTTTTAAATTTTATTTGTTACAAATTTGCATTAGGTATAACACTAACATTTCATTGTTTATGGATCATTTTTATTTTTCACAGCTTTTTGCATGATACTACTTTTACTTAGTATAATTGCCTTATTCGAACTCAGACTTTCACACGACCCACTACTCTCAGTGCCATCTCATATTGCTACCCACCTGATCACACACATGCTGAAAAGATAAATAATCACCAATATATGTATTTCATGTTAAACCAGCAATCATCAGTTGGTCTAGATTACTATCCTCACACATATAAATAATCAGTGCTCAGCTTTATATTAAGATAGCCAATCTTCATACTTTAATGGAAAGGCTTCAAACTATTCCAACTCACAACTCTTCAGCCTTCTATTTCATTGAAAATCTGATGGCGGAATGTTCAAAGCCCTTGTTAGTGCCAAGGTTTATCAACCTACCCATGTTGACATATTAGTCATTCTGACCCCTCATGTACAGGAGAATAATCCATTTATACGTACATATGCGAGGGATGGGAAGACCATTATACATGAGGGGTCAGAATGACTAATATGTCAACATGGGTAGGTTGATAAACCTTGGCACTAACAAGGGCTTTGAACGTTCCACCATCAGATTTTCAATGAAATGGAAGGCTGAAGAGTTGTGAGTTGGAATAGTTTGAAGCCTGTCCATTAAAGTATAAAAATTGGCTATCTTAATATAAGGCTGAGTACTGATTGTATATATGTGTGAAGATAGTAATCTGGACCAACTGATGATTGCTGGTTTAGCATGAAATACGTATATTGGTGATTATTTATCTTTTCAACATGTGTGTGATAAGGTGGGTCTGCAATATGAGATGGCACTGAGAGTAGTGGGTTGTGTGAAAGTCTGAGTTTGAATCCTGCATATATTACATATATAAATGCAGGTTTAAGCCTGTGCAATGTATTATAATTGCCTTATATAAATTGTTTTTTTTTTAGAATTTCATGAATATGCATAAAAATACAATTATACATTACTTTAGATGTTTGCTTTTATTAAATAATTATCTGTAGAGTAATTATATTAATTTAAAAATTATCTATAAAACTTTCTATTTTTTGATTAAATAATTTATTTTCAAACTAGTACATTTTATTTCTTATTAAATTGATTACTTTCAAATTTTGTATGTTTTATTTCTTATCCATTGTTTTTGCTTTGATTATTGGTATGTATTGTGTAATTTCATTTGATGAATGAGGCATACATTGAGATAGAATATTGTATTTTGTTTTGATACATACTATACTGCATATATTTTACGCACAAAATAGCTTAAATCTAAATACATACGTTTTTATATGTTGTACTTTGTTAATCCATTTGATGGATAAGGCATACATCAAAATAGCATATTGTATTTTTTAATACCTATTATACTACATATATTTTATACACAGAATAGATTCAGTCAAAATACATGTTCCTTATCAAATGACATAATTGCAGATATATTTGATATCCATTGAATTCAGTAAATTAATTGATGTTATGTATGCAATATTATTATCAAAGGGAAGTCTATCAAGAACCCTCTATTTTTAATTCATGAATTAAGACATTTTTTTTATATGCAGTATAACCATCAGTACTATATAGAATATTGTAAAAAAAGAAGGAAATATTATTTCAAGAAAATCATTTACTTCTTGTATTGTTTTTCTTTTTTTAATGCAAAATTTTTAACTAGCAGTATTTAGATTGCATATGACTGACTGCTTTCAAATAAATAAATAAATAAATAAAAATATATGCATTTTGAAAATTATGGGTTTTTTTTTTTTTTATGTAGAAGGGAATATATTTTATATATAGGTGAAAAGTTACAATAGTAATATGATGGTTGTTTGTACATATATTTTATAATTGCATATCTTTGATAGGATTTTTTTTCTGCTTTAAATAATTATAAACTTCATATATATATATTTGTTAGCATTAAGAAATCTAAATGAAGTGAATTTATCTTTCAGTAAATGTAATGAAAAAATGATATGCACTATACATACATATGTCATTTTATAGACAATTTATTTTTGTAAAAAAAAATCATTTTATTAAATGCTTTTATTGAAGTTGTTTTTTTTTTTTAAACATAAAAAGATAAAATGTCAACAAGAGGCATAAATTTTAACTTATAACTGAAAAATTTAGTGATATATATCAACTATAAGTATCCAGTCAATTTAAAATATGATGTAGTTTTACATTTTCCTTTACTGTGCCAATATTAAAAACTTAAAAATAATAGAGATTAAAAAAAAAAATGTATTAAATGCTTTTTTATTGACCATGCACTAAAAAGAAGAAAAAAAATTGTTTCTTCAATCATAACTGGGGTTTTTAGATTTAACTTGAAATAAAAGCATGAGAGGTCCAGAAATTAATAAATTCATGAATTTCTGGACACCCATGCTTTTATTTCAAGCTAAATCTAATATTTAAAAAATTATCTCTATTATCTGTAAGTAAAAGTATAGAGATTTTAGAAAGAATTGGTAGGTATTATCAATGTTATTTTTTATGTTGTTTTTTTTTTCTCATGTGTCATAGCATCAGCCGGGAAGCAAACCCGCTAACCTGGGACAACTGCTTGTAAAGCAGCCGTCGCTGACCTCTCAACCATCAATGCTTGACTTATTTTTTTATGTTTGTGCTAGATAATGTATAAATATATACTTGTGTGTATGTATTGCCCAAATTTAGTTAGTAACATATGTTTTCTTTATTGCCTTGCTTGGTTTGGTGCAATGGTTGAGTGGGATATTCTGGAACTCTATGGATTGTGCCATGATTTGTCATTTCTAATGCTTGAACTTTTTATGAATTCCTAACCAATAAAACCATTCAATTATTACACAATCTAATATTTATTTTCTAAGGAAAGAAACTTCCCTAAACAGATGTCTTCAACTTTATATTTTGGATTTAAAATGTAGTAACAAATTGTTCTGATTTTTAAAAAAAGTTGCTAGAAGTACAATTGGTATATTATATATCATTTTAATCACAAATTTATGTAGAATAAATTAAAATATAAAAACAAAACTCCCATTTCAAAACTTTATATACCAAAATTTGCACTTTATGAATAAATTTAAAATTAATATCTTTAAAAATATTTAATTTTTTTTATTTTATGATAATGATTCTATTTTTTCTGCTTTATTGTTTTTAATGCCATATTAATTTTGTGGAATATTTAACATTTTGCCTGTATTGTGGAATCTAATGTTAGTTCAAAAATTGCATCTTCAGTCTAATGTAAGAAAAAGTCTATGTGGTATATCTCAGTCATAAAGTTATATTTACCACAAAGATTGAAATTTTAAAAATAAATCTCTATGGAGGTGAAATAGTCTAATGATTGTAAAATAGCAACAGCATAAAAGTATTATCTTTAAAGTTTAACCAGTTTATTTATTAGTTCTAGTAATTGTTTATTACAAGAACAAATCCCATACCACATGAAGTGAATGGCAAAATAAACAGCAACAATTTGCAAATTTTATTAAGATTATATCAAACATTCACTTTTTTTATCCATGTATAATATATATAATCCACCCCCACCCCCATTAATGTTCTCAAACTTAAAAAAGTTATAGGTAAATATTTTATCGTTTTATTATTTAATTAAATCATCCAATTACACATATATATGATTCCACTAACGTCATTTCTAAAATTACTCTGTTCGTATATTGTCTTAATATTAGTTAATTAAATCATGTGATGATGTAAACCTATTTATATACTAGTGGAGTTCTATATGAAGCTACATAAATTTAAATGCAATGGAATGATCCTAAAACTTTTTGCACTTCAATTAATTTTTGTTGTCTGAACTGTTTGGATTGCAGTCACTTATATATATATATGGTTCTTTTCTTTTTTTTAATTTATTTTTTTTTTTCTCATGTGTCAAAGCATCAGCCGGGAAGCGAACCCGCTAGCCCGAGACATCTGCTTGTAAAGCAGCTGTCGCTGACCTCTCGACCAGGGAGTGAAATACTATAAATTACTCTTGAAATAATATATCAAACAGTGAAATAATTAATCTGCCCTTGATACAATTCTTACGAAAAAAATAATGATTTTGTTTCATAAAATAAATAAAAAAGTACAATAGACAAATGGAGATTATGATTTTTTTTAATCTATTAATTATTTAATAAATATTTATATACAATATATATTTTTACTTAAACACTTTGCATGTATTTTCAGATTAATTGACTTTGTTTATCTGACCTGAAATCCAGTCCTATAATGATTAGTTATTTAAGAGTCTAGTATGTATGATTACTGATATATGTTATTACATTCTCCAAATATAAATACATATCGTAGTTTTAATATATACAAACTTTAATTGATTTTAGTTTTAATAACAATTAATAAAAAGTAATCTAAAGTATTATATCGTTAGATTTTTTATAATAAAAAGTCTGAAACTGTTGCTAATCTTATTAAACTTTTCTCAGAACCGAATTACTCTTCTGAAAATAAGAGTTCCAGTGAGAATAGAATATGACCTTTCAAACTATTAAAGAAAATTGAAATGTTTACAGTTGAAAGTAAACAAGTGTTGGAAATTTCATTGCCTTCAAAGTTATTTTTAATCCACTGACTTCTAACTTTCATTTATTGTTTTATAACAAATTTCACAATAATACGATTTTATTTAAGAAAATTAATAAATAGGGAAAAAAGTAATACATATTTCGGTGATTTTGTGAATATATTTCAAAGCACATTTTTTATACACTTTTCAATATTCTCTGATATTTTTGTAATCTATATTAAGTAGACAATATATATGATATTGGATATTAAGCTCAGGCTACTGACAATATCTACAGATAGTGAATAGTGGAATGATCTTGAGATATGGGAATTAATTTGAATAACAAATATGCAGTGACTGACCAAGGGTACTGTAGCTCATTTATTGAAAACATAGAAGGAAAATCATTTTAAAAGTCACTAATCAGACAAAATTCTATCTGACAAATAACCATCATCTTCATCCTCGTGGGCAACTCCATAAGAAAATCTCTCTTATAATGTTTTATAGACCATAATCAATTGCAGATTATGGATAAACTAGCAAATAATACTTACATCATTTATTACCACATCTGAAAATTTCATTAGATGATGTATTCTATTTACTAAAATTAGACACTATAAAAATTAGTTATTTTTTTTAGTCAGTGTTACCTGATTATTAGTGTTAATCCTCATTAACATGATAGTCTGTAAGAAAACTTATAAACAATCAGTATTTTATATTATCATGACTTTAAGAAATGAAATAAAAAGAAGTTATAAAATATTTGTCTTAACAACTAATAAAGTCATAAATATTTTGAATATGGAGCTTGACTAAATATTGTTTTGAATATGAATCTTGATTAGCTCCTTATTTCGTAACAAGAAAATGATTTCACTATGCTCAACAACAAAAATATTCTTTTATTAAGTTGTAATGTTCATTTTCTAGTCTCAAATTGCTTATAGGTAAGAAAATAGATTAAGGGATATGCCAACATTTCAAAAACAAATTTGCAAACAATCAGAATTCATCATGAGATTAGTTTTAGAAGACTCATCATCATCTTCAACCATTATCATTCCACTGCAGGATGAAGGTCTCTCCAAGTTCAATCCATCTTCTCTGATCTTTAGCTTCTCTTCTCCACATCACCCCTGCACACTTTCTTATTTCATCCATCCATCTCACATGTGGTCTCTTTCTGGGTCTTTTACAATCTCTTGGAACCCAGTTTAAGATTTCAATTGTCCATCTACTATCATCTCTTCTAGCAACTCCACTTCAATCTTTTAATTTTTTCAATGAGTCAGTAACACCTGTTTGTTCTCTTACCCATACATTGCATTTTCGATCTCTTCTTATTACTCCCAACATGCATCTCTCCATACTTCTCTGAGTGGTCTGAAGTCTCTGTATTGCTCTTCTATTAAGAATCCAAGTCTCAGATCCATAACTAAGAACTACCAAAAACTATTTTCTATTTCAATAAAATATAGACTCTTAAAAAATGAAGCTAAATCTGGCTATTTCAATAGCACTTTTAAACGTTTCAACTTTATTATGGATCATATCTATTCAAATTATATAACTGCATAATGTGAGGCAATCTCAGAGATCATGAACAAAGCATTCCGATATGCTAATCATTGTTATCACAAGATTGCCAGCAAATACATCAGTCAATACAGACAGCATCACAAATATATACTCAACACTAAAATTCCAATAGCATGCTTATTAGAAAAAAGTTAAGATAGTTAAAAAAATTTAAAGCAAAATGTGTTTATCTTTAAGTATGTTAATAGCTATAATAAGTATTGATTCTTCACTGTGCACAGCATATAAAAATCACAGTATTTCCAATTATGCAATTAAAACTTATTTTTTTATACAAGTGGAAACCGAAAAAAGTTGGAAGCAACTTCTAATGTTGGATACTATTATATCACCAGAGAATAAAAAAAATCATATGGTCAAAAGGAATAAGGTCCATAACACATTTAATGAAGAAATTTACTTTATCCATAGATTGTATTGATTTGCAACTAAATACAATATTTGAAAGCAAAATATTTATAATTCTATGTTAAAAGTTCATTTTTTAAATAAATGATATCAGAAAAAAAATATGATGGCAGCTTCTGTTGTCAGGATACTATTATATCAACTTAAATAAAGTAGCAAAACCATATGATGAAAAAGTTTAATATCTGTACCTCTTTTGAAAAAATTTCATTTAGTTGTAAATTGTGTGAATAAGTACTGTTTTGTTACTGTATATGATGTCCAAAAGCAATACAGTTCTACTCCAAAAATTCATTTTCAAAACTTAAGAAAGCGGCTAAAATAAATGATCATTGTTTTAATATCAAACATGATTGCATTTGGCGACTTGATATGTTAAAAAACATATTAAAGAATATTATAGTCATAACATATTTTTTATGAAAGTTTAATTCGTTGGGTGAATAGTATATATTGATTCATAACTATGTATGATATCCTAAAGCAAAAGAATTTCCTATTCAAATGAAAAGAGAAAAAAATATTATATTTTTAATTAATGTCCGGAACAGCAGCAAAACTTTGTTTTTTTTACGAAGTTGGTGAATTTTAAAAAAAGCATTATATACACAATATAAAAGCAAAAGTTTGTGATCCCATGCTAAATACTTATTTCCAATATGTCCCCAAAAACAATGCCAGTGAAGTAATTGGTTTTATGTTATACTGCAGTTTGGGAAACCACAGTCAAAAAAAAAAAAAACTTTTATTATGAATTTTGTGGCACTTAGCAATGCAAAATGTCTTACAGCAGATTGAAGCATTTTATTCTTTTTTTTAATTTTTAAGCAATAATAAGTTACATTTAAACTACCACTAATACAAATAATTTTTAATTTTTTTATTTTTATTTTACAATTATAGTTATGTATTTGAGTCATTTCATTTATTTTCATAAATTTTTTGAAATATCTTGAATCACTACTTTCAGAATAACGATCTGCAACATGTATATAGCTTTTTTATTATTAACCTGAATATCCATATGACTAAAGTATTGTACATATAGTTTAGTGTTAAAATCATTTTATAGCAGTAATAGTTTCAATCAAGTATAATTAATATGTGTATTTGTATGTATATTTATCTAGAGGCATATACATAGGTATACATATATACATGATGATAAGTTGATAATAAAACTACTTTCAATTTAAGAGAAAGACCTAAGGAAATAAATTTAAAATTTATAAAATTGAAGCTGACCAGCCTATATTATTTTATTTTCTATTATTAACTTCTTTGTATTTTTGATATATTTTGACATTAATGAACTTTGACTGTTATATTTACACATTAATATTTGAAAAGAGGAACTTAATAGGATTTCAGAATATATATATATAAAAAAACAATAGATAGGAATTGCCTCCTTGTAAAATTAAGTTTATGATCTCTCATCAAAGTTAATTAAATCAACTTTATAAAAAAAAAAAAAAAGTATATTGACTTTTTTTTTTTTTGCCTTGGTTATAAAAAAAATTTAATAAATTGTTTTAAATTTTTTATAGTTTTATTATATTATAAATATATGTATACTAAGATCTCTGCCCAAAGATAAATAAAGTAACTATATATAAGATAGAATCATCATTGATAGGTTTGTCATTGTTTGCCATGCTCTTAGTATATTTTTAAAGTTGCAAGATTTTTTAAAATTCCTTATTATAAATTTATATATATATAATTGTTTTTATTTATAATATACTAACCTAATAGTATCTTTCAGTTAGTGTATACGAGGTTTTATTATTTTATTTTTATGATTCTACTGCATTTTTAAGTAATAAATTCACTAGCGATCTCACTGACCTATAAAGACAGTGTTAGTACTCAACTATTATTTATCTACCATATGGATGATTTGTTCAGACTAAGTAATCATATCAACCTGATTAAATTATTGTTATATTTAATTGCTTGTGACATTTACAGGATCTTTGTGATGGTAGGTGACTTCGACATTCCTAAGTTTATAAATAATAAACATACTCATCTTGATTCTATGTCATTAAGGTTACTATCTGCTATTAATATGCTGAATCTTACACAAAGTAATGATATCTGTAATAATTATGGGATTACTCTAGATTTAGTTTTTAATAATTTTCCATCTAACTTAAAATGCACTAAGTGTAATCAGCCTCTTGTTAAAGATGTTTTTTCATCCATCTTTGAATGTTGATTGCATATTTCACTATAGGAATGTAAAAAACATTTATAATTTTAAAAGGTGTTATTCCAAAGTTAATTATTTGGGTTTGTATAAGGCATTACAGCATGATAGTTGGGCGTGTGTGTATAATTGCAGTAATGTGGAAGCTGCTGCTGTTAATTTTCAGAACAGGCTTACAGAACATATAAATAAATTTATACCTAGTTTTAAAGTTCATACTAAATATCCAGTTTGGTTTTCTAGGGTTCTTATTAAAGGAATTAAGGGCAAACTAAAATTTTATAAAGATTTTAAAATTACTGGCTCTTTATTTGACTAGCATAATTTTAGGATATATAGGTCATTTACAAAGATAATTAAAAAAAAAAAGTATTTTCAGGATTATTTAAAGAGATCTAAAAGTAATTTGGTAAGGAATCCAAAAGATTTTTGGGGATGTATATTAAATTCCTTATACCAAAAAGAAATACCTTACAAAATGAAAATATAGGAATAGTAGCAAATGACTTCTCATCTTTATTCAATTTAAATTTGGAAGATGGTACTTATAGTAATAGTAATGATAATTTTAGTTATGAGACATTAATTAATGTTAATAATGAAACTTTAAATTTTAATCAGATATCTATAGAGTCAATTCTTTCATCTATTGCACAACTTAGAAATAAAAGAAGTGTAGGGATGGAGAATATACCATCATTTATTTACGAGGATTGTGAACAATTATTGGTCCCTATATTGAAGCATTTATTTGATTTATCTGTGAAGACTAATACTTATCCTTCTTTATGGAAAGAAACAAAAGTGATACCAATACACAAGAGGGAATCTAAAAGGAAGATTGATAATTATAGACCTATATCCCTACTTTGTATTACAGTCAAAATCTTTGATAAATGTCTCCTTAAGCATTTATCTAATAATCTTTCCAAATGGCTTCCTAATTATCAGCATGGATTTATATCAGGAAAATCAATAAATACAAATTTAATTGCAATAAATGATATAATAGCACAAAATTTTGATCAGCAAAAACAATTAGATGTTATATATGTGGATTTAAGTAAAGCCTTAGATAGAGTGAGTCATGGGGATTTGTTATTAAAGTTAGATGCATGTGGATTATCTAAAAATTTGATTGAACTTTTTAAATATTATGTATTGAATAGGCCTCATTATATTTTCTTTAATAATGAATGGTCAAATTGTGTATTTATCCTAGTTGTGGAGTGCCACAAGGTAGTGTATTAAGTCCTTATTTATTTATTTTTTCCCATATGTCATAGCATCGGCCCGGAGGCAAACCTGCAACCATCTGCAACCAAGGCAGTTGCGCTGACCTCTCGACTAACAACGCTTGACAAGTTCTTATTTATTTGCAATAATTACTTCAGATTTGCATTGTTTTATAAATAGTAAGAATATTCTTTGCTATGCTGATGATATTAAAATATTTAAAACGATTTATGGTTCATCAGATCATTTGGAATTGCAAAATATGTTACAATGTTTACATAGATGGGTATTAAAAATGGTATGATTATAAATGCTACAAATGTAACATTGTAATATTTACTAGGAAATCTGGTAAAAGTTTATATAATTATGCATTAAATAATAAGAATATTCCCTGAGATATTAGTCATTGGATTTGGGAATAATTTTCTCTGCTAATGGATCATTTACAGAACATGTTTCATATAGTATAACAAAAGCGTATAAAGTATTATGTCCTATTCTGAGGATAAGTAATAATTTTAATTTAAATACTATATTGAGGTTATTTACAATGTTAGTGATTCCAGTACTTCATTATGGATATGTTATATGGAATGCAGAGGCAATTTCACATATTAATATGATTCAAAATGTTGAACATAAATTTCGAAAATTAATACTGCTTAAAAAGAAATCAGGAAATTCAAGTAATAAATTGTTCAATCATAGACTTGTTAGTGACATGTTAATATTGCAAAAGATAGTGAAAGGGGAAATAGATGTTTCTGAGTTGGAGACAAAGATACAATATAGAATCCCCAAGCTGAATAGTAAAAATACTGAACTATTTTATATACCCCATTTTCATTCAGACTGTTTGAAAAGATCTACACTGGTTAGATTGCCAGATTTTTATAATAAATATTTTTAAAATATTGACATTTTTCATCTGTCAAATAATAGCTTCAAAAAAGCAATTCAACAGTTACTGAGCTCTAATAGCGATCAAATATAAACTTTTTGGTCTTTGTTGGACTGTATATTTGCATGTTAATAACCATTGAATTGAATTGAATCATTAGTAGCAATGCTACTCCATATCTTCATCCATGATTGTAATATCATTTACATGTGTCATCAGCTTTATCATTAGAGTAGTACAATGGTCATTTAACTTTTATGATGCATTAAAATGATTAAAAGTTGTGTGAATGAATCTTTTATTATTAAATACATATGCATCTTAAGAACACATGTAAAATTGGAACTGGGAGATAGCAGGTACATGTATAAATATAACAAAGATATGTCATTATGCTTTACGAAGTATATGCAATTTTATAATGAACAACATTTCCAGTTTTTAAACCACTAAACATTCCATGATCACCATCTCTTATGCCAGCACATAACTTTTATTAAACAGGCAAAACTCTCCATACAGTAGTGCTACCCTGTGCCAACCAGAGTAATCAATGGATTCCAGAAGGCTTGTGCATAAAATCCCCATCCAGGTGCAGTGCTCTCAGATGCAAGGCTCCTCACTGACAAAGGCCACATATAGGTGCAGTGCTCTCAGATCCAAGGCTCCTCACTGATGAAGGCCACAAGCCAGAAACTAGTCTGGGGATATTGGATGAGTAGGCACTAGATGGGGATTTCATGCACAAGCATTCTGGCATCCATTGATTACTCTGGTTGGAACAGGGTGGCAATACTGTATAGAGAGTTTTGCCTGTTTAATTTCCAGTTTTTATTTGAGCTTAATGCATTTTTGATGCTGAGCAACATAATCATAGCTATTTTTACTAAGTCTTAAATTAGTAAGCTTAACTAAGAACTGAGTAGTCATTTATTATAAAACATGGTTACTTCGTAAAGCATATATATATATGCACAACTTTATTATATATAATTTAACATCTTAATATAAATATTACATATATATATTGTAACCGGTTGGGTTACATGGTACACCCATAATAATATAGGGTGTGTGCTTATATATATATGTAAAAGAAAGGAAAAGTAGAAATGAACATAGAATAAATTTTTGTAGATATTTTTCTATATTTTCTAAAATAAAATAATAATAAGTAAAGGGTTAAATAACTCTGGGTTTAAAATAAAAATTCATTATGAAATTAATATTTTTAAAAAGGTCTGAATAAATATAAATATTGTATTATTATTATTATTCTGATTGTGAAATGTAAAAACACAATACTTGTTTTTGAAATTTTTTTTAATTAATTAAAACATATGTTTTCAAAGGGATTAGAGAGATAAAAATAAAATTCTGTTTTTAATCAAGGTGTTGTCATAACACCTCAGATGATTTTATAAAAAGAGCTGATAAAAAATATCAGCCAGTCTGGATAGTGATTTTGAAAAGAACAGTTCTGCTTGCAGTTTTGTAAGAGTTGGTCAGAAGTGTTTTTAATATTTTAAGCAGTGACCAACTAGGCCAACTGCAAAGTTTGGATAATGATTTTGAAGAGAGCAGTATGTTGTTGGCTGTAGCAGAGAGTTGGCAGAATAACTACCATGAATTGATACAGCTGAAGGCAGGACATTAGATTTAGAAGCTACTAATATTTCCTTCTCAGGCATTTGAATTCACTTGGAGAAAATGACCCACTTCTTTGTGCTGTAATTCATAGCCTTAAACAGAGGATAGTTGCTTGTCTAAAATTTATTAAATCAAAACAGCTGCTTGTCTGGAACAATCCTAGACTGAAAGGAAGACCAACATTTTACATGGATTACATTTTTCCTGATTATGACAGTCACTAAAAACCAAACTCACGAAGAAAAATCTTCCAGCTTGCTGAAGAATTAATTAAAATATGCTGCATCAAATAAAGGCAGAGAAACATGGATAAACGTATATACAGCTGGTGGTGAGTAGCATTATATATGATAAGGAAGTTTTAAACAATTGCCTTAGCAAAATGACATTTTTATAACTGATAGAAATATATAAAACGATATTAGTTTAAAATCGTTTATTAAAAAAAAAAAAATGTTTAAAGTTATATTTATAATTTAGAAAAAAAAAACTACAAAGAAAGTTGTAATTAATAATCAAGAAAAAGATTTCCAAAAATCTTTTAGACTAGAAAAAAGAAAAACATTTTAAATCAATTAACTGTCAAAAATTTGATAGTTCTTATTTTAAAGAAAAAGATTATATTCAGCAAAGAGGATTAAATTGCAAAATAATCTTTAATAATTTTGTGATAAATACAAATGTTATGTATATAAATTAATGTTTCGCACATCTGTGCAAATTATATATACGTGTTTCAGTAAACCTAGTATGTAAAATGTATTTCATTTAACTGAAACTTCAATCATTTATTGTATTTTATATAATTTAAGATTTTGATAATTATTTTGTAACAAGTCAAATAGGTTATTTCACGCACACACATGTATATATGCGTATGTTGTCAATTATAACATATATGTAAATTTTAATCATTTTTTGTTCTTATTAAATATCAATTTAAATAGATTAATTGTATAATAGAAATTGCGCATCTGTGCACACATATATGTAAATCAATGTAAAAATTTGGATTTTGAATAGTAATTATGTAAATCACAAATGTAATAATTATTTTATGTTTAATTGAAATGTCTTCATCATGTATTATAAAATGCACATCTGTGTACGGATATATAAATGCGTTTATAGATACCCATTAAGAAATAATGCAATTAATGTGATAACTTGAATTTTGTAGTAATATTGTAAATTACAGTATAATGACTTTTATTATTGTATACTTTTCAACATCAAAACCATTATAAGACCATAATCAGTTATTTTTTTTGTTATTAATAAACTTGTATTTAATTGATAAAATTATTTTCATCATCTCTTGTTCACATACAGTAATAGAGCTTGTATTCTCTGAGCTAGATTCATGCATGGATAAATGGGGATGTATATTTAGTGCTTTGGGGCATCCAGAGATGATCAATCATCATCCTGGTTGGCACAAAAGAGGATACTCTTTAAAGCTCATGCACTATATTTTATTTTAGTTTAGTCTCGGTTAAAAAAAATTAAGTTTATAGTTGGCCAGTACATTAATGGTATTAAGTGGCCAGAACATTGATGATGATCTTTTGATCTCATGTCCTTCTTTAAACATATCTTATATATACTTTGTAAATTATTGATTTTGCATTGACTTTTTCTTTCAATCACCCACCCTATCCTGTTACAAATGGTTCCCAACATGGGGCTCGATGATGATCACATACTGGGGATCATCACTTCAAAATTATCAACTTGATCTCAAACCACACCTGAGAAAGAAAAAAATATGCATTTTATGCAAATTTAATTTAAAATTACTGTGAAATATGTGACAAGAGTATTGATGATGATTATAAAACAGTAATTTTCATGTATGTTTGGAGAGGTTCGTGTTTAGAGTTAAATAGAAAATCGATGACTTTGGAGGTTGGATTTGGTGTTTGATTGTTGAAGTTTGTTTAGCTGTATTTTTAGTTTTGATGATGGATGGAGATTTTTGTCATTGGCTTGAGGATGCAATGTGTTCATGCAGCTCTGAGGGTGTTGTATCTTCACTATTTGCTCCAACCTATTTTTTATATTTCATATTGTTTGTGATAGGGCAGGTAACATAGTTCTGCCATGATTCCAGCCTCTAAGTCTTCAAAGAAAAGGAGCAAGGCATAGTTTGTATTTCCCAGCCCATAAGCCTCAAAGGAAGCAGGGCATAGTTTTGTATTTTCCAGACCCTCCATGAAAGAGGGCCTTGCATTGATTTTGCATTATCTTTATCATGGGTTGTAGTAGCTTATAGTGTCTCATTTGAGGTAGCACTCTTGGTGTTCATGGTATATTGTGTACTTACAGTCCAATGGCTAAATTCTTTAGCTATCTCAAAATTTCAAATCACTATTCATTCTGTTAACTGTCAGATGTCTGTCAGATCTCTAAAAAAATTGACGAGTACATTGTTTTGGATATTAACTTTGTTTTGATTATATATGTAAATTATGTAAAATATTGTTAAAAAGGTGTTTCATTTCAATTTTCCTTTTCCATCAGACTGGGGCAATGTAACCGGTTGGGTTACAAGGTACACCCATAATAATATAGGGTGTGTGTATATATATATGTAAAAGAAAAGAAAAGTAGAAATGAATATAGAATAAATTTTTGTAGATATTTTTCTATATTTTCTAAAATAAAATAATAATAAGTAAGGGGTTAAATAACTCTGGGTTTAAAATAAAAATTCATTATGAAATTAATATTTTTAAAAAGGTCTGAATAAATATAAATATTGTATTATTATTGTTTTTCTGAAGGTTTGTGATGATGGTGTTCTAGCTGTATTTTTATATTGGACTATTTCCATCATCTAATATGTGTGTTGAATGTCTTTAGAAAAGTTTAATTTTTAGTTAAATATTCCAAATGCATTCAACTGTTAGTAATATCACAGCAAACAGGTTAGTATATGCACCAACTGTTAGTAATATCACAGCAAACAAATGTTAATAATATCACAGCAAACAGGTTAGTATATGCACTAACTGTTAGTAATATCACAGCAAACAGGTTAGTATACGCACAACGTTTTGAGAGGTATTTTTCTCCCCTCTTCTTCAGGTGTTGCTGGCCTGACCAGTGACAGTACTAGCATGGGATTCGAATCTGAGTCCTTAGATTCTTGATTATTGAAATTTAAGGTAACGCTCTAACCAACTGAGCATTATTCTGAATGTGAAATGTAAAAACACAATACTTGTTTTTGACATTTTTAATTAATTAAAACATATATGTTTTCAAAGGGATTAGAGAGAGAAAAATAAAATTCTGTTTTTAATCAAGGTGTTGTCATAACACCTCAGATGATTTTATAAAAAGAGCTGATAAAAAATATCAGCCAGTCTAGATAGTGATTTTGAAAAGAACAGTTCTGCTTGCAGTTTTGTAAGAGTTGGTCAGAAGAGTTTTTAATATTTTAAGCAATGACCAACTAGGCCAACTGCAAAGTTTGGATAATGATTTTGAAGAGAGCAGTATGTTGTTGGCTGTAGCAGAGAGTTGGCAGAATAGCTACCATGAATTTATACAGCTGAAGGCAGGACATTAGATTTAGAAGCTACTAATATTTCCTTCTCAGGAGTTTGAATTCACTTGGAGAAAATGACCCACTTCTTTGTGCTGTAATTCATAGCCTTAAACAGAGAGGATAGTTGCTTGTCTAAAATTTATTAAATCAAAACAGCTGTTTGTCTGGAACAATCCTAGACTGAAAGGAAGACCAACATTTTACATGGATTATATTTTTCCTGATTATGACAGTCACTAAAAACCAAACTCACCAAGAAAAACCTTCCAGCTTGCTGAAGAATTAATTAAAATATGCTGTGTCAGATAAAGGCAGAGAAACACGGATAAATGTATATACAGCTGGTGGTGAGTAGCATTATATATGATAAGGAAGTTTTAAACAATTTCCTTAGCAAAATGACATTTTTATAACTGATAGAAATATATAAAACGATATTAGTTTAAAATCATTTATTAAAGAAAAAAACTGTTTAAAGTTATATTTATAATTTAGAAAAAAAAACTACAAAGAAAGTTGTAATTAATAATCAAGAAAAAGATTTCCAAAAATCTTTTAGACTAGAAAAAGGAAAGACATTTTAAATCAATTAACTGTCAAAAATTTGATAGTTCTTATTTTAAAGAAAAAGATTATATTCAGCAAAGAGGATTAAATTGCGAAATAATCTTTAATAATTTTATTGTGATAAATACAAATGTTATGTATATAAATTAATGTTTTGCACGTCTGTGCAAATTATATATACGTGTTTCAGTAAACCTAGTATGTAAAATGTATTTCATTTAACTGAAACTTCAATCATTTATTGTATTTTATTTAATTTAAGATTTTGATAATTATTTTGTAACAAGTCAAATAGGTTATTTCACGCACACACATGTATATGTGCGTATGTTGTCAATTATAACATATATGTAAATTTTAATCATTTTTGTTCTTATTAAATATCAATTTAAATAGATTAATTATATAATAGAAATTGTGCGTCTGTGTGCACATATATGTAAATCAATGTAAAAATTTGGATTTTGAATAGTAATTATGTAAATCACAAATGTAATAATTTTATGTTTAATTGAAATGTCTTCATCATGTATTATAAAACGCACATCTGTGTACGGATATATAAATGCATTTATAGATACCCATTAAGAAATAATGCAATTAATGTGATAATTTGAATTTTGTAGTAATATTGTAAATTACAGTATAATGACTTTTATTATTGTATACTTTTCAAAATCAGAACCTTTTCTTATTAATAAACTTGTATTTAATTGTTAAAATTGTTTTCATCATCTCTTGTTCACATACAGTAATAGAGCTTGTGTTCTCTGGGCTAGATTCGTGCACGGATAAATGGGGATGTATATTTAGTGCTTTGGGGCATCCAGAGATGATCAATCATCATCCTGGTGGGCGCAAAAGAGGATACTCTTTTAAGCCCACACACTATATTTTATTTTAGTTTAGTCTTGTTAAAAAAATTTAAGTTTATAGTTGGCCAGTACATTAATGGTATTAAGTGGCCAGAATATTGATGATGATCAGCATGTTTTAAATGTCCCAGCATTATTGTTTTGATTTCTGATTATTGTGTATTTTAATGGATGGGCACTAAGCTGGTGCATCCAAGTTATGTTTATATAATTGCCCAAGCTGGCAAAGGCTCAATTGTTAGCCTGGTCTAAAGAAGACCTATTTTCAATCCAGTCACAAGATTAACTGTTGATTTATTGTACTGATTTGTTTGTTCCCATCAATGATGATGATGGATGGTTATTTCTCTTGAGTATTTACTTATACTGATATTTACTTTATAATGCTGGTTGAATTTATAATTATATTTTAGTTAATCTTCTGAGTTAGCTGGCTGATCTCATTGATCTGTCAATGATCTCAGATCTTTTAATCTCATGTCCTTCTATAAACGTATCTTATATATACTTTGTAAATTATTGATTTTGCACTGACTTTTTCTTTCGATCACCCACCCCATCCTGTTACAATATATATATTTATATTGAGCAAGGGAACCAAGTTATACATCGCAAAACCAGTTTGGGGATAGGAATAATTCTAGATAGAGATTTTAAATGCTTCCTCTTGCAGCATTTATCGAAAAGCTTGTTTAGAGCTATTAGAATGCTCATTATATATATATATATATTGAAGTACATCAGCACAATCTAGTCAAATAATTTAAGCAAATAGGTAGTTTATAATAGGGTAAGATTAATAAAGGAAAATAATTTAAATAGAAATACAATTACCATATCATGAAAATAAATTAAGCTTATACCGATGTGCAAGTGGGTCATGTGTATTAATTGCTCATGTGGGCAACCACAATTCATTTTAATCATTACATTTAAAGTAAAGGCATTAAAATATTTTAAATGAAGTGGATTTCGAACCCTGGTATGGCTCATGATTATTCATCATTTATAATTATGCAGATTAAAATTAATACAAGTATTAGCAGCAAAATGCTTAGACAAGGTTAGTGCATATATGAAAATTCTCACATATACATAAACATCAAGTTGTGGAATTAATCAAACCATTAATTGAGCTGCATGCAAATTTATAATTAAATCAAGAAAGATTTAAATAAAAGCACAATATCGCAGCATATAATGAAAAATAAAAGAAAGTTAGAAAAGAATCATTATAGTGAACTTTATTATTAGATTATACATAGTATATAAAGTTCACATCTCTAACAAATTGTAAATTTCAATGTTAGGTTTAAAATATTCATTTTAATGCCATATAAATTTGTACAATTAACTTTCTTGATTTATTTTTTATTTAATTTTTCTATTTTGATCTTAATTTTATTCTTGTTACTTTTTTTCTCTTTCTGAATGATTACTCTATCATATTTTTATCTTTTATCATCTCTTCTCAAATGTGTTTTTCATTCATTTTAAAAAATTTTTTTTACTTAATTGTAAATAAATATTTCCTTTCAACCTTTTCTATAATATCATTTCATTCTTCATAAATTCAATATTTCTCATTATTCTTCCTAAGTTGTTATTAAATTTTTCAATTTTATGTTACTTATTTCCCATTCATCTTTAATAATCTTTTTATAAAGTTCTCTATCTAATCTTTTATATGCACTCAATTATATGAATACAAAATTAGGAACATGACCACATTTTTAATTCTTTTCTTTTTTTTCCAAAGTTCTTTTTACTTACTAAACATAATCAATAATATATTTCAAATTCTGCCTAGACTCTATAAACTCATTAATTATTTTTTCTTTCTCACATTCATTAATATATCCAATCAATATTTTAGATATTTTTCTTGATTCCTCTACATCTCTGTGTAAACATTCCCAAACACTATCATTTTATTCTGATATCTTTCTTACTTTCAGTAACTAAATACATTATTCCATTCAAACATTTCTCCTTATCCATTTTTTATCTTATATATATATATGTTTTAATTTTATATTTATATATATATATGTTTTAATTTTAATTTTTTTTTCTTTTATAATTGCTTTTATTATTCATTCTTTTCTTTTTTTCATTATTAAATCTATTTTCCCATTTTTAAAATATTGGATCTTCAAATGAATCTTTGCTATTATTATGATATCTGGCCTTTTCCTGTAAAAATTTATTGACTTTTTTCTGTCATAAATACCCTTGCATATTTATGGATCTAATTATTTCATCAATATTTCTAACTTTTCTTTTAAACAGTCTTGTTACAACTATTTCTCAACATTATCTTCAAATTATTTTTTTTTTATTATTATTCTATCCTGATTATCAAGATATTTTCTTTTTACATCCAATATTCTCTTTTTATATATGTGTGTGTGCATTACTCTTTCCTCTTATATTGAATTTAAGAATATATATGCAAGTCAAATTACTTAATATTTTATCATCTTTTCATCAGTTTATTTTTAAATAACAAGAGAAAGTCTCCATTACTTTTTTTCATCTAAATATTTTATGCTCATATTAATTTCACAAAACTTATTTAAATTTATCCCACAATCTAACCTTGATAGTAATACTTTACCCTTACCTTACTATGTTTTAGATTTAAAATCAATTTTGAAAAAATATTAGCTTCTTTGGCATTTTTTTGCATAATATTAGATAGTCCAGTAAAATATTATTTTTGTCCATTTGACATAAATCTTTAACAAATCTAGTAATTATGCCCTTACTTTTTTTTTCTATTTGTTTATCAGTTATAAATATATATTCTCTAATTAATGAATCTCAATATTATAATCTTTTTACCTCTATTTACAACTTTTTTTTTTTCTAAACTATCTTTATCATCTTATCTATTAGCCAAGTTTGGATAACTTTTAATTTTGTTATTAACAGCCATTATTACATTGCTCAATTTTCTTCTTTATTTACAATTATTCTGCATTAATTATTCAAAATAAAAGCCATAGATCACATGACCCTACTCTCTTAATCTTGTAAGTTATAAACAATGAAGATTGCCAATTCCTCAACAAGCTTTGTGATAAATGCTTAGCTAGAGAAAGCATTTAAAATATCTGTCAGGACCCCCTCCCAAACCTCTGACCATGGTTTCGTGCTCTGGCACTCCTCTCAGAGAGGTGCTAGGATAGGTTCAGACACTAGATCTAAAAATACCAACCCAAAGCCAGCATTTAACTAAAAGTTATCTATTGAGTGGAAAATCTGAAATTTTCAGACACCTATATGTCTTCAAACTCAGCTATCCAACTCAAATGGCTATATGGGGCATTAATTGTTTTGTTTTTTTCTGCTAAATTTTTCTCATTCACCTTATTCTCTTAGGCTTTAATGTATATTTTTTGAAATTTATTTTCAAGTTATTTAGCTTTTTATCATGTACCTTTTTTTTTTTCTTAAAAATTGTAATTACCTGATTTAGCAATTCCAATGTAATTCATCACTTTAACTATAACAACTATGGTTCAATACATTAACTATTCACCTTGTTATATTTTTTTCTTTTAAAGACTTTGTGTGATTTGTCATGACTAACAAATCTCTAATTAATTCTTCTTCAAAAATTTCTCATTTAATCCCTCCAATATCATATTAGATATAATCTCTATATTTTTATCTTAATACCATAAAAGCCTTCATATCTTTTTTTCAACTTTTCAAAAATATTTAGTATATTACCTGCAGATTCAAAAGCTTGTTATGTTACCATTTGTTATAATCTAGTATTTTATACGAAGCAGTATTACATCCTAACATATTTTTTCTGTCTTTCCTTAAATTAATAAACTATGAGTAAAGGAATCTTGATTTGTTCCAAAAAAAGCATGATGAATACATTTATGCTGAACAGAGGCTAAATTATCAAAGGACTAATTTCAGCAATATTTAACAGGGATTATATTACAATAAAGCTTTTATATATGATATATAATATATTCCAAAATAAATTTTTAATTTTGGTGAGAAAAAATGAAAATTATTCTTCATATTTTAAAATGTTAAATCATTACATAACTTTGCTTGGTTATATATATATATTGTGCCCTTATCTATAGGTCATAATAAGGTAGAAGGTCAATTACTAAAAAATTTTAAATTTTAAGTTATATTTGTATGATATATAAATAATAGTAGGATAATTAGATTTTATAGTACAATTTAAAGCTGAAAATACCTGGTATATAAAAGTGTAATAGATTATTTTAAGAGAAAACAGTTAAATAAAGCTTAAATATATCATTGCTTATGGTTGTAAAAGCTGGCCATATAAAATAATACAGCTATAAATAGTTTAAAAGTATATTAATAATTTGAGTATAATATTTTAAAGCTAATAAAATTAAATAAATGCTAGATGTAGTGTTATAATTATATTTAATAGTCAAATTTAATAGAGTATATTTTAAGATAAACTTTGGGATGGTGAGAATTATATTTAGTTCTACAAGTTTAAATTATTTTCCAAATTTTTTATAAAATATATCAGTTTTGGGTAATTTAGACTGAGACGTAAATAAAAAATCATCTGATAAAGTTAGTAATCACGTGACTGTATATTATATACCTTCACACACACACTTGTTAGAATAATAATAAAGTTTGTGAAGAATGAAACTAAATGTGATTGCCATCGATCCTTAAAGTAAAAGTTGAAATATTAAATATTATTTTAATATTTGTTTTAAAGTTTAAATGATTTTGATAAAATTATAATTGAGTTAAAAATACTAGTCTAAATAATATTTCCAGACATTACGTCATCAATTCTTTATTTTTAAAAGTCCAATCTGTTATAAAACTAAAATGTGTAAATTTGTTCGCACTAAAATAAAATCATTAACCAATCAATGGAGGTAATTTAGCAGACAAAAGATAAGAATTAGACGGAGCGGGAGGAGAAAGTAATGTGTAAGTGAAAGAGAAGGTAACACATTTTTTTTAGCTGATAACACCGTAGCTAGAAAAGTGATATAAATTTAAAATTTCGTATTTATTTTAAAAGTTCTTTTTTAACATATAATATTTTGACTGCCTCTACATGGATTGCTAATTTTAAAAGTTATCTTACCAGGAAATTTTATTCAAGTTTAACCAAAACCTTACAGTAAAATGGAAGTACAAGGAAAAATACCTAAAAATATTGCTAAGGGAAAAATATTTGGAAAGTGCCGTAATACAGCTTTATTTATGCTCAACCAGAAACTTGTTATTATAACTCAGAGAAATATAATTGGGACGCTATATGAAAACTTAAAAGAGAAGTTACTTGCCGTCAGGAAAAAATTATGACGCACCAATTTTATAAGGCTACTTTGAAGTTATTTTATTCTTCTCTATGGAAAAATTTAATATGCGTTTTTATTATAAAGAAAAATTATGTAAAAGTATAATGAAGAAAGAATGTTTATCTTTTAAAATGAAACATTCTAAAAATATAGTACCAGAATTTTAAAATAAAGGAAAAGTTATAAAATAATATGAAAGAGTTATTGTGTTATATACCAAAAGGAACCGAAGAAAAAACTTTATCTAAGAAGAATTAAAATATTACAAAGTATTCATTGGAGGAAATGCTTGATTTGAAAAATATAAAATTAAATTACTTAATGAAATTGGATCCATGGAAACAGAAAATTTTATTGAAGATTTAAATAAAAAGTACCTAGAAGATGCATCGTAAAAGTCGCGCGGGAAAATATTAGCAGACAATATTAGAAGAGAGTATGTAGACGTTTTTCTTTACAGGATTAACTAATATCAGAATTAATAATTATATTCAATATTATGAAAACCAAGGATTGTCATCTATGAATATTTCTTAAACAGAGCAATAATTGTTTTGCCTTAAAAATAGAACATTAAGTGATTGGAAAAGAAATAATATACATTTTTTTTTTAGCTTTAATATGAATGGTTCAAGAAAGTTTTATGAAGAAGTACCGTAAATATAATTTAAATATTTTTTTTTTTGCTAATTTATTTTAAATGTAAAATGCTATGTGAGATTAGGGAAAACATATAAACATAAATTTAGTAATAATGAGATTTAAATATAATAGCTTAATAGAATTATAGAAATATTGTTTTAAAAATAAAGTGTATGTATGGAAGTTTATATCTACAAGAATCAATGGGATGGTGAAGCCTTCAGAACGCGATCGAGAAGATAAAGATCGTTTGGTAATTTTGATATTTATTTATAATGCATAATGTATTTTTTTTTTTAGATCGTCTATTGATTAAGAATGATGTGTGAAAGTTTAAATTATATGTACACATTTTATACAACATTTTAAAACATATTATGAGATAGGAGTAATTCTGAATATGCATGCAATAAGTTATTTAAAGTGTATTAATAATATAATTCGACAGAACAATTGTGTGATTCTTTTGAACTTTCATGTTGTAAAGTATTCAGATATTTTAAAATAGTTTGTATATGATAAAATATACGAGGAAAGTAGTAAAAGATTTTCTTAAAGAACAGTGGAATAGTTTTGAAATAAATGAATTTTATTATTGTTAGAAATGCAGATAGATATTTGTCGATGTACCGTATAGAAAAATCTTGAGAAATAAGATCGGATAGTGACTTGGTAGTACTAGTGTAGAGGAAACCAAGATGATGTTTTTTGTTAAGAAATAGGAAAAATAAAGTATTTGGATCATAGTTAGTTTGTGTGATTTCAGTATAGCTAACTAAGCCCTATGACTGAACACATATAGTTTGGACAGTGTTTTTGTATATCTTTAAACTTTTTTTGATGTTATAATAAAGCTGAAGAAATAGCTTTAGCATCACTCCTATAATAGAGGTTGGTAGACAGGTAAAGGTCACTCCTCTATAGTGTCTTTTAATTCACTGTGCCATGATTGTCAAGATTTATGATGAGTAATATTCTAGTTATATTTTGATCCTGTGCATCTATCTTCGCTATCCTTATTTCGTGAATCTGCATCGTCAGAGAGATATTTTTCAAAGAAATAATGAATAAAATAGAATTGAAGATATGTTATCATTTATGTAAGAATAGTTTATTTACTGGAATGTATAGAATTGTGTAACTTTAAAATTGAAAGTCCAAAATATCATAAAGAGAGAAAGAATCATATAATACAGTTTAAAATTAATTCGGAAATGAATATAAGATTTTTTAAAAAGAGAAATCTAAACAAAGTTTTTTTTTTTTTTTTTTTTTTAAGTGATAATAAAATTTGAATGTTTTTTTAAATAATATTTAGAAAATAAATATTGCATATTTATTAAGAAAATAATTCAATAATGTGTAATAAACATATATTTGTGCATGGTATATTAATAGTTGTAATTATATCATCCGAAGTAAAGCTTAATGAGTATATTAGGATTAATAAACATCGGATAATGAACAATAAAACTTAATACCGAATGTAGAAAAATGTTTTTTGAATTTGTAGGATTCCATACAACCAATATGAAACTAGAATTTTATTGTTTTGTAGAAGTTTACTACGAATGTAATTTTGTAAAAGTATAATTTTAATAATAGTAGGGATACAAAGTATTAATGATAATCATATAAGAAATACATTTTGTAACAAGCTAACCATATTAAGAAATCCAATAATAATAATACTGTATTTTCTTAAGCATTTAAAAGATAAGAGTTAACTAGAAAAAATAAATAGAAGTTTGATTTTCATTTCATTTTATAAACTAGTAAAATAAGTTATGATAGGAGAGTAAGGATATCCAATGTACATAATGTAAAATATTGTTATTTGTTTATGTTATTAATAAACTTTGTTGTAAATTTATTTTAAAGTTTTGTGTCCTCGTTGTTATTTCTCCACATGGATGCATGATATCACGATACATTTATAATTGAAACAGACCTATAGTTTTTGCACAAAAATGGTAAACATAAAAGTGTTATAATAATTTTGAAAATTTATTGGTATGTTAAAATTAAGAGATCATAATTTCATATTATTTATTGGTCATAAGTCGGTTGCCACAATATTACATTAAAATATATGCTAATGTTGCCACACGTATTCTGTTGTCAGATTATTAAAATACTATCACGTACGTATTTATTTATTTCATTTAGGAAGAAATAAGATTATATTATACTATTGTTGTTATTATTATTATTTATTATTGTTAGTTGTTGTGTAGTAGATTATGACATAAAATTCCCTTTTCATATTTTACTACCGTAATTTTAAATCAGTTAGAATACAATTTATGAACCTGAGATATTATTTTATTTTATTTTCTTCATTTTATTTAACGGAGCTAGATTCTTATTACAAAGAATATTAAGACATGATTATTATTTTAATCGTAGTGAATAGAGCTTAGAAAGTCGTAAGAATACTATGAGCTAGTTATTTGGTATAGTAAAAAGGGAGTATAGTGTTCTTATGCCATTGAGGTAGTATCGTGTGGATAATATCTCAATGTAGTCTATCTCGTTCCCCGTGTCGTCACTCCATGTCTCATGAAAATAGTAAATATTTGTTAATTCATTTAAAAAAAAATAACCGTATTTGTATTTTAAAAATTAGAGCTAGTAATCATTTTAATTAATGCTGAATATTTCATTTATTTATTTGTTAACTGAGCTAGAACCCGGAATATATTCGTAAATTTTAAACATAATATATAATTTTGGAGGACGAGCGGTGGGAGAGGTCAGAATATACAGTATTTGAAATACAGGCATTTGTCATATACCTGGAGCTTAATTGTAAATATAGAGGATTTGAATACAGACTTTAAAGCATTCTTCAACTATCCACACTATCTCTTACCACTGATGCGCATGACCACACACAAGTAGTAAAGATAAATAATCACCAGTATATATATTTTCTGCTGAACCAAAACTCATCAGTTGGTCCAGATCATCATCTCCCACATATATATATAATCATTGCTCAGTTTATATTAAGATAGCAAATCTTCACACTTTAATGGACAGATCATTAAAGTATGAAGATTTGCTATCTTAATATAAACTGAGCACTGATTATATACATATGTGTGGGAGATGATGATCTAGACCAACTGATAAGTGCTGGTTCGGCACAAAATATGTATATTTGTGATTATTTATCTTACTACTTGTATGTGGTCATGAGTATCAGTAGTATGAGATAGTGTGGATAGTTGAAGGGTGATTGAAAGTCTATGTTCAAATCCCCTATATTTATATAAATACAGTAATCAAAAAAATATATCTTAGTCTATTCTTTACCAATTATTTCTAAATATAATAAAAAAAGATATTCTTAGTTACATCTTAAATTTATAGATTGACACATAATATGGTTAAAATATAATTAAAGATATGATTAAACAAACCCAAAAGTGAATCTTACATTGAAAAAATATTAATAATAACAATTTATAAATTTAAAAACATTCACAAAATTAACTTTAATGCTTCCCTGAACACTCTCCCATCCCCCACTTTTAATTTCAATTGAAACAAATATTATCATTCTTTTTCTTATATAATTTTATTTTTAGAATTCATATAGTCAAATTTGAATTCACACTGGAAAAAGTGATTATTTTCTTGAATGAATCTAACCAACAATATCTTTTTTATTTGATTTCCAAATAACTAGCAATTATTATTTGTATGTGATAATATTCTCCAGGATTTTCACTTTGATAAACTAAAGCAGCTCATATTTTTTGATTAATATATATATAGTTGAAAAAAAATTATAGAATCATTTAGTATTTTAAAATAGGAAAAAGGCAGTTTTTAATTCTTCTTATTAAAATTAAATATTTATCTTTAGTTGCATTGTTCTTTTTTTTTTAACTTTACATTTTAAATATAATCTTTTTTTCTGTGTTGAGTGTTGTTTTTTACGTAAATCGCATTTGTTTGTATTTTCAAATGGTGTACAATATTTACATTTTATTTAATTATGATAACTTCTTATTTCACATTTAAGCTATAATTAATGCTTTTTTTTTTTAATTTTAGAAGTTACATATGATATGTTATAATTATAAAATGTACTATGTTACTTGCTCACAAATATATAAACAATAATATTGAAAATGTCCATGACATTTTAAAATCATTTGCTTATTTTTTTGTGAAGTTACATATTATGAAAGGTTTTCATTTTTTAAAAGTTTGGTTTATAAAGTTTTTATTTTTGAAGTTACGATTTCTTTATCACACTTTACAAAAATATATCCTATGAAATTATCATCAAAGCGGATTTTTTGTATATTCTGCCATCAATAACATTATAAAAGTCTGAAAATATAAGCCTTCTTTCATTTCTAGCTATTTTGTTGATTTAATTCTTTTAAGTAAATGATAAAAATTAATGATTAGGAAAATGCATCAGATATCTATGTATTTTTTATTAATACATTTTGAAAAATAATTATAAAATTTACAGACTTAATATACACATGTATAAATTTATAAAATGCTGTTCATATCAAAATGTATCTTGGCGATCTTTTTTTTTTTTCTATGTCTTTAATTGTATGTTTAAAAGAACAAATATTTATTTTGTTTGAGATATATGTATATAACACTGGAGTCTTTATGATATTATTAATAGCAAATATATATATGTGTGTGTATGTTTAAAGGTAATAATAAGGATATATTTTGATAGCATAAAATTATATCAATAAGAAAGTTTCACTGAATACATATAAATGTAGTATGCAAACCATGTATATAGAAAAATAAAAAGTTGTAATCAATAACATAGTCTCAAGAGCTGCATAAGACAATTATGATAGGCAAATTAATGCAAGTATGAAAGAAACATAAATAAATAAATATAAATAAAATCAAAAATTACACGAATGCCTTAAGGCAGTGCATAATTTGCTAGGAATATTAAAGTAAGTCAAACCTATATGTAAGGTTTAGAAATTCCATTGATTAATGACTATCTTGGCCCAAAGGCCAATGAGGACTATAACAATATTTACAAGTTGATATAGGTAAATTAATTACACAGAATGGAACTAATGCAAAGTTTATGTATTAAATGCATAGGGGGTATGAAAGATCTACATAGTTAAAGTTTAAATTATTATTAGATGAAAGATGGGATATATTATTCATTCAGTGGATGGGAGAAAGTTCAAGTCTTAGGCCTAAGAATTACATGAATTAAGTCTCTAGCCTTATCTGGCTCCAGGTTTGGTCAGTTAGCCAAGGCTGGCAAGTTCATTTATCCTCATCTTTTACCTTGTAGAGGGACTTGAAAAATTGATTAACCATTGGAGTCATCACAGCCATGATCAAATATCATGCTACATCTGGCGGTCCAAATTGAGAAGTTAATGAAAGTGGCCAGTCTTATTGTTCCGAATTGACCCTTTTTAATTGTCATCTTAAGAGAAATGTTTGCTGGATCATTGCTATTTATCTGGTCTACTGCTATATTATGGAGGTAAGTCCACAAACTGCATTGATCCAGAATGTGGACAGTGGACTCCTCCTGTTTGTTACATAGGGGTTGTAACCCCTTTGGTAGTGGAGAAAGGCCGCAGTGGGGAGTGCTCCAAGGATAATTTTTATTAAAAAATCGACAAATTTTGGACTCAGTTTGATGAATTTTGTTAATTTGGAAAATCAAGAGATTCCTATAGGGAGTATATTAACGGATTTAGTTTTTCCAGGAAACATTAATTAATCCAGGAAACATTAATCGATAAACTTCCCAATATGATAATTTCCCCTGGAAAAGGGAACCTGATGACCGGAAATTTTGAATAATTACCATAACTTGCTTTTGTAACCAAATGCTTCTCCATCTAGGTGGAGGTCAATTGGTAGGCTCAACATTTTCCATGGGGAAGGGGCACTCCATATCGGGATTATCCTTAAAAATCTTGAATAGTACATTATGAGTTCATTGGAGATAAAAAAATCTTCAGTGAGTGTAGGCTAAGGCCATTAAGAAGCTTGGGATTTTATAATAGGTTGAGGCTGATAATGGAAGTCTTGCCTCCCCAGCAAAGTTTTCTGCATAAGGTTTAAATTTTTGGGATAAACTTGCCCATGGGGGGAAATTCTGCCAGATAATGTTATTTTGGACAATACTATAGCATTCAGTAGTGCTACCTTCCCCAACAAGGACAGGTAGATCTTAGATAGTGCGGTTACTATAGAATTGACCTTAGCTAATAAGGAAACTTCGAGTTCCCTCCTCATAGTGGGTGGGGGAGGAAGCTAGGGAGAAGTCAAGAAATTTCTGGGGGGGGGGCTTTAAACCTACCTGTTATTTGCTTGCCTGATAGAATCAACCACATGTCCAATTTTGCTCTGTTTACTCTGAGACCAAATTTATGAGAAAATTGGTCTAGGAGTTCCTCAAGCCTAGTGAACTCATCCCAAGATGAGAGGAACACCACATCATCCATGTAGGAAATATGATGAATGTTCTCCCTCAGCATAGGGGTGGCTATCCCAGGAAAGACAGCCTCAATTCTTAGCAGTAATGGGTTTACATAGGCTGTGAAGAGGAGTATACTTAGTGGTGAGCCCTGAGGGATGGAAATACAGGGCTGAAATCCTGGAGTCACTCTGCCATTGAGAGAGAAAAATACCTCCCGATTGTGAAGCAAGTTCTCTATCATCTGGAGGTATGCCGAAGGCACTTGGAGTTCCTCTAGCACACTAAGTCATATGTCAATCCTGACACAATCAAAGGCTCCAGCAAAGTCAAGTTGAACTGCAATCGGTTGGAACCTTCTCCTGTGAACATGATCTATGAGTAGGCAAAAATGGCTGACAGCATAGGCAGTTGAGCTCCCCTTCTTGGCAAATTGGTATGAGGACAATTGATTTATGACGATGTCTTGGATATCCTCTTTAATTAGGCCCCTCAATTATCTTCACTAGTAAGGGCAACATCAAGATGGGCTGGAGGTTGTCCAATCGATGTGGGACTTCCCACATTAATAAGGGGAACCATGGCAATGGGACATATTCCATCAATTTCCTGGCTGCCGTCAGCCAAAAGGTCAACCATTCCTTTGATAATTGGGATGGTAATGGCACAAAGGTGTATGAGTACAAACTTGGGAATGCCATGCAGGCCAGAATGAGTTCTATCTGGGAACGATCTTAATTTTAATAGGATCCTAGTTTCAGTGATTTTATGTGGAGTCGATTCCCTATTGATGAGAGTCCTACGTGAATTAAATACTCCCAGAGGCTGGAATTTTCTGTAATAAAAAGATACCATAATATAAAAGATTACAATTTGGCGAAAATTTACACTACAGAAATAGTATTCTTTATTTGATAATCTAAAGATTTCATAGATAGAAAAATATGTTAATTACAATTCTTTATTACTATAGGGAATTTGAACACAGACTTTCAACTCCCATCAGCTATCCATTCTATCTCATACAACCAATACACATGGCCATGCACATGTGAAAAAGATAAATGAATTGCAATATATGTATTTTGTGCTAAACCAGCATTCATCATCTTGTACATATATATAAATTATTATGTTTTTGGCTAATCCATGTGTTATTTTCCATTACATGCTGATATTTTGACAAACTAGCATCCACCATTGTCAGGGTTAACTTTTGAAAGAAAAATCATTAGATCTCAAACAGTAATGTGACTGAGTGCGAGATGAGAAATGAGATTCAACTTGAAGTAGTTCAGCATTCACAATATGAGAGGTTTCCACATAGCTGGAATACATTTTGCTTCATCATCCCTATTTAAACCAGTAGGTCTCTTTAATATTTCAATTGACTTTCTCATGGTTCTTAAATCATACTTTTCCAAATTAGCAAGTATTTTTTCATTGTCAAAGTCAGGTTTGTGACAAATTTCTAAAAAATTGGAACTAAAAACTGATGTCTTAATTTTTTGCTTAAAAGCATTTATATGTTCCTTAATTCTGACATTTATTCATCTATTAGACTGGCCTATATATCTGTTTGTATGGATGGATTTCCTGTAAACTGATATTGAAAAGGTTTCATCATATTTTCTTGTAATTAAAACATCTAGAAAAGAAAGTGATTTGTTATTTTTCACTTCCATTGTAAATTTAATATTAGGATGCCAATTATTTAAAAAAATGAGAAACCTTTTCAATGTCAGTTTACAAGAAATCCACCCATACAAACAGATATCTTAATTTTAATTCTCATCATCACCCTGCTCAAATATTTTCTGTAGCAAAAAATCTTTTGACTAAAGCTTATAGTTTGTCTGATAAAGATCATCTTGCTCAAGAAATAGAACTTCAAAAAATTATATTCTACTTTCTAATAATTATAATAGAAACATCATATGTAAGGCTTTACATAGCATTGATGCTAAATGGAAAAAAAAAGGATAGAATTGATAATTCATTTTATAATAGAGTGGTTTTGCCTTATATTAAATGAGTTACTGATAAGATCAGTAAAAAACTATATAATTTTAATATAAAGACAACTTTTTCTACTGGCAAGAAAATTGGTGATTTTTTATACAAATTTAAAGACAGAATATTTTTGGAACACCAGGGAGTTTATGAAATTCCATGTTTGCAGTGCTTAAGAAGCTATGTAGGCCAGTCTAATAGATGAATAAATGTCAGAATTAAGGAACATATAAATGCTTTCAATCAGAAAATTAAGACATCAGTTTTAACTTCCCATTTTTTAGAAATTGGTCACAAACCTGACTTTGACAATGCAAAAATACTTGCTAAATTTGGAAAAGTATGATTTAAGAACCATGAGAGAGTCAATTGAAATATTAAAGAGACAGACCAGTTTAAATAGGACTGATGAAGCACAACATATTCCAGGTATGTGGAAACCTCTCATTTTATCTCTGTCTTCTAATATTAACTTAAAATTAATAGGTGAAAAAACTGAAGAAAATAAACATTTTGATAAGCCTCATATTGTGAATGCTGAACTACTTCAAGTTGAATCTCATTTCTCATCTCGCACTCAGTCACATTACTGTTTGAGATCTAACAATTTTTCTTTCAAAAGTTAACCTTGACAATGGCGGATGCTAGTTCATCGAAATATCGGTATGTAATGGAAAATAACACACGGATTAGCCCAAAACATAATAATTTATCTATATCCTACAACCATGAAACATTAAATATAATCTATATAATCAATACACACATATATAATCAATGTTCAGTTTATATTAAGATAGAAATATTCAATCTTTAATGGATAGCTTTTGATCTACTCCACTCTCTAACTTTTCAACTATCCATTCCATTGAAAATCTGAAGATGAAATGTCTAAATTCCTTGTTAATATCAATATTATTGACATGCCCATGTTGACTTTACATCAATCTGACTCTCATGTATAGGAACTTGTCCATTTAAATTATGTGTACCAGTTGTACGAGATTGAATAGATAGCTGAATGGAGCTTGAAAGTCTTTATTCAAATCTCCTATATTTCATCTAAATTCTAGGTGTATTAATTATACTTGTATTTAAATCTCACAAATTCATTCTGTATCCTGCCCATCTCTCTTCTGTGTATTTAAATGGACAAGTTCCTATACATGAGGGGTCATACTGATTTAAAATCAACATAGGTATGACAATAATATTGGCATTAACTAGGAATTTGGATATTTTATCTTCAGATTTGCCTGTCCATTAAAGATTGAAGATTTGCTATCTTAATATAAACCAAGCCTTGGTTATATGTGTGTGTAGGAGATGATAGTATGGACCAACTGATGAGTACTGGTTCAGCACAAATACATATATTGGAGATCATTTATCTTTTTCGTATGTGTGTGGTCATGTGTATCGGTTGTATAAGATAGAGTGGATAGCTGAAGGAAGCTTGAAAGTCTTATATTCAAATCTTCTATATTACATTTAGGTATATTAATTATACTTGTATTTGAATAAATTCTTTATTAAATAAATATCTGAGCATCAAAATAACAGATTGTGATAATAAAAAAATTCTCACTTTGAATTTGAACTAAGAAATGATAGATTTTAATAAAATTCACTTTATCCAGTTTGCACATAATGTGTCTAATTTTAACAATATTTTTTGTAATATTCAAACAAGTTAATATGAATTAGTGATATAATTTTTATGTAAATTTAGATAACATTTGAAATGCAGGCATTCTTATACCTGGAACTTAATTGTAAGACTTTCAAGCAATCTTCAACTATCCACACTACTTGTAAATTTAGATATATATTTTTTTATTAGATTTGGCAGTGCTTATCACAGCAAAAATAACACTTTATCTTTTATTTAAGACTTTAAATATTCTTTTTACGATGAAAATTCAAAGCTATGTATAAAAAATTTTGAACAGTTAAATAATTATTAAGTAATAGGAGTTAATATTTTTTGACATAAATTATATTGTAATATAAGCTGTATTTTTTTTCATTGGAAATGGTTTATTAAGGAGTAAGAAAACAACAAATTTCAACTGCATTTCAATCTCTTAATTGAAATTCATTGGGATATTCTTTTGAAAAATTGTAATTTTGTAGACATGATACATTCCGAATAACTGCTCTTTCCGAGTCTAAACTCAATTTAAGTTTTCTGAATTCTTCAGATTAATCCCAAATAATGATATCTTTATGTATTGATGTTTGCATTACTTGGAACATTTCACATATTTATGAAGTACGATACTTTACAATGACCAAATAATGATTTCAGTTTATGTGTATTGAGGTTAAACTTCTTACATATTGTTTTGCAAGAGGATGACACAGGATTTATGATCAGCCAAACATAAGCAACCTAATGGAACCAGATGCTAAGTATATATGTTGAGATGATTAGTCAATTCGCTTAAGACCCAATAATAATTTATAATGAGCATACTGATGGCATTATCACTTTAAAGCCTTTTGATGATAATAATTAAATCCACAACAATATTTTCTGCTCTTCATATGGATATAGTTTATGATACCTGAGTTACCTAGAACATTTATTAATTCGAGATGACCCTACCATGATACCCATCATAGTACCACTAGCAACCAGGCTTGAATTTATATCCATTAATAAATATCTCATCAGCACTGAACCATAGCTTGGGTTCATGAAACCAATTTACAATATTGCACTTTTCAGCTAATTTGGTGAAATGCATAAATGAAAAGTGAACAAATGCAAACTATGTCACAATAACAGTTTTATTCCACATAATGCCAACGTGTAATGGATCTCCACATCTTTTCAAACAATGTACATTATCTTTAATGTGGGCAGTACAACCCTTAAATAAGACACCGGCACTCTCTTACTAGGTAATGATAAATTACATTACCGTTTACTCCTAATTCAAACAAACACAATATATATTATTACTGCAGATGCCTGGTCAAAGTTTGAACTATATAATTGAATAATAATGCATAATAATAAATACATGTATCAAATTTCTCAAGAAATAGATAATATAAAAAAATTTATTAAATATACACTTTCTTCTAGGCAGACAGACATTTTAGAATAGGTAGATTAAATAAAATAAATACTTAATGAATATTAATGGTTAACCAAATAAAACAATGTAATAATAATAATAATAATGGATCTTACTTCAGTGTGTTCATCTTTTCCTGGCAAAAAGTAATTGCATAAAAAATAACATTTTAAGTACTCCATTTATAATAATTCTTGAAATTCGTTATTTCCTGTTTTGTTAACAAAGTCATTTGAATGTAGTTCAATAATCACCCCTATACAGTTAATTTGATTAAAGATCAGCAATTTAATCTAAAAATAATTTCAACATTTGTAGAATTTTAACAGTTTCAAAATAATGTGAATTTGTTTTATTCCTTGAAAATAGTTTGTGATTTTTGTTTCCACTGGTTGGTCAAGTGAATACTCTGTGTATTGTTTGTAGTTTTGGTTGTATAGTAGGCAGGTATCAATAGATTTTACTCTCTTCTCTTTTTTTGGGAAGAAGAATAAATAGATAAATAGAGCTCAGGTAGAGCTACAATGATTTGTTTTTATGCTAAAGCATTCTTTCAATACAAGACTGGACATTATTTACATATCCTCTGTGGAACAGCTACGCCAGCTGAGAAATGGACAACTGGAGCTTTTAGCAAGTCATTCTGGGAAAATGTAAACTATATATGTATATGGTCATTGTGTATTTAAATAGTAACAATAATTTACAATTTATCTCCATTTTAAATGTAGATTCATGCGGTATGCTGTCCATCAATGATTTTCATGGTAAAATTATTCAGTCCACTCTCTCTGCCAGAAAAATATATTTAAATATTAAAGTATTGATTATCATAAACTTCATCTTAACCTATCCCAGTGTCATGTTTATTGGAAAATAAATTAGGCACCTCCATCTAAATTATCAACAGCATATATTTTTCAAAAGTACAGGAAAAAATTAGATGATGATGATTCATAAGAAATAAGAGAGGAAAACAGAGAAAAATAAGAAAAATGTTATCTTTTTTGGTTATCCAAACTTATTTCAAAACAAATAGTATTTATATTAATATAATGTAAATAACTTGGATAATTTTATTATGCAATTAATAATTTTAATAACTTTGATTTGAACCAATAAACATCACATGATAACCATCTATACTAGCACATAATTGATATTAAACAAGGCAAAACTCTCCTTACAGCAGTGCATCCATTGATTACTCTGGTTGGCATAGGGTGGTTCTACTGTATGGACAGTTTTGCCTTGTTTAACTTTGATTTGTTTTGAATCTATTTTACTTTTTTTCTTTTCTATTAATTAGTTTTAAAAAAATTTTATACACATAATTTGTTTGAGAGCACATGCCAAGACATTCATATGCATACTTACAGGAATAAAACTTAATCCTTATCTATTGATTATTTAACATAAATAGAAAAATGCAATTATTATTTATTATTATAATATCTGATGCTTATAGCTGTCTATGCACTGATATAATATATTTGAATTGAGATTAGCTATAAAAATTAACTGTTGGATTTGTAATATTAACTAGAATTGTTTATACGGATTTTTCTTTGGTCTATATATAACATAAATAAAATAACAAACCATACATATATCAATGAACATATGTTCATTTGAAGAGAAAAAACAAAAATGTTAGAGAAGGAAAAGTAAAAAAAAAAAAAATTTGAAGAAACTGCTTACATGATAATGACAAATAAACCCTTGTCAAACTAGTATGTTAATTTATAGTAATGGAAAATCATTAATTTTAATTTTAAGACTAAAGTGTATAAAATTTTTGCTGACATTCTTTTGAGAGAATAGCCTAGTTGGTTAGAGTGTCATTTTAAATTCAGTATTTCCCATGAAAATATTGTCACTGGTCAAATCAGCAACACTCGTAGAGTAGAGGATAATATCACTTGAAATATTTTTTATATACTAGCCTGTTTGCTACTATTAATATTTGAATGTATTTGAAAAGTTTTAAATAAAGTCAATTTTTTTCTAAGAAGTCATTTAAAAATAAATACTAGATGAGAAAAATAATCTAACATATATGCAATAAGTTTATAAAATATTTTTTAAAATTATAATATTACATGTATTAATTAAATATTAAATAACTGTACACAATTTTATATACTCTTAATATAATAATCAGTCTAAGTAAGATTGAAACAAACAACTAATTATATTTACAATTATTTAATTATCAACCCAGCTTTCATCTCTTATTCAGACCTTTTCAAGATATATAGTTTTATACATCACATGACCTATTAATTACATTTACTCCACCTATTGGACATTTTACCTTCAACAATATAATTATTATTATACATATAAACATAAATAAATGACATAAAATAAAAATACATAAAAAAAATTTAAAATTATATAAATACATATTTTTATATACCTATATAAATAAGTGTTCTGTCCCCCCCCTCCCTTTTATAAACTCTCATTCACAATTCTACCATAACTTTTCAATCTTCCAATTATCTAATAATGCCCATTTTCTACCTAACTTTGCTGGATGTTTAACTATATTTACACATCTATCCAAATTTTTCTGAATATATAAAGTTTCATAACATTTTTTTTAATAATCTTTAACATGTTTTATAACTCTAATATTCTTCTCTCACTCCATTTTATGATCAGTATCTAAATAATGTATATATAATATATGCTCCTGACCTAATATATTTTCTATTAATTGTTCTATCATGTTCCTTCCCTCTGTTATTTATTATTCTTCCTATCTATCCTATATATACCTATAATTCTTTTTTCTTATAAACTCAGCCTCCATACTTTCTTTATACTACTTACAACTACTGATGATAATATCGAACATCCCATAAACAATCCTTTTTCTATACTTCAAAATTTTTTCTTATATTTAAAATACAAAGCCTCATCTCCTATAATAATGTTTTATAAATAATATATATCCAATCCTCTGATAAAACTTTACTTATTTTCAGTTTAATTATAACTATTTCTATACTATCTTTTTTAGATATACTTGGGTACATTTTCTCAATATCAAATGATGCGATCATTCCATTTCTATTTAATCTAATATTATTTAACTCATTAACAATTTCTTCAGAATTTTTTATATAATATTTTACAAATTCAATTATTTTTACAATCTTTTTGTATATAAAATTGCATATAACTTGAAGTATATAATTATTAAAATCCAAAATTATACTTAATGGCATATAGGAAGATTTAAAAATTATAGCAGAATTGTGAATGAGAGTTTATAAGAGGAAGAGGGGAGGAGTAGAATATTTATATAGGTATATAAAAATATATGTATTTATATAATTTTTAAAAAAATTATGTATTTTTATTTTATGTCATATGTTTATATCGGGTGGGAAAATAGCGGCCTGAGGGCCACATGCGGCCCACTGAGAGTTTTTATGTGGCTCACCAAGACAATCAGAAAAGGCTGCCTTGAACTGAGATTTTCTTCCTGTGCGCGACCGAAGATTCATCTCGTATTTTCCACTAGGTTGGCCATGTCAATACACATGCACAATGTAGATATGATGTGCAGTGCTTTTCCAGTTGATCTGGTTAATTTCAATTTTGTCTTTGCATTAGCAAATATATATATTTACTACTTTAGTGAAACCATGAATTCTCGAAAAAAATGTAAAATCGGTGATGAATGTCATGTGTTTAATGAAGAATGGACAAACATATATTTCTTTGGTAATACAGGGAATAAAACAGTGTATTTATTGTGTCATGAAAAAAAGGTGTGGCCCTTCCCTTCCACAAACTGGCTACCGATGCGGCCCTTTGCCAACCTCTGTGGCCTCGAGCCAAAACAATTGCCCATCCCTGGTTTATATATATAATGTTAATTATATTGTTGAAGGTAAAATAATGTCCAATAGGTAGAGTAAAGGTAGTTAATAGGTCATGTTATGTATAAAACTATATCTTGAAAAGGTCTCAATAAGAGATGAAAGCCACGTTGATAATTAAATAATTGTAAATATAATTAATTGTTGTTTCAATCTAATTTAGATTGATTATTATATTAAATATATATCTATAACAACATTATGGACAAATAATTTTTATATTGAATATTTGACCATTGTATATATTTTTATATACTCTTCTAGAGAAACATATTTTAAAATTTCTACTGTTGATGTTGCTATTTATGTGCATGTGTGTTGTGCATAAATTATTAACTGAACTTAAAATAATCTGAGGTTGAAAGTTGGTAATTTTTGTAAGATATCGTGCCTTAAATTTGGCACTTATAGCAGTAAGTGTGTATACTTCCTTTTTTATTTATTATTAATTTATTATTATATGTATATTATAGATTTACGCAGTATGGGTTCCAGAACTAGTCTTAAGAGAACCAAAAGTCAGTCTCTTTCTCTGAAGATGGCTAAAGAAGTTGCTCATCAAATTTCCCAGAAGGAAATAGTAGTAGGAGATATAATAGAAAAGATGCATGAAATTGTCAAAGAAGAATATGATGATTATGGTAAATATATTTGTGTTTAAGTAATTTAAATACAGTATTAAATTGCGCTAGTAGTAAGAGAATTTTTTTAAATACATTTTACTGCCTAATAATAAATTTAACACTTGAATATAAATTATTTAAAATAATTAATATTGTGAAATAAAATTAGCAACATTAAACTAACATTGTAAATTTCAGATTTAAAGAAGCAATGTTAATTGTCAAATGAACTGTATTAAAAAATTAATTTTTATTATTTTTCAAATGGTTATAAATCAGAATATGTCTGTAAGAGTTTACAAAATCTGTTTCAGTCTTTTTCTGGTATACTAAGGGGAGTTAAAATATTAAAGTTGTGAATATTTTTTAATTTACTTCAATGAAAAACTGGATCAATAATTAGCTTTCTAAGACTTCTACAGCAAAGTGTCACTGATAAAATGATTACTTATCACATTCAAATAATTCCTTCACTGCTAGTAAGATGAAAATGATCAAGATTGTATTATGCAAACTCTGGTCTGAGATTATTATTTTCTCTTCATATAATGTACATCAAAATACTTCAGAATATTGCCATTGTACTTAATAGTAGTTTTGTGGCTATTGTCTGAATCTTAATAATCCATCTGCAGATTCTGTTAATAAGATATTTAAAAAAGATCACTTAGGAGATCATTGATTTTTTCTTTTCTTTTATCATGCTTATTTATTGACTAGGAAGTCTTAACTTCATAAGAATTTTTATTTCCTTGTTAAATTATAACCATCTTAAACTATCTGTTGCCAAATATACATTCTATAATCTACTGAATGATATTAATCTTAGTGGGTTAACCACACATTTCATTCTAACATTTATCAGAAAACTTTATTATCCGCTGAAAAATCAGATCAAATTTTTTAAACATGTAAATTCTTTAATTTTGATTGAAATTTTTTGATCTATTTGCATTTTGATTTGCCATAAAAGTCTTTCTAGTAGCTCAGTTCAAATTCAGATTTAAAATCTCTTGCCAAATGTGTGTTCAGAATGATAAATTATATATGTCCATTGTTTTTTTTTTATTTATTATGTAGATTTTTTTAGACAACTTAACTATTAACAAAAGGAACTTTAGAGATTCGAATCATTAAATTTATTTTATTAAATCCTTGGAGCTGACTGTTATTAACTGTGTGATTTGTGGCTTGTTTGTCCACATTGCATAAGTCAGTGGCTGTTAAATTTTATTTATGAAACGGGTAAGCACAATGATTTTGGATAGTGCTGATGCATCTAGGAAGATCAAATTCCAATTGGCTTTATTACTCTAGCTTGAAAAGCAAATATTTTTGGAACCTCCTTAAGAATTCCATTTTTTATGTCATAATTCTTCAAATACAGTTTCTTAGTTGAACAATCAAAAAAGTGTGTCTTGATTTGAAATGAATCTTAGGAGATAAATCTATATTTTGAATTATTGATAACTCAAATGTGCTTAACAGTTTTTTATATATTTTCTGTGAGGCAACGTGTGATATCTCATGGAATATATGAAAGAATAAAATGTCATCGGCATGAAGTAGACTAGAATATACTAACATTTATTTCTCATGGTAGTATTTAATTGAGTATCTTGAAATTAGAATAGGCACTTTTTTTACAAACAAAGGAATGTTATTCTCTAATATAATATGCTAGTTTTAAGAAAGTTGTCCATTATGTACTTGCATCATATCCCAAATAGTAGCAGTCATCTCTTCAATAGAGCTATTTCCTAGGAATTATTTTACACATAACTTTAGATAAATGAAAAAAATAAGTTAGACTGATCCAAGATCATTACTAATTAACACAGATAATTAATGTGTTTCAGTTTATTATTGCAAAAAGATTACATTCAGGTTGTGAAATGTTCCCTATTGTTTAGATAAAAATTGAGCAAATTGTTTTTATCTAATTAGGAATTCTTTTTATCGAATTTGGAGTAAGACCTAATCTTTTTTTTTTTTTTTCCTATGTCATAGCATCGGCTGGGATGCGAACCCACACGCGTCTGCAACCAACTACTTGCTTGCAAGTTGGGTGTGATGACCTCCCGGCTAACAACGCTTGACAAGACCCAATCTTTAAAATATATATATATAATCTTTTTATATCCTTATTGAAAGAGAATTCTATTTTTGAAAAGAATATCTTTTCAGAATACTACCAGCATAAATGAATTTCCTACATTATGCATCTAGAAGGTCACTGATGATTATATTAAATAAAGTAGGTGAGACAATTAAACTCTATAATATATGATTCTGTAAAAATTTATATCTACTGTGACTGTCATTTAACATCACCTGATAAATTAATCATTTTAGGGCATTTGTAGCACCAGTTTTTAAATTGTTTTGAAAGCCTTTTTCAATTTGAGTTGTTAAAGGTAACACTTGCTCACAGCAGCTTCTTCCTGTTCTAAATTCAGTTTGTTGAATGGGAAGATTTCTCTCAACTATTGGCACAATTATTAACTATACATGATTCTTTCAAATATATAGATTATAATAGCATATAAGAGTGATATTGAGTAAATAATTTTTTAAATCATTGTAGAACTTGTTTTGGCTTTAATGCTAAATGTTTAGAATTGTTTCTATATGAATAATGTTGTTGAATAGTTTGTCAATTCATGATCTAGCTTAAGGTCCTAAATTTTTTAAAAACTCTTGAAGTATGCTTTTCCTAGTTTAAAATAACCAATGGCAGTTTCAAGTTCTTTATTATGTACTGGATGACATATATTGATATTGAGAAATATTATGAAAGAGAATCTTACAGTTTTGTTTGAATGGTGTTTTTTCTCAGTCTTTCAATTTTGGATTTAGAAATGGCAATCTCATTCAGTGACAATAGTAGCTCTTTAGTAGTGCCTTTACAATGATCAAGCTTACATAAAAGTGGCCAGGCTTTTTAACTAAATCTTTTTGTAAGTTTATCCGTTCACTTTTCTAGCAATATGCTATGCTTTAATAAGCTTGCAAGCAACTTCTAGATAAATATTAGTTATATACAAAACTGCTGATTTTGTTCCAATCTGGAATTAATTGTTTTGAATATTCTTGAGGTATAGTTCCTTTGACTTCAAAATATTCAGTATACCAATTCCAGTCAGTTTTCTTCAAATTCCATCTTAGAATGGAATAATTTTCAGTTATTACAGGAATGTGAATTTTTTCAGAATGATGATCTAAAATCAGTAGTTGTTAAACCCCATTTTATCAAAGCAAAAGATAAATCAGGAGTTGTCTCTGTGCCTCTATTTGCCTGAATGAAATATTCCTCCTTTCTTGGCCCCATAAAATAAATATTCATTATTTAAATCCATCCATTGTAAAAGTTGATAATCTGCTTGACTCCCATTTCCATGTCCCTAAAAACTACTTCGAGAATTTAAATCTTTATGTTAAAATCTGGAATAGAAGCATAAAGTCAATTTCTATTGGGAAGTTTGTTTTTATTACGTACACAGTAAAAATTATCCTACTAAATAATAATTGCAATATCATTTGAATTATCTTTAATAAAAGCTGCTCACTTTATAAGGTGAATTAAAACAAAGGTATTGATATCATTTTAAAATGCATTGTATGAAAAAATCAATGTAAATTCAGGAATTTTAAAAGATGCTCATTATTAAAAGATTAACGAATTTCCCAAAATGCAATAATGTCAATGTTATGTTGAATAATTAGTTTTTGATGATATCCCTTTTTAATTTCAATTTTGATGTATCCTCAATGTTGAGTGGAAGTAATTTTTTTGTATTTCCTAGCTGAAGAAGAAATTGATTTGTAGAAGATATATATGGTTTGTGCACTTGTAGAGTGGCAGACTTTGAAGCTCAAAATCAATGTGTTACATTCAGATATATTATTTCCAGAGCTCGAACTTCTTATGAACTTTCAAATAATAAACCATTCAATTATATTCTTTTTGCCCTAAATAGTTTGGTGGCAGTGATGGTAGATTCGGGAGCTCCAAGATCTTGGATCAATGCCTAGCTTTGTTACTTTAAATACTCAAATATTTTATGACTTTCTCAGCAATAAGACATTTGACTATTTCTTGAAGTGGATAGATAACAATGTTCTCATGGTCCACCATGCAACCTGCATGCGTTAGTATGTGAAATGAATTCTTTCCACATAGAACTAGATTTCATCTTGATGAACTGATTAAAGACAGTAAATTGTATTAATTGCTTGAAATATACTGTGTATAGAGGGCCTTTCAGAGAAAAGGTGAGGCCTGGCGCAACTAATATTTTAGAGGCCCTTCAAAATTTAAAATAAGAATGTGGGAGAGAGAGAGAGAGAAGAAATGAGTTTTACTTACATGGCCAAAAACAGGACTCCGGGAGCAATTAGTTATAAGTCACATAACAAGCAGGAATATCAGATCCAGATAGCATTTGGATAGGGTAGATTCACTCTAGTACTGTTAGTATCATAAAACACTGATAGCACAGAACTGAATGACAGGGGGCTGAGACTATTAGTTCTGCTAGTCGCCAAGCAGTCGCTTTTGTCGCAGCATCTCATCCCTAAACTGGCTTATATTTTTGACTCATGGTATGCCTGCTTGGAAAAGTTTTTCTTGAATGTTTTTGGGGGGAATTTAATTGTAAAATTAAGACCGTTCTACAAGCCATGACATTGCTTTGCTTTCTCCTATATTTTTGTTTAACATATTGAGTTGCCAAGTTGAGGCCCCTAATATTGTGAGATTTGGGGCAGCTGCCTCTCCTGCTCTGATTGACCCTGTATATATATAAATATCTTCATAAATTATGCTTTTAAAATTATAAACAAAAAAACTAATACTATTCTAAAATTTCATTGATGCGATCTGATATAAACTGTGTCAATAGAATTAGATATCTTCTCACTAATGATCTGGAATTCTTCAGCCTTCGCAGTTATAAAATGTAGGAACCAGTATGTATGACGTAATGTAAACTTATGCAGCCTAAGGAAACAAGCTTAATATAATATTACGCATGTACTATACTGCAGTTATTAGAAAGAATATTTTGATTCTAATAGATGAAATCATTTTTCACAAAATTTTCAAAAAAAAAATACATATATTTCCAAGATTTAAATCTACACTTTTTGAAAATTGTAGAATTAGAGTGAGTCTCGGGTTTTTTGCATTTTTTAGATTGATGAAATATATTTAAAAATTTATAATACAATACAGTAATATTTTACGTCAGAATTGTTTATATTGCAATTTTTTTCCCCCAATGTAAATGTGTAAACTGACAGGAAAATGAAGAAGTTTTATTAAAAAAAATTTGCATTGAAGTGTATACGAGAGGAATTATTATAAGCAATATATATGAATATATTAAAATTTTGAAATGTATAAAAATTATCATTTTTTTTTTTAAATAGTTAAGTTTTAGTGATTGCTCTTTTTTCTAATAAAATGATAATTCTTTTTTATCATTATTGAATGATTTAGATGAACCGCAAAAACTTTCTGAGCATGAAATCATGAATCTAGTCAGTAAATTGACTTTAAATGATGAAACTGATAATGTTTCTGAAGCTAGCCAGGATGACAAAATAGATGATTCAAGTCAGACAATTTATTTTTCATCTGGCTTCAAGAATTTTCACGAATCTTCAATGTATGAAAAGGTATATTTCAAATATTTTACTTAAAATAATCATTTTTTGTAATTGTGTGTGTACATACCTGTATATTTACATATATTCTTATTTCCATTTTCTAATAAGTGATTTGATTAATAATAAAATTAGATGTAATATGTTTTGACTAATCTTTGATGTACTTATTTAGATTTTTTTTAATGTGTCAAAGCATCAGCCGGGAAGCGAACCCCGGGACAACTGCTCGTAAGGCGGCTGTGCTAACCACTCGGCCATCAACGCTTGACTACTTATTTAGATTTTAATTAAATTTCATTATATTTAAGCAGCTTCTGAAATTATTTAAAAAGTATGTCTTGCAAGAGGATTGTCAAAATGGCTTAAGAAGTTAACTATGGTATTAAAGTAGCAAAAAGTTATGGAATGTTATGACAGTTTATGCCAGGGGTCAGGAACATTTTTGAGTCAGAAAGATATTTTGACATAGAAAAATTAAAATTTAGAAAGCTGCAGTTTGAAATCAGTTTCATTCATTATTTATAAATTTAATAATATTAAGTATGCATATACAAGATTCGAGCAACTCTTAAGCTTGATATAATATTTTTGTGAGTAAAACAAACAAAAAATTTTTTTGTAAATTTTACTTTTAATTAGAACTTTGTTTTCCTAAATTTTTAGTAAATGTAATAAATTTGCATCATAAAATTTACCAGTAAAAAAAAATTATTTATATAAATATGAAAATATAATACTATTCATATTATTACTAGCACTTTTAAATTATTGTGTTCTCAATCAACTTGTTCAAATTTGGGGTAGATTTCTTGCATTTTAGTATTAATAAATCTTTCAGATTTTGAATCAATCAGTTTACACCTGTGTTTACTTTTCACGTAGTTCATTGAAAAAAAACAATGTGTGGTACATTACTTTAAAGTTAAACCACTCACACTAGTCTCAGTAATTTATACACATTTGTATTAATTATATTAATTAAATTATAAAAAAATTAATACAATTAATTACAAATTATATATTAATACCCATAAATAAAATATTATTTTATAATATATTAAAACATTTAAAATAAAATTTATATATATATTTTTATCCAAAATAAGAGAGCTGCAGTTTTTCCACTAAAAAGCTGCATGTGGCTTCAGAACAGTCGGTTCCCGATCCGTGGTTTATGCTTACAGTTTAACATTTGATTATGGACTATTTGATATTACAATTGTATTTTATTTTAATAGGAAAAACTCACTATATGTATTGCCACACACAGCAAGCTAAAGTAACCAATGGATGCCAGAAAGCTTGTGCATAAAATCCCCATCTAGTGCCTACTCATGCAATGTGCCCTGACTAGCGTATTACCACACACAGCAAGCTAGAGTAATCAATGGATGCCAGAAGGCTTGTGCATAAAATCCCCATCTAGTGCCAATCATCCAATATCCTCAGACTAGTGTATTACCACACACAGCAAACTAGAGTAATCAATGGATGCCAGAAGGCTTGTGCATAAAATCCCCATCTGGCATCCATTGATTACTCTAGCTTGCTGTGTGTGGCAATATGTATAGTGAGTTTTGCCTGTTTAATAACAGTTAGAAGCAAGCATAAAGAAAAGCTGATCATGTGGTATTTTATTTTACTTGAAATTTAGATACTGTATCTTAACTAATTTGTTGACTTTTTTTTTTTTAATTATTATTTATAAAAATTTTGTCATGATGTAAGAACATATTTTTGGAATATTGGACTTCTCACTTTATTTGTGGGTTTTTTTTTTAATGCATATAACGTTTTTAATCAGACTAGCTTACTAATGGAAGTGCTTTAAAGTCAAAATTACTTCTGTAAATTTAAGTAATGAAAGTGTGTTTTATGTTTTGTGTAGATTGCTTAACAAAGAAATTAAAAATTAATTGCTTCAATCGCTTCTTTTATATCTTATTAAATATAATTAAATAGAGGAATTTAATAGTATATTCACTCCATCCACTGTTAATAATCCATAAATTAAAAAAAATTAGAAATTCATGTTTGAGATATGATATGAATATAATTTTATCTTCCTGCCACTTAATTTTATGGTTGCTGTGTCTTTTTTATAATAGCATTATTCTGTTTATTTCTTCTTCTTTTTTTGTTAATTTTATTGATATAAAAATGTGTAAATTGCATTATAGGTGTGCACACATATATTTAACACTTATAATAGCTAGAATTGGCTTTTCATGGCTTTAGGTTTTCATGGAAAGATTTCAAACTAAATGGCTGTGGGAATTAGTATAGTTCATTTGGATAAAAAGTAGGACTATGTATGAATTAGTTTAAGAATTAAATCTAAATATAGTATTTAACTATTTTTTTTTATTTTAGAGTATATTTTTGTAAATTTGAAACTCAAACCTGATTTCTGATTTTTTTTTCCCTATCATTCCATATATCATATTAAGATATGTCTTTTAAAATCTTTTGGAATTAAATAATAATAGATACTCTAAATGTTAGAATTATAAATATCAAAAATAATGATAAACTTATTATCATGAATGAAAAGAAATGGGCTAGATATTGTAGGAATTTACAAATGAATGGAACATGACAAAGGAATGAAGAATTGTGAATAATTACATATTGGATTATTTCCATCTTCTAGTTTAATGCTTTTAGAAAAATTCAAATTTTATTTAGATTTTTCCAAATACATCAAATTATTAATAACACACAGATTAGTATAGAATACTAACAATTGAAAGTATTTGAGAAAATATAAATAACATTTGAATTTTTCAAAAAAATATTTAACATTCAAATTAAATAATGGAAATCATTCAACATATAACTACAAGTAATATGCTATGATCACTGCTTTTTAGGGTTATATTAGGCATTATACTGCAAGCATCGTTTTGAATAAAAAGAAGAACTAACACTATTTTATAAGTATCGCTCATGTATATGATAGATTAAACCACTAAACATCACATGATCACCATCTCTTATACTAGCACATAATTGTTATTAAACAAGGCAAAACTCTCCATACAGTAGTGCCACCCTGTGCCAATTAGAGTAATCAATGGATGCCAGATGATTACTCTAATTGGCACAGGGTGGCGCTACTGTATGGAGAGTTTTGCCTTGTTATATGATAGATTATTAGTTGCTAGACTTCAAATAATTCCAAGAAATACATACTAATTTAATTATCATGATGGATGAAGAGGTAAAAATCATATGTGAAGAATATTAAAGAAGTAATTGAAAAAGATTAGAAACTTAGTCATATGATAGTAATGTCAGATTTGATTTCTGGTGTATTACCAAAAATAATACTAAACTAGTAGGAACTAGTTGGTTAGAATAGAAAAATATGAGATGAATTGATATATTTCTGGAAAGAAAATAATATGGAAATAGTGATCATATGATTCAAAACCCATAAGAGAAAGATATACATATGGAAAGAGCCAGATGATAGAAATATATTTCAGTTAGATTATGTTTTGGTACAGATTGGGTTCAGGAACAGTATTGAAAGATATGTCCTCATCCTGGAGTTTTTATAAATTTGGATAGATATTTAGTGGTGGTAAAATTAAGATTATTGCTTTAAAAAAAAAAAAAAAAAAGAATGAACCTTGATAAACTGAAAGAGAAAACTAAGGAAAATTTTCCAGATTTGTTGGATAAGAAAATAACTTGATAGATAAGCTAAATTCAAATAAGATGAAAAATATTCAAGAAAAATTTAAAACATGTTGCAATTAAGACTATGCATTATGAAAAAAAATATAAGAACCAAAAAAAAACTTTGAATTACCAATTTGTCTTTAAAATAGTAAAGAGACAAAGCTGGAAAAATATGGATTCAACTGCAAGTATAAGTATGCAAAGAATTCTTGACATTGAATTATGATGATGTACCTGTGAAGTTAGAAGAAAATAATCAGAAAATGAATTTAATTGTTAGATCATCAACCATTATCAATCCACTGCAGGATGAAGGTCTCTCCAAGTTCAATCCATCTTTCCTATCTTTAGCTTCTCTTCTCCACATCACCCCTGCACACTTGCTTATTTCATCCATCCATCTCACATGTGGTCTCTTTCTGGGTCTTTTACAATCTCTTGGAGTCCCGTTTAGGTTTGGTTTAATATTCATCAGAATAAAACAATTTAGTCAGTAAAGGTCAAGATAACAGGAATAAAAATAAAAACTTTTTTGGAAGAGGGCCAGGGATTATCAATTTTCCAAAGGATCCCTCCCCCCTCTTTTCCCAAAGAATAAATAAGATAGAAAACAGTTAAATAATACATATTTATTTATTAATAATACATTTTTACAATATAAATAAAAATAAAAAATCAATGTAACTATGGGTCTTTGAATTTATCACAACTATCAGCATGTCTTACAATATCACTTCAAATTATATAAAATACTGCTATGGTTTTGTCATATATAAAATATATATTTATTATTGTTATAAAAGAATAATTCAGTGATCAGAGTTTATTTTAGCATTGATCACTCAGCATCCCATTTTTTTATATCACGTGATATTGCGGAAATTTAAATTAAATCTCACACAAATTTTTTTGGTATAAAAGTCATTTAAGTCTGTTTTATTCAAGTTGAAAAAACACATGCATAACACACATACAAATAACAAAAGACTTGTCTGTTGTGATAATAATTGTATTTGTATAAATCAAAGTGAAACTTTATAATGAACAATTCATTTTCCGTGTGAATTGGAATTAGATGTGACTTGTTGATGTTATTTCTTGGAATCATTTGGTTTATCAAATAAAAACTATAAAATGCTAATACATATCTTATCAATACATTAGGCAATCATTTTACTTATTATAAGAAGAACTTTTTATAATTTTTTTTTTTTTTATATTTTCCAGTTGTTATCTTTATGTTTATACACATAAAATTCATTTCGTGAGAAATGGATCAGATCAAATTTTGTTGTGGAGTGCATTCGACTGTAGGATGTAGTTTTGGGATCTCTAATTTAAATGATAAAAATCTTCATTTATGTCAGTTGAAGAAAAAACATTAAATAGGAAAAGTTACAAAAAAAATGCAAACATCAAAGAATTGATTAAATTTCAATTAGGGAATTTGAGAAAATTAATTAATATTTGCAATGTAATCTGTAACTCATCAGAATTGTCCTTAGATTTTATCTCAAAAAACATTTACAATTCCAGTAAAGAAAAGTCTACATAGGAATATTTGAAGATAGTCTGAGTTAATTTCATTGTCAGGTAATGTGATATTGAGGATTTTAAATAGAGAAGTTTGCAATATAATGTATATATTTATACTGTGAAACTGATTGAATTTTGAAAAACGTAGAGACAAAAAAATCAATAAGAATGTTAAAAATTATTATTGAAAATGTAAAGAGAGATAAAAGGAAATTTATTTTTGTTTCATTTGTGAAACAGGTTTCTTTGCAGTATATTTCAAAAAGAAAAAAGTTATTTATTTGGTGGAAAGATGCTTATTATAAAATATGTAGAATATATTAGAAATTATTTGCTAGATGAGTCTTTTTTTTTTTGTAAGAGTTATAACTTAGGGAAGGTAGTAATGTTATAATCTCCTGTTTTGTTTACTTTATAGTAGTTGACTATTAAGTGAATGTTACTTTGATTAGAATAGAATCAGCATTAGATATAGAAGTATTCATTGTAGTATTTTATTTTATATGACTGTATTTATGAATAATGTGGGAAAAGTTTAATAAAATGTTATACAATATTGAGAGGACTTTTAGATTTGGAATGAAAATAAAAGGAAATAAACCTAAAGCAATGAAAATAGGTAATGAGATAAGAACATTAAGAGTGTATATTGGGAAGAAATTATAGAATGGTTTAAAATCTTCAACTAATTTAGAAGTTGGATAACTGTTGATGAAGAAAATTATAAATTACAGTGAGAATTACAAACTGTTGATGAGGAAAATTATAAATTACAGTGAGAATTACAAACTGTTGATGAGGAAAATTATAAATTACAGTAAGAATTACAAACTGTTGATGAGGAAAATTATAAATTACAGTGAGAATTACAAACTGTTGATGAGGAAAATTATAAATTACAGTAAGAATTACAAACTGTTGATGAAGAAAATTATAAATTACAGTGAGAATTACAAACTGTTGATGAGGAAAATTATAAATTACAGTGAGAATTACAAACTGTTGATGAGGAAAATTATAAATTACAGTAAGAATTACAATATTTAAACAGATTTATACTAAGGGAATAATATATTTTATGGTTTATTGAACTTAGACTTAAAAAAGAGTTGTTTGGGAATCACTTTATATAGAATAGAGACATGAAATTGAAGGGTTTAGATATTTGTATTTAGGAGACTGAAAGGAATAAACTGGAAAATAAAATTAATAGTGTGAAAAAATATTTAATCATGAGATATAGGTTTTGAATTAGATATCCACTTCCTGGCAATGAAATTTTTAACAAAATATTGGAAGGGACTTTGTGGGGAAGGGAAATAAAGCAAAAAAATAGAAGAAAAAAATAGTAAATAAGATAATTTATTGTCAGAATTAATAATTGTAGAACAAGGGATAAAAAAGTTTAGAGAAAATAATTTGTTTAGTATCCAAAATCTTACTTTTGGCAGTTTATTGGATAACAAGGCATTATTACTACTATAGTTGGTTACATTTTTAAACCATATTAATGCTGCTTAATTTTATAATAATTTATTAGTGTATACTAGATATGTTTTGCATTTTTGAATAATGATCATGTATAGCATCAACATTTTTAATTAATTACCTCAAACAAAAGATCATTATTAACTTAAATCCTATTAGTTTGAAGGGAAAAGTTCTTAACCATGACATTTTTTAATTCTCTACGAAACAACAAAAAGGTTTATTAATGTTTCTCAGGAAATTTATTTTATACAAAGCAACTAATATAAAAATTAACACTGAAATCTCTCTTCAAAATTCTGGTTTTATATCTGAAAACAATCATAATTTAATATCTATTCTAGTATGATGGTAGAACAATTTATTGTTAATGGAATCTTTTAGTGCAATAGTTGAATGGATTTAAGAAATGAAAGTCAATAGATCACAACTCAAATGTTTCATGCCCTTCTGAGTTGCAAATTATTTAATTACTTTTTTCTTCTTGTATGGTTTGGTGCAGTGGTAGGGTGTTTGATTTAAGAATTAAAAGTCCACATATTTCAGCTCAAATTTGTCACTTTTGTTGTTTGAATATCGCACAATCTCCCGAGGGATAACCTATTTGATGACTTAACTGAAAGTTATTTCCAACCAATTTTTAAAAATGTTTCTTAAGCTCTAGTGAAAATTATCTGCAAAATGTCAAAATCAACCTGTCCAGTTGACAGTATCAGTAAAATTTATCATGATTGGATTTATGAAAAAATCACTTCATACCCTTTTGTATGTCCATCGCTTTGTGTGTGCATGTGTTGATTTTTTTTATGTCATTAATCCAACCCAATGACTTTGTTCATTTTATATTTTTCTTTCCAGTTAAATGTTTTTTAGTTTCACTAAACATATCATCTAAAGATCAAGAAATTGAAGAAAATTCTCTTACTCATTAGATATTATATTTAATATGTATTTAAAGCCTTTATGTTAGTAGCTAGTCAGATAATTATTTATTTGAATAGCAAATATTCTCATTGCTCTGAAATATATGTAAATGAATGTTTTAATTAAAGGGACCCTGTCATAATGGCATATGTAGAATCAAAACCAGTAATTTTGATTTAAGATGTAAGTATAGAATGTTTCTATACATTATTCACTTCAACATCAAATTGACTAATTGTTTCAAGTGCTATTACCCAGGGTATTTAGTAAGTAAGTGTTCTACTTTCAAATATCTAGTCTGTGGCTATAATGTTCTTTTCATTGAATCCAATCAAATTATATACTCTCCTTTTTTTCTTTTTAAAAATTTTATTTCTTTTCATCAACCATATATATGTATTCACATCTTTAAACACTCAACGGTTTGACCACTTTTTTCTGCAGTTATTTTCAAGGATCTATAAAATTATATATTTATATCATTATTATTACAATTAAAATTAATATATAAAAATGTATATATCCTTATCATAAAAACATTAACATTTCCCTTTCATCTATTCATACATTTTTTACATATATATTACATTATATAATTCACATTTACTTCTTTTTTTCTCTCCAAACTTTTTTTTTTTACATACAAATTTCTTTATATATATATATAAAAAAAAATACCAATATTTTTTTTTTCTTTTGGTTCTTTTTATATTCTTAACCAATTACTTTAAAAACAATACTTTTTTATGTCATTTTTAATTTGTTTTTATTTTAATCTATCTTTTATAAAATTCATCCTATTTAAGACAGGTTTTTCTTTCTTTATATATAAACTTTCTTTTATCATTCTTTCTTTATATAATTTTATTTTTCTAACATTCTTTTTTTAAAATTTATGTGTTCAAATTCTTTACTATGTATATTAACATTTGAATTTCTATCATTCAAATGTTGTTTTAACCTTGTCCTTAATTTATTCTTTGTTGTTCTAGTCTGTAACTATTTCACAAAGTTGGTACACATCTATGATCCAAAAAAGTATCCTTTCCTACATTACTATTAATGAAATGCTCCTGGCCAATATATATAATATTACACAGAGAATTAATATAAGTCTAATAAATGCTAATATGTGTTATCCTTCCATTGACCTTAATATTAGTCATTTCAAGGAAGGACTGCTACAGTATATTTCTATCAAAAAATTGGAATCTAATTTTTATAAAATCAATTTCAATATTTAAGATATTATCAACTGATAGTATGTAGTGTGAAATTAAAGAAAAATATTATCCTTCTAGTATGTGTAGATTGAAGAGGAAGCTACATTTAGCAAGCCAAGTTATTACTGATATAATAGCAATCAGCATGGCTATGAATTCAATAAAGAAATCAATTTTAGCAAAGAAAAGTATAAAATAGATGGTAATACAGCATCGATTGATCCACGCCATAAGATGGCGCTGTTTCTTCATTAAAGCACATAAATATGCTGTTTACAAAACCGCTCATAGATCTTACAGCCTGTAAACTGTTCAACCGCTAAAGATGTTGAAGTGCACCCATTCCCCCAACATCTCTAATATGTCGAACATTATTAGCGATGAGTATGCAAGACCCTCTATAGACATTACTCTTAACTATTGTACAGCGTATGATGTGAAGGTGTCTTTATTTTGAATGACCAAAAGTATATTATAACATTTTTTTTTTTTTTGGCTTGAGTGTATTTTTTTGTTATTTTGGTTTGTAAAAATTGTAACGATTTTCCAAATGCCCCTGGTTTCATTGTCAGGGGTCAGAATTCAGGAAATGAGGAATATTAGTCACAATTTGGCAAAGTTCACGATCAAGTCGCGCACTTTCTGAGACTTTTTCGAGATCAAAACATTTCAATGGCAGACGATTGTCCGGCATTTCGATTTGTAGATTTGCCTACTACAGAAGCAGATGCGGTGGCCTTTCTTCAACAGAGAAATATTTTCCTCACCCAGAAGAACTGCCTTTGTGGTAGTTTAATGAGAGTAAGGGATATTAAACCCTGTCAAATAGTATGTGAATCGCGGCAATGTCGATGAAGGTGTTCCATCCGTCATGGAACGTGGTTTGACGGCTGCCGAATGTCTTTTTTGAAAGTGTTATGTCTAATCTATTACTGGAGCCGGAATGAGCTCACAGTAAAGTGTATGGCAGCTGAATTACAAATGCGTGAGAATGCAGTAAGGCATGTGTCCATAGCTATTAGAGAACTGTGTCAAGAAAGCCTTCCATGTCGCCGAATCGGTGGTAAAAACAACCAGGGCAGAATCCTTCCACAACAATGGATTTTTTTGGGGGAGTGTCATGAGACAGGCGATTGTTTTGTAGCACCTGTAGCCTCCCGATCTGCCAACATCCTTACACAGTTCATCATGAGAACATCATGCCTGGTTCCACGATCTATTCTGATTGCTGGAAAGGATACACAACTTGTGCATTGGAGGCTTCCAGATATCACCACTCGACGGTCAATCACAGATATAATTTTGTAGACCCTGACACTGGTGTGCATACCCAGAACATTGAACGTCTTTGGGGTTGTCTCAAGTGGCGAAACAAAAGAACATGAGGCACAAGAAGAGAAGATGTCGATAATTATATAGCCGAATTTTTATGGAGACATCAGAAAAAAAATCAAGACGTGTCTGTGCCATCTTAGATGAAATGCATTTACTGTAGTTACCAAATTATCGATTTTTGTTCTTGTTTGTTTTTAAAAGACATCAAAAATATGTAAAGACCCATCATTAATTTTTCAAAATATATAAATTAATTTTTGATGTAATTGTTGTTTTTATGAATAAAAACATGTTAAATGAACCCCCCAAAAAAAAAGTATATGAAAGTTGTTTAAAAAAGCACAAAAAAAAAATTTAAAAAAAGTTACTTTAAAAAAAAAAGACCGTAATCAAAACGAAAAAAAAAAAGTTACTTTAAAAAAAAAAAGACTGTAATCCAATTTTGTTAAACAAGTTTAAAAAAAAAAAAAAAAAAGGTTTTAAAAAACGTATTAAAAAAATAAATTTTAAATCACAATTTATTTATTTAAAAAAAATGAAAATATGGTCCAAAAAAAAATCCAAACCCAAAAAAAAAAACCACGATAACATTACAAAATAATAATAATCAAATCAGCCCGGTAACGTTATATCTATTCATTTTTCACTAGCAACAGTGCCATCTTATGGCGTGGATCAATCGATGCTGTATTACCAAATAGATAATAAGCAAAGAAGAGGTTTAAGAGAATGAATAATTCTTAACATTGATGATAAATTTTTGGACTTATAATATTTGCAACTTCAATGTTAATGAATTTAACTCATGGACCAATATTCCATGAATAGATTAATTTTGTAAACAATTCCCAGTCCACAATTAGCCTGGCGGAAATTAAATTGAATAATAGCACAAAGTTAAATATTTTCAAATGTTTTTAGTATAGATGGAAATTATATTTAAATGTGGTGGACCAATTGTAGTCAATTTTTCATTGCCAGTAAAAAAATTTGTTTCATGTTCCCTTCCTATTTTCAGTTACCCACATGCATAAACATTTCAAGTTAGGTTAATATTTTGGTACTTTTTCTTGAAGATGATTCAAATAATTTACTTTCTTGAAAAAATTCATGAGGTAAGAAAGGAATTATATTCAATTTTGATCAGAAAAACAAGATAAAATGTGGGATTTTTATCAAAAAGAAAAATTTATAATTCAACTTTTTATATTAAAATTGTTTTTAGAACTTGACCATAAGATAGTCATCTTGTTTTTATGTGATATAAAAAATTTATAATTGAAGTCCATCTCTTAATATAAAATTTGAAAGAAACTTATATCAGCGCATTAGTTTTTATGCAATTAATTATTGAGGAAACTTCTGATATCACTTTATTAAGCAATTCTTCCATATGTCAAAATACTAAGTTTCCTCTGTGGATACTGCAATAAATGTGTCTTGCTTTTAGACAAACCTTAATTCTCCCATAAATCCTAAAATCTTACCAGCCATAGCTGCAACTCCATTGATGCAAACCACAATGCACTTTTGCCATTCAAGCTTATTTTTTATAACCAAAAAAAAAGTTGTTTATCTTTTTCAATATATCTTTTCCTTTAGTTGTGCCGACAAATTTCATAAAGCAGAAGGTCTATGTAAATTTGCAAATTATACAGATATCTGACAAATAATACCATCAAATTTTTGCAATTTTAATTCTTCAGCATTTTTTTTTTTTTTTTTCAAAAATTAAAATGTCTTACTCTTCAATTTATTATTCACAGTTATTTAAATAATGACTAAGTTTTTAGATCTCATGCAATTCTTTGATAATTGTTTCAATTGGATTATGCACATAGGCTTAAGTATATAATTATATGAAGGCTCAACTATGTATTTCAATTAAAAAAGATCATATTTATGAAGTTTTTCACTTGACATTTTCTGTCTCTTGCCATCTGGTATTTGAAAATGATGTGGACAGTTCGGATAAAATATGAGACACTGTTGCTTGGGACTTAGATTTTTGGTATCTTTTACTGTCTTTGATTGATTGATTTTTAGAAATATATCGTGTTTTATTAGCTACATCCATCTCAGCATTGAATTTTTATTGAAGAATTATCAAATGCACTAGTATCATTGATATTTATTATGAAACTAGTAAACTGCACAAATAAGTACTCCCTGGTGTTTATAGTGCTAATATAGATGAATTATAAAATAAACAGATTCATTATTAGATCACACTACAATGTGTGAATTTTCACATTAAACTTAAAAAATATATCTATGTATAAAAATAAATGTAATATCTCTATTTAATTTAAAAATTTGAAATTTATTTTCATGGTTTTCCTTGACAAGATCTGTAGTATCTTGGAGTACTGTAGTTCCCATTTTGAGAAGCTTGGTTCTCAGCCTTTAAGATTCAAATTCATGAAGAATTTTTGAAGATTAAGGATATCAAATATATTCTTTCATACTTTAATATCAGTAATTAGTGTTTTCTTCCTATGTTCAATCTATTTTCTATTTGTTAAAATATAATCCATAAACTGTTATGTTTTGTTTGGATGCTTTTGTTTTAATTTTCTTTTTGGATTTCTTCCCAAAAAAAATATCCTTTCTTTATCCATGATTTTTACAATTCAATATTATTTCTCATTTTTTTCTCTTTGTTTAGAATTATATGATTCAAGTTTATATTTCACTCAGCCTGACATATAATTAATTCTCACAATATTATTGTCTTAACATTTGTGCTTTTATATATATATATGATTTTATATGGAATTGTTTTTTGTTGTTGTTGTTTTTATATAGTTTCATCTAATTATAGAAGAGTTGTCAATATTTAATTTAATATGAAATGAGTTTTTTCCCCCAAGTTTAAAATGATCTGAAATAATAGATTAGTCAAAAATAAAGTCATGAAGAGTAAACTAAACTATTGACAATTTAGCAGTTTCTAAGAGATAAAAGACCATATTTTTTTATCATAATAAAAAATAAATATTCAGATTCAAATTCATTCTGCCTTCAAAAAAAAACTCAAATGGATATGTCAGTCAAAAACTATTAAATATCTGAGAAAAAATGAAGACTACATTATTTTCCTGTTCCTAATCTCAATTGAAAGTCAGTAAACTCTTCACCCTGGTTTGTGTTGTTGGTAAAAAGCTCTTTTATGTTTGCTTACAGTGACAATAATAAGAACACATGAAGCAAACATTAGGAATTTTCCCAGCTTATGCTTTTTCATATCCATGAGAAGTCAAAAAGATTTTATTACAGTTCGTAGAATATTTCTTTTGTAACTTCATCTTGGAATTATTATAGAAATTTTTACTAAAATAATAATGACAGTAATTCTATTAATATTATTATAATATTCCTTCAATATTTATTCATTTTAAATTGATTTATTACTCATATCAACATATTTACTGCTGCCTTAGTACTAATATTTTACTCATTTTAATCAACCATGATTTCTTATATTAACTCTCATTCAATTTTATAAACACTAATTTAATCAATTGCAAAAAAGTAATTAATATATAATATTTGTATATATAAATTTAATAATATTAAAATTACGTACAAACTTGTTTAAAACTAAAATTTAAAGATGGCTTAATAAAAATACAGTATTTATATATATATATATTTTCAATTTATAATTCAATAATTTTTTCATCTTATTAAAAAAATATTATCAAAGAATAAGACTATAAAATAATTTATAAAAGTGATATGGTTTTATTGTTAAAAAAAAAAAAAAAAGAATTTGAAAAGTTAACCATTCAACAATATTAGCAAGAGTAAGATTATAAACATCAAAAGCTTAGAGAATAAATAGATCTATTCTGTTCTTAATTCTTTGCTAAGGTGCAGAGTTATTATTTATTCATAGCCTGAGGGAGAGTTGTTTATTTCCATTAATTACATATATATCAAGCTATGGCTAAACTTTTATTTGATTATTAAAACAAGATTATTAAAAGTGACATTTAATCACTAGCTTTGTATAATTAATTTTTAATTTAATAACTAGTAATGCCATATTTTTATCTGGCTATTATATTAAATTCACTTTGAATATCCATGAATGATGACAAAGGTAAGCTTAGCAAAATATTAAATGTCCAGGTCTCAGATCCATAAGTAAGAACTGGTAAAACACATTTATTAAAAACCTTCCTTTTCAAACACATAGGCATATTTCCTTTTAGTATCAAGTTATTTCTACCAAAAGCACTCCAACCAAGTTTAATTCTATGATTAATTTCATCCTCTATGTTTCTATCTATATTAATAATCTGACCAAGGTATTGGTCGCTGTTAACTTCTTCTAATTCATCATAATCAATCTTTATTTTCAAATTTTGAGAAAATCCATTAAATATTACTTTAGTCTTTTTAACATTTATCTTTAGTCCTACTTTCCTACTTTCATCTGATAACTCTTGCAACATTTCCTGTAAATCTAAAGCATTATTTGCAAAAACAATTACATCATCTGCAAAATCTAAATGACTTAAATAATATCCATTTACTTTCACTCCTTTAGCTTCCCATTTTAATCCACAAAATACTTCTTGCAACACTGCTTTAAAACATTTTGGAGATATGGAGCCACCCTGTCTTACACCCTTCTCAATGTTGACTTTCTTAGTATCATTATGTAATCTAATTGTTGCTGTTGCATTTTTATAAATATTCTTTAAAATATGACACTATCCTGAATCTATATCTTGATGACCCAATGCTTTAATCACTAAAGAAATGTTTATAGAATCAAATGACTTTTCCTAATCTACAGATCCAAAGCATAATGGCAACTCATATTCATTTGTCCTTTCTATAACTTCTCTTAATACCTGGATATGATCTACTGTACTAAAACCCCTTTTAAATCCAGCTTGTTCTCTTGGTTGGTGGAAATCCAATGTTCTCTGTAGATGAGTTGTAATTATCTTGGTAAACATTTTGTATAAAACTGATAAAGGGCTGATAGGTCTGTAATTTCTAATATCTTCTTTATCACCTTTTTTTAAATAATATTAATATGGCATTCTTCCAATCATCTGGTACATCTTTATCATTTTTGACACTTTGTATATAACTTTGCTAAAAAAAATTATATTTCTTCACCTACTTCTTTTAATATATCAATTATAATTCCAAAATTACCTGGAGATCGAAAATGCAATATATGGGTAAGAGAACAAGCAGATGTTACTAATCTCATTGAAAAAATTAAAGACTGAAGTGTAGTTTGGTGGACATATTGCTAGAAGAGATGATGATAGATGGTCAGTTGAAATCTTAAACTGGATTCCAAGAGATTGTAAAAGGCCCAGAAAGAGACCACATGTGAGATGGATGGATGAAATAAGAAAGTGTGTAGGGGTGATGTGGAGAAGAGAAGCTAAAGATTGCAGAAGATGGATTGAACTTAGAGAGACCTTCATCTTGCAGTGGATTGATAATGGTTGATGATGATCAAAATATTTGAGAACAGGTAGATACATTCCATTTTTGATATTTTGTTACATGTAGAGTTATTTATAGCTTGAGATGGTTTATTTCCTTTAATTATAGATATATTAATATATGTTAATTTCATGTTTAATTATTGTAATGTTATTTTATTAACTATTCAAATTAAAGTTTAAAAAAAAAGAGATTAATTATAGGATATTAAAAGAAATATTTATATATTTAATTTTTTTATTACAATTTCCGAGATTAATTTTGTGTTTTATTGTCATTTCAGATTTTGTTTCATCCTGTTACTTCTGCCAAGAAAATGCGCTCATATGTATTAAAAAAAGCTGCAGATAAAGGAGGATCTTTTCTTAAAACTCTGATTCCTACTCAACAGATTCACATGTTGGCATTAGTTTTTGTTTATACATTATTGAATGCTGAAGTTATACTATTTGTAGTGCCTTTGTTGGTATTTTATATTGCATATATAACTTTGGTAACATGTACATTACAGATGTTGCATGGACAGCGTTTGTTACATACTTTTCGAACAATGATGCGTGTTTTTCAACATTTTACAGAAACTATCAATAGTGATGAAGCCGAATCTGAATTTACTTGGAGTCATCTTTCTCCTTATTGGCAGTATTTTATTGCTTTAATTATAAGTCTTCTTGCTTATCCATTAACGAATAAAAACTTTATTCCTTGTTCCATTTTGACTGTTCTATCTATTATTATGACTTATTCATCTTATGTATCATTAAATGATGACTTTGATTTAGTAACTCTTGCTGCTATTATAATTCATGTAATTTCATCTCTGCCTAATCTTATTAATTTACCTGATTGGATTCCTATTCATTTTTTACAAAAAAATATTTTAGTCATAAACCTATCTTCTCAGGTTCAATTAAATGTTAATTTAATAAGTATTTTATGCTTAACTATTCCTTTTTTGTTTTTACAGATGGCAATGCGAAAATCCTGGCAAGGCACTTATCGCATTCTTATTCCTCATCTGATTTGTAGCTTTTGGTGGCAAATTTCTATAATTCTCTATTCAAATTCAGATGGATGGAATTTACTTGCTGCATTTTTCATTTCTTTAATTATTATGTATATATTACCCCTTATAAGTTATACAGCCCAGAAAATCCCTGTACTTATTCCTTTTATTAGTTGGGGTATGATTCTCATAGGTGTAATTTCAGTTGTGTGGTTTCTTTTTAAAATTGGTATTTTTTGGCAACTTACCTTTACTTGTATATTAGTTGGAGGACCTTTAGCAGTCACATATATTATAAAAAATCAGCTTAGTCATCCTATAATCCAAACAGAGAAAAATAAAAAAATAATACGGCTTATTATTGGATTAATTGCTGTGGCTTCTATTTTTCCTGCTTTCCAAAATTTTACATATGAAGAACCTTTAAGTCGTGTTTCTGATTTAGACTGGGATGAATATCGAACACATTGTGGAAAGCCTGCTTGGGATTTAAGCAATATGGCATTTGTGCAGAATCATTGCTCTCATTTATTAAATACCAAAATATCATGGTACGGTCGTGTAAAGAATGTACGTATATCAGAAATTGATAACAAAATGGAGAATATTCTTTTAAAATTACCTGTAACAGTGGCTGATTGGTTTATGTGCATTTATGGAGAATATTATAATAATTGTAAAGAAGAAGGAAATGACTGGGATGAAATATTATGTAAAACTCAAAAGAGTGAGTGCCATATTAAAAACTTAAATTGGTATCAATTTGAAGTTCTGGTTATAATGCTTGATCATGACGAAGAATTAATTTTACAAGCCAATTATCAATTTCAGAATTTTCTTCCACTTTTAAAATCTGGTGATATAATAAGGTTTTGGGCAGTGTTTGGACAAGATGTAGGATCATTAAGACCTCACCTTAGTTTAAAAGCAATTCAGTGTGTTAATTGTGTTGTAAGTTTGACTGAAGTGGTAACAAGAGAAATTGGTATAAAAGATGATATAATCACTGCGACTCGCTTTGCTGCAGCATTTTTTTTATCACCTTTAATAACATTTAAAGACTTAGAAAAGTAATTTTTTTAAAAAAAAACTTCAACGTCTAAATAAGATGATCAGTTTTGAAATGGCCAATTGTGATACATTATTCTTCGCTAGGTATAGAAGTTTTTTTAAGTTAGTAATTTTACATATGTAATGTGTAATATTTAATTTGCATTTAATTAACATGTTCTGCAGAAATATATAATTAGTTAATAGGGAAACTAGTTTGTGCCCATGGCTGTTGACACTATAACAATAATAGGCTATTGATAGATTGGTTTTGAATTAACTGAAATGTGCAAATGATGAAAATAGTACTTTTTGCATAGCGAAGTGATTCAAAACAGGAGTGTCCTGGCCATACAAGGTTATCTGGTGACTTTATGCTTAAAGCATAGTAAATTTCAATTGAGAGCCTTTCTATTAGCATCTCTTTATGAATGTGATTTATATAAAGTATTAATTGTTAAAACATTTGTCATTGACATCGTTATGCTATATTTTTTGCAATTATTATTTTTATCTTTTCATGATGTATGTTCTAGAAGCAATATTAATTATGTATAAGAATGAGGATAAATTTGAATGATTATTAAATGTTGACTATTAATTACATTAATATAATTTATATGTAAAATTTAAAATAGTTATTATATATATATATATATGTTGAGGTTTTAATGAGAATACATGCATGTAATCTCAAAATCTCCACAAATATGACGGAATTCCTAAAAATATATTTGTTGACATTTTAATTAGGTGCAACCTTTGTGATTATATATATAATAAATTTTCTATCTGGTAATAGAAGATATGAAATATTTTATTCATCTCGTACTCTTTATCTCTTATGCATTGATTAATTTTATAAAACAAACAAATAAATCTTCTTTTTTTTAATCACTTTAATAGTGCTATATTTTATTTTCACCTGATTAATCTTACAGTTTTGACCGACCAGCAGGTTTCTTCAGAAATAAAATATATATTTAACTGAATATGAATGTATAAATATAAATTATCTCTATTAATATAAACAATACATATATAATAACTAATTGTACATCTAACCCTCAAACATCAATATAGTGGGAAAATATAAAAAATAAAATATATAAATTAGTAAAGATTTACTTTAACATGCTTGTGATACATATTATAATAAAGTTGTTTGAGGATTTGTATTTAGATATATAATTGGTTAATATGTATATATTGTTTGCATTGATTAAATAGTTTATGTGTATATATTCATGTACACTTATATATACTTTAGCTCTGAAGAAGACTTCTGGTTAGTCAAAATTGTAATATTGATCAAGTGAAAATAAAATATAGCATTGCTAAAGTGATTAAAGAAAAGAGGATTCGCAGCTGCATTGCAATCAAGTAGTTGGTTGCAGACAGTTGTGGGTTCGCCTCCCGCAGATGCTATGACATGAAAAAAAAAAGAGGATTTATTTATTTGTTTGGAAAAAGTATACTTTAGACAAACCAATAAAACTTACTTATTATAAAAGCTGAAGTTTGCTATTCTTTTAACGTAACTAGTTCTACTATTTTTATTTTATTTCTTTAAATTGTATTTTTATTCAAATTTATTTCACACTAACAGAACTAAAAAAACTCTTCTACAGTAAGATTTTATAAAGATCATACTTCTAAGGATCGTTTCGATAGTATGATTCACCTCTTCGTCTACAGTAAGATTTTATTGTATATATGGCCATCAAGTAAAAAAGGAGAAATGTTTTGGTTGCCTTTATATATATGAAAGCTAATAAAAATAGATAGTGGAATATTTACTTAGAAACAACTCCATAGGGAAATAGACATTTCTCCATAGAATTTGTTTCCTATAGAGATTATCATACATTTCTAAACTAAACCAAATTTATTTATTTATTTATTATCTTTTACTAGAGGCAATGTTCCAAACATATATAATTTTGGGGTTTTTATATTTGCATTTTAATAATGAGAATTTTAGTATGTAAGATAAACAATATATTATCCAATTCTTGAAAATACAGAAAGAATATTAAAATCCGAAATGTAATTTTTAAATCTGAAAATAAAAAATTGATTTGTAATTACAAATCATGCAATTTGAAGTGGTATATATATATATATATACACACAGGGTGCACCAAAATATATCCTTAGGCAATATGTTATAGAAATTAAATTACATGTTTAAATTAGATTTTATTTTTAAGCATTTTTTTTTATTTGATTGAAATGTGCTCTTTAATACTTATAATTAAGGTAACATTTTTTTAAAAATGTCAAGGTGCTTAATATTAAACTCTTTGGCAGCTATTAGTTCTGGGGTATCGACCCTCTACTCATGAAAAAAATATTTATTTATTTTTTCCAATAACCATTAAGCTTTAATATACCAATCTGAATCAAATAATAACATTGTCATAAATTACCAGAGTTTAATCTCTGGCACATTTTGTATATGTATGTCAAAATGTAAATTTTCATAGATTAAAGATGTGAAAAAAAAATATTTTTTTTATGTTAATTAGTTGCTTACTTTTATATTGTATAAATATTATCATGATTTTGATAATATGGGTAGCTGAAGTAAACAGTTTGAAATTGTTTTTATTAGCTAGCAGTATCTTGATTATTTAATTTTTATTAAAATATTTACTTTCACATTGTAAGTATTTTTGAAAATACTTATTTATTAAACCTAACGAAAATATGTAATTAGATATTGAGAAATACCGTCCTAAAATATTATTTTTAACTCGATCTAATTTGTTGGTAATTATAGTTTTACTTATTTCAATGAATTTAATTTTATATGTGACTCTAAATTAATGATAGCAAATTTGTGTATTTATATATATCAGGATACAAGTTTTTAGGTTCAAATTAACAGCTTGTAAATGTGTACACAAAGATATAATAATAATTCGTCCAACTACTATTTAAATAATTGTATGATTAACATTTAATAATATTAGATCATTGCCCAAATGTCAAAAATTGAGTTTGTTCATTTTTAAATTATTTAAAATTTTACTTCTTTTTTAATTTCTATTTCAAGAAATTAGCAGATTTTTTTTTGCATATAAATCGATTTTAAATAATAACTGAAATATTTATGGATATATGTGTATGTATAAACTCCTATATAAACATAGATAAATAGATATATGAATAAATATATATAGATATTAATACCAAATATTTAAAAAAAGATATATATATATAACTATTTAATTAAAAAAATAGTATATTCTCTTATTCTTCTCTTTCATGTTCTTTGCATATCTTCATATATTCATATATATATATATATTGCTTCTAACAGTTCTTTCATATACACTTCAATGCAAACAAATTTTCTTAAAAACTTCTTTATTTTTCTTACAGTTTTGACTGTCCAGCAGTCTTCATCACAACTCTATGCTTCTGATGAAGACTGCTGGACAGTCGAAACTGTGAGGAAAATAAAGAAGTTTTTAAGAAAATTTGTTTGCATTGAAGTGTATATGAAAGAACTATTATAAGCAATAAAAAAATAGTAATAATAAATCATGCTACTATTTAAATATAATTAGAAATTAAAATTTGACATTTCTTCAGTAGATTATATTTATTGCATAATAATAATATAAAAATGGAATAAACTACTGCATAATTTTTGATATCTTTTTTTTTTTAAAAAAATTATAAAAATCTAGCATGAATTGAAAATTTGAAATAATAAATATTTATTTACAATGCTTTTGCTTAGATTTCAAAAATTATTTCAGAAAAAAAAAAATAATAATTTATGTTTTAATTAATTCTTAATCAAATATTTAGATTTAAAATTTATTTTTAAAAAATGTCATAATATAAATTTTATTTTAAAAAATGTCATAATAATGGAATGAAATTAAAAAGAAAAAATATAAAAGTTGTTAAAAATAATTATTTTGTTTTAGAAATTATTAATGCAAAAATTCAAATATTTGCTCATGATAGGTGAGAGTGAAACATATATGCAGCTATATTGATTAAAAGCATTATATTTTAGATTTTTAAATTTATGTAATGCATTAGGTTGTGCATAGGCAGATGTATTTGCATCTGGATGAGTAAATAATATATTTTTAATAATAGCATAAATAATATATCATTCTATTTATAAAATTATAAAGTGGGAAAAAAATAATGGTTATTAAATATAAAAATTATTTATTGTTTTTAATAATTATACATTTGCAATTTTTAACATGTAAAATGTAAGGTTGTATTTATAAAGTTTATTTATGATTTTATAGTTATTTAAATTGACTTTGTATTGATGTGTTTTTTATAAATAAAAAAAATTTAAGTACTGACATTATTGATTGACTGCATTAAAAATTATATAATCGCTATCATTTGTTAAAATTTTCAAACTAATTTTTATATTCTTGTTAATTATGATTTTTCATTAAAATACAATGTGCTCCAAAAATACATATATGCTTTAAATGGTAGTAATCCTTGTGCCTTTATATCTGAAATGATTAGTGTTTCAAATGTTTATCAAAAATAGCAGTGCATTTTTGGAGTATTTTGAAACACATTCACATTTTAAGGTAGTCGTCCACATGTTTCTTGATGTATAACTTGCACTTTCCATGATTTTGAGATATACACAGCATTTTTCATATAATACCACAAAGATATTTATACATTCTAATCAATTTCTGAAACATTCATCAGGAATGTTTTTAGTATTGTTAAGACAATGTTGTATGATGAAATTAACATTCTTCTTTCAAAAGCAAATTGTTAAATAAAGCCATATTATTTTGCAGTATTCAAAGTAAATATTTGTTTTTGGAATATCTTGTATATAAATAAATGTATAATTAAAAATATTATTATATCTTTAAAGCTTTAAACAATTTTGTATTAGAAATTAAAAAATATTTTAACAAAAAAATAGAATGTGTTTTTGTTTTTTTTTTTCAATCACTCTCATTTGCACACACATTTGTAAATTTCGGATATAATTTTTATAGTACTCATAATTTTGAGTTATAAATAATATTTCTTTAAATAGTACTGATATTAAGTTCAGTGATATTGGTGAGTAGGCCACAGTTGTCTTTTAAGCTCAAAATTGAACTGTATGTATTGATAACATTGTTAACTATAGAAAAATATTGTGATATATGTTGGTTATCAACACATTTTATAGAAATGTCAACTTTATTCTATTTAATATTACAATTACAAGTGGTCAAAATATGTTAATATATATTTTTAATACATTAATACAGTGGTCACCAACCAGAGGTCCACGAAAACATTTTGATGGTCCTCAGAAAAATCTGGACATTATTTGCATTTTTTTTGTTTTATTAATAATAAAACAAGAATAATATTCTAAGAAATTCTTATGCACTGAATGACAATTTTCACCTTTTTTTGCACTAAATTCAGGAAGGGTACTAGAGAGGGAAACAAGAGAGGCACAACCATACAATGCTCTATGAATACTGATTCTCATCTGATTTTTATATTTTATTTGTTTATTTCTCAGATGCTCTTTTTACGTATGATCTTAACTGTATATTTTCTTTAATTGTTATATTTAATTGCATCAAATAATTTGAGTCTGATAACTATCATTTCTTGTTTGGTTTTAGATTCAAATGAAATAAACTTACAATGAGTGAAAAAAGCAAAGGAATATTTTGCATTTCTTTAGTAATACAAAAGATAATGTAATTAATAATAATAGTAATATGTGTACTTCATTTAACTGTGAGTTGATCAATGAATCAGAACATCCACAGTCATCTTCAGGCACCATTAAGAAGAACATTTTGAACTGGAGGTGGAGAGAAGAAAAACTCAAAGTATCAAGAAAATATGATTTGAACTACTTGAAATTTGGATTTATTCAAAAACCTGGACATGAACTGGATTCATAACCACTTTGTGTTGTGTGTTCTATTTATTTAATGATGCCATGAAATCTTTGAAACTTGGAAGACATTTGCAATCAAACAAGTTTGGCTAAGAAACCACTCAAATATTTTCAAGGAATATGTGAAAATATGCAAAAGCAAGTAATTGCTTTAACAAAATAATTGTTGAAGGTAAGTCCTTATTAAAGGCTTCTTATCTGATAGTAATTCAGGCTGCAAAAAATAAAAAGTTGTTTACGATTGGAGAAGAATTAATTAAGACTTGCATGTTATGGGCCTGTGAAGAGGTTTTAGAAAAGCAGGCTGTAATTCCTATGTTCACGAACACCCAAGTGCAGAATTGAAGACATGGCTGAAGATATTCAATTCAACTTGAGGAATCAATGGACGTAAATAACAAGGCAATTCTCCTTTGTTTTGTGAAGATTGACTGTGAAAGAGTTACAGGAAGAATTACTTTGTTTGTTCAACTTGCCAGGTAGAACAACTAGCTCTGAGTTGAAGCATTTAATGCTTATGTCCTGGACCATGGAATTAAATGGAAAAAATGTATTGGGATATGTACAGATGGTGATGCAAACATGACTAGACATTTTTCAGGAATTTTTGCAAAAATGAAAAATGTTGGTCATCCAGGCATTTTGTCTACACAACTTACAGTGAAAAAAATGTTCCTAAAATTTTACAAAATATTATCAGATGTTATTAAAATTATAAATGAAATTTGAAACAAAGTGCTCAATTCTCAAATATTTCAGGCACTTTGTAAAGAAATGGTTTCCCAGTGTGCCCAACTTCTTCACACTGAGGTGAGATGGCTGTCAAGGTGCAAAATACTAACCCAATTGTAGACTCTGCATGAAGTCAAATTATTTTTTCTTGCAGTAAAATAATCTGCTTGTCCAACAATGAGTGAATAGTCAAGCTTGCATACTTGGCAGATATTTTTTTTGCCTTTAAATGAACTAAACATATGCTTTCAAGAACAACTTAAGAATTTACACTATGAGTTTAAAATGGATTCGTTTCAAAAGAAAATATTATTATAGCAAATGCAGTTGACTGAAAAAGGTCTGCAAATGTTTTTAAATTTTGATGAATATATAAGATGGATGTCAACCAGCATCTGGTAACTATTGTTCAACAGCATTTACAATCACTTACAGAATCTTTTGGTTTTTATTACTCAGAGAGAAAAATCCAGACATCCAGCAAACCTTGAAAATACAATTTAAGCATGAATGAAAATGAAAGTCTATCATCTGACATCAGTCTCAAAGCTAAATTTCAGTCATCCTTATCAAGACCTCATTTTTGGCTTTCCATAAAAAATGAATACGCATTGCAGAGTGAAAAAGCAATGAAAATTTTGATTCAATTTTCAACAACATATTTGTGTGAAAAGACATTTTCATCTGCTATGGCAATTATAACTCTGTACTGGTCTTGGCTTGAAATAAATATAGTTCAGTGCACCTATAGTTCTTTATCTTACAGTAACATCAACAGAGCCAAAAATCCATAAACTTATTTCAAACAAGCAGAAACAAATATCACACTAAAAATGTCTAATACTTAAATAAGCTTCAATTATTTTGTAATAATTAAACTAACTTTAATAATTTTGTTGCAATTACATTACCTTCAAAGATTTTATGATTAAATAAGTATTTATAATTTTGTTATAATTTAATAAGCATTTATAATTTTATTATATTAAATAGGTGCATCTTATATTAATAAAATTGAAGTTCTCTGATCATTATTTTACAAAACTGCTTAACTTTTCAAAAAAAGTCATAGTAATTCGCGGGGTTTAAAATTATGAATTTAGTGGTCCATGAGATCCAAACTGCACTAATAGATAAGACCAAAAATTTGTATAATTTTTTTTAAAAGTCTAATTACAAATATTTATTAAATTTTAAAAAAAATGTTAAAAAAATTGTTATTATTGGCTATAATATTTTATCTAATTCAAATTTTCAAAACCTTCATTTATAAAACTTTAATTTCATAATTATTGATTGCAAAGAAAGCAATGAGATTGTAAAAATTTTATAAAACATGTAAATTAGAGGAAAATATTGTTTAAGATATTAAATTTATTGTAAGATATTCCCCATATTATAATGTACGTGGTCATGAGTATCAGTTAGATAAGATGGAGTGGCTTGAAAGTCTAAGTTCAAATCCCTTCTAATTATCATGTGAATTATGTTATCTAAAAATAAAAAGAAACTTTATATGTTTTTCTAAATAATGTATTATATAAAGGATAATTTTATTACATCTAATATAGAATAGAATTTTTTTATAGCTAAATTGCAAGAAATAATTGAACAGAATTGGGGCAGTCTGTTTTTATCTCAGATTGCCAGATAGTCAAAATTATTTATTATGTGACATAAATTGTGGCCAAAAAAAAGTAGCAACATTTGTAATATTCTATGGGCTAGAATGAAATTATCTATACACTTTAAACTTTCTAGAAATGCATTCACTCTTAATATTTTTTAAATTTTATTTTCACTCATTAATGCTCAGGCTTACCTGTAGATGGCTGTAAAGTAGCATGGAAAAAAAAATATTGGGTCCATCATTTACATAATAATCATAGTGTAATAATGTTTACGTGTTTCATCCTTTATATTTAATTATTTTTAATTTTTCTAATGCTTGCTATTTATCATTTGATTTTGTTATATCTTTATATGTCTATTTAAATCAGAGAAACCACTGGCTTATAGATCACCTCCAGTCCTTAAAAGCTCTGATCCCCGCTCCCAAACATTTTCAAAAATGTATATTAAATAGACCGATATAAAACTTTTATTTAAACGTGCATATAGTGCAAATTTATTTTCTCAACTACATCTATTTCTCTAATCTTCATAATAGTTATATTACAACAACAAATCTACACTGTTTGGTTAATCTGACTACTGATTTAATCTACAATGCTAAAAACATTTTGTTTGTTTTTATAATGAAGACAAATATGTAACTAGCAAAAATAAAACTTGAATTTTACTTCATTTTATTATTATTTTGCATTTAATTTTTTTTATTAAGATGGCCACTTTGAATAAGATAAAATTGACGCACAAAATCATGCATTTCAAAAGAAATAAACCAATGCATATATTTTTATAAAAATAAAGTCATCATCAACCATTATCAATCCACTGCAGGATGAAGGTCTCTCCAAGTTCAATCCATCTTTTCCTATCTTTAGCTTCTCTTCTCTACAACACCCCTGCACACTTTCTTATTTGATCCATCCATCTCACATGTGGTCTTTTTCTGGGTCTTATATAATCTCTTGGAATCCAGCTATTATCATGGACAAAAAATAAAAATAAACAGTAAATGTTTAAAAAAATGTTTTTTATTTCAATCAATAAAGAAACACATTTTTTAAGAGGCACTATTTATCAAAAAATTTGATTATAAAAAAATTATTCTGAAAGAAAGAAATATTAAAATAGAAAACTTGAACAGGAGCGTCATCAAATAGCTGGTCCGCTGTCAACTAGCCATTGAGGATTCAAGTCAAAAACCGGCTCTCACTTTCATCAACACCATTACCAAAATAAAGAAAAGAGTTCAAATGCTTTCCTCCAACAAACACTTTTGACGACACTTGGAAACTCTTCGAGATTCCAATACCGCAGCAATAGTATAAGAAACAACTCAACTGCACATAACAACATCTTGGTCCTAAAAACCCACAAGATAAAATCAGCATATGCACAACCTTGTGCTTCAATATTAGGCAAACATCACCCACAAAAAGAGAACTTTATGAACATTAAGATGGTCCCAACTGGGGCACATGAACAATCAAAATGCCTCACAGATCAAAGTCCCAATACAAACCTGTACACTTTATTGTAACTTATAAATCACACTAAAATTCGTTAAATAAATTTATTTATTTTTAGAAAAAAGATAACTGAAATGTTTTATAGAAAGTACAAACAAATAAGAACAACATTTAATCTGCTGAAAAAGTTCAGATGGTGGGGTCTGGAGCCAAAATATTTTGATTTCCTGATAAAAATAAATTTAAATGCACTACCTACTTGTAGTTTTTTTAACAAGAAACCATGGATTTACTTTTATTAATGGTCTATGTGGTTTATGTCACAGAGATGAAGACACGATTGAACATATTTTTGGTGAATGCAGTTATTTGCAAGTTTGTAGATATTTTATTAGCTTTATTTATAAACATAAAGGCTTATTGATACATGTATTGATACAAGCAATTAAAGCAGGAGTTTTTGCTGATATTAGAAGTGCCACTTTTTTAATTTATAGTTTATGGCTAACTCGATGTGATATTATCTTTAATTCTAATTGTATAGATCCTTTGAAGATTATAATTAGAAAAATCAGAATGATAAAAGAGACAATAGAATATCATCACAAGATTTATTTAATAGCACATGGGATCTTATTGACATTTGAAGACCAATTTCTACCTATAGAACTTTAATTTGCATATTGTTTTTATTATACAATATTATGTATTTATTTATTTATTTTCTGGTTTAATAAAGTTTGTTTTTGATAATAAAAAAATCAGAAAATTCTGTGAAAACAAGTTTTTTTAAAAAAAAAAAAAAAAGCTAAAACATTTGAAAACATTCTGAAAGAAAATTTATAAAAGACTGCATCCTAGCTGCTGTCGAATTAATCTGTGCTGAACATAAAAAGAAATTTGGGAATATAGATATATCATGAAGATAAATGCAAAGCAAATTGGAACACATCATTAAATGTGGAACAGTCATTAATAATAATGATGTTACTTTATTTTTAATTCATAAAAAAAAAATATGGCCTTTGTTTAAAAATGAAAATTGAAATTGACCTGCCTATTGAAAAGATTGTTCACCCTTCATGATTAGAGATAAATTAATTAAATTTTTGATCAAATATAGCAGACTAATGTTAAGTTGGCTGCAGAAAGGAGTTTGCTATTAACTTAAAGAGACGCTTTGATTCCTCTTGAAGGCCTTAAAGGAACCGAGCAGGGCAAAATTTTAATGTCCACTCCATACATTCTTCTTGTTGCAGCTGTTATTACTATGTGATTATTCATATAGTATATGGACATGGGTGGGCTGCATTAGCCAGCATGGTGAGTTTATTGGCTTTTTACCTCTGAGTTTAAAATCAAGTAACACCATAGTTTTTTTCCTCAGTTGCCTGATAGGGCAGAATGGATGTGTGTGTAAACGATAAATATTTTTCCAATAGATATACAATCATGACAGACAAAAAATAAATCATGGCCCTTATTCCCAGGAGGCTGTAAAGTCACCAACCAAGACAGTGGTTGGTGGCCGAAGGCAGAGGGTGCTAAGAATCCCCCAATTGTGAACCCGCAGCCATTTGATAATGACTTTTTATTTAAGTACTTACAACTGCAGATCACTTTCAATTGATTTAAAAAGTGGATATGTATTCTACTATAAAGGCACAAATATTGGAAATACAAGTGGAGTATGATTCATTATAAATAAAAAGTGGAAGAATAACAATGTGGAGATTGATGGTGTATTGGACAGAGTGGCAAAATTAGTTACACAACTTAATAGCAGATACCAAATACAGATAATTCAGGTTTATATCACAACAAGTTCTTATAGTGATGAAATAGTAGAAGATTTTTATATGGATGTACAAAAGGCTTTTGATCAGAGTAAACAACATTTTAAAATTGTTATGGGAGACTTTAATGTGCTGTAGGTAACTTTGGTTATGGTAATAGAAATGAGAAAGGACATAGACTTGTGGAGTTTGCAGAAAAAGAAAAACTTTACATTATCAATTCTTTTGTTGAGAAAAATATTAAAAGGAAATGGACATGGAAGCACTTCATCCAAATGAATGTACAGTGGAATTGGATTATATTTTGATTAATAGAAAGTACATATTTCAAGATTGTAATGTTCTTAATAAATTTAACATAGGAAGTGATCATCGATTAATAAGATGTAAGATACATGTTAATGCAAAACTAGAGAGAGAAAAATTATTAAGAAAAACAATATTTACAGTTGATATTCCTGATTTTCAGAAACATTCTAATGAATTCAAATTAGAACTTACAAATAGGTTTCAAATATTAGTAGATTTTGAACATGATTCAGATTTGAATGAAATTAATATGAAAATAACTGGTACACTTTTAAAAACTGCAACAAAAAGCTGGTAGAAAAATGCAGCAATTGACCAATAAAATTTCTACTGAGATTAGAGAATTTATGAAGAAAATAAGGAATATGAAGATACACAAAAATAATGCATTAAAAAGGATTGACTATCTCTAATTTTGTAAAATGGTGCGGAAAAGAGTTGAAAATGATATAAGAAAGTATAACTGTGAACTAGCAAGGAAAGCTGTAGAAGAAAATGAAAGTCTTAAAGAGTGTAAAACAACATTTTGGTATTGATAGGAAATTTATATCTGCAATAAGAAAAAAAGATGAATTATTACTAAAAAGAGAGAGGAAATCATAAAATGGATAGAAGACTTCTATCAAGAATTATATAGTAATAAAAAACAAGTACCTCATATCTATTACGTCTTCCGAATTGCCCAGAATTTTAAATGAAGAAGTGAGACATGCAATTAAATTTACGAAGAAAGGAAAGGTTTCACATAATGATGGAATTATAATTGATATATTAAAAGAAGCAGGTGAAGAAATAAAAAAATTTAGCAAAGTTATATACCAAATGTCTAAAGGATAAAGATGTGCCAGGTGATTGGAAGAATGCAGTATTAATATTTAAAAAAAGATATAAAGAAGATATTAGAAATTACAGACCTATCAACCTTTTATCAGTTTTATACAATTTTTTTACCAAGATAATTGCAACTCATCTATAGAGAACATTGGATTTCCACCAACCAAGAGAACAAGCTGGATTTAAAAGGGGTTTTAGTACAGTAGATCACATCCAGGTATTAAGAGAAGTTATAGAAAGGCCAAATGAATATGAGTTGCCATTATGCTTTGGATTTGTAGATTATGAAAAGGCATTTGATTCTATAAACATTCCTTCAGTGATTAAAGCATCGGATCATCAAGGTATAGATTCATGATATTGTCATATTTTAAAAAATGTGTATAAAAATGCAACAGCAACAATTAGATTACATATTGATACTACGAAAGTCAACATTGAGAAGGGTGACTCCAAAACTTTTTACAGCAGTACTGCAAGAAATATTGTGTGGATTAAAATGGGAAGCTAAAGGAGTGAAAGTGAATGGAGATTATTGAAGTCATTTAGATTTTTTTTTCTCATGTGTCATAGCATTAGCTGGGAAGCGTCGATGCTTGACAAGTCATTTAGATTTTGCAGATGATGTAATTGTTTTTACAATTATTACTTTAGAGTTGCAGGAAATGTTGCAAGAGTTATCAGATGAAAGTAGGACTAAAGATAAATGTTAAAAAGACTAAAGTAATTTTTAATCGATTTTTTTCAAAATATGAAAATAAAGATTGATTATGATGAGTTAGAAGAATTTAACAGTTACAAATATCTTGATCAGATTATTAATGCAGATGGAAACATAATCGATGAAATTAATCATAAAATTAAATTTGGTTGGAGTACTTTTGATAGAAATAACTTGATACTAAAAGGAAATATGCCTATGTGTTTGAAAAGGAAGGTTTTAATAAATATGTTTTACCAGTTCTTACTTATGGATCTGAGACTTGGACATTTAATAGAAGAACAATATAGATACTTCAGACCACTCAAAGAATTATGGAAAGATGCATGTTGGGAGTAACAAGAAGAGATCGAAAATGCAATATATGGGTAAGAGAACAAACAGATATTACTGACCTTATTGAAAAAATTAAAAGACTGGAATGGAGTTGGGCTGGACATATTTCTAGAAGAGATGATAATTGATGGACAATTGAAATCTTAAACTGTATTCCAAAAAATTGTAAAAAAAAAAACCAGAAAGAGACCACGTGAGATGGATGGAATAAATAAGAAAGTGTGCAGGGATGATGTGGAGAATAGTTGCTAGAGATCGGAGAAGATGGATTGAACTTGGAGAGACCTTCATCCTGCAGTGTATTGATAATGTTTGATGATGATGATGAATGTTAAGTCCATCATAATAATAAAAATATTAAAATAGCCCTTGTTATAAAAAAGGTTTCCCACACCTGGTTTAAATAATAATTGCACAAATCATAATTTTTTGATCAACAATATATATATACACACATAATATATATACAATTATAAATGGATAAAGTACTTTAAGAAAAAAAGGTATTTCCTTATAATCACACAACATTCATTTATTTATATAAAGACAACAGTATATTGTTTACATTTGAAAATGTAGATTATCTCAAGAAGAAAATTCAAATGTACATATTTATTTTAACATTAGCCATGAATATATTAAAATTTAAAATTATGTCTTATTCTAAATTGTTTCTTAAGTTTAATTACATATTTATTAGAAAGTATCAGGTGACAATGTTGCTTAGCTTGTATAAAATTGTTCTCTTATTTATGTTTTCTTGTGTTACCATTATAAGTAATTATTTATAAATAGAAGATTAGCTGTATCTTATCAGTTCATTTTATCCAAAGCTTCTAATTCTTCTTTTAATCAATTAACTTTATTATCTCATTTTTTATACTTTTTAATGTCTGTTATGATATGTCATTTATATTTTATTCTAAATATATTTTCAATCAATTCCATATCTTCTAAACATTAGCCTTTAATATTTTCTTCCTTTTCATAATTCTCTAGTCCTTAAATATTTAATGTTTTATTATTATTATTACAATTTTCATTATAATTATTTAATTATTATTATTATTATTATTATTATTATTATTATTATTATTATTATTATTATTATTATTATTATTATTATTATTATTATTATTATTATTATTATTATTATTATTATTATTATTATTATTATTATTATTATTATTATTATTATTATTATTATTATTATTATTATTATTATTATTATTATTATTATTATTATTATTATTATTATTATTATTATTATTATTACAATTTTCATTATAATTTTTAAATATTTTCGGTATTTAAAGACATGTTTAAAACCTTTTGACAAAATCTTTTTTTCACTCATCTACTTTCATTGGTTTAGTTTTAGATTTATTTATTTTAAATCGATAAAGCTTCTACAAGTTTCATCAATCCATACATTTATAGAAACTCAACTTTATTGTACTGTGCATATATCAGCACATATGATCCAATAACTCTTCTACTAATAATCCTAATTCTATCATTATTAGCAATAATTAAAATAATTCAGGAATCTGTGATTTTCATATTCACAATTTCAGTTCTCTGAAACTTGAAAATTATTTATTGAATAAATTATAAATTAATAAAAAAAATCTATTTATTAATTTTTAGTTGACAACTCATTCACTGGGTATTGCAATAGAAAAAATAACCGGTAAATAGCTATAATACATTTTTTGCCTTCCTCTTATTATAAATCTATTTTTAGAACATCAAAATTCTAGTAAAAATATAAACAAATATTATTTTTGTCAAGCATTGGTGGTCGAGAGGTCAGCACAGCCGCCTTATAAGCAGTTGCCCCGGGTTAGGGAGATCGTTTCCTGGCCGATGCTATGACACATGAAAATATATATATTAATTTTATTATACTTTTGTATATACTATATATACACTTGTGTGTATGTGTAACATAATTAAATACCCCAAATTCAAAACTAAATCATATTAGAAAAAGAAATAAACTCTAAAACACAGACAATGGTTTCATAGCTACAAGCAGACTTCTAAAGTGCAAAGGACTAAAACAAATCAACAGATATATATACTGAATATTACCCACAATTCCCAATTGTAACCCACACATTCTTAATATTAAAAGAATCCTTCAAGAAATTAATTGCTTCAGAATCATACATTTTTAATAATAAAGATCTCTTTAATTTTTTTTAATTTCATTTCTTTCAAAGAAGACAATCTTAAGGATGTGTGGGATGTTATTGGGAATTGCTGGTCAAATTTAGTATATATTTGTTGATTTGTTTTAAGTCTTTGCATTTAAGAAGTATGCTTAAATCAATGGCTGTGTTTTAGAATTTCTTTGGCTAGTCTAGTTTAGTTTTGAATTTGGGGTAATTTTAATTATTTTATTGACCAGTTTAGCTTTAGGCCTTTAATGCTTATATATATATATATATATCATAAACATTCTGTATACTGTTTAATTTATTAAGAACTATGTTTATTTTTATATAGGTTTAAATAGGAAGACAAAATTAGCGACGCAGTTCTTATAAATAAAAAAATTTTTAATTTTTAGAACAACTGGCTAATATTGATTTACATTGTTTCTGGAAAATCACATGACATCTTTTAGTCCACATAATTTCAAGTATCAATGATTACAACATAAAAGTACTTTTGTAAAGTTCTATATTATTGCTATTATGTATAAATATTTATATAGGTACAAACTTTTAAAAATACGTGTTTATATTATAACGATCGAAATGGAAGTGAAGATCGAATCTAACCGCAAAAACAATATCTGCAACTACCAGGGCGCCATCTAGGCATTTGAGCCTAGAAAAATGTATAAAGTAGGCAGATACGCGCTGTTAAGATTCCACTTTATTTAAATATTCCGATCGTTAGCCCAAGTCACTAGCTCAGCGGAGATGCAGAGATAAAAATCTATAAATTTTATATCTTAAATATCAATAAATAAAAGCCACTGCCAGAAATTAACACATAAAAATATTTATTTACGCACATATAAAATCATTCTAAATTCGAGGAATAGGTTTAACATTTTTAGATTTTTATATTACTCTTTAATTGTACATTTACATAAATTTCAATGAGTTTAATATTTTATTTAGATGGTCAAGTATGAATAGACTACATAGATCTGCATTTGAAAAGAAAATATTCTTCCCTAATTTAACCTTAGGCAACAAATTTCGCAATCAACTGGCGCCAATCCATCTGATACATTCATGTATTCAATGTAGCATGATACGACAACACAAAATACTATACTGTCAGGAATTTCATCTGAACAATAAGTAGAAATAGAGAAGACATTGACTCTCCACCAACAGGAATGTGACATCTGTTGGCAAGTAGAACAATAAACAAAAAAACTCCATAGGAATGGACTGCGGTCTTCTGCGACTTACAAACCCATCCATAGGCAAACAGAGGGTGTGTGGCGTATATCTATAATCCTGCCCATAGCGGATCTCATACTACATCTACTATTACACAAATATATCCAATCCATTGAACCAATTCAACTACAAAATGAATAACCTAAGATTACCCTCCCTTAATATAACTTTACAAACTATATAGCCATTCACGCCCGACTTAAATTTAACATTTAAATACGTTCGCACAAATGCATTTTATAAAATTTGTTTTAAAATGTTGAGTACAGATCAGCTGCACAGATTCCACGGTCAAAAACATTACAAATTAAACACAACCGATCAAAATACAAAGTCATCGATAAACGTCACTTGCATAGGGAATATACAAATCCCATTAGCCTTCATCGTAAGATGCTTGCAGTGATATCGTTGACATATATTCTAATCGAATGTGAAAACCACAACATTATCAACCGCTAACGAATCTATGCAACGTCTATACCCAACCTAAATTTCATCATTTAAAATTTAAACAATAAACAATTTATACAAGAAAAAAAATGGAAATGATTTTTATCAATCGGAAAACATTTAAAATTAAACATTATTAATTTGATTTAAAAACTTACAAAAGTCAGATAAGAGTCCGTTTTTAACATTTAAGTTGGCTTGTTTATCAATTTATAAAACTTGACGAAAGTTCTTAATTGATTTTAATAATTGTTCATTTCATATAGCTTATGGTAGAAGAGTCCAGGTTCCTGTTTTTAATTCCTGCGATGCCTCCATTGGAAGATAATGTTCTGGAGATGGCAATAGCTGGTTCAAGGTATCACAGGCTTTTCCTTTTTTTAAATAGAGAGTGTGGTATGTGCGTCCTACCACCTCTCAAACCCACAATGCTGGAACTCAATATTTTTTCTTTTTATAGTCCTCCTATGGATTCCATGAACAAAAACGTCACTGTTCTGTTTTTTCGTTATGGTCCGGGCCTTTATTTGCTTCCATTGGTCAAGCTAAAATCTCTTTCTTCTCTTATCTAACTTTTCATCTGACTTTTTAATTAAACAGCTTTTAGATAATTAATAAACAATCATTTCCATTTATAGATTTCAGGAATTAATTAATACCTGTTTTTATTTTAACTTCTTGTATTTTTTTATAAAAAAAGTACGTTCAAATACTTATTTGTTTTTTTTTTTAAAAAATATTTTTAAAGTTTGGCCTCTGTGCGAATGTATATACGTTTAACAATATTTTAATTTTAGCGTTTAGTTTTTTACTTTTATTTGCCAACTTTTAAGTTTTTAGTTTAAATAAATGTAACGACATATTTATATATCGTTACAATATAAAAATAATTAATTTTCTATCTCTTTAAGCTCTAAATCTATTAGAAAAATCTTAAAAATTCATTATAAAAATTTTTTTCTTTCATAAATAGAGCTATTGGAATAAGGCAAAAAAAAAAAAAACCTGATATTCATTGAACTTGTTTTTTTTTTTAGTTCCTTTTAGTTTTCATCTGGTTTATATATTGAGTTCAGTCTGAATTTTCATCAATATAAGCAAGGATATGCTTATAATCATCAAAATCTTAAAGATTGCATGGGTCTGTTTTATTCTTGTTTTTTTTTTTTTGTTGTTTTTTTTAACAATATTACTTATTCATAGTCTGAGAGGATGTTTACTCCATTAATTACATATACATTGAACTATGCTAAGAATAGACTCTCTTCTCTTTTTTTTGGTATCTTGTTATTTTTTTTCTTTTTTAAGAAAGGATCTTTTTGGGTGCTCCACATGATGACATTATCAGTAATCTATATTTATGTAAGTACTTGTTGTAATTCTTATAAACTTGTTATAATCAAGTATTATGAAAAAGTAACAATATTGTTATTTATTGCATGTCACAAGCTTTTTGATGGTACTTATTGGTGTTTTATTTGGGCAATCTTTAGTAATATTTCTAACTGGGTGGTTGATACTTTTGTTTGATCATCTGGGTATTTATATCTGACCCAGATTTGTGATTGATAACTTTAATACTCGGCCAGCTTTTTTTAAATAGAGTTACTTAATTTGTTTTATTAATTACAGTCACTTTGAAAACTGCAGAATCAAAAGTGATGCCAGGATTCATTCATTAATAGCTTGATCCTTGAGCTGTAGTATTTTATTCAACAGATAAAATATTCTTTTTGTGCATCATTTAGGAAATTGGAATCACAACATTGCATTACTTCCTGAGCTCTATTGCAAAATCTCTAATCTTTATTTTCTTTCTGAACTCAGAAAATGAAGTTGTACCTTTATAAAATTCTTAGGAATTTGAAACAGAAATAAGCTGTTAGAAATAAAATTGCTTTATTGAATTCTGGTTCAGATGGAAATATAAGAGCTGATTGTGAATATAAGATTTTATACGTAGAGTTCCACACATATTTTTAAATATCATTAAATTTGCATTTCCTCAATTTAGTTTGTCTTCAAAAAGAAAAGAATTAGATTCATGCATATAGACTAATTTTCTGGATTGCTTGGATCGAACTCTTCCGGGATACCAATTTTTACTGTTTTGATTTAGGTCCTGTCTCACCACACACTGTGAATGAAGTAACTTTTGCACTTGGTTTTTATATTTTTCTTCAATCAACCAGCATTAATGATAACTATTATTGATTATTAATAATCGAAGATCTGATCAACTCACAATTTTGTCATAATATTTCAATTCCATTGTATTTACATATTCTTTGCTGTTGGAAAATAATATTTCTGCCAGATAAATAAATGAACTAGATAAATGTTTAGCCAAATGGACATTTAGATAATAATTTTATCAAAATGAGCTATCCCAGTTGTATCCACATAAAAAACAGTGAATATATAAATTCATTAGGATTATCAATTCTGATCACCCTAGCACTATCAGTCAGTAATTCCGATTAAATAAACCCTCTATATATATATATAACGATTTTTTTTTCAATTGTGTCATCCCTTTTATTTTTTATAAATCATTCTTTTAGAAATAAGCTACATTCAAAGTTATTTTTTTAAGATTATATTTTTTTAACGAAAAGAAATGGCTACCTATGAACAATTATAGCAAAAAAAAAAAAAAATCTGAAGAGATTTCAATGACAAAATACACTTAATATTGTTTGAAATAAATTCATAATTCTTTCATTATAGGTTTAAATTGAACAGACATTAATTATGTGTTTCGTAATTTGTTTTTAAACATTTTTTTTTCATATGTCAAATGCGTTGACTGGTAAGCGAACCCGGACCTGCTTGGAAGGCAGCTATGCTAACCGCTAGGCCACCAACGCTTGACATTAACAGTCTTGTGACTCAAATGGTAGTAAATTCCATTTTTAAAACAAAGAAACTGATCCTGGATTACTCTGAATATATTGATGAAGCTCCAGGAATATCTAGAAGAATCAAATCCAAGTGATCTTTTTATTGAATCTGGAAAATAGTTTGTTTGAAATCTTGCTGTAATACAGCCTGTTGTGCTGTAGTTCATAAGTTATTTTAAAGCTTTCTTAATTCTAATGATTTTTAATTAGAGAACTGAATTAGTGATAAGTTTAATATACTTAATAGTTTTTATATATATTCAGAAAGGTATCTACCTTCCAATACTTGGTGAAGAAATAATATGAAATAATATCAAGTCATTGCAGGTTTTTATGATGTCTGACAATTTTGTATGATATTTTTGTATATCCAAAAATTTGGTATGAATACAGTTATTCCAACAGGAGGATTCAGCAATAGAATATAAAAGTGTTAACAATATTGTTCAGAGCATTAGTGCCATAACATTAATATCTATCTTCGAAGATGATTGTTTTTAGAAATTATTTTAGATGTAATCATTAATAGATGAGAAAAGATTATCAATATTACTCCTAACCAGCATGGGTTGTAGTCATGTACCATTTAGATAAAGATGTTTTCTTATCATGTAAGTGTTAAAGTTAAACATACTATCTTTATACAAGTAGGCCCCAATCTTTGGAGAAGATTTTTTAAATGTTCATATTTAAGACACATTTATACTTATGGATTGATCTTTTTTCCTGAAATAAGGCAGTGTTATTAGCATACATGAATTTTGTGTAGTACCTAATCTGTAAAAGTTTGTTTTATCATGAAATATTTACATTTTTTTATTGGCGAATATTTTATCAAATAATTTTTTTTACTACATTTAAGAAGTTTAGGAAATGCATTTTTTTTTCCAAATGCAATCAAAAACTGAGACTAAATTGATAGAAATAGCAAAGACCAATTTTTAGTTAATTTTGAATTTGTTCACAACAGCTATATTTTGATTTTACTCCTTCCAGTTCTAAAGATATATGGTTTTTACTTATTGGCCTGAAATTCTTGAGTTTATTTTTTCAAAAAGCTTGTGCCAGACACTTCACAAAGATATTGGGTGATAATTTTTAGAGCCAGTGTTAGGTTTATTACATTTTTGAGACTACTGTAGTTTTAATTACATGACAAATTTTGGAATTATATGTATATGAATAATTATATCACATGATCACCATTTCCCTATGCTTACACAAGCTGTTAAAACATTAACAAACTCTCCAATGCAAGGACATAGTAATCAATGGATGCTGGAAGGTTTGTGCATAAAATCTCTATCTAGTGTTTAGTCATCCAATATCCTCAGACTAGTTTCTAGGTTGTGGCTTTTAGCCATGAGGAGCCTTGCATCTGAGATCTCTATGCTTAGATCTTTGGATCTAATGTGGCCCTCCATCTGAAGATATAAATGAAGCCCTCTCAGATCCAAGGCTCCTCACTGATAAAAGCCGCAATCTAGAAACTAGTCTGGGGATATTGACGAGTAAGCGCTAGATAGGGATTTTATGCACAAATCTTTTAACATTCAATGCTTACAATGGATAGCCCTACCATATTGAGAGTTTGTTACTGTACATCAATAATGTTGATGAAAAGTTTTGCTAATCATTCTAAATTTTTAGAATTTCTGGAAATAATTAAGACACTCAAGGGCAATTTCACCAATATTTACTATTTTTTATATGTTTGAATTAGACAAATGTTGTAAGAGAGAAATTAATACTTCTTTAATGATGCTTTTTCTGGTTATAACAGTGACAATAATAGTCCTTTTATAAGTAGCCATTTGACCTTTTAATTGGATTATATAAAATTTTGTTTCTCCGTGACCTCTGTCTATTGTTTTTATTCTGGCATCATCCAAAGATTTTATATCTTTTCAGAAATAGTTCAATCTTTGATAAGAAAATATTGATCCTAAAGTTGGTTTCTAAATTCAATCCAACCTAAATTAAAAAATGAACCCATTTTTTAATAATTTTTGTTAAATTTACCATAACTGGATTACATTGCACAGGCTTTAACCTGCATTTATATATGCAATATAGGCAGGATTCGAACTCAGACTTTCACATGACCCACTACTCTCAGTGCCATCTCAAACTGCTGACCCACCTGATCACACACATGTTGAAAAGATAAATAATCACTAACATACTTATTCATGCTAAACCAGCAATTATCAGTTGATCTAGATTACTATCCTCACACATATATGTAATCAGTGCTCAGCTTTATATTAAGATAACCAATCTTCATACTTTAATGGACAGGCTTCAAACTATTCTAACTCACAACTCTTCAGCCTTCAATTTCATTGAAATTCTGATGAAGGTATGTTCAAAGCCCTTGTTAGTGCCAAGGTTGTCATCCTACCCATGTTGACATATTAGTCATTCTGCCCACTCATGTACAGGAGAATAATCTATTTATACATACATATGTGAGGGATGGGCAGACCTATTATACACTATTTATATAAATTAATACATTGCACAGGCTTAAATCTGCATTTATATGTAATATAGGCAGGATTCGAACTCAGACTTTCACACGACCCACTACTCTCAGTGCCATCCCATATTGCTGACCCACCTGATCACACACATGTTGAAAAGGCACTAACAAGGGCTTTGGAACGTTCCATCATCAGATTTTCAATGAAATGGAAGGCTTAAGAGTTGTGAGTTGGAATAGTTTGAAGCCTGTCCATTAAAGTATGAAGATTAGCTATCTTAATATAAAGCTGAGCACTGATTATATATATGTGTGAGGATAGTAATCTAGACCAACTGATGATTAATGGTTTAGCATGAAATACGTATATTGATGATTATTTATCTTTTCAACATGTGTATAATCAGGTGGGTCAGCAATATGAGATGGCACTAAGAGTAGTGGGTCATGTGAAAGTCTGAGTTCGAATCCTGCCTATATTACATAACTGGATTATGTAATGTTTTTCCTTAAACCATTGTCCATCTTTTCTTTATTAATATCCTCCAATGATTTTATATGTTTTTTAGAAATTTTTTAATCTTTAATAATCATTGATCATAAAATATGTTTCTAAATTGAACGATGGGACTTATTTTTAGTAATTTTGTTAAATTTATCATAACAAGAAAGAATATATAGAATTTTATTAATTTCAAAATATGAACTCCAGATAGATTTTTTAAATTTTGTCTCAAATTATAATTAAATTCCATTTAAGCTTTCTGATATAATGTAAATTCTAAGATATATAAGACCTGATATAATGTTGGATATGAGTGAAAGATCTAATATTAGAAGATTATTGGGACGTACGGAACTTTTTTTTATTATTATTAAAATAAAAGCACAAAGATCTCATTTATTTTGTCTTAAATTTAAGTAGTCTTCAATAAAAGAATATTGTAATGTACAAGTCAGGAAGACCTCTTGGTCTGGCATTGCTTACTAATTTATTCCTGTGAATCCCCATATCTTTTCATTGCACTTTACTTCAACTTTCATTTTCAACTGCAGCCTGAATTCAGAATGTAATTCACTGTAATATTTAAACCATTCATTCTAAATATTGAAAATCATCTTTATCCTTATTTGCATACTTTTAAAGATCCCTTTTATAGAAATGTGAAGAAACATCTGAAAGAAGAGTAGAATCACATTGTATTACGATTTATAGAAAGCATTGGATAATAAAGATTATCTATCCAAATGCTAATTGCTGTATCATTTGAATGCCCTTCAAAAGGATTACCTGCAATAATAGATGATTTTGAATAAAGATAGTAATATTGTATTTGATATATGTTTTATCAAACACCAGTGTGAAACCAGAATTTCAAAAAGTTGTACATTATTAAAAGAATGATGGATATCATGTAATGCAATTGTTTGTAGAAGATCTCCATTTTGATTTTAATAAGTCCTCAGTATCAAATTGAAAGCATTTTCTTATGCTTTCTGGATGGAGAGAAGTTTGCTCTTGTAGATGGTATATTTGACATTTGATTCAAATCAATACCATGTTATATTTTTTATTTTATAAGCCTAGAAGGACTCACCTAGTTGGCCTCTAGTGCATTTGGCCATTATAAAATCATGGAGTTAGTAATTATTATGTGATTTTAAAATTTGATGACATATCTTGTTTTCTCATAACTATTCAGAAAAGGTAACACTAAAAAGATTATTGTCCATTTTGTTTTATTATGCATTTTCTATAAAGGAATTAAAAGAAAATCTGTTAAATACTCTCCTTAATCATAAGTTAATTTCCAACTGCTAATAAAATTTTCATAACAACTTATGTAATTCAATTGTAATTTCAATATTTGTCAGTGCTTTGCCGATCTTCATCACATTTAGGCTTTTGTGATTACTTTATTATTGCTGATCTGTTTTATTCTTATCTAACATTACCTTTTCCACTTACTATAGTTAAAAGCTCATAATAAATTTTCATTGTTTTGCTATATTTATTTTTGTTAATAATAGCTTACTATATCTAGCTTCAAAATATTACTTCATATTTGCAACTTTTTTTTCATTTAAATTGTTCTATTTTGCTATATCTGGACTCAAATCTATCTTTTCTTTGTAATTTCTCTCAAATTTTTTTAAAACCATGGAATCAATACTGGTAGAATTCTAATGTCTCTCTTATCAGTAATGAAAATCAAATTACAGTTATTTTGTTTAGTATTCAGTATAGGTGAACTTTTGTATTCAACGAAGATTAATTTAGGACCTTTGTTCTCCAACTGAGAACATACACATTCACACTTATTGATGAATAACTAAATAATCAATTAAGTGATTTATGGATTAGATCTTTTTAAAAAAAGTCTCAAATTTGCTTAAAAATCTTTAATTACCTGGAGAAAAAAATCAAGTTCAATCTGGTTTCAAATGCTATATTCAATTCATTTATCATTTACAATGTTCAAATTTTTTACTGTTTATTTTTTAATTAAGTATACGGAAACGTTCGATATGAAACTTGATAATGACTACAGAATGTAGTTGAAACGTTGTATGGAGTAAAAATAAAATTATAGTTTGAATAAATAAGTTTTAAAAAGAAAAAGGAGGAATCTTGATTTTATACATTTTTTAATTTCTATTAAATTTTATATACAACAATTTTCTTTCAGCTGCCTTCCAAGCAACTGGCCTGGGTTCGCTTCCCGGTAAACGCTTTGACACATGAAAAAAAAAAACAATCTTTCTTTAACCTAATATTGATTTTTTTTTCTTTTCCTTTATCATTTTTATAGTAGCATTCTTATTTTTTTAATCAATTCAACTTTTTTCACATATTTATTAGTATAGCAATTGTTTTATATATATATATATCTAATCTATATGAATGTTGCATTTTAATTATTTGAATGTTTTATTTATTTTCACATACAGTATTTCTTTATTTTAACATATTTTTAAATATGAAATCACTTTCTTTAAGCAACTTTAACTTTTGTTCAAATAAAAAATATATGTGTGCTATCACTTAATTTCTCTTCTTAACATATTTAAATGAAAAGGATTATTCATCTTAGATAGGATTGTTATAATCATAATGTCTGATCCATTAAAATCTTTTGGAAAAATATATTTCTTTTTAGAATAGTACTAAAGCTGAAAATGTGGCGGCTTAATTTTAAATATTTATTTAGCATATGGATTCTTTTTAACAGCTTAAGTGATAAAAAATATAAAAGAACCTGTAGAGATTCCAATTAGGAGAATGTTCACAAGTGGCTTCAATAAATATTTCAATTCAATCATAGATTAGATAATCATTAATTATATAGTTTATGATTAATGTTTGTCCACATCTGCATAATGGCTATTAAATTCTATTGTTAGGCATTGGTGGTAGAGAGGTCAGCGACAGCTGCTTTACAAGCAGTTGTCCCAGGTTAGCAGGTTCACTTCCTGGCTGATGCTATGACACATGAGGAAAAAAAATTCTATTTATGAAGTAGATAAGGACTATGATCAATTTGTTGACAAGACTCCAGTAATGTTTAAGAAGATAAAATCCACCTATCTTTAATATTGAATCTAGAAAAAGAAATTTATTTAAAACTTTACAAAAAGTCCACTTTTTTAAGCCATAATTGTTTATAAAGGATCTTGATTTGAGATGAGTTTTAGATGGCAAAACTATATTTGAATTATTAGCAAGTTTGATCTTTGTAACAACTTTTTATTCATTTTCTATGATACAATTTACTTTCTAATATCTGCTGTAGAAATATATAAAAGAATGGGAAGTCAATGCAAAGGAATAGATGATTTTTTTTATTGTCATTATATTTAATTGACTAACCAAAAGCTTATTGTGGATAGTTTTATTCCAAATAGAAGCAATATATTCATCAAAAAAATACACTATTGCTAAAAATGTCTGCAAAGTATTTGGATCTGTTAAGCATTGTTGGTCGAGAGGTCAGCGACAGCTGCTTTACAAGAAGTTGTCCTGGGTTAGCGAGTTCGCTTCCTGGCTGATGCTATGACACATGAAAAAAAAAGTATTTGGATCTAATTTCAAATAATATTAGTTAGGTTTCCAAGGAGTTTATTTTTAAAAATTAGATTTAACCATTGATAAATTATGAAAATAAGTTAGTCCACATACTAAAGCTACTCAAAAATAGATTGGATGAGATTGTATTTCAATCTATTGTTGCAAAAGATTATATTACAAAATGTTTCCTTGTTGTTTAAATGAAAGATTATTGTCTTTGTTGGATTAGGAATAAGTCATTAATCTTTGAAAATGATTTCCAAACTTTTCAGATCATCATAGATACATTTCCTGCAATCAGATTCTGGAAGATTACTGATGAAGAATATATTAAATAAAACAAGGGAACAATCTTGTTTAAAAGTTTATATTTACCATAATTATCATTTAGTATCATTTGAAATTTTTTATTAAAGAACATTTTGTTAAATAAATTAATGCTTTTTTTTTATGCCTTTAAGGATTTTAGGAATTTTTAGATCATTTTTCCAAACAAAATTACATGGTTAAGTTAGACCAATCATGAGAACACCGGTTTGTTTATTTTGAAAACCTATTTACTGGGAATTGTTAAAGACTACACTTGTTCACAGCAGCTTCTTCCTGTCCTAAATTTGGTCTTCTCTATAGATAGATGACTTTTAACTATTACTAAATTCTTGATAATTTGATTCTTTCATACAATTGTATAGAACACAATGATTTCTTGAAATCATTTCTTAATATATATATATGAGTTTATAGTTTAAGGAAAGATGTTTTGGAGGAAATGGTGAGTGAAAGTATGAAGAAAGGACAGAAGAGATTGACATTGTTAGATTATATAAGAGATGGGAAGAGTTATGTGGAATTGAAGAGATGGGCAAGGAAGAGAATGAAATTGAATAATGGATGAATTGATGATGTGACTATTTTCTGGATTTGTTCATACTATTGATGATAATATAAATATATATATATTAGTGTGTGGTGATAGGATATTCAAAAACTTGCAACTACATCCATTGGTTTTTATGTTAGTTTCATTGAAATATATATTTTACATATACAGTGTATTACATGTCTATTTATTTATAATTACGTGTAGTTATAGGATCTAAAAATCAAATTTATAAACTTTGAATTATTTCTTTCCCGATAATTATTACCGACACTTAGTCTTTGCTTTTCAACAAATTTCAACAAAAATTATGTTTATATGATGAGATGGATACATATAATCTTTATTAATCTTAAATATCAAAGCTATAGATATGATCGGAAAGCAATAAAACATCAGCAAGTTTAACATTTCTTAGTATTTAATCTATATTTGTGGCATCTAAAAGTGTTGATAAAGAAAACTATATATATATTAAATCAACTGGAACATGTATTAATCACCAATGGAAAACGTACCATGTTTTTATTTCATGATATAGGGATTATTTTATTCAAAGTTTAATAAAATAAAAAAAACCATAGAGGGAGCTTATAACTTATTATCTTGTGAGTTTGTTTTTTTTTAAGTGTCGTAGCATCGGCCGGGACGCGAACCCGCAACCCGGGCAACTGCCTGCAAGTGCAAGGCAGTCGAGCTGACCTCTCGACCACCAATGCAAGACTATTATTATCTTGTGAGTTGTGATTTAGAATCAGTAGAATTCGTATTTTTATTGTCTTTATATTTGTTAGTTTAAAGTTGTTCATTCTTTTAAAAACTATTTTATTATCAAAATAATAAAGCAATAGCCTAAAATTTGTAAACCTTTGAGGATCACTACAACCTATTTCATAATGCAGTCTTTATTTCATAGATATTAAATAATTTATATATATTAAAAATAATATATTATTTTGAAAATAATAAAACTTTTTCTAACTTTTAAATAAAAAGGTTTATTTATGAAAAATAATTTATTTATTTTTATAAATAAGTAATAAAAGAAAATATTTATGAATTCTTACAATTCTTAAGAGAGTTGCTGTTTATTTTGGTTTAAAAGGAGAAAAATCAAAGGGCTATTTTTTAAAAAAAGATTTTATTACTAAACAATTAGAGAAAAAATAAACAATTTTGCTTTAACTTTATTTTATGCAAAAATAAATACCAAGTATTCTTTTTGGAGATTTTAATGAAGAATTGCTTATTTATTTTTAATCATGGAAAAATAATGATATTACTTTTTTGTACGTCCTAGTGTAAGGCAACATTGTGCATATGTATTGGCTGTGATTAATATCAAAGAAGAAAATACAGAGGAAGGGAAATAACTATGAATAATGAAAGGAGATAATATATTTTATAGAAGCTTCCAAGAAGACAAATATTGAATAATTTGCTAATGTTATAATTTTACAATTATATTTATATGCCAGTATTAAAAATAAGATTATTGCTCTTTGAAAGTATAAATGAAAGTAAACTGTTCTTCATATAGCATTATCCAAATATAAATGAATAATAATACTTTTTAATTTTTGATTAATATTTAATTATTAGAATCAATAAATTAAAAGATGATTCAAATGGCAATTCCATGACCCAAATTATAAGTTGAGCATAACAATTCTATTCAATTTCACCACATGAAATTTGGTTTTTCATGTTCCTCAGAATCATCCTCAAAACTTCAGTTTTTCAGTCCATCCCATTCATCATTGTGCAGAGTTTTCATAATGATGAGACTAAGCAGAGAAATTAGGGCAAATAAAGATGTGATAAAAATACTCCTGAATTATGCTATCAACTATAAATGGATTTGCTTTTTTTAAGGCATATATGTTCAAATGATCATATCTAGGGCCTAGCATCTATGGCCTGTTGCCACATCTGGCCTACAAAATGGTTTTATTTTTCCTGCAACATGCATGTTCATAATGAAAATGTTACAATTTTTTTTAAAAAAAATACAATTTTATTTTTCTATCTTATTATAGTCAACAAATGAAACAAAAAACTTGTCCATTATGTAATATTGACAATCCAGAAAGTAAAACTAAAAAAATTACATAATGGTGTGTTTATTTAACTATATAAAAATCATCTATTTTTTTCAAAAGCTGAATAACATTTTTTTTTATTAAAATAGATTAAATTTGAATGAACGGAATATTTTATTAAAAAAGATTTTAAAAAATTATTTTTTGTGAAAAATTTTAAAAATTTTATATACAGACAGCAGAAAATATCAAAATTTAAGAAATAAATCTTAATTATCATGAAATTTAATAAAAGTATTACAAAATTAAAAGTTTTATACAAATTTATAAATTTTATGCTGTTAAAGTAATTTAATCATAATACATCTAATGATTAAATTCATCCATGAAGACTTTTAAAATTTGTTATCCAGCCATCAAAGAATGTTTGTTGGGTAAAGGTTTACTATAGCGGCCCCAATATGTTGGCCCTCTATTGTTTAAAATTATAACTAAATTGTTGGAAAATTTTAAATATATGCTACTATATTACAATTACATTAAAATTTAATCAATGTAAAACACGTATATACTACTATTCAAATGTAAAAGATAATAAAAAAAAACATTTATCTTTTTAAGCATAATTGTGACCTATGCATATTAGGAAGTTGGAGAAAAAAGCGGTATTGCTTTATCTACTCCGGAAGACAAATTCATGCAGTTACAATGAAAACAAAGCTCTGCTGGTACCAGATTGGAATTTCAGCTTACTCTTTGCTCTCATCCACATATTTTCAATATTCAGGGTGTGTATGCATGAAGTTGTCCTGATGGACGGCAACCGAATGCATATATACACATCATTGTTATATCTGGAACTTCTGTCAAGAAGCACTTTCTTGATACTCTTTCTATATCACCAAAGACCTTTTTTTCCAACTATAAAACCGTACATGTGTGCGTGTAATTCGAACTGTTGAACACAGAGGGTGTCTTTTTTTTTTGTAACGTGCTATAAATGTAGCTAGTTTAAATTCTTAAGTTGTAGATAGTTTAAATTCTTAACTTTCAAATAAATTAAAACTAATTCTTTTCATTAATCCAACATTCAAATTCTTTTAAAAGGTAAATAGTTTTTTTTTATTATTATCTTTTACATTTGATTAAATTTTAATGTAATTGTAATATAGTAGCATATACGTAAGATTTTCCAACAATTTAGTTATAATTTTAAACAATAGAGGACCAACATATTGGGACCGCTATAGTAAACCTTTACCTGTTTGTTGATCCCTGATCTTATCAATACATTTTCAAATCTTGACAGTTACTTTCTGAATGATTTTGATAATGCATATAATAGTGTAGTTCCAAAATTAAAGATATTGCTTTCTTAGACACTCATTAAAATTACTTTTGGGTCCAGAAATCTTGTTCAATGATGTTATTATCTGTTACGAAAAATGTTTCATGCAATGCATTTTGGGAAAAAGTGTTCCGTTTTTAAGTTGGAAATTGGATTTTTTTTCCTGGTAATTGTGAGACATTAATTTAATTTTGCCCAGTTGACAAATATATTTGATTTAGATTTCTGTTTTAAATATAAAATTCTGCATGCATTAATAATTTTTTTGAAATAAACTTGAAAGTTTTATATTTTCATTTAGTTTTCTATTTTTAAATATTTCTCGAAAATGTATCAATTTAGGCTAGCGTTATGTATATATGGACACCTAATCTAGTATGTGTTTGTAAAAATTGTAGCATTAAGCAAAATAATTCTAAATTGTATCATTGTAAATATATATAAAAATATAATTAATGATCAAATTTATCAAGCAATTTTATATAAGATTTTTACAGATATAAAATTATAATTTATCATATTATTATTATTATTATATAATGCTCTTTGATAGATATAAAATTATAATTTATCATATTATTATTATTATTATATAATGCTCTTTGATAGAAATCTAAGAGTATGATAACAACCGCTTAAATAATTAATTTATTTTTAATAATTTGGTATATTGCAAATTATAACTTTTTTTTACTTCAATAGTTTTAATTTCAATTTGGTATAAGTCAATTAATTTCATTTTATTTCAAAAATAATTAAAATTGATATTTGAGGCTCTTTTAAATAATTTTGAAATGAGTGAGTTGACTGGTTTTTTTTCTATTTTATTTAATTAAATAATCCTATTTAATTTATAATCATAGTTATAATTAATATTTTAATAGCTGAAATACAGGCTTATTATATACCTGTATCAATATATGTAATATATAAGGTATATGAACACAGACTTTCACATGACCCACCACTCTCCACTCTATCTCATAACACTGATACACTTGAACACATATATGTCAAAAAGATCAATAATCACCAATATACATATTTCATGCTAAACCAGTAATCATCAGTTGGTCCAGATTATCATCTCCACACACATATATGCAATAAGTGCTCAGATATATATTAAGATAACCAATATTCATACTTTAATGGACAGCCTTCAATCCACTCTACATTCCGACTCTTCAACCTTACATCCAATTGAAAATCTGATGATGGAACAATCATCAAACATCACATGATCACTATTTTTTATGCTTACACATGCTGTTTTTACAGAAGCAAAACTCTCCATACAGTAGCGCCACTCAGTGCAAGCCAGTGTAATTAATGGATGCAGAAAGGTTTATGCATAAAATCCCTATCTAGTGCCTACTCATCCAATATCCTCAGACTAGTTTCTAGATTCTGTTAATTAACAAACAAGTAATATGTAACAAAGAAAAAGGAAAATATAAGAAGATGCAAGAGTAAAAAGCTTGAAACTATACATTAAGTGGATTTACTTAACTTGTCCAGATTAAATATTTGAATGTAGATTCAATTACTTGATGAAGCCACTGTTAAGCTCAATAGTCAGATACTTCTTTGTGTTAGATAATGCACAATGTAACAAATGCAAATGAAAAAATTATAATTTTTTGATCAATAACTTGATAAATATAAACAATTTCATTTGCATTTTTTTTTTGTCAGCCTCATCTATATTACGATTTACATCAAATGCGAATGCTGATTTATTAAATATTTTTTGTAATATATCTATCTAAAATATAATCCCTCATATAAACTGATCTCTAAAAGATTTAAGTAGAATCTTATTAAAATTTATTTGTCAATTTATTTTTACTTTATGATTGCTTCAGAAATTTAAAATTTTTAACATACTATTACTACAAATCTATTTTATGATTTTCCTAAAATATTTATAATTTTAAATATATATAATTTAAAAAATATGTTTTTCTTAAAAAAATTTAAACAGAATAGCAAATTTTAAGCAGTATCAAAGCATTAACTATTCTAATTTATTTAGTATATGGTATCAGCACTTTAAAATTTAACACCAACTGTTCTTAATCAATCAAGAGCTGACTTCTACAAGCTACGTAGTACAAAGAGGCCAACAGGGGCCTGGTAAATTGGACAATCCCTGTAAATATATACCATAGTTTGTATCTTCTACACTCACAGTCTGTAAAGTCTGTAATTCCCTGCCTGTACAACATCTACCCTGACCTCTTTTGATTCTGTTAATCTTCAACAAGAATTTTCTTGGAATGAAGAAAGTAGCTACTTGGAGAAAAGGTTCAGCTGTTACAGTACAATTATTTATATTGGAGTTATTCCAGTCATGTGTCCACATTCTGTTATTTCCAATGCTGTTGAATGCTGAGAACTACCAGTGAATGGAAAGGGCTGCCTTGATTCTAGCCTGACATTTGGGGAACTCTTCAGAATAAGATTGATTGGATAATTTGATAGCTCAACAAGCTTGTTGAATTCATTGATAGTTGCCAACTGCATCTGAGGTTATCTGGATGGATATTTGAGAGTATAGGTAATCATTCTACTGGTATTAACTACCCTATGTACAAATATAATGCAAACTTTACATATTAATATCTTATTAATGGATATACAGTCTGAAAACAAATGGTATACTAATGGAAATATATATATACATTAGAAACCAGTCACTATTTATACAATTCCAATATAGATAACAATCAATAATCTCAAACTGTTGTCAAGGCAACCTCCTTTTAATAATAAAAGTGAAATATGATTTGAGATTAAAAAAATTCATTTACAAGATGTACTGAAATAAAATTATTTGCAAAATATTTATGTAGAAATTCTTAATGAATTTAATTAATTTGGAAATATTTGAATTTTACTTGATAATAGATAAATATACATTTTGAATGCATTATTTAAAGACTTTGATTTAATAATTAATGTTCAGAATATTCAAGTCCTTTATTAGCCAACAATGGAGGAAAAGTCTTCAACAACTTTTAGTTTGGATGGTTATCAATGAGAATATAAATGAATTTAGGAAATTTTTGGAGCTTTTTTTCAGTAGAAAGATAGACTTAGATGGTGAAGTCCACTTCATACTCCAATATGTTGCTGCTGCTTTTAGCACATTAAGTGTAAAATAAATCATCATCATCATTTTCAACTATCATTGACCCACTACAGAATGAAGATCTCTCCAAGTTCAATCCATTTTCTCTAATCTCTATCACCCCAGCACACTTTCTTACTTCATCGATCCATCTCTTCTTAGTGTTTTACAATCTTTTGAAATCCAGTTCAAAATAAATATTGCAACTAAATTAGTTGGATATAAAACTTATATTTTACTTAATGTGAGACTTGGAACCTATATCAATGGAACATAATAGAATTAGAATTTTTTTAATTAAGGGTGTCTTGTAAAATTCTATATATATGCTGGAAAGGTATTAAGATCACTCAATATCATCTTCAATTTGGTTAAAATGATATTATAGAGTCCATTATTATGAAATATCTGAATTATATGGGAAATGAATAAACAGTATAAAATTTTCTAACAAAAGAAATTTATAGTGACCTTGAGCGTGGATTTAGTGGAAGAGTCAGATCCTGTTTAAAGATTATCTCAGTGACACATTCTAAAGGAAGTATGATATAATATTGGCTGAATTCATTGGGGAAAATGTTATTGAAGATATAATACATTAGAGAGCAACAATTAGATATGGTGTTATGGTCTTTCGAAAAGAAAAGTTTACTGCAGAAGTTAAAAGACAGCACTGCAAAATATCACATTAACAGAATAACAGGTCAGCATATTCTATATTTAGATATTTTTGTGATTCATGAAGTCATTATAGCATAGTAATTTGAGCATGTCTGTCAAGCCCATAATTTGAACGCAAATTTGCGATGAGTAAAATATTGAAAAAACATTAACTCAAATCAGGATTACAATTTTTTCCAGTTAAATAGTTAATATGTAATGCAGCTAATGAGCTAATCTCGGTCAGTAAATGGTATTTAACTAATTTTTTGCTCAAATCCCCACTACTTAAGAAGTGCGGAATCTGATAAATAATATCTTCACCTTGGCTGTTTCTTTGTGAAGCTGTGATGAAGCCTTTATTTAGCATTGGCTATTTAGAATATATTCTTAAAAAAAATTATTAAATCAACCTTTTCTATACTATTATTTGTTATTTTTTCAAAGTGATTATTACATAGCAACTATTTAAATTATACCAAATAAGATTATAATTACAAGTTTATTTTTTTAATCCCCACGTAAGATTATAATTAATAAATATATAATTTTATAATCTAATTCAATTGAACTTAGTCTATTGTCAGAAATGTTCTATCAAAATAAATTAAAATAAAATTTAGTGTTTGCAGTTTTTAGTTTATTATTAAATCTTTCACTAAATATCAGCCTTTTAGAGCTACTGTACATGCGCTTTAATGAGTGTTAAATAATAAATGAATACTTTTCAGTGCCCATACAAGATATAGCATTTAAGAATTTCCAGTCATTTGCATATATTAGAATATTTGAGAAATCAATAAATTTACATAAAACCTTTAATTGGTTGAATTTAGAGATTAAAAAGCTACATAAGAAATATTTTTTTTTGAAATACAATATTTTGATTTAACATCATTAACTCCAGCATATATAATACAAAGAGTTTAAATGAATAATAGTTTTCCTCTGTGGTTAAGCATAGTGGTACAGTTTCAGTCTCTGGAATGTGAGGTCCTAAAATTGATTTTGGTACTAGCATTTCCAGTGTTTAAATTTTTTTTAAACTCTTGAACAATAAAGCTAACAAATACTGACCAATTGGTAGGATTCTCAACATCAAATTCTCCTATTGGCATTCAGAACATGGTGGCCATTGCTGATTACATTTAATGTTTCTTTTGCAGGTTCTGTACTTGACTGCGCCAAATTAGTTTGTTTAATCGCCGAGGCTAATCAGTGTGTTTTATCGCCAACCTTAAAACGTTTAACTGGTGATGAAACTAGATATGTTTGCTCTACTTCAACAATGAATCTATAGTACCAGCCAATAGTTCTTGGCATAAGCCTTCAAGTTAATAATCCAGTATGCTAACTCAATTATACGGGAGTCCATAAGATCTATTGTTATGAATCAATTTATGTTTAGCAGCAACGAATACTCCAACATTTATTATTGTTGTAAAAATACTAATAAAATTATAACCGATCTCTAGCAATTAATTAAATGACAGCAAATAACGTTACCGAATACCTCATCAGCCGATGTACCTGCTGGGAAAAAAGATATGTCCCATTCCATCTGCACATTTCCATTGTTCTGGGTAGTATCTCATGTTGGGTTTTAATTACCCAATATCCTTTTAGTATGTCACAAAAGCCAGTCGATTTTTTTAATTCAGTCTAACTTAATTTGTATGATTATCATCAATAAATGAGTTTGAATTCTGGAAAATTTTGTCAGAGATTTTAAAATTTAATTACTGAAGACATTTATAGAAGTTAAAAATATTGTGGTGTGATATGGGTCTTTTTCATATATTTATAATTAAATAAATAAACATAAATACTAAATATGCATTCAAGCTTTAAGATCATGTTAAACTTAAATAAATATTGCATGAATATTTTATTTGTTGGAATTTCAACAGATTTCTCAAAATACAGTTGACATCATGTTTGATAGATAGAAACAAGTCCCATAAGAAATCAATCGATTTTTTCATCAACATTACCTCTTGGAATATCAGAAAATCTCCATAGAGGTCATAAGTAAATAATGTTAGAATTATATATATATGTTGAAATGAAGATTTTCACGGGGTTCGAAACGTCGGAATATCATTATTTAAAATCTTTAACATGGATGAACCCACAAAATATGTCCTTTATATATATGTATATATATATTGTAATGGTATATAGGATGTGTGTGTGCAAAGATACATCTTATTCAATGATTTTTTTATGCCTCATAAATTTGGGATTCAAAATGTAATGGTATGTGTTATAAGTCCTAAAGTTAATATGTAATAAAGTAGCCTTTTGATAATGCCTTATAATCACATAAATCGGATTCAGGATGTGTACAAAAGAATAGGTTTAATTTTACACTCTCGATATTTCAAATAACCTCTCTTCAGGGATTCGCACAAAATGACTCATGAAACATAATTTATCTGAAAGAAATATTTCATTGAATCTAATTTATATTTTCCAATAACTAACTATAGCTAATTAAGGTAGCATGTCTAAATTTACTAATGTGAAACAATGTAGCTACTTACTATTATCTGTGCAGGCAATCGTTAGCATTCAGATGTCCTCAGGGAAAATGATTAAGTTAACAACACCCAATGGCACAATGACCCCATGTACTGATAAGTGATTAAAAGGAAAATAAATTGCAAAGTTACTTTAAGTTAAACAAGTAGTATATCTTTTATTTATGATTAAATATTTACCTTCCTTTTTTTTTGAATGGTAATAATAATATATATTACAATAACAAATTAAACAATCACTTTTTTCTTTAAAATATATATGTTCTCCAACATTATAAATAACTTCACAAACTTCTAACTTTTCAAAATCTTTATTTCAATATATTAACTATATGAACATATATATATAATCATATATTGTACATTTCCAGTGTTTCAACTGTTTATTTACCATTACAGTCATTTTCAAGGACCTGTAACAAAAAAAAATACATATCTCTACATAATACTCTAAATGCAAATCTCTTTCATATATTAAACATTAACACATCAAATTCACAATAATAAAATATATTAACTATACATTATTATATTTTACTTACATCTTCTTTCCTCTTCTCCCTTTATTATAAAACTTCCTTTTTACATATTAAGTATACATTTTCAAAACACCAATAAACAAAATACTATTTAAATCCATTTAACTCACCCCTAATTACAAATTTATTCCTCCTTAACTATTTTATCTAACTTCCATATCAATTATCTACAATTCCTATCTATACTTTTAAATCTAATAAAAAACTAATGATATTTCTATATCCTTTAATATGTAAAAAGAAAGTTTTATAATAAAGAGAGAAGAGGGAGAAAGATGTAAGTAAAATATAATAATGTATAGTTAATATGTTTTATTATTGTGAATTTGATGTGTTAATGTTTAATATATGAAAGAGATTTGTATTTAGAGTACTATGTAGAGATATGTATTTTTTTGTTATCGGTCCTTGAAAATAACTAATGGTGAAAAACCAGTTGAAATGTGTAATATGTGATTTTATATATATGTTCATATAGTTAATATATGGAAAAAAGTTTTTGAAAAGAAGTTTGTGAAGTTCTTTATAATGTAATAATAATAATGATAATACAACCAAGTACAATATCTGTTTTTTTTTATAAGTTTTTCACTTGTTTTCAAAATCATTCACATTCTGAGCATTCGTGTAACCAGATCAATTGGGATACCTTCATATCTGCATTAAAACTGATTGTTCTTTTAAATTAAGTAAAATGAAAAAGCATAGTGAAAATAATAGTAATAATATTCTTTCAAAATAAGATAGTTTAAAATCATAGATATGTTTTCAAGGACAAGATCATAACCTTAAAAAAAGTATCAATATTCTCCTCCCACTGTGAAAGCTACATTTCCTTTATTTATTTATATATATTGTAACAGAAACCCGACGATCGAAAGTTTAAACTTCCCTTTTATATAGATATAATGGGGAATTCTTATAATACAAGATCTCCCACTTTCTGCTACCACAAGCAGAGAGAAAATACGGACATAAACAAGTCAATATCTGCACTTGACCGAACCTGTATGCTATACGGGTATAGTCCCAGGTTATATTTCCCAGTCAACCTCCTGACTGCTGTAAGATTTAACAGAGTTACAGCGCTTGGATAATTATAAATTTAATGGGATCAAATACTGCACCACTAGCTTCACGTGTTAATTAAGTACTCAAATGCATAATAATTATTCCCAACCCTAAGATTATGTTATTTTTTGGAAGTGGCGAAGAAAGAGACGAAACAGATTTTACATAAATAAAAGATATTTAATACACTAAATTATAATAAAAGAAACACTCTAAATTATAAACACTCAATATAAAAAAACAGATTATGCTATAACACTACAAAAATAACTACAAATACAATAGATGATTCTATAAATGATTGCAATCTGTGGAAATAAATTATCCCTTTATAATCATTTCAAGTATTAAAAGAGTCTAATTAATGTCTATCTCATTATATGTGGGTTTGGCATTTGCTTTAAATTTAAAAGTATGTGCACATAATTATATAAACTGTCTTATTCATAGTTATCTAGATGATAAAGTCTTTGAATAAACTTGGCGTCTTGCTGACCGTCCCGTGGAATTTTTCCCACTTCTTTAGTAGGGAACGGTCGCTCTTCAGTTAGATTTGATTGTTGGAACTCCTCCTTATTGTGGGCATCAAGGCAAGGCAAAAACGAACTCTTCAGGCAGGCGCTATGTTGGCAGTTGTTACTCGAGACGTAACCATTATAGCACGGAAGTCTGGATTGACCGGCGGTCGCGACTGGCCCTTAGCCACACATCCTTGAAGCTTCCCTTATGTTATAGTTTGTCTTCATGTTCCCAAAATTTAACTTTTCATGTCTGCTTTCTATTTATATTTCTCTGCTTCTTATCAGAGCAGTGTCTTCACTGAAGTCTCGACCAATACTGTTTTTCAATTAATTAATTAATGTCCTTTATTTTCCAAATTCCTTCCTTATCTTGATCTCCCGCTGTATTTTTTATTTCACACCTTTTTACTTTAACATGCTTTCAGCAACTTATACAAAATTACTTTCAATTTGATCATTTTCTTTAATAAAATTATTTCATTTTGACATGAAATAAACCTTACTCTCTTTATTCATACGTTCACATATGCATTTCATTTTCATCAAAATGTGTAATTTTAAGAACAGATCTTTATCTTTTCATTGCATTCTAAATTTTACTTATATTTTATTTACACTCCCCAACTATCGCTTTTTTTTATATCATTAAGTTTTTATTTTATTTATATTTCATTTCTCATTTTTTTAAATCTTACATTAAACACATGATATCGATATTTTTTAACCTTAATATTTCTATTCTTTCTAAAATCTGAACTTTGGCGGGTAAAAGATAAAAATCATTTCGATTCTAATTCCCTCTCTTTTTTACTTAAACATTTCTTTGTTTTGTAATTTTTTTTAAACTCACTTTTTTATAATCCCAGCACAATATTTAACATTCTTTCAATGTTAAATATCTATATGTGTGACTGCAGTATGTGCGATCATCACATTACACCATTCCCCTCCTTTAAAATTTTTTCTTAAAAAATTTTAATCTAATGCATTTAAAGCTAGATGCTCCTAACTACTGTTCAAACCTTTTTATATCTATTTACTTCTAATATAACTTTAGTGATGAGATTCTTCCTAGAGAGGCGACCAGGCAAATTACATCCCTACTCTGATGACCCAACCAGCATTACTAAACCAATTTAATCTCGCTATAACATTACATGAGTTTGATTTCTGCCTCCTACTTGTATATACAGGTTCGAGTCCACAGGATATCTCTGCGACTTGATTAAACCTGTTCATACCTCAGACTTTACAAATGATAATCCTCTAAGTGCCAACTCTGGTCACTATTACCGAGGTGGTTTGGGAGGCTGGCATCTTTTTTGTCCAGCTCATCCATGAGCTCAGAATATTTTACTGATAACTCGTATTTTTTATAAAGGGGTTCTTTCCCCATAGATTGGTTTCTAAACCATTGACTCACGATATTTGTCAAATATCTAACTGGAAATCTTAATCCAGTGAGTCATTATGAGAAGGGGATCTCTGTCCCTGTCTTCTCTATATAATAAGATTTGATGACCACAGAACACACATGAATGCATAACAGAGAAGGCTCACCATATACTGCTAAGATCCATCTACAAATATCTAAACCTACACACCTTCAGCCTCTATCTATGATCTCACACTACTATCTATCATATGTTTTTCTCAGTTTATCCTAAAGTCCTTTTATTCTTTTTCTCATTTACTGGCACATCATTTCTTTATATTATTATGATCAATGTCAAAGTCCATTCTCCATTACTCTTGATCCAATTCCATTTCCAATCTGGTATCAGTGAATCCTTCATTTATTGGTGATTACACTTAGGTTTTATCTGGTGGTTGTCTTTCTCTATTGAATAGCCTTAGCGACCGAGCATTGTATACTCTTTTTTCCTCTGTTCCCTGGGCTATGACAAAGGCATTATTCCCATACAGCTTTTGGATCATGTATGGTCCTTCATAAATGGGCTGGAACTTCTTAAATATATTTTGCACTGGGTGACTTACAGGGTGCACCCTCACCATGACCTCATCACCTATCATGAATTGATTTTCCACCCCCTTGAACCTTCATCTTCTTATTTCACCCATCCTTTTCATCTGATTATGTGCTTCCTCCATGTCCCTTCTCCTATTTATTGCTTTGGTTCCTACAGGTAATCGACCATTAAATGGGCATGGGATATGTTTCCCAAAATGTAGCCGAATGGGTTTGACACCTGTGGACTCATTCTTTGCCCAATTGATCATGGTTACTATACGTGAGGGTTCCTTCACCCACATACGATGGTCATCAGATATATATACGAAACAGACGCCCGAGCTCTCTCATGACCCATTCGCATGAGTTCAACTGAGAATTACGGATCGATGTCAATGTGTGCCTTATTCTGTGTTTAGTGATCCATTTCTTCCACTCGCATGACGTAAATGGTGTGCCGTGATCCGATAAGATCCGAGTAGGAATTCCCACCATCTTAAAATGTTATTGCTCAAGGGCCTTAATGGTTTGCTTAGCATTGGCTTGCGTGACTGGATATGTAGCCACCAACTTTGAGAATAGGTCCTACATGACCAGTAGGTACCTCCTCTTATTAAATGCTGGCAATGGACCATAAAAGTCGATGGCTAATATATGGTTCGGCTGATCAGTGTATATGGGCTGTAATGATCCTGCTCCTGATACATTAGGGGTTTTAGTTCGAGTCCAAGTGGCACATGTTCTAATAACACTGGCAATGTCATCATGCATTCCTGGCCAGTAGAACCAATGTCTAAGGCAACTCTCCACTTTGTTTTCCCCATAATGCCCATATGTTTCATGGACATACTGAATAGTCTGTTTTCTCAAGGCCAGGGGCAGGATGATGCATGTCTGCTTCTTTCGCTTGAGCATCCGTTGCAAGAGTCCTCCCTTCATGCAGAAGTGGTTTTGGTCCTTCCATAGGGTGTTTCCCTTTATCTCTGATACAGATTGATGCCGTAAATTTTCTATCAATTGTCTGCACTCCAGATCCTTCCTTTGGTGTTCTTTTAAATTATGCATTTCACTTACTATATTGGGTTCTCCATCCATCTCAGTAATCGTGATGTATGCCCCATCACATCTCATGTGTTGACTCGTTGCTTTTGAGTACCGACTAAGTGTATCGGCCACAATGTTCTCCGTTCCATGGCAATACACTACTTTGTAGTTAAACTCTTGTAGGAACAAGCTCCATCTCAACAACCTATTGTTAGCCAGAAAACTGTGATTTAAGAACTCAAGGCTGTGGTGATCGGTCAATACCACAATGTCTGACCCAACCAAGTATTGTCAGAATTTTTTGAATGCCCATATTACCGTGAGAGCCTCTTTCTCTGTAACAGTATAATTAAGTTCTGGGCCTTTCAGCAACTGGCTAATAAAACAAAGGACTCTGTGTTGACCTCCCTCCTGTATTTGGAACATTGTGGCTCCTAATCCGAACCCGCTACTATCGGTTTGTACGAAAAAGGTCTTGCTGAAGTCTGGATATGCCAACATAACTGTTTCCAAGAAGCCTGGCTTTACTCTCTGAAAGCTCTGTTCTTGTTGTTCCTCCCATGTCCATGGTGTTTCCTTTTTCAGCAAATGTAATAGTGGTTCCATGTCCAATGAGAACCCTCTGTAAAACCGATTATAGAAGTTACATAAACCCAGAAACGATTTAATGTGTTTTCTGTTCCAAGGAGTTGGAAATTCCTGGATGGCTTCGATCTTCTCCGGGTTTGGTACTATCCCTTTCTCACTAATGATATGGCCCAGGCACTTGACTTCCATTGTCATTATGTGACTTTTGTTTAAGTTAATCCTGATGCCTTTCCCTTTACATTCCTCCAAGAACCCTCCCACATGTTTGAAATGTTCCTCAATATTCCCAGATGCGATGACAATGTCATCCACATATATCATGATAAAACTCTTTATCTTATCATCTAATACCTGATCCAAACATCGGACAAGCCCTGCTCCACTATTTCTCAATTTGAACGGAATCCTATTAAAGTTGTAGGCATGTCCATCGTATCTAAATGCCGGGTATTTCCGATCTTTAGGATGTAGTTTGATTTGCCAGTATCTGGCCGTCAAATTGAACATTGAGAATACCCTTTTTTTTTTAAATCTTGTGAGTACATCACTTATAGTGGGTGGAGCAGTAATGTCCGGAATAGTTATCTTATTCAGGTGCCGTGCATCCAAACATTATCGGATGGATCCATCCCTTTTTTCACTGTCACAATAGGATTATTAAATGGTGATGAACACTTTGAAATAACCCCCCATTTTAGCATCATATCTATATGTGCCTCAACTTCTTGCTTATATTGGTATGGTATTGGGTAAGTGTGAGTCCGATATGGCTGGTCCTCCATGAGTCTTATTTGATGCTTATAACCTTGAATGATCCCTGGGACCTCTGAAAATACCACGCTATTCCTCACGAAAATCTTCCTCAGCCTATCCCTCTGGTCATTATCTATCAATGTCGATTCACCCACTATATGTTCCCACTCTATCTCCATCAACGCGTTCTGTGCAAGAATTTCTCCCTGATAAACTCCTCTATCATCTTGGGTTTTTTTCACAAAGTTTAGCCATGTGCCATTTATCTCAGTATAGCCCTGTTTATAATTCAGTATGCATCCCACCTTGTGCATGAAATCGGAACCTAACACAACGTCGTGGATCAAACCGTCCAAGATCACCAATACATGGTCAAACCTTTCTCCCGCAATATCTATTCTTACATAGACCTGTTGAGACTCCAGATTTACCCTTTTTCCATTTGCCAGCAGTACCTGAACTGATTTTAATGGCAGCATTCTGAGTTCCACACAGCCATCCTTTAACCTGCCAAACGTTTCATGAGACATAATAGAGATCTGACTCCCTGAATCGAATAGTACATTGATAACAAGTCCTTCCATCTCATTCGTTAATTTTGGACATATCTGAGGAGCCATTTCCAATGTTTCTCTCTCTTCCCCTTAACCTAGGTTTGCTACTTGCACCTGCTGATGTTTTCCACTCCCTTTGGCCTCCTGAAGCTCTACTCGGTCTCTACTGTGGGCCAATGCAGTCAACAATTCCACCATCTGTTCCACCGACTTTTTCTCTGTACTGATTAGAGTCTGTTCTATATCTTTTGGGAACTCATGCCTAGTTATCCGGAGTATTTGCATCTCAGATAATGGGTTTGCGGTCATCATCCGCAACTTGGCTACTTGACGGCGGAAGAAGGTTATGAATGATTTCTCCGGTCTCCATTTCTCCTGTTTTATCTTATGCAGCATATCTTCTTGGAGTTCCTCACTCCAATAACTGGTCTTCAAAGCCTTGTGATACCCTGCAAATGTGGTGGGTTTCTGGAACAGTGAGTTCCACCAAACTTGAGATTCACCCTGCAAGTGACTGCAAGCGACCGCTAACTTGGCCTCCTCATTCATTCTACCAAATTTGAAATACCGTTCCAGGCTGTTCAAGTGCTCCATAGGGCTTTCTCCAGGGTTTCCAGCAAAAACTTGTATCTTTAGAAATTGGTGGAAGCCAACAGGATAATCCATGCAATTTCCAGAGCCCTTATCTCTACATTCTCCAGTGATTCTTGGTCCTATGCCCTTTACTTCAGTATCGGCACTGTTATTGGCTGACTTCCTTATCCTCTCTTCAAATTTTGTGTTCAACCTTTCTATTGTCTTTGCTATCTGACATATTTTCCTGCATCCTCTACTTTTATTACTTCCACTTCTTCATCTAACTTTTTTATTTCCCTTTCTGGCCACCCTATGTCTTCTTTCAGATCAAACTCGGCTGACTCTCTACCTATACTCTCAGCCCTTTCTAATCCATCATATACACACGGCTCCATACTCCTTTGTTCATCCCACTTTAATTTCTCTGTAAAATCCATTTCTTGTGTTTTTAGCCTCTGATTGCTGGATGACATCATTTCTATTTCTATCTTTACCAGCCATTCCTCCATCCTTCTCTCTTCTTTATCCACATATTCCTTCATGAATTGCTGTTGCTCAACCATCATTTTCCTTAGCATATCCATGATATCACTATAGTTTATTTTACCCTGTACTTTCATCTCCTTATCTTCATTCCCTTCTTTTACTTCCTTTTATTGAAAGTCCATTTTAGCTTGGACCTTGTATGCATAAATATAACTTTATGTAACCCTTCTGGATATCTGTATTTATTATTACTATTATTTTACTAACTCTTCCTGATATATCTACATAAAAAATTTCTTTCTACTGACTCTATGCTTTCCGCTTTGATTAACTTTTAATATATTTGTTATTTGTCAGTTAGCATTTAGATCGCTAGCCAACCAAACATCCGCACTCTGGTTCACTCTCTTGTTCGCCTGCCTTAGACTCATTTGACTGCCTGCCCCACCTTGATGATTGTCCTATTTTTTTTTTCCAACTCTGACTCACTATACTTCAATTAATGTCGCACTTACATATTTTTTTTTAATCTAACTCAACTACTATACTTTATTCCTCTGTTAACGATATTTATAAATAAACTCATTTCTATTTGACTGTATTTCCAACAGGACGCACTTATGATATATATTTCTAATATTCCATTTATAAATTTCGATCACTTTAAGGTTACGGTTGTTTTAAAACAAAATCATACACATTTTTTTTTAACCGACTAACCTCCTTTGTTACACACACTGTGTTTGTAATTTATCTTGTCTCTTTACTGTTTTAAAATCATACACATATATTTTATTTCATTTAACAGGTATACTTCGTTGTACAAGCTATATCAGCAATTTATTGATCAAGTTATCCTCATGATTATTTTTAAAATCATACACATATATTTCCTCAACTTAATTAATATACTTCGTTATACTTACTACGTTTTGTAATTTATCGATTACTTTCTTTTCTCAAATATTTAAAATCATCCATATATATTTTCTTCAATCCAACAAATACCCTCGAACATTTTTATCATTTATCATTATAAATATTTTATTTTCAGCTTAACTGGGATACGTTATTATAAATTCACACATATATCTTTTCAACTTCACTTATACATGCGATTATTCTAGAGTCCGACATATACATTTCTTCACTTCAACTTAACTGAGATACGCGAATATTTTAGAATCTATCATTTATGATTAAAACCTTACTAAAACTGTTTTATTCTTTTTAACTTAACTACTTTATTTTCATTACAACAAACATCTAGATAATCTATATTTGATCGCTATAATTATAGCTGCAGAAAGGAGTTTGAAAATAACTGAAACGAGACCCTTTGATTCCTCTTGGAGGCCTTAAAGGAACCGAGCAGGGCAAATTCCTAATGTCCACTCCATACATTCTTCTCATTGCAGCTGTTATTATTATGTGATTATTCATATAGTATACGAACATGGATGGGCTGCTCACCAACACACATTAGCCAGCATGGTAAGTTTATTGGCTTTTTACCTCTGAGTTTAAGATCAAGAAACACCATGGTCTTTCTTCTCAGTGCCTGATAAGGCAGAATGAATGTTTGTGTAAATGATAAATATTTTTCCAATACATATATACAATTATGACAGACAAAAATAAAGCATGGCCCTTATTCCCAGGAGGCTCTAAATTCACCAACCAAGGCAGCGGTTGGTGGCTGAAGGCGGAGGGTATTAAGAATCCCCTGATTGTGGACCCAGGCTGCCATTTGATGATGACTTTTTATTTAGGTACTTACAACTGCAGATCACTTTTAAGTGAAGAAAGATTCCAAAAATTAGAAGAACTGTCTTATATTAAATGGGACATTATTGGATTTTGTGAAGTTAGAAGAAAAAAAGAAGAAACAATTGATTTAAAAAGTGGACATATACTCTATTATAAAGGCACACATATTGGAAATACAAGTGGAGTAGGATTCATTATAAATAAAAAGTGGAAGAACAATATTGTGGAGATTGATGGTGTATCGGACAGAGTGGCAAGATTAGTTATACAACTTAATAGCAGATACCAAATGCAGATAATTCAGGTTTATGCCCCAACAAGTTCTCATAGTGATGAAGTAGTAGAAGATTTTTATATGGATGTACAAAAGGCTTTTGACCAGAATAAACAACATTTTAAAATTGTTATGGGAGACTTTAATGTTAGAATTGGTAGACAAATGAAAGATGAAATTGCTGTAGGTAATTTTGGTTATGGTAATGGAAATGAGAGAGGACATAGACTTGTGGAGTTTGCAGAAAAAGAAAAACTTTATATTATGAATTCATTTTTTGAGAAAAATGTTAAAAGGAAATGGACATGGAAGCATCCAAATGAAGGTACAGCAGAATTGGTTTATATTTTGACTAACAGAAAATACATATTTCAAGATTGTAATGTTCTTAATAAATTTAACACAGGAAGTGATCATCGATTAGTAAGGTGTAAGTTACGTGTTAATGTAAAACTAGAGAGACAAAAATTATTAAGAAAAACAATATTTACAATTGATATTCCTAATCTTACAGAAACATTCTAATGAATTTAAATTAGAACTTACAAATAGGTTTCAAGTGTTAGGAGATTTTGAACATGATTCAGATTTGAATGAAATTAATATGAAAATAACTGATACACTTTTAAAAACTGCATCAAACATAGCTGGTAGAAAAAAGCAGCAATTGACTAATAAAATTTCTACTGAGACTAGAGAATTTATGAAGATCCGAAGGAATATGAAGATATACAAAAATGATGTATTAAAAAGAATTTAATATCTCGAATTTTGTAAAATGGTACGGAAAAGAGTTGAAAATGATATAAGAAAGTATAACTGTGAAATAGCAAGGAAAGCTGTAGAAGAAAATAAAAGTCTCAAAAATGTTAAACAACATTTTGGTATTGGTAAGAAATTTATATCTGCAATAAGAAAAAAAGATGGAATTATTACTAAAAAGAGAGATGACATCATGAAATTGGTAGAAGATTTTTATCAAGAATTATATAGTAATAAAAAACAAGTACCTCCTATATCTATTACATGTTCCGAATTGCCCAGAATATTAAATGAAGAAGTGAGACATGCAATTAAGTGTATGAAGAAAGGAAAGGCTCCAGGAAATGATGGAATTATAATTGATATATTAAAAGAAGCAAGTGAAGAAATAGAAACAATTCAGCAAAGTTATATACCAAATGTCTAAATGATAAAGATGTACTGGAAGATTGGAAGAATGCAGTAATAATATTAATATTTAAAAAAGGTGATAAAGAAGATATTAGAAATTACAGACTTATCATCCTTTTATCAGTTTTATATAAAAATTTTACCAAGATAATTACAACTCGTCTACAGAGAACTTTGGATTTCCACCAACCAAGAGAACAAGCTGGATATAAAAGTGGTTTTAGTACAATAGATCATATCCAGGTATTGAGAGAAGTCATAGAAAGGACAAATGAATGAGTCGTCATTATGTTTTGGATTTGTAGATTATGAAAAGGCATTCGATTCTATACACATTTCTTCAGTGATTAAAGCATTGGATCATCAAGGTATAGATCCAGGATATTGTCATATTTTAAAGAATATTTATAAAAATGCAACAGCAACAATTAGATTACATAATGATACTGGAAAAATCAACATTGAGAAAGGTGTAAGACAAGGTGACTCCATATCTCCAAAACTCTTTACAGCAGTGCTGCTGCAACTATTTTGTGGATTAAAATAGGAAACTAAAGGAGTGAAAGTAAATGGAGAGTATTTAAGTCATTTAGATTTCACAGATGATGTAGTTGTTTTTGCAAATAATGCTTCAGAGTTGCAGGAAATGTTGCAGGAGTTAGCAGATGGAAGTAGAAAAGTAGGACTAAAGATAAATGTTAAAAAGACTAAAATAATGTTTAATCGATTTGCTCAAATTATGAAAATAAAGATTGATTATGAAGAATTAGAAGAAGTTAACAGTTACAAATACCTTGGTCAGATTATTAATACAGATGGAAACATAATGGAGGAAATTAATCATAGAATTAAACTTGGTTGGAGTGCTTTTGGTAGAAATAACTTGATACTAAAAGGAAATATGCCTATGTGTTTGAAAAGGATGGTTTTTAACAAATGTGTTTTACCAGTTCTTACTTATGGATCTGAGACTTGGACACTTAATAGAAGAGCAATACAGAGACTTCAGACCACTCAAAGGAGTATGGAGAGATGTATTTTGGGAGTAACAAGAAGAGATCAAAAACACAATGTATGGGTTAGACAACAAACAGGTGTTACTGACCTTATTGAAAAAATTAAAAGAGTGAAATGGAGTTGGGCTGGACATATTGCTAGAAGAGATGATAATAGATGGACAATTGAAATTTTAAACTGGATCCCAAGAGATTGTAAAAGACCCAGAAAGCGACCACATGTGAGATGGATGGATGAAATAAGAAAATGTGAAGGGGTGTTGTGGAGAAGAGAAGCTAAAGATCGGAGAAGATGGATTAAACTTGGAGAGACCTTCATCCTGCAGTTGATTGATAATGGTTGATGATGATGACACTTTATTATTATGACTATGAATTCATACACACATTTATTTATTTTTAACTTAACTGGAATATGTGACTATTTTTACTATTTAGCATTGAAATTTCATGAAATTGTTTTATTCTTTTTTTTTCTAACGATTTATATTTCATTACAGGATTATTTGAGATAATCAATTCTTTGTTCATGGCATTATATTGAAATACTTCTAGTCTTTTATGAAATACTTACAAATTAAAACTTTCTTAATATTAAAATTTTCCCTTCTTTCTATTCTTCGTACACATGAGATGAAAAATATATAAGTATTATAAAAAAAGTAGTCCCTTTGTCTTCACTTCTAATCACTCTGATTTACAATGCAAATTTTATATATTTTAAAAAACACATATATTAAAATAAAATTTTTTTTTTTTTTTTTAGAAATATTACGTTCTTTTATAAAATTAATCAACAGTGATTACCAATTAAAGATACCGACTCCCAAATGTAATGAAACGACAATAAAGCTTTATATAGATATAATGGGGAATTCTTATAATTCAAGCGCCCACTTTCGCTACTCAACAGAGAAAAATACGACCTAAACAGTCTATATCCGCATACAACCTGTATGCTATACGAGTATATCCCAGGTTATATTTCCAGTCAACCTTCTCCGTGCTGTAAGATTTAACAGAGTTACAGGCTTGGATAATTATAAGTTTAATGGGATAAATACTGTACCACTAGCTTCACGTGTTAATTAAGTACTCAAATGCATAATAATTATTCCCAACCCTAAGATTATATTATTTTTGGAAGTGCAAGAAAGAGACGAAACAGATTTTACATAAATAAAAGATATTTAATACACTAAATTATAATAAAAAAAACCTAAATTATAAACACTCAATATAAAAAAAAGATTATGCTATAAACTACAAAAATAACTACAAATAAATAGATGATTCTATAAATGATTGCAATCTGGAAATAAATATCCTTTATAATCATTTAAATATTAAAAGAGTCTAATTAATGTCTATCTCTTATATGTGGGATTGATTGCATTAAATTTAAAAGCAAATATATAAACTTCATTCATAATTACCTAGGTGATAAAGTCTTAATAAACTTGTTTACATCCGTAATTTTCTTTTTAGTAGGGAATTTGTTTTGTTGGATCCAGAAAAAAAAATAACCTTGACTGTTACACAACAACATTATAAGTCTGATCGAAGTATGACGGCCCTTAGCCCATATCCTCAAGCTTCCCTTATGTTATAGTTTGTCTTCATGTTCCCAAAATTTAACTTTTCATGTTGCTTTCTATTTATATTTCTCTGTTCTTATCAGGCAGTGTCTTTACTAAGTCTCGCCAATACTGTTTTTCAATTAATTAATTAATGTCCTTTATTTTCCAAATTCCTTCCTTATCTTGATCTCCCGCTGTATTTTTTATTTCACACCTTTTTATTTTAACATGCTTTCAGCAAGTTATACAAAATTACTTTCAATTTGATATAATTTTATAATATAATATTTTACATTTATTTTTCAATCATTTTCTTTAATAAAATTATTTCATTTTGACATAAATAAACCTTACTCTCTTTATTCATACATTCCATATGCATTTCATTTTATAAATGTGTAATTTTAAGAACAGATTTTATCTTTTCATTGCATTCTAAATTTTATTATATTTTATTTACTCCAACTATCGCTTTTTTTATATCATTAAGTTTTTATTTTATTTATATTTCATTTCTCTTTTTTTTTTAAATCTTACATTAAATACATGATATCGATATTTTTTAACCTTAATATTTCTATTCTTTCTAAAATCTGAACTTTGGAGGGTAAAAGATAAGAATCGTTTAGATTCTAATTCTCTCTCTTTTTTACTTAAACATTTCTTTGTTTTGTAATTTTTTTTAAACTCACTTTTTTATAATCCCAGCACAATATTTAACATTCTTTCAATTTAAATATCTATATGTGTTACCGCAGTATGTGCGATCATATATATATATATATATATATATATATATATATTGTAACCCTATAAAGTGAGAGAGAAAGAGAGAGATAAGAAAAAATAATTAAATGGAGGTAATAATAATGGTAAGAATAAATGATGGAAAAGAAAAGAATTGAGAGGGAAAAGAAATGGGAAAAATAATAGAAATGGTATATATAATAGAGAGAGAAAAGAAATGAGATGATGGGAAAGATATGAAAGAGAGATATAAGAAGAAGATAGAATAAAGGAGAGAGAAATGAAATGAGATGATGGAAAGATATGAAATGAAAAGAAGTAAATGGAGATGAAGAAAGAATGAAAGAGAGAGAAAAAAAAGATATTTAAATGAGATGATAGAAAGATATGAGAAATGACATGAAAAGAAATGGAATAAAATTGAAATGATATAAAATGAAATATAAATTAGAGACTCTAAACGACTCGGCTCAGTGGGGTTACAATAAATTTAAAGAAAAGAGATGATGATCCAGAGATGTATAATCAAATAAAGGTCAAATCCAATACTGATAAACTATAACTACTACAGCTTATTGATATTTTAATAAACCATACAAAAGATTATCTAAAATCACTAATTAATGCTTACCATATTAGTCCTACTAATAGATTATACACTCTCTGAATAAGACCTATGATGCTTTGCTTTAAAATATTATCTTACAGAATTATATTTACTAAAACAACAAGAGTAAATAACCTCAGGGATTTTAAAACTAAAACTCTTGTGTAAAATTAAAGTTTAAGTTAAGTTGCCTAACAAAGAATTACTGTGATTAATAAATAAATAAGTGACATCTTAGCTGACCATAAAATAATTATAATATGTTCAATCTTAAAATAATAAACAAAACAAATATTAATTCACAAAATTTAATGAATCAATTTAAATTTAAACTAATAATGGCCTATTATCTAAGATATTACTTGAGCAAAGAAAAGAGCAAGGGTACTTTTAATGCCTTTCCATACTCACAGACAACCACTAAAGACCTCAAATGCAAATGGATTAGAATTCTTTAAATATATAAGATTTAAGATGATGATAGATGATGTGCAGTGAATATAAGATAATGTGCAGCTTTTAAAATAATATTAATTAAAATATTCTTCTGAAGTACTACTATTGTTAATCTGATATTGCATAATCTTTAGTCTGAAAAGATATACTGATAATTTTTTAAAAAAATAAACTTTTAACTAAGTATTTAATTATGTATCTGCTATAATGCAATTATCTGTATTTGTGATTCAATATAAGAATCATTTACTTTAACATAGCTTTTTAATTTTCAAGACAATATCAACTATATTTAATTAACTTAGAATATACTTGTAAATTTCTGAATTGAAGATTCATTAACTTTAAAAATTTAAGACTTTGTGAACTTGGAACCCAAGACAATAATATATTTTCATATAAAAGTAAAACAAACAAACAAAACTTTTGAAATAATAATAATTTGATTTATTAATAATGAGAAGAAATGTTTATAAATATAGTGGAATACAAACAGTGCCAATACCGCACTAAGATTTTATATAATTATTTGGACTAATTAATAACATTATTGTGTCATCTACTAATCAGAATAACACACAGAACTATGTTTATATTGAAAACCCTAAGCTTAATTTTATACTCCTCAACTTAACAAACGCTAAGTTGGAGTAAGCATATTCAACAATACTTTTTAAAAATATCATCACTAGTTTCACGGATATAACTAATATCACAGCTAGATATATCTTTATATCAGATTAAGCTAATACTAAAATTAAACTAACTTAAGTGTATGGGACAATCATTCATCAGAGATCAGTTATACTTTTTTAAAATAACTTTAGTCCACATAAAATTATTCCCTCAATGTTTTAAAGATAATGATGTAACAGACTTACAAATCCAGCGGCGAAATTCTGGATGAAAATATTAAATTATTATGTGTGAATTGCCACTTATACCATATGCATATTTAATATACTTTAAAATAAATATAACTTATTGTTGGTTAGCTTGTGTGTGTGATAAAACTATCATAGCAACACAATTCAAACATTGATATACCTATGAGCCTTAAATTAGCTACAACTACCTAAAGAAATACATTTCCTCAAACAAAGCATATCTTGTCATCACAAATCTAAAACAAATGCAACATCACCTACTGTGGTGGAATTAGCATTAAGTCATCATGAATGATAGGCAAAAATATAAAGATACTAGGCTCCTCAGAGCTGGAAAAGAATATGGTGGCTTCCAAAAATACCTAACTTCGAGGCAAAAATGACGATGTCTGGAATTTATCTTCAGTACATCTGGGAACAGGAACACCCACCAGAAAAGCACAATCCTCTCATGGGATTTCCAATGCTTATAAATGTGATCATCATCACTGAAAAATACAATACAATACCCTCTTTTTGGGGACAAGCACTATCAAATCATGGAAATACAATACAATAAGGATGGAGGATTTTTCTCGACTCCATAAGGCATATTCAAAAATTATAAACTAAGCCTAACTCTTGAGGCTAACAAATTCTAACTAATAGCAAGATATATACTTCACTTAAACTAACTAAGTTATTTCCAAGAAATTTATAAAATACAAAACGTATATCCAATGTTCGAACCAACAAAGCAAACTATGTGTCAAATGACTACTGTAGAAAATACTTTAAACTCAAATGCATATAAAATTCTAGGCAAGGCACAATGCACACATAACAAAATATTAAATGCTAAAAATATAGTAACTAGTGGACTTTTAAAATTGTAAATTAAATGCAAGAATATTTACTTCTCGATGAATATAAAATATTTGTAATTATTATTAATATAACATTCATAAAACAAATGAATGGATATTCTCTGATAAACTTCTTTAGTAAATTTAAAATGAAAATTGAGTAAAACATCCCATTTATATGAAAATAAGACTGTGATATTTAAATCTCTATAATAAAATTATTAAATAGAAACTAGCTAGTGTAATGCTTGATAAATAAACTAAATCTACTTAAAAATGGCAAAGAGAATTTGCTCATTAGATAAACCTATTTCATTTTAAAATTATAACCCTAGTTTACCTGTATATTTATGCAAAAAGTGTTACATAAAAATTTAATAGCATAAATATTTTTTTACGGTTTCATTTTTTTTAAAACCAATAAAGCAGACCATAAAAAAAAATAATAATACATTAATTCAAGTTCATATTTCGGCTCCGTGATGATTTTTCCATTTCATAATGTGTAGACAATTTATCCAGGTTAAGATATCTATTTGAATTCGAAGCTTCAACTAATACATTTATATACATGGCAATCATTTCCAAACGAAAATGTTCAGTAGTTCTTTATATAAACACGTTCACTTTCTTTTATCTTTAAAGATAATTTTAAATATTAAAATAATAAAACATCGTAAGCATAAACATAAGTTGGCACTGGAAAATAAATTATTCAACTGAGTAGCATAAGTATAATAAGCATAAGTATAAGTAAAATAAGCCGGCATTGAAAACAATAAATTCTTCAGCTGAGTACATGTTTTTTTATATTTATAATCCTAGGTTCAAACGCGGAATAATTATAATATATATTTTTAGTTAACTTTCACTATTCTCCTTTAGATAAATGCATTTTTTTTTAAAATAGAGCTCTTTTTTTAAAACGTTTCTTAATATTTAAAAATGTATTTCTTTTTTTTTAAACAAATTTCCTTTTATTTATTTTTAAACATAAGAGTAGACTTTGTTTATAATTAAGGATGCTCTTTGTTTTATGAACTAAGATCAACGGTCATAAAGTTACTTATAAGTACTGGCAACTATAACCAAACATTATGCATTTGATCGAGACAAGTTCATTCATAATATTTTTTAAATTCTTTTAAAGTTTTGCTTTCAAACAAAGTCCTTTCATACTACTGGCATAAATGAGAATTAGCATTTTAAAATACATATTTTCTTCTTAAATATTATTCTTTTAAGAGCATATTTACATGTATATAGCATGTATTAATAATGCAGTATTAAATTTAATGTCAATTTTAATTTATAAAGACGCTAATGCATTTCCATTTTAATATTTTAAAATGTTTGAATGTCTTTTTTTTTTTTTAATTTCTTCTTCACGTGTATTTTTAATTTGATAGGAGATATACTATATTTTAGTGCAATAAAGTCTTTAGCCATAACAATACTTAATAATTTAAGTTTTACTTCTAAATAAAGAAAAATGAATAGAACAAAAGTAAATGAAATATGAGACGCTGTATTTTCTTCAAACATTTTACAGTAAATTTTAATGTCTCAATTGTAATGAAAAATTTGTCAGAAAACGGAATTACCTTTCTTTTAGCCCTTCTTCATTGCAAGACGATTTTTAAATAATTATTTTAAACATACTTTTATTTTTTTTTAAAAAAAATATAAAGTTTTAAAAATTTACTTTTTGTTAAAGAACTTTTAAGATTCAGCCACAGGTAGAATTAAAAACAGATCAGCAACTGAATGGTCCTGGATCCCTGTTTTATCTAATAATCTTTTATACCCCCCCCCTTTTGATCAATTGGCTTGTAAACCAATCAAATTATTTTTATTACATTTTTCTATTCTTGACAGATCAGCTGTAAAGTCGATTTACTAATGCAATTTCTAATGATACGAAATCACGTGACTTACAGCCACAAAGTCAAAAATCCATTGTTTAACAAATGTTATGTATTACCTTTTTAAATAATATTTTTTTAAACATAATAGTAATAAATATAAAATTCAGAACTATCCCTCTTTATTAACTTTTAAATATTTCTTTCATAAATTTATATCCATCCATTTATTTATTTATTTTTTTATAAATATTAGAATTAAAATATTTTTTATTGTTATTTTCTTCTTATGTTTATGTATCTTTCTTGCACACACACACACACTTCCATATCCGGGTAATCTATAAATATGAGCTCACCCATTGTTTAAAAGTTATTCTTTTAAAATTACAAAACTAAAATATTATCAAATATTTAATTTAAAATAATTTTATAAGTGGAACACTACTAACTTACATCTAATAAATACTGTTATATTGTTTTAATAAAACTTACAGATTACTTTTTTTTAAATTTATTACTATTCATTCCAACTTATTTATAATATCTCATTACTATCATTTAGACATCAAAATGAATTATACAATAGTTACTTTAAAATACATTAAATATGATTTATCATTTCCCAACTATTTCTGATATTTCTTTTAATTCAAATCTCTTATCAACCTAACTCATATACCTTTTTTCAAATACTTAGACATAATTCCATAATATACAATAATGATTACAATCAATACAAAATTATTCTATTTTAGTCATTAACTAATTTAATTTTCATTTTTATCATTATTATTTTTTTTAAAAATCAGACAATTTCAAACCAAAAGGTTAAGCTAAGATAACCTCTGGCTCCTTTTGGAACTAAGGGAAACTTTAGTTAGGTACAATATATATATATAAGCATAGGCATTCTAAATTACAATCCCTTCTGAAATGTTAAGTATGGATTTCTCAAGTTAATCTCTTACAAGAACCTCAGTTATGCCTAAGAGATTAAGATATTCAACTGTGTTACACTTAATTCTGAGAGTCTATTGGTATGTCATCATAAAACTACAGTGATTGTAATATTTTTAATGCAAGCCCTCATGAATGATAAAGGATTCCATGTTATATATATATATATATACGTATATAACATATATATATATATATATATATATATATATATATATAACTATGCACACATCATGTTAAAAGTATTAATGAAATAATTCACCTCTTCAAACATATCTTTAGATTAAATAAACATATCTCACATTTAAATTATGTTATTTATCAAAAAAAATTAATTGAACTACAATGATAATAGTAATGTTTATACTTGTATATAAGTGATCTTTACAAAGACAGACATTGAGAAATTAATGCTCAGCATTTAATTAAACACTATATGTATACCAAATGTATGTTAAATGTATTTGTTAAACAAACATACAAAAAAGAAAAAATGATATCTACTGTATTATTGGTTTATCATAATAAATTAAAATGTGTGCACTTTAATAAATAAATTATAATCAGTTTGATTACCATTTAGTTTCTTTTTTTAATATACTACATTCTTTTGAAAATTGACAGTTGTCTGAATCCTTGTGTAAATTTCATTAGCATGTCAGAAGGTCTTTAATGGTGAATGTGTGTATTTAAAACCATTCAATGTTGATTTTCTTGAAGTATCTTTTTATCCTACTTAAGCCAAGAAGAATCAATGGAAGATGATACAATTATTTCAGATGTTTTAGATAATTCTTATATTGTTTTCCAGGATAGGAATAGTTATTTATTTTCATAGTGATTTCTCTTCAAAGGCAAACCTGTTGACAATTTCTCTTTCTTCCTACAGATTGTAATCATGTGGGAAAGACTAACAAGGAGGAATTAAATTCCCAGATAGAAAAATTTTCCTCTACTCAGTCATTCTTTACTAGAATTGAATCCAGAGAAAGTTTTGCAATTATGTCAGGTTAAAAACAGTGAAAGAATTGATGTCATCAAAATGTTATTCTTCTTCTAATGGTGATTGTCAATAATAATCCTTGGTTATTATGGCATCTAACCTACACTTTTATGAGACACTGATTTAAACTCTATTGTTAGCATAACTATCAATCTTCAAAGAAAAATCTTAATATTTTACAATGGTAATATATATATATATATATTGAAGCAGACAATGTTTAATCACGTCGAGCTTCATGATTCACCTTCCATACTAACTTTCTATGGGGTCTGAAATTTAGACCTCACTGTATATACATGCGGTCTCACCCACACACTATATGTATAATAATTAGAAACAGACATGTAAATATATTTTGTCAAAATAAACCATAGTGTGTGTGATATATTTGTATGTACAAGGCAATAATCTTAGTAAGATTATTGCTGAAAATATATTTTGCGATTAAAAGGGTTTGAGTTACTTTTAGAATCATTGCTAAGTGGAAGTAATACATAGTTTTATTTCAGATTATTTTTGCTAATTAAAAGTATAAAATTTTAATTAAAATAATAAAAAATTCCTTTGTTAATTCCTTTCACAAATCTTTAAAAAAATCTAAAATATTTTAAGAGATGTCTTGAACCTTATCTGCTTTAAAATTTTACTAATCTGATTAAAGCTATTGACTGGGATTGCCACTGTCAAATGAAGCCACATACTTGAAAGGATTTTGGAAAGATATAAAATGGCCCAGAGAACAAAAGAAATTATTCAGTCAAAAAATTTATTTCAGAGACTCAGAGATTCAGTCATTCAGAGATTCATTGATCCAGTAAAAAACTCTCAGAAGTTAGCAAATATCAATTGCAAGTAGAGGAAAGCAAGCCCTTTTCTCTGGACCTCTCAGAGGCCATCTGCCACCTGCTGCTGCTATGTTCTGTCCATCTGACTGACCACACAAGATAACCAACTGAGTGCTGACCCCAACTGCTGACTGCCATATTGTACCTACCTGCCAATCTGGAAAACACCAGAGAGAATAGATCTATCCTCGTGCATCTCCACTAAATCCTGAGGTAAACTCATTCAATGTATAGATCTGCCTTTAATATATAAATCCTTTGTGTAATTTGTTTAAATAAGATGTAACGAAACTTTACATTTCAATGTGTATAAGATTTTCTCATTTTCTTTTTCTAAGTGTGCTGTCTAAACTCTCTCCTTAATCCCAGATTATCTTAATGTATTCTTAACCATCCTTTTTACGCTTAATTATAGTTATATAGCTTTGTGAAGCTCTATTAAATTTTTAACATATTTTGTTTTTATGTATACATAATTTATTTTCATTAATATGCCAATACCAGCCAACCTCACAAGTTTTAAAAATGGGGGGGGGGGTATTAATTGTTTAATCTGGAGAGAAGTGGGGACTTCGTCTAAAATCTATAAATAAAGTTATTACTTATTTTAACAGAAATCACTCACCACATTATTTTATTTGAATCCTTTATTTGTGGATGGATGCGATGTAATTTATTGCTATGAATTTATGTTTAAGTTTTAGTTCAAGATCATGAAATTTATAATTATGACCCCCCTCCTGTCACTGCCTGGAGGGTCAATTCTATTAGTCAACACATATATGGGAATTGAAATTAAATATAATGTTGTTAGTGTAATGCAATAATTAAAAATGTAATTATTCATTATGATTTTCTTAAAGGCTCATTATTAAAATAGAACCTTGTGCAGAGGTTAAACTATTTTCAGGCTTTGTGATTTAATATACTGATTTTATAATGTTACTGGCATACCCTTTGGTTCTACTGTGATGTGGAATGCGAGTTGTGGGGATTTGATAGCATTGCAGGAGTCCATATGCTTGCACCAAGCCCTTGAAACCCAACCTCTCCATTCAGCATTGTTCTGCCAAAATGTGCGGACATACCAACCCTGATTCAGTTCAAAATATTTTAAATGATAAAGTATCCAAACCACCATACAGAACTGGATTTCCTTTTTATAGTATGCTAGTACCATTACTCCTCTTATTAATTTAATTACTGCCTGCTTGATCTTCATTAGTCACAATGATGTGTTAAAAATAATAAATCATTTATAAATATTAATTATTCAGTATGCCTGATTCGAACTACTGTCCCTTTTTAAAGTAGTGAATGAGTCCCATATACGTAAACCAATATGTGCCTCCTGATTTCTCATTTAGCTTCGTAGATGTAACATGTTGTTTGTCCCCGTGTACATGTTCCAAAGATGTTCTTTATGAACAATTCTATTAAAATATATATTAACTTTGTCAAGCATTGGTGATCAAGAGGTCAGCGACAGCTGCTTTGCAAGCAGTTGTCCCAGGTTAGCGGGCTCGTTTCCCGGCTGATGCTATGACACATGGGAAAATATACATATATTAACTTTCTGTATTACTGTAAATAAATTATTGAGATTGTATATTTATATTTATTTATAAAATCATTTACTGCTAAACTGCAAAGCACCCTGTATGTAATTAATAATCCAAATCGGTCACAATCTTTCATATTTTGTGCATCCACCGCATTAGCAAAATATCTGTAAATATCTTTAAATTGGCATATCAATCCCACGCAAGCTATAAATCACTCAATAAAATTGTATCTACTAAATAATTAGCATAATGGGATCTCATAAAAACAAATCCCAAGTGTTGTAAAGAAATAATGTAACTGTAAGCATGAAAATACTTTTGTAACATATATATGCGTTTGACTTAATATTGTATTAAATTTATAACACATAAATCCTGGGTTTGAGTTATGTTTCTTTTAGTTAATAGTTTAATATTAATAAATATAACTTTAGTAAATGTAATTCCTGTGATGCTGTTGGTCATGATCATCATCATTGGTTTCGATCTCATGTTCTACCACTCTGTCTCCGGACCTGGAATTAAAATAATTATGCTGTATCATCAGGACTGTTGTTCATAGGGTCAGAGACTCAAAGAATAGGCGAATAGGTTAGAATCTAGGATTGCTTCTGACCTGTGTATCTTGAGCATGATCAGATTTGAGGTACTTTTGCTTGGACTTTTAGTCTTGTTGAATGAGCAGACTGTTTTGATGGGTACAATATGTTCTATGTAAACATAACTGTTTATGAGACATAAAATAAACAAAGACATTTGTAAGTTACAAATCCTTTTCTAACAAATTATATATATATATATATATATATATATATATATATATATATACATGTTTATATATTATAATCATTAATATTTTCAAAGTAATTCATATAGTTTTTTTATTCACTGTATATATTATCATCACTATTGCCAAATTTCAGAATCATAAATTTGCATATATATATATATATACCACAAAAGAAGATGAATAAACAAGAAAATAATAATAATAATAATAATAATAATAATAATAATAATAATAATAATAATAATAATAATAATAATAATAATAATAATAACAACAACAACAACAACAATAAAAATACATTAAAATCAAATGAAGATAATAAACAACAACAAAAAAATTGCAGCATTTTCTTGCCATAAGCTTTAAAAAGAAATTGTGGTGTTTTATAAATTGTCAAATCTATAAGTAAAATACATATATATGCCTCAAAAATAATGAAACATCTGTTATCCTCTGCTAATGAAGAATTCAAATCTTATGCAATAGAAAGAAGGAATTCCTATTTTCTTTCGCTCTCTTTTTATACACATATATGTATGTGTTCTCTTTTATTAATTTTTATATATAATACTATAATCAATGATGGTAAAGGTGGATCTTTCCAATCTTTACAGTATATAACACTTAACCACTAAATTATATTTAATTATATAATCATATTCTCTAGAAACTATTGTTTTAATTTATATATCTGTAATTAAATCTATTTATAATAAGATTAATTATCCCATAAATATAATCAATTATTGTTTAATTTTAACTTGATAGAATTTATATTTGATATAATATTTCAGATGAACATTGTTTTTGATAATGACATATGACAAAAATATATTAAAATAGGCAAAACTCTCTCCACATAGAAGTGCCACTCAAAGCAAGACAGAGTAATCAATGGATTCCAGAAGGATTAACAATAGTTATGAGCAAGCATGGGAAATAGTGATCATGTGACAAAAATATATTCAGATAATAACTGAATGTATATATGATATAATTGAATTTATCAGCGAATTTTCTGATTAGGATTTAGTTTCATGTACGTTAAACCAGATTTGCACATTAAATATATATGGGGGGGGGGGAGGAATGACAACAGAGGTGTGATGGGGGGGGGGAATTGCTTGATAAATTGAAGAGAACTGTTGTGTTTAACCTATCATTTGGCTTCTTAATTATTTTTTAATTAAGAAATATTCAAAAATTGATTATGATTAAATATAACTTAATTATGTGTATGAAAAAGATTAATAACATACCCAAAAAATTTTAAGCCAATAAACATCACATGATCACCATTTAAAAAAATTTTTAATGGCTACTTCTGATTAAATAATCAGTATTGAAAAATTCTGTATCTGCATATGATGAAAAAAATTATTTTCAATAATGGGAAACATTTCTAAAATCAAAAATCATTATTTCTGATAAACATTTATTATAAAGTAAAAAATTTTCATGATATGTGAGTGATATATTGAATTAAATCATGATCTTTCGGTTCTAATAATTAACGTTAGCATTGGATTCTTTCCTTAAATCACAAGATTAAAATACTAAATACTGCCAAGAGAAAATTCAATTCAAAATATATATATAATTTTACAATTTAGTTTCCTAACTTTACATTAGATTTTTAAAAAAAATAATAACTCGGTTTAAAAAAAGTTCATATTGCAAGTTTAAATAAATTAAAAATCACAACACACTTCTATTTTAACAATAGCCCATTAACAAAAAAATATATACAATCCATGCATAAACCTCTTTCTAAATCTTGATTTATTATAATATGAACTAATATAATTCTACAATATACTCCGGATATTTAGACTATATTATTTTATAGTTTTTATCAAGGAACAACTAAAAAATACATAGAAAACAATAAATACAAATATTCCATAATACATATAACAAAATACAAATACTTCTTACCTTTGTCTGAAGGTTTGTAATGATGGTGTATTATTAGATGTGAAAGAATAGCTCAGTTGGTAGAGTGTTTGCCTTAAATTCGATATTCCAAGAATCTAAAGGTGTGAGTTCAACCTCTAAGTGAATATTGTCATTGTGCATATAGGCCAGCAATAGCTGAAGAAGAGTGGAGAATACTACTACTTGAAACATTGTGTAATTACTAACCTGTATTGTCTATTTGTGTGTTATTACTAACAAGTTGTTTGTATTTGGAAAGTTTAAATAAAGTTTAAAATTTTCTGTACATTCAACAGTCACTCATAAATGATGGAAATAGTCCAACATATCACATCTACTTTTTATCTTGAACCTCTTCTGACAATCTTAACTTTTCTTTACGTTTGTTTTTTAAATACCTTTAATTAAAATAATTTCCTATAATTATTTAATTAAATCAACCCATTATGCTTTTTTTTTTTCAATTAACACCCTATTCATTGCAGGTTTCATTTCATTAATATAGATTCTTCCTTTTATAATGCAATACATTCTAAAGGTTCTATTTTAAAATCTTTATGTTTAAATTTACTCATATGACCATACGCAGCAGAATTTTTATCATTTAAATGCTGTTTTAATCTTGTTGCCAATTTATTCTTTGAAGTTTCAATATATGACATTTATTTATTATCTTTAAAACAATCTACACATTTTATAATATAAACGGAATTCATAACTTCTAAATTATTACACTCATTATCATTATTAATGAACAAATTTAAACACTTTTTTTTATAAACTGGACAAATAAAAACATTATAATTTTTATTAATCATATTAAATAATTTTCTAATTTTAACAGACATCTTTTGAAACATTGAAACCAACATAAATCATCATCATCTTCTTTTTTTTCTTCTTTTTTTCTTCTTCTTTTTCTTCTTCTTCTTCTTCTTCTTCTTCTTCTTCTTCTTCTTCTTCTTCTTCTTCTTCTTCTTCTTATTATTATTATTATTATTATTATTATTATTATTATTATTATTATTATTATTATTATTATTATTATTATTATTATTATTATTATTATTATTATTATTATTATTATTATTATTATTATTATTATTATTATTATTTTATTATTCATTTTTTCAATATTTTTATTACAATCATATTGGTAATCATAGTAAAATAAATATTATTCATAATATGATTCAAAGGGCAATTAAATTATTTTCAAATGAAGATTTATTAAAAAGTGAAATTAATATGATAAAATATGAATGTTTATAAACGATTATCCTAAGGAGGTTATTAATTGTTTGCTTTAACAAAAATATTTAAAAAATGAATAATAGGATAAGATTAAATAAGAATAAGAATAATAGTAAGAGAATTTATGTTGGTTTCAGTGTTTCAAAAGGTTAGTTTGTTAAAATTAGTAAATTATTTAATATGATTAATAAAAAAATATAATGTTATTATTTGTCCCGTTTATAAAAAGAAAAAATGTTTAATTTTTTTAATTAATAATGATGATGATTGTAATTATTTAGAAGTTATGAATTTGATTTATATTATAAAATGTTTAGATTGTTTAAAAGATAATAAAGAAATGTCATATGTTGGAAATACAAAGAATAAATTGGAAACAAGATTAAAACATTTAAATGATAAAAAGTCTGCAGTTTATGGTCATATGAGTAAATTTAAACATAGTGATTTTAAAATAAAATCTTTGGAATGTATTAGATCATATTATGAAAGAATTATAAAAGGAATTTATGTTAATGAAATGAAACCTGTAATGAATAGGATGTTAATTGAAAAAGAGTACATAAGAGGTTGGTTTAATCAAATAATTATAACAAATTAGATCCTTTATTAATGAAAATGTGTCGCTCAACATTAGAGAAGTTTTAGTCATTCAAAAGGCTATAAAGAGTGGCATATTCTCAAAAATCAGAATCGCCATTATACTAACCTTTGCAATCTGGCTATCCAGATGCAAGTGTATATTTGAAAATGCTAATCATGTTGTCTGCAACATCTCAAGCAGCTCAGGAACAGAGATAGATTGCTGGCTCCAGACTGGCTTTTTTATGAAACCTGGGTAAGAGTCACCCTCCCGGAGGAGTGAAGGGGGGCAATGGCCTCATTCTCAGACCACAGCAAGCTCTACAGAGTGAATGCCTTGCAACAGTGTAAAAAGAATATAGCTATGTATAGATAAACAATTGTATCTAATAAATTTTAATTTATTTTAATAAAAAAAAAAATTATAACAAATTATTTTCGGAAAGGTATTTAAGAAATGAATGTAATGAAAAGTTAAGATTGTTTGTTAGAAGAGGTTTAAATAAGAGGTATTTGTATTTTATTATATGTATTATGGAATATTTGTATTTATTGCTTTTTATGTATTTTTTATTTGTTCCTTGATAAATACTATAAAATATTATAGTTGAAACGTTGGAGTATATAGTTCATATTATAATAAAGCAAGATTTATAAAAAAGTTTGTGCATAGATTGGTTATATTTTGCAAGTTTAAACTAGAAGAAAATAACATATTTAAGTTATTAAAAAGTTTGACCACTTTTATATTTATTTTTAAAAATTGCAAAATTCAGGCGAACTTCTTTTAATGCAGATTCTACGTAAACATGTGTTTTATTTCTATTTTAATAACTTTTTAAACAATTATTAGTATTGTTGAAAACTGTATTTCTTCTTACATCATTGAAGTATATAACTATTGCTCACGTGTTTATTTATAAAATTATTTATTTTATTATCTTCTGCTTTTCCATAAAATTAGAAAAACAAATAAAATAGTTATAATGTAATTGGTTTTCTTTTCTCATTAATTAAATATGTAATAAACATTTTTTTATTACTGTTATTCCTTTTTTTATTCAGTTTTATTAGTAATAAATAAATTATAATTAATTTGACAAAGTTTTTCAAGTGTAGTATATTATTTCATTTTTAACATTATAAATATAAATATGTTTTACATAATAAATCATATTCTAATGCTAACAAAATTATTAATAAATTTAAAATATTTTTTTCTAAAATGAAAAATATAAAATTTAATTTTATATTAAAAAATTGATGTATTTGACATTTATTATTATATACACATGTCAATTATAAAAAGATAGAATTAATTATCTTTTAAAAATATTTTTTTAAAAAAAAAAAAGAATATGGAATAGAAAAATTAAGCAAACTAACATTCAAGCCTTTTATTATTAAAACAATTGCTGTTTGCTTCAGTTTATTAAAGCATTTATTGGCAGAATTCTTCTATTTTTTACATCCATTTATGAATTAGTATTGTATTCAGAATATATATGCAGGCATATGTGTGTGTGTGGGCATGTTTAATTTAGCAAAGTGTAGGTATATAGAAAATTAAAAGCAATAATAAGTTTAATAATTTTGATTTAATATGGTTGTAAGAATAAAAAGGGTATCTGATATTTAATTGTTGAAAGATGTATTGTTTGCAAACAATCAAACTTATAGAAGAAAATTATTTAATAAGAATTATTAATGTGTTAATTTAAAGCTCAGAAAACATGGGCATCTATAGCCCTGGTGGTCACATATAGTCTTTCATGACTTTCTTTATCCTCACTAAATTCGTGATTATATGAATATAGTAACTTGTTATAAAAAACATATACGAATTGAATTGGTCTTTAAAAGTAACCTTTAAACATTAAGTGAATAATGGTAATAATAAATGAATAATCATAACTTCTAAATATCTGTAACTGCAAAGCGGAAATAACTACCTCCCATGGAATTAATGACATTTCCTGTTCTATAGACATCACATGATCTTCAATTTCACAACTTTTATGCTATATATTAGCCATCTAACAGACAACAAATAAAAAAATTACAGATTTTTCAATTTCAGCTAGTAGTTTGATATAACAAAAAAGTAAAAGGTCTCTGTTACAGGAATGATGCATTAGATTTACAAAGTTCGAGGGCACTGTTCAAAAATTAAAAAGTTCTTTACTGATCTAAGTCAAAAATTAGAAACTGGTCTGAGGATATTTAGATAGAACTGCACTGGATAAGAATTTATTAAAGACTAAATCAGGCAACTGTTAATCCTCATCCCCAGACCAATTAAGAGCTTGTTTAAGTTTTTGGTATGCTCCCTATAATATATATACATATATATATATATATGTGTGTGTGTGTGTGTGTGTATGATAAATTGTTTAATGTACCTGATAAATATTAAGATATATAAATAAAAAAGTTGATTAGAATTCTTGTGGGACTGGTTTTTATATTTTAAATCTAATTCACTTGACAAACTGTAGATTCTTGTGAAATACATGTATAATAAAGCTTTGATATTTGCTATATTTTGTTCTAAGCCTCCTTCACGTTCATCTTACATCATGTATAATATTTCATATTTCGTTAAATTTTGATTAGAATAGAATATATAATGTTTATTAAACTGCAAGTGGATGCACTTTTCAACATGCACATATGTATAACTGATGCAGTTTATATGCATAGTGTACACATACAAATTAAGATTACAGTATAAGCTAAATTTAAATAATATTATTAATAATAGTAGCAGTAGTAGTAGCAGTAGAAGTAGCAGCAGCAGTAGCAGTAGTAGTAGTAGTAGCAGTAGCAGCAGCAGTAGAAGTAGTAGTAGTAGCAGTAGCAGTAGAAGTAGTAGTAGTAGCAGTAGCAGCAGCAGTAGAAGTAGCAGTAGCAGCAGCAGCAGTAGTAGTAGTAGTAGTAGTAGTAGTAGCAGTAGCAGTAGTAGTAGCAGCAGCAGTAGAAGTAGTAGTAGTAGTAGTAGTAGCAGTAGCAATAGCAGCAGCAGCAGCAGTAGAAGTAGCAGTAGCAGTAGAAGTAGTAGTAGTAGTAGTAATAGTAGTAGTAGTAGTAGTAGTAGTAGTATAGGTATTAATAATAAATTGACAGACATATTTACATGTATTTTACTGACAGTAACTTTACAATATTTTTATTTTTTGAATAAAATGAATTGTGAAATGTTGACTCTCATCACAACTAAATATGCATAACTTTTCTGGGATTGTTATTAAGAAACTACAATTTCTCTAACTGTTTGGATGTTTTCAAATCAGTATCAACTTTAGGTATATTGTTACATTTTATAAAACTTTTAGTATTATGTTTAGAAAACATTTGATTTCACAAAATACTGCATATCAAATTCAGAAAGGATACTAAAGGAAAACAAAAATGCATATGCTTTTAGTATAAACTGAAAACATTTTATTAGTAAACATGATTTGTACAGTGCTTCAAAATGGAGAAATGGCTGCTGGTGTGTTGTTAAATTTATTTACAATGTTTTTTATGTGATCACATGTAGTGTTCAGAGATTTAAAAAATGGCTGTTTGGGTATAATAAAATATATTAAATTTATTCATTTTGATGGTTTTTTTGTTTATTTACACTTTGGTTTGTTTGTTTCCATTTTTTGGATAACATATAATTGAAGTTGTATGTACTGATGCAATGTTGTTTATGGTATCACTGTTTTTCAAGAGAGATGAATTTGGAAAATTTTGCATTGCAGATAGTCCAAAATTTATAATAGATATTGGAGGAGTGTTCAGAAGTTTGAATAGTAACACACACACATATATATATATATATATAATAAATAAAATATCCGTTAATTAAAAACAATATTGTAATTATAATTGAAATAATATTTTTAACGGTTTATAAACAATTACAAACAATCTTAAAATCTGCAGAAGTACTTTCGGTTACTTTCTAACCTGCCTTAACTGCCATTAAATTCAAAAACCCTTGAATTTAATTGGCAGTTTTTTGAATTTAATGGCAGTTGAGGCAGGTTAGAAAGTAACCGAAAGTACTTCTGCGGATTTTAAGATTGTTTGTAATTGTTTATAAACCGTTAAAAATATTATTTCAATTATAATTATATATATATATATATATATTATATATATATAATTATATATATATATATATATATAAACCAAATAAGTGTTTAATAAAGAAATATGCAAAGAATTATAACCACCCTCACATCAACTTCGCAATCTAGTTCAACTACAATCCACCTGTTTATAATTTCTCATCAACTATTAGAATGATAGCCCAATTTTTGCTAGTTTGTCATAAATACCTAAAGATAATGTATATTTAAATAATCACAAACAAGTACAAAATTGAAATCAATCTAGATATAAATAAAATTTCAACTTAAATTATATAAATTTAAACTATAAAAATAGAGTAAACAATTACTTCTTTTAGCATTTTGTAAACATACTCATAAGTAAAATATATCATTGTATAAGGCTTATTGGAGAAATAATAACCATCACATATCAATCCAGTTCAACTACAAGTCATTTGTTTACAGTTATTTAAAGATATGTTATTTTTATATATCTATGACAAATTAATAAAAGAGGGCTTTTTTTTTCTTAGGTGTTATTAAGCAATTATAAACAAGTGACTGGTAGTTGAACTGAATTGTGATGTTGATATGTGGGTCATTATATAAATATATATATATATATTGTAAATATCAATAAGTCGATATTTATATTTTAAAAATTTGTTATTTGTTTAAAAAAAAAAAAAAATCTTTAAGTTGAAGTTTACATATGAAATATTTAAATTTTTCTTTTATGTTTATTAAATATAGTTATTATTTGAAGTTATTATTTTATTTATATATATTGATAGTACATCAATATGAACATTTAATTATTAAAATAAATAAGGACATATAAATTGTTGATTAAAAAAAATTATTTTATTTATAATGATTATTAAATGCAATAAATAATTATTTATGTATATTTTTAAAGATGTCAAATTTTCAATTTAATATTTTTTATATATATACTTGATATTTTATTTTTATTTTAATGTTAATTGTTTTAAAAAGAGAACATATATAACATGAGTTTTAAAATAGCATCTGCTGGTGCATGGAACAACAGCAACAACAATAAGGAAGCCATTATTATTATATATTATTATTGGAATAGATATAGAACAAACAACTGAAACATAAAGATTTTATTGTACTTTATTTCTATAAAATTTACTATTCTTCAAAATACTGAAATAATATATATATCTTATGGTAAATACATAAATTATGGCAGGTTAATCAAGAATCGCAGCCAGGAGGCTGCATCATCACTTTCATTTATTCCAAGGCAATTTTCAATGGAACAACTAAATAAAAAAATTCAATGTATAAATTTCGTCGCGTCTGGAGTTAAAACTTGATATAGCTATCTTAAATGTATAATCATCAATTTAATCATAATCTGGAAGTAATTGGAATTGACATGCTGGATTTAACATTTTAATTGGTTTATTTATTTTTTAAAAAAAAAAGGAAATTTTAAAACGGATAAAATATGCATATATCTAAGGATTAACAATTTTCTTTAATATAATAATTTTTTCGCCTTTCGATAGAATGCATTCTAATAATCAAAAGTAAACGGATAAAAGAACTCATGGAATAAATTAACTTTTTGGAAAGGAAAATTAGCTAAATGAACTTTAAAAAGGTATTTAATAATTTTATATATGTATGAGTAATATATAAATATATTTTTGAGATTGATATATTTTTATTTATTTATTTTTTTTTTTTTTATTATAAAATACAACGTTTTATAAGTGGTCAATTTAAGCATCTTGTTTTATAATAATATTAGACGTATAACAGATGTTCAGATAATTATCTTAAATAATTTAAAAATCTTAAAATGTAATTTATAGGTTGAAGTTATATATGAATTGTTATATTTATATTATAATGGTTAGGCAAAAATATGTCTTTATATATATTTAATCTATATATACTTATTACAAGTATATACATATAGTTATTCTTTGTATTTATATTTAAAACATCAATATTATTTAAAGTTGAACTATAACATAAAATAAAGGATGTACTATTTGTTTTTATAAATAATGCCTTTGTAATTATTTAAAAGAGCGATACTATATTATTCTTATTTTCTTTTAATGCCAAAGTTATTATGAAATTAATTGAATTTATAAATAATAAAAGATAATTTCATATTTCATTTATTATTTGGTTTGTAGGTCACTTACACATATTATTATTCATTTATATATTTAGAGGTACATAAATTTACATAGTTAGATGTGTATATTTGAATTTAGTAAAAGTCCTATTGTTTCTAATATATATATTTGATTGGTTAGTCACATCAACCTTAAAAATAAATTATAAAGATAGGTCTCATTGCTTTACATGATTTTAGATTTGTTTTATGTATAGCTAGCTGGAAGGGCATTTAAACAATTTATTTAAATATAACTGGAATAATTTTGTTTTTCTTCATTCTTTAATTTTAATGGAATGCCTCATATACGTTCCATTACATTTGGCGCAACAACTGGGGCTAGAAATAAGCTAATTAGGGCTTGAAATACCCCACATACCTGAGAAATGTATAGTATATATATATTAATATGAGATATATAATTTAAAGAAAGAGAAGTATTTTTTTTTTATATAAATGGAAATATTTTAGCCTTATGTTTAGATGGTGATGGTTAATATTATTGTATTATTTTTTAATGATGGTGTTAAAGTACGGCATAATAATTTTGTCCATATTTGGAAAGTTTATGTTGTAGAAAATCTATAATTTTGAAGGTTGGATGGGATATTTGATTGTTGGAGTTTGGTTGGTTCTATTGTAAGTATTGATGTTGGATGGGGAATTTTTTTTGTCATTGTCTTAGGGATGTAGTGCATTCATGTCACTTGTGATTGATTAATCTCATTCATTGCTCCAACCCAAATTTTGATGTTTATTATTATTATTATTTATCATGAAGCAGTTAACAGTGGTCCTGCCATGATTTTATCTTTAAAACTCCAAAGAGAGTAAGGTATAATTATTTTGATATATGTATAATATTTGCCTCTAAGTCTCCTTAAGATGAGCAAGGAAATATTTTATAAGTAATAGCCCCTAAGACTTAAATATAAGCAGGGTAATGTAATAGTGTTTTCAGAAAATTATTATGGGTTGTAGTAAATTGGATAGAATGAAATGTGATAATCATCTAAGTGTTTATGAAACATTGTATGCTTTGGGAATAATGATTGAATTCTTTTATCTACATCAAAGTTGTAAAGTGCTAATCAATCTTTTGGTTGTCAGTATCTATCAGATCTTTGGAGGAATAGATAAGTATATAACTTAAATATATAACACCAAACTTAAGGACTAGATTAATTGATTATTGTTTGTAACAAATAATCTATTACATTGATTATTAATTAAGGTTTAAAAACAGGTATAGTAATATTATATTTTCATTATAAATGACTTTTAAACATGAAGTTCAATTAGTGAATGTTTGTTGATAATAAATTGCATTAGTACAATTTTATTAAAATATTTCGGGCACAAAAGTTAATAATTAGTGAAGTGGATATTTTTTTTTTTATGTATATAAAATGGTATTAAGTTTTAAGGTCCAGAAAATTTATAGGTATCAATTTAAGTATTTTATATTTAATTACCATTATTTTGAATGAGAAAGTTGTCTCATTATATTATCAAATTAGTTATTTTTAAGGCATGTGAACATTTAGTTGTATTTTTAAATATTTCAAGGTTATATTGAATTTGATATGAAGTATCCACATTTTAATATGATATAAGTGTAGAATATTTATTATCATTAAATATAAATGAATGTTATTTAGTGATATCAGTTGTTACTCCCTTTCTATATATATTTTAGAAAAATTTGTTGATATTATGGTGATAGATGAAATTTTTTTTTTTGTTTTTAAGCCAAGAAGTTCATGAGTTCAAATAAGTAAAATTTAGATTGTCAGATAGCTATTATGTATTATAAGATTAAAAAAAAGGCTTGTATTTTTTTTTTTAGTTAAATAATTGCTTGTTGGAATAATGATTGGAGATGGTGAGCCCTTGATCTGTGATAATTACTATATAGAAATAAATATATATATATATCTTGGATTTTTTTTTTTTTTTGAGTATATAATATTATAGTTCTAGTAATAATGGATAACAGTAGTGAAATGTCAGTTAGTGGTGATTTTGATTTAAGAGAATTTATGGAAAATTTTAGAGCAGAATTAAAAGCAGATCTTAGAGCTGAGATGAAAACCAACTTAAAAACAAATTCTGATGAACTTTCCCAGAAACTAGAATCTAGATTAAAAACAAATTCTGATGAACTTTCCCAGAAACTAGAAATTGGTTTAAAAACTAACTCTAATGAATTAAAAGATCTTAGAGCTGAAATGAAAATAAACTCTAATGAATTAAAAGAAGATCTTAGAGCAGAAATGAAAATCAATTCTAATGAATTAAAAGCTTTGGTAGATAATAGTGTTAGAAGAGTAGAAGTAAAATTTGATGAAAAGATAGAAAAATATAGAGAAGAGACAATGGTTGAAGCTAATTCTTTAAAAGCAAAAATTGAAGAAATAAATAATGAAATGAAGGAAGAAAATCAAGGAATTATGGCCAGATTAGAAGAGTCTAAGAAAGAACATGGGGAATTTGAGGAAAAGATTATTAATGATAATAAAGTATTATGGGATAAGTTCCAAGCATTGAAAATTGATAATGAATCTTCATTTAAAAACCTATATACGACTATCTCTGCTGAAGTTAAAATTGCTGTGGGATTGCAGCAAGAGGAACAGTTGATTGATATTAATAAATTACAAGATCGGAAGATATACGTATTAATGTAGTAAATGATGTTACTTCTAATCGTATACAAGAAATAGATGATAAAGAAAAAGATAAACCATTGATAGATTTAGTAAATGGAAAAAATTTTAAAAATGAAGAATTAAGTTCACCAGAAAAGATTAAAATTAACTCTCAAAAATTACTAGAAAGAACAGAATGTGTTTATCAAAGTCAATATCAAGAACAGTATCATGGTAATTTTGTGTGGTACAAAGAAAGCATATTTTTATATATATTAGAACATGAATATTTGAGTGATAATTTGTACCATTACTGCAATAGAAAAGACCTATTTTACAAATATGCTAGTAGGACAAAGTTCGTAAGATATATCTTATTAAAATTTGAGAGAAATAAAAAAATATTCAATTTAAATATTGGTAGAAAGATTATTGATAAAGAAAAAGAAATTGGCAAAGCCAAAATTAAACTCAAATTTGAGAAGTTTTTCGATATTTCATAATTCATTAATTATCTGCAAAGACATTTTTTTTTTTTCGGTGGATTAGAGGGTATTGTAAATATCAATAAGTCGATATTTATATTTTAAAAATTTGTTATTTGTTTAAAAAAAAAAAAATCTTTAAGTTGAAGTTTACATATGAAATATTTAAATTTTTCTTTTATGTTTATTAAATATAGTTATTATTTGAAGTTATTATTTTATTTATATATATTGATAGTACATCAATATGAACATTTAATTATTAAAATAAATAAGGACATATAAATTGTTGATTAAAAAAAAATTATTTTATTTATAATGATTATTAAATGCAATAAATAATTATTTATGTATATTTTTAAAGATGTCAAATTTTCAATTTAATATTTTTTATATATATACTTGATATTTTATTTTTATTTTAATGTTAATTGTTTTAAAAAGAGAACATATATAACATGAGTTTTAAAATAGCATCTGCTGGCGCATGGAACAACAGCAACAACAATAAGGAAGCCATTATTATTATATATTATTATTGGAATAGATATAGAACAAACAACTGAAACATAAAGATTTTATTGTACTTTATTTCTATAAAATTTACTATTCTTCAAAATACTGAAATAATATATATATCTTATGGTAAATACATAAATTATGGCAGGTTAATCAAGAATCGCAGCCAGGAGGCTGCATCATCACTTTCATTTATTCCAAGGCAATTTTCAATGGAACAACTAAATAAAAAAATTCAATGTATAAATTTCGTCGCGTCTGGAGTTGAAACTAGATATAGTTATCTTAAATGTATAATCATCAATTTAATCATAATTTGGAAGTAATTGGAATTAACATGCTGGATTTAACATTTTAATTGGTTTATTTATTTTTTTTAAAAAAAAGGAAATTTTAAAACGGATAAAATATGCATATATCTAAGGATTAACAATTTTCTTTAATATAATAATTTTTTCGCCTTTCAATAGAATGCATTCTAATAATCAAAAGTAAACGGATAAAAGAACTCATGGAATAAATTAACTTTTTGGAAAGGAAAATTAGCTAAATGAACTTTAAAAAGGTATTTAATAATTTTATATATGTATGAGTAATATATAAATATATTTTTGAGATTGATATATTTTTATTTATTTATTTATTTATTTATTTTTTTTTTTTATTATAAAATACAACGTTTTATAAGTGGTCAATTTAAGCATCTTGTTTTATAATAATATTAGACGTATAATAGATGTTCAGATAATTATCTTAAATAATTTAAAAATCTTAAAATGTAATTTATAGGTTGAAGTTATATATGAATTGTTATATTTATATTATAATGGTTAGGCAAAAATATGTCTTTATATATATTTAATCTATATATACTTATTACAAGTATATACATATAGTTATTCTTTGTATTTATATTTAAAACATCAATATTATTTAAAGTTAAACTATAACATAAAATAAAGGATGTACTATTTGTTTTTATAAATAATGCCTTTGTAATTATTTAAAAGAGCGATACTATATTATTCTTATTTTCTTTTAATGCCAAAGTTATTATGAAATTAATTGAATTTATAAATAATAAAAGATAATTTCATATTTCATTTATTATTTGGTTTGTAGGTCACTTACACATATTATTATTCATTTATATATTTAGAGGTACATAAATTTACATAGTTAGATGTGTATATTTGAATTTAGTAAAAGTCCTATTGTTTCTAATATATATATTTGATTGGTTAGTCACATCAACCTTAAAAATAAATTATAAAGATAGGTCTCATTGCTTTACATGATTTTAGATTTGTTTTATGTATAGCTAGCTGGAAGGGCATTTAAACAATTTATTTAAATATAACTGGAATAATTTTGTTTTTTTTCATTCTTTAATTTTAATGGAATGCCTCATATACGATCCATTACAATATATATATATATATATATATGTGTGTGTGTGTGTGTGTGTGTGTGTGATGAAAATTTATTGAGATTTCTCATACATGTTTTTAATCAGAGCTCAGCTAAAATGCAACTAAACAAGCAAGCAATTAAAAATTAAATAAATGAAATTATGTCATCCAGAAAAAGTATTTATATTAATATGTTTTCTAAAAGCCAAAAGTGACTTTACAGATCCAGTTTTTCATTACTTAGTTACATCTTAGCTAAATTGTAATTTTTAAAAAAGTAAGGAAAATCTCATTAAATTTTAATATCTGTATCTATAAAATCCATGAAAATTTTCTATTGTGCTATATAGCTCTTTATGAGAGATGGTAGAAACATTTGAAAAATCATATCACGTATAACTTTTACACACATAAAATGTTAATGTCTGAAATGTCTCTCTGATTTAAGTCTAGCTATAAGTAGTTTCCATTTTTATCTTACAGAAGTAGATAAATACATGTGCTTTTTTTCTGAAAGACATGATTTCAAATAATTGATTCAGTTTTTTATTTGTTTGCTTAGTTATATCTTGGTTGAGATATGATTAAAAATTACATGGAAACTCTCATTAAACTTTCAATATTGACATCTATAAAATGTATGAAATTTTTTAATGTTATATATTGAAATTGTAATGTACTATGGCTATTTGCACAATCACCTAAAAATTGCAAACTCAAAATGAATAAATTTAGAATTAATTTAGTAACTGCCGTAAAGAAAGAAGAGGAAAAAATGAAACTGACATGATATGTTGGACTATTTCCACCAATCATTAAATGTTGAAAGTCTAGAAAATACTAAACTTTATTTAAACTTTTTCAAATCATCATCATCATCAACCATTATCAATCCACTGCAGGATGAAGGTCTCTCCAAGTTCAATCCATCTTCTCCGATCTTTAGCTTCTCTTCTCCACATCACCCATGCACACTTTCTTATTTCACCCATCCATCTCACATGTGGTCTCTTTCTGGGTCTTTTACAATCTCTTGGAGTCCAATTTAAGATTTCAATTGTCCATCTATTACCATCTCTTCTAGAAATATGTCCAGCCCAACTCCACTTCAATCTTTTAATTTTTTCAATGAGGTTAGTAACACCTGTTTATTCTCTCTCCCATACATTGTGTTTTTGATTTCTTCTTGTTGCTCCCAACATGCATCTCTCCATACTTCTTTGAGTGGTCTGAAGGAAGACAACACAGGTTAAAAGATTACACAATATTTTGAGTGATATTATTTTCTCTCTTCTTCAGGTGTTGATAACCTGACCAGTGATACTGCTAGCATAGTATCAAATTTTTAAGATAATATTCTAACAATTGAGCTATCTTTTCAAAGGCTCAGTTGATTAGAGAATTGCCTTCAAAATTCGACATTTCAAGGATCTAAAGGAATAAGTTCAACTCCTGTCCTAGCATTGTCTCTGACCAAACCAGGAGCACAGAAAAAAGGAGCAGAGAATAATATCACTGGAATATTGTGTAATCTATTATACCCATGTTTTCTCTGTGGGTTATTACAACAGCTGTTTGTATTTGGAAAAGTTTAAAAGTTTCTAGACATTCAATATTTAATGATAGATGATGGAAATAATTGTATATATTATCATATTTAAAATACCAGCATCACAAACCTACTTATAAAAAAGAACCGATTCTATAAAGGGTTAAAAGTCTTTGTTATACTTAATTAGTTTGAATAGGAATTTAATTAATATTCAATTGGTTATAAAAGAAAATCACAATTAGAAAATATTACAATTTATCCCATATTACACTCAATCCGCAATCTCTAACTAAAATCTGCATATAAATGTGATTATGTATGTGTAACTTTTTATAACTAAATCAATATGAGTTAATATTTTATTTGAATAATAAATTAAAAAATTAAATGAAAAGAGTAAATCCAATGATCAATTTTAGTAAATAATCAATTACTTAATGAAATAAAATATATTTGAAATTTTTATATAGAATTAAATAAATATTTTTAATTACTTAAAATATTAGATTCCACAAAATATGAGTGAATTAAAAAAGAGTTCGACATAATCTAATTAAGAAATATAATAGGGTTTAATGAAACATTTCATAATCAGTTACATTATTATTTACGTACTTATTGTTATTATTCAGCCAGAAAAACTCTTCGGATTATTCTTGTCTAAAGTTTTAAATATTTTCATAGTATTATTAGAATAATATATTATTAATAATGTTATTACTTTGATTACAACTATCTTAATTATGTCCTGCTAATCTATTAAAACGTCTTTCTTCTTCCATGAAGTTAATATTTTCATGAATATTATATACCTACCATCTTCGATTTAAAAAAATATATATAAAAAATTTATAATATTGAAATAAATCACATGATCAATTAATTATTTTGATAATTCACAGCCCACATAAATGTCAGATTTAAAAAATCAATTTTGAAATTATAAGCAATAAGTAATCTTATTGATAGGAGTTTCACTGGAGCTATAATCTAACTTTTATTTGAATTCGTCATGAACGTTTAATACTTATCACTTTAATTTTAATCCAAAATTCTAAATTCACCAACTAAAATGTGTTGCTATGGTATCAGGAAATTTTCAAACAAGATATGGAAAGACAATAGGAGAAAATCAGATACTTCTTTTATTACATAATATAAAAAAAACTTTAATAAAGATTTCTCCATGATCTATTAATATAAGCATTTAAAAAAAATAATGTGATATTTTCCCAGTAATATATTTATTTATTACTCTTACTTTATTTTGTTTTGCTGGTTATTATTTTATTTATCTGTGATTAACTGCATTTATAATTATAAATCTAATAATTTTAATGAGAACATAAATAATTGTACAGCTTATCAAATATGTATTGCTAAGAAAATAAACTTATTTACGGAACAAACAAGTAGCAATACATTGCTAAGATAATTTACAAGCTAGATCCTCAACGAATCATTAAACGAACGAACTTGTAAATAATGCCCACATTTTGTTTTGTCAATGCCAATAGATTGGTCATATTAAAGGTGATCATTTTTACCTGACATTCTATTTGTTATCCAGTAATAAATCAAGCATTAACATGTGAGAAGGCTAAAACTTTTTATTAATGATAATTTTTATTTTTATATCAATCGAGTCACTTACAGTTTCAATTATTAATTGAGATAAAATCTCACTGATTTCAACAGACAAAACTCTCCATACAGTAGTGCCACTCAGAGCAAGCCAGGGTAATCAATCGATTCCAGAAGGCATTACTGTATGGAGAGTTTTGCCTGTTTTAATAACAGTTGTGAGCAAACATAAAAATGGTGATCATGTGATGTTTAGTGGTTTAATACCTAATGATTTCAATGAGTATGCAAATAATTTTATGGCTTATCAAATATGTAATGCTAATAATATAAACCTATTCATGAAACAAACAAATCTGAATCCATTACTAATTTTCTTCTTATTATTATTTTTCTTATGTATTGATTTTATATTTACATATACCATTTCCAACCTTCTTAAACACTTCAACAATACTATTTTTTATATCAAAACTTTATTCTTAAAGTTTTGACTGTTCTGCATCATCACCAGAGCTACAATATCCAAATATATAATTATATAATTAATCAATTTTATATACTTATTTATATACATAATTAAGACATACAGCTTAACCTGACCATTATAAATAATCATTTTCCATTTTATTATTCTACTATTAATTAATTCTATCCGCATTTATTTTATATTATTTTACTTTTAAATTATTTTAAAAACTATTTATAATTTTAATTTACTATATAATAATAAATTTGATAAGCTGTAAAATTAATTAAGAGTTCATTAAAATCATTAGAATTTCATTTAAATTAATATTTGAAACTGTAAGCTGGCTTTATTAAAATAAAAATAAAAGTGCCACTAATAAAGTTACCACCTTCTGCTTGATTTGTTATATATAACAAACCAACGACCAGATTAAAATGTTAATTTTATATATGACAAAATAGCTTACATTGATATAACAAAATGTGGATGTTATTTATAAGTTTATTTAAATTATTCTTTGGAGAATCTAACTTGTGAATTATCTTAGTAATGTATAGGATCTTGTTTGTTCCATAAATAGATTTGAGTAGAGATGTACTCGTAAATTATTACAATTTTTTTATTGATATGTCTTGAATTAATTATTAATAAAATGCTCAATTATATTGGTATTTTATTATTTGTAGCTCTTCTTAAAAGTATGAAAATATGTAATAATAGTATTTAGATTTGCAATTTGCAAATCTATTCATTATTAATATATGTTTGCATCTTGTAATGATAAAGCTATAAACAAAAGAATTGTTTTTAGAGCATTTTAAATTTAAAAAAAGTACATTATACTTACCTGTTTTCCTGAAGGTTTGTGATGATGGTGTTCTAGTTGTATTTTTATATTGGACTATTTCCATCATCTAATATGTGTATTGCATATACCAGGGGTCCCCAACCCTATGCCACAGCACCATGGCGCCCGCAGACCATTTTACGTATGTCCATCGCTATCCAAACATGATAAAAAATTATTTATCTGATACAAATAAATTTAATTTTTTAAATTTCTTATAAATTATTGTATTATATTGTATTCAAATTGTAAGGCATACTACAGCATAAAAATATAAACGTTAATTATATGTTAAAATTTTAATTTTGAAATAAATATTTTTTTGTACATTATGTGTATTATTAACAATATCCAACTATAAATTTACACAGAAAAATAAATGGTGCCCGCCAACTGGCCGGTATTATAAAATGTGCTCTTAAGTGCAAAAAGGTTGGGGACCTCTGGCATATACTAACTTGTTTGATGTGCTATAACTAACAGTTGAATGTATTTGGAATATTTAAATAAAGTTAATTTTTTTAGAGACATTCAATACATAGATTATGGAAATAGTCCAATATAAAAATACAATTATACTTACCTGTTTAATAATTAACAAATAATTGCCTATGTTGCTTTAATTTTTTATTCTATTTAATAACTGATTCATATTAATTTAAATTCATTAAGGGCAATTAATAGTTTAAAGACTATTTTTAGAATATAAATATTTTAAAATAAATTTATACAAATACTTGAAGGTTTTATTTACACATTTATATGTAGATGAAGAGTTATATTATTATACAGAATATATAAATTTGATATAATCATTTAAATATTTAAAAATATATTATAATGTTATTTTGTTACTTCTAAATCATATAATCAGGTTATGAAGAATTTGAACTAAGAGTTAATAAGGTTCTTATTTAATAATATTTTAAATGCAAACAATAAAAGATAGTCTAATAAATCAATAAATATTTGAAGATATAGCTGCAAGGAAGATTTATACTAAAATACATAGTGTTACTATAGTAACGAAATATATATATATATATATATATATATATATATATATATATATATATATATATATATATATATATATATATTTATATGTATATTATATTTTTTAAAGAAAAATTAAATATTAAATAGTTTAATTTGTATTTTTCTATCAACAAAAAAATAAAATATAATTTGATTTTGTTAAAGTGTTTAAGTTTTGTCTGGTAGGGTTTGAATTGATTAAGTTTTTTATGGTTATATAAAATTGATGATGATTTTGTTTTATTTTTAATATTACTATAAATTTGTCTAGTGACCAAATTGTAATGGCACAATATATATCACTTGATAATGGTTTAATCATAGAATTAAACTCGGTTGGAGTGCTTTTGGTAGAAATAACTTGATACTAAAAGGAAATATAATTTGGAATTTACTAAAAGGAAATATGCCTATGTGTTTGAAAAGGAAGGTATTTTAATAAATGTGTTTTGCCAGTTCTTACTTATGGATCTGAGACTTGGACACTTAATAGAAGAGCAATACAGAGACTTCAGACCACTCAAAGAAGTATGGAGAGATGCATGTTGGGAGTAACAAGAAGAGATTGAAAACACAATGTATGGGTAAGAGAACAAACAGGTGTTACTGACCTCATTGAAAAAATTAAAGGACTGAAATGGAGTTGGTCTGGATGTATTGCTAGAAGAGATGATAATAGATGGACAATTGAAATTTTAAACTGGATTCCAAGTGATTGCAAAAGACCCAGAAAGAGACCACATGTGATATGGATGGATAAAATAAGAAGGTGTGCAGGGGTGATGTGGAGAAGAGAAGCTAAAGATAGGAAAAGATGGATTGAACTTGGAGAGACCTTTATCCTGCAGTGGATTGATAATGGTTGATGATGATGATGATGAATGGTATTATTGTGGAAAGATTTGTTCTAATTAAGAACAATTAGATAAAAATGTTCTATGGCAGTGTTTTTTTTTTGTTATATAAAATAAAATGTCATAGATATTATTGAAGTAATAAAAAAACATATATATGACTTCATTGGTCGGGAGTTAATGAGAAGTTTGAGTGCCAGAACCATGGCCACCAGAATGTATCCTGAGATTTCCTGATTCCTGTCAAACACTCTACCAAGTGTGCAGAACATTGAAGTAATGATGTGTTAGATGTCAAAACTCTATATATTTTCTTATAATAATGCAATTGGATTTTTGGGAATCCAAAACTAATAATTCCAGAAATTATAATGTTAAATGAACAAATAGTCTATTTTACTTCATGTGCTTTAGTTGTATTTATGAGTTACCACTAGACAGCACAACAATTATTTAGATTAGTGCATCATCTAGTGTTTGCCCAAGATAGTTAGAACTATTCTGAAAACATATGAAACATACCAGATCATCCTAATATAGTGTGGTTTAGTTTAAGATATATTTCATTTGGTTCTTTTCTACGTACCACACTATGCCCTCAAATTAAAAATAAAATTATGCACGGTTATTCCTGTTTTATTGATACATCATTTATAAACATAGGTTTACATACCTATTAAAGTCAATATCCAGAAGAAAAAAAACAATATTTAAAAATAGAAATTAACTAATAACTTTATTTCTGATTGCAAGAAGAATTAATTAAGCTGAATAATAAATGACTTAAAATAAATTGTATGGTAATTATGATATAAATGATCATTGATAATAAGTCTCAAGATTCACATGATCACCATTTTTTATGCTTGCATATAACTGTTATTAAAACATGCAAAACTCTCCATACAGTAGTGCCACTCAGTGCCAGCCAGAGTAATCAATGGATGCCAGAAGGCTTGTGCATAAAATCCCTAGTGTCTACTGGGGATATTGGATGGGTAGGCACTAGATGGGGATTTTATGCACAAGCCTTCTGGCATCCATTGATTACTCTGGCTGGCACTGAGTGGCACTACTGTATGGAGACTTTTGCCTGTTTTAATTTAAGAATCAAGATTGTATTTTGTTTTTCCATATGGTCAGTATTATTATTTTTATTCATAAAAGAAAGAGGGAGCCACTGTTTGATAAAATTAATCTTTACAAAAAAGTTCTTGCACATGAACTACTATACCAGGATTTATATATGAGCTATACTGACAGCATAACATCATAAGATGGGAAAGAAAATGATCAGAACAGTTATTAGCAGATGACAGAGCATAGCAAAAATAGAGCAACAATTAGCTTATATTTAGATTATATATAATGAAATATCTATCTGATTAAGCATTCATTCTAATATTTTTTTGTAGATATAGGTAGATTTTATATATGATCAAAATTTATTTCTCATTTACCTATGGATAAATTTACATCATTTTATAAATTATTAATAGTAAGGTCTATGCCAGATCCACAGTGACCTGATGTATTAAAAAGAAAGACCTCATTATTTGAACCCATCATTATTATGATATACCTGACTGTTACTATATATATTTCATGAGATTTAAAAACCCTAGAAAGAGCCCATGTGTGAGATGGATAGATAAAATAAAGAAATGTATTGCATGATGTGAAGAAGAGAGGCTAGAAATCGGAGATGGATTGAATTTGGAGAGACTTTCATCCTGCAATGGATCGATAATGGTTGAAAATGATGATGATGATGATGATGACTCGGTCTACAGTTCAATTATTTTGGGGTGTTTTTTTGTAGTTTATATTTTAGAAGTTTGCTATTTTTTATATTCATATTGTTCAATAAAGAATATAATTTCTACATATGCTTAAAACATATAATTTGTTACATTTATAGATTTACTAAATAATCATATTTAGTTGCTGAGAGTATAGAATAACTAAATATTTGCTACAGTATTAATATTTTAATGTTAATGCTTTTAAATATAGGTGATTTTTTTTTTCATATGTCATAGCATCGGCCGGGACGCGAACCCACAACCGTCTGCTACCAACTACTTGCTTGCATGGCGGCTGCGATACCTCTCGGCTAACAACGCATGAACTCAGACTTTCAAACACCCTTCAACTATCCACACTATCTCATACAACTGATACACATGACCACACACATGTAGGAAAGATAAATAATCACCAATATATGTATTTTGTGCTAAAACAGCACTCATCAGTTGGTCCAGATTATCATTTCCCACACATATATATATAATCAGTGCACAGTTTATATTAAGATAGCAAATCTTCATATTTTAAGGGACAGGCTTCAATCTACTTCAATCTTCAACTTTTCAGCCATCCACACCATTGAAAATTCTGATGATGGAAAGCCCAAATCCCATGCTGATGCCAATATTATTAATATGTTAATATTTTTAATAATGTGTAATGCATATTCTGTCTGGTTTGCTAAATCATTCTATTAAGTTAAATAATTTTTTACTTTTGGGAAATGTATGTATTCAAGCACAAGTGCGTGTGCGGCGCAACTGCTCCCAAAAGCTGTTAATACAAATACAAATAGCTAACTAAAAAATATTAAAACAGCTGAGCGCTTTCAAAGGATCTTGCCTTCATAATCATAGCTTGCTTACGTTTAAATTTACACAAGAAACTACATTCCATCTTTAACAACAAATATCAGCTCTGTTTTCGAACCCCTCCAAATTCTAACAATCTAATTAACAATACCAAAGATCAAACTCCACTGTTACAGACCCCCCATACAGTATATAACATCGCTTGTCCAAATAACTATTGCAAAGGCACATATTATGGGGAAAGCAGAGCATCTTTGGCCACACGATTGGCACAACACAAGTATTCGTACAATAGAGCTCGCAACGATCCTTCTACTTATTCAGTTTTTTATCAGCACCAGTGCACAAGTCACCATGAGTGCATTCCGGACAATCCTACCATCGTATGTAGAGAGAGACATGACCTCAAAAGAAAGATCAAAGAGGCTTTATTTATCTCTCGCGACAGCGATGCCATAAACAGGAAGGACACGTGTTTTTCTCTATCAAAAAGATGGAATTAGCATATTTGCATAAATTTAAACGTAAGCAAGCTATGATTATGAAGGCAAGATCCTTTGAAAGCGCTCAGCTGTTTTAATATTTTTTTAGTTAGCTATTTGTATTTGTATTAACAGCTTTTGGGAGCAGTTGCGCCGCACACGCACTTATGCTTGAATAAATCATTCTATATTGTCATGGAACTTAATTTATTCATAAATGCTTTTAAAATTGTATATATATTCTAGTGCATAAGATACATGATATAGTGTTGATGATAAGTGACACCCTATGATTTGTCTTTTTTTTTATTATGCCATTTAGTCAAAATGATCTTCATCTTTTTTGTGTTCCAAAAAATTGACATTGGTATGAGGTCTTTTTTAAATAAATTGTATGTGTTTGTTTTATTCTTATTTAATATAAACTTGTAATTCCCCGTAATTAATAAATATTGTAACTTTTAATGGATTAGAATTATTAGCAATATGAAATCGGGAGCAATTGATTAAACTTGATTAGATGAAATCATGATTCTGTTAGTTATAATATTGTTTTCCTGTTTTTAGTACAGCAAATATTTCAACTATATATCTTTTCTAATAGGTAAGTATTAAAATTTTTGAATTTGTAAATTAGCATTATTTTTAAAAGATGATGCTTTGATTATCATTGTTAAGGTTTTGATTTTTATATATATTTTTTTAAAATTATTAAAGGCTATTGCGATCTGGTCGTAACCAATTAGCAGTTTATCTCTAACTGTAAGATCAGAGTTCTAAATGCTAGTAATTATCCAGTGACAATTAACTAATATTAATAAAAAAAAAATCAAGTCAGATGTCACATGACCTAATTTTAATAAAGCTCGTGTTACAAATATTATATATAGAGTTCGCAAAACAAACTCTTAACAAGCTTTGAGAATACCCTCAACCCCAGACCGTTTTCTGCATCTAGCGTTGTCAGTGAGGTGTTAGGATATTCATTAGATTAAAAATACTAGGACTAGCCCAGCACTTTATCTAATGTATAACTATTGAGAAGAAAATCTGAAATTTTAAGTTAGATAGCTGGATTTTTAGACATATAGATGTCTGAAAATTTTAGATTTTCTTCTCAATAGTTATACATTAGATAAAGTGCTGGGCTAGTCCTAGTATTTTTAATCTAATGAATATCCTAACACCTCACTGACAATGATAGATGCAGAAACCGGTCTGGGGTTGAGGGTATTCTCAAAGCTTGTTAAGAGTTTGTTTTGCGAACTCTATTATAATTTTTTTAGTTTTGAAAGAACTAGTGCTACATTGGATTTTTTTTCCTTTTGCATTTAGATAAAAATAGAATTTTCACAACAGTTTCTGTTTACTTAATAAAAATGTTGTCATAATGATACTGCACCATGAAATGCAGTAAACCTGAGACAATATAATTATTAATAATAAAAGGTTTAGTATTTTTAAAGTTAACTTTATTTATAAATCGTATATTTTGATAAATTTTGAAGTGAACTTTTGGAATAAGTTTATTTCATTTCTTATCACATTCTAATTAAACTGATATATAATAACAGAGGTTAATAATTATACAATATTTGGAGTAGTAATATTCTCCACTCTTCTTCAGGTGTTACTTGCATGATCAGTGACAATATTAGCATAGGAGTTCAACTTACACCTTTAGATTCTTGCATATCAAAGTTTAAGGCAACACTCTAACTAACTGAGTTATTCAGTCAAAGGCCTTTGATATGTAATAACTTTCACTTATGATAATTCTAGCTATCAATAATCAAAAAATGAAAACCCTTGTCTATTTTATTTTTTATATCCCTATGTATTTTTTCTGAAAACACATCTCACATATATTTCTTCTCTTAAAAAATATTTGAATACATTGTTGCATTATAATTTTTAAGAATGTATATATATAAATACAATTTATCCACTTTATTTTGAACAATTTTTAGCATAAAATTTTTTTATTGTATATATATACATCCAATCTTACATTTTGACTGTCATGCAGTCTTCTTCAGAGCTATAATATGATTGCAAATAAAATAAAATAAAATAAATAACTATATAACTAATATCATAAAAATCTAAACAATCAATTTAACAAAAAGAATTTATTATTAACATATTGTTTACACTTTTCTATGGATTTATTTATATAATTTTATTTGTGATTATATCATAGCTGTGAAGAAAACTGCAGGATAGTCGAAACATAAGAGTGTGTAAACATATGTACTATAAAAAAATTGCTAACTATAAAAAAATTGCTAAATGTGTTCATAGTAAAGTTGATGAATTGCATTTATATAAAATATTACAGCAAAATAAAGGAAATGATGGATTTAGTCACACACACACACACACACATATATATATATATTATAATTGAAATAATAAATTTAACAGTTTACAAACTATTATAAACAATCCTTAAATCCGCAGAAATACTTCTGCGGATTTAAGGATTGTTTATAATACTTTGTAAACCATTAAATTTATTATTTCAATTAAAATTACAATTTTGTTTTTAATTAATGGACATTTTATTTATTTTACATATATATATATACAGTATGTGCATACATACATACAATAAGAAATTTCTTGTTTAGACTGTTAGCAAATTTGCATTTTATTTTATAATAACAATTTAATTTTTTATCTATTGAAAAGTGATTATTTTAAAATAATAAATTTATGTGCAAAAATTAATGATAGAATTAATTAATTTTTAGACAGCTCATGCTTTTATTTCAACTTAAATATAAAAACCCAATTGTGGTTGAAGAATACAGTTATTTTTTGGGTTTTTAGTGCATAATATATATAAAGGCATTTATTATAATATATATATATATTATTTTTAATTTTTTCAGTATGTTTATTGTACAAAAAAAATTATACATATTTTTAATATTTAGTATTTGGATATTTTTTGTAATTATTTCTATTTAAAATTAAAATGATGCAATCTGTGTAGTAATACATTAAAAACAATTCCAATATTATTTTGCTTATAAAATTAGTGATTTTAAAAAAAAAAAAATTCATCATCAAGAGAAATAAAATTTCATCCATTTTAAAAGAAGCAATTTTTTTATTAAAAGTAAGATTTACTTTTATTTCTATCTTAATAGATCATTAATACTTTTTAGTGAAATCTTGTTTTAAACTAAAAGTGTTTAAAACATATAGTGCCTTCTCATTGATATCACTAAAAATGTACTGATATAATGTCAACACATTTGAAATTTGATCCACCAACATCTCTACCTTAACAAATGATGGGACCATCCTGAAATATTTTATTCTCATATTGCCCTGTCAACATAAGAATTTCTAAGTTAAATAAAAGTGCTTATGACCCATCTTTATCTCTGGTTGCCTTTTCTGATCATCATGATCTTATAGTATTTTTGAACATTGAACTTCCTTCTCAACACTCTGTACAAGCCGATATTATAATTAGACAATTGCTGAAATCTGCTGCTCCGGAAGCAATTGTTTTGGAGGCATATATTTTGTTTCATAAAATTAACATTCTTTCTTTTGGACCAACAGAGGGTTGGTTTGCAGTCATAAACATTTTATCTACATTAATACAGTTTTATACTAAGAGAAATAGAGGACCAATAGCTCTTCTCAATGAAATTGATGCAATTCAAGAAAGACTGGAAAAATTATCATCGAGTCAATCAGCAGTACATAAGGTTATCTCTCTAAAACAACTTTTTTTCAATACACAAAAAATTCTTTATGAGTATCTGGCTATAAAAAAATCTAAATTTTACCTTAAGAAACCTCATACATTTTCAAGAGGGTATATAAGCTGGGCTCTTGGCTACAAGATGAAAGCCAAGATTCCAATGGCTATTAAAATAGGGGGTGACATATTTTTCAGGGATTCCTATATTGATTAAAATTTTATTTCACTATCAAACAAAATTAGCTGATTCTAACTTTCTACTTCAACAGGAGTTAAATAATGAGTTATGTGAGCTGGCACATGGAATACTTGTGGTAGATGTCCATTAGAAACTTGCATCAATATCTGACAGTACTCATCCTGGTCTATATGGTACTTCAAAATTTATACTAAAGCATCTTGAAGCCTTTTCTATACCAATTATCTGTAATATGATTAATTATCTTGCTGCATGTTCACAGTTAATTGACGGTCTGTATCCTATTGCTATGGTACCTTTTCTCAAGAAGAAAATTATACCTTCCTGGAAATCTGCGGCCAATCTCAATTACTCATCTGTTAACAAATATCATTGAATCTATAAATAATGATAAAATCCATTCTGTTACAAATATCTAGCTGACAATTTGCAAAAAAAGAGTCTTCGACATTAGAAGCGATCAGCCTTTTCAAATTAATTGTTGAACATATCAGAAGAAATCGAAACCTATTGTTGTCCAGCTGGATAATGCAGCCGCATTTGATACTGTCAGTATTCCACACATGGTTCAGTTGTTTGCTGACATGGATATTAATCCTGGGATAATCAACATAATTTCTAATCTACTTTCTAATAGGAAAATTTCTATATCTTTAAATAGTAAGTTAACGGGGTCTTTCATTCCTACTAAATCTATTCTTCAGGGCTCTCCTTTAAGTGCACTTTTATTTATTTTATATGTTAATTCTTCTCTGAAATCTATAGAGAAAAATATTCCTGGAATCTTCATTCCTTACATTAATAAAGAAATTCATCTAATTGCATACATGGATGATATAACCATATTCCTGCCTTCTCGGAAGTACATTCCAGATTTCATGAATCTTATGTCCACTTTTTCAGAAGATTCAGGGCTTAGTTTCCACCTTGAAAAATCAGCAGCATGGAGACTATTCTCTGGAAACAACATTCCCTCACGCTTCACAGCTAAACCACAAAAATTTCATGTCTTTGCATTTAACCTCTCTCAGCTTGCAGTGAGGACAGAGGTACAAACTTCAATCATATTAGTAACTAACAGAATAGTTGGTTCTCTACAGAAAGTATATATGTCTCTTTATTTCAAGACAGCCCTTTTGAACATGTTGTTATTTCCAAGGAGTACTTACTTTATGCCATTTATTAAATTCACAGCTAAATTTATTTGTGGTATCAATTCAATTTGTTCTAGGCTACTATGGGGGGGGGGGGTATCAATTAGCCTCAGGAAGATGCACAAACCTACCAGACTAAGTGGTCTTGAGACTGAATCATATTATCTCTCAATAATTTTATTTAGTTGATGTTGATCCAACAGACACCTCACCTCCAGCAATGAATTGCTGGTTGGCTGAGTTATTATTTGAAATTTTAAAAATGAACCTAATTCCTAATCCCTCTAAATCACAAAAAGTTCAATACTGGGAGGCTTATTATTTCATTAATGAAGCAATAGTGCCTATTAATTCAAGTCTTAACTTGACAACATTTAATCTCCTGAAAAAGTTCAGATGGTGGGGTCTGGAGCCAAAATACTTTGATTTCCTGATAAAAAATAAATTTAAATGCACTACCCACTTGTAGCTTTTTAACAAGAAACCATGGATTTACTTCAATTGATGGTCTATGTGGTTTATGTTACATAGATGAAGACGCAATTAAACACATTTTTGGTGTATGCAGTTATTTGCAAGTTTGTAGAACTTTTATTTGCTTAATTTATAAACATAAAGACTCATTGATACCTGCATTGATACAAGCAATTAAAGTGGGAGTTTTTGCTGATATTAGAAGTGCCACTTTTTTAATATATAGTTTATGGCTAACTCGATGTGATATTCTCTTTAATTCCAATTGTACAGATCCTCTGAAGATTCTAATTAGAAAAATCAGAACCATAAAAGAAAGAGAAGATCGAATATCATCATAAGATTTTTTTAATAGCACATGGGATCTTATTGACATTTAAAAATCAGGTTGGATATTATAAATTACCTATTTTTTTAGAAAAGATATATATATAATTTGACAATTGATTTTATCATACAATATTTATTTATTTATTTTCTGAATTAATAAAGTTTGTTTTTGAGAAGAAAAAAATTAAATAACTATGAAGTGCTTAACTTTATAAAACTTTATTGGCTAAAGTTTATTTTTTCATAAAAAGGTAAAAAAAAAGTTAATCAATATTTTTTTTTACTATGTACATTGTATTAATAAAAAAGTATTATTATAAAGATTAATTATTACATTTTGAATTACAAGTGTCAAACTTACGCCACCCACAACTTTGGCACCAACCATTCCCACTAAATACAGTAATGATTTTCCTTAATCATTTACTAAAGTAAAGATTGTCTCTACCCCAGATTTAAGCCTTAAACCTCAGTTAAAGATTAATATATCTGTTTTCATAATTAAAGACACATACATATACATGGAGTTATCACATTTCTTTGTTTCATGTGTAATATTTTTATAAATGTATTAAACAACATCTGCACTATACATTCTTTTCAAATCATATAAATAAAGATTCAATAAAAAAAATCTGGGCTAAAGACAATCTCTAGTTTAGTAAACAATTGTTAATAATCATTAGTGTATTTATTTGGACTTGCTGCTGTCAAAATTGTGGATAGAGTGACTTTGAGACTTGCAACTTAAAATTTAACAATTTACTATTGATAAATGCTATTTTTTAATTTTATAAATTACAATACATTATGGATTATAATAAATATATATGAGATATAGTGAACTGAGCCAACTAATGAGTATTGGTTCAGCACAAAATGCATCTTGGGGATCATTTGCCTTTTATCATATTTTTATTCATATGATTTGAAAAGAATATATGGTGGTGTGGATATTTTTTGATACATTTATTATAAAGAATGTGTTATAAAGGTATTTTCAATAGATATTAACATTAATTATTTTTAATATGTGCATTTAATAAAGTGATGGGTGAGAAAATTATTTGTGTTGTTCTTTGGGATTATAGATAGTAGTATTGATATAAAAATATACTCAACAAACTGTAAATATATTCTCAATAGGTATTACAATTAATGGTTCTTGTTATTATTAATATTTATTTGAATTGCCAACAACATATGGATGCTTTCGAGACATAGAAGATATAAAAATAGTGAAAGTGTGTTGTTAAATTGCTACTATATCTTTTAAGTCTTAATCCAGAAAAATAATCAATTTAAGGCTATAAAATCATAAGTTATATCTATTATAATAATGGTAAGTTTAAACTTTATAAATTCTAAAGTTATTAATCTAAGAAGACTTAATCCAATTAATGACTAAATTTGTTCTGTTTTATTAAGATAATAATTATCAGAATAATTTAATTTTAAAACTTACTAAGTAAACATTGAATATGTAAAACTAATAATTGGATGTTTAACATTTTGTTTCCTGATTGCCATTTTGTTTTTCAATAATTTAATTAAAACAAAATTGTTTCTACAAAATTAAACTGGTCATTCTGAATCTAATGTTTTTGTTTAAATTTCATATATTCTTTTATCTAATGAAAAAGATATGAGGAATTATCTTGGAAGGGGAAACTGGTAAAATTTGAACTTATTTGTTATTTTTAATCTAAGCAAACAAATCTCTTATGGAATCAGGATTGAAGAAACAATGCTGAAAATTAGATTATTTTATTTCTTTATTAGAAAACGAATTAATTTTGAAATAACTTCAAGATTAGTTATGAATTAATTTGAATTAAAATATAAATGAGTTTAACATCAAAAGTAAGAGTGAATGATTTGTGGGATCTGCTCCTTTTAATGATTACTTACAAACCCATTTGTCCTTGAGCATTATTACATTTATTACTTAAGTAATACTTTGGGTGCAATTTGAGAATTATAATTGCAGTTTGTAATGTTATAATTGACTATTTATTAGTCTGGTTATTTTACTTGTTAAAGAGGTTTATTTAAACTTCTTTGTAACAATAATTTTAATCTCTGTGGTCACATTGCAATCTTTAGTGTCTATATAAATATTTTAGATCATTAATAAAGATGGGATTCTATCTTTATTGTTAAAAGGAGGTTGCCTTGACAACAGTTTGAAATTGTTGATTGTTAATGATAATGGGATTATCTAAGTGTTGACTCACTTTTAATGGTATATATATCATTAAAAGCTCTTTTAATGATATATATAAACAAGGCATTGGAAAAATTGTTTTCACTCAACATGCTACCTGCATGTAGAATAATTTTGTTTTTTAAAAAATAATAATATAAAATCAAAATCAAGTGCTCAAAGTGATAGATTTGCATCGATTAAAAAAACTTATGCTCAAGAGTTGAATACTCTGCCACTGCCCAGGGCTTAACTATAAACATTTATCCATCTTGTAAAATAACAATTTAAATGAGAATCATTTGTTTCACAATCTTACAATGTTGAAATAAAATACTTTTCTCCATTTAAAATATTGTTAATTATTTTTTAAAACTATATCATTTTTTTATGTTTACAAAATTCTTCTCTTCAGTACTATTCCTTATGGGTATGTGTTTACTAGTCATGCTTTATTTAGATGTAAGTTTTTTGAAGAGTCATTGATTACTGTTTTGATATTGTAATCAATAGAAAGGTTTTGTGAAAGATTTGCTTGGTATAGCAACAAACATATCAATCCGCCAATTATTTAGTTTATAGCAGTGGAATTCAACCCTTGGTTCGCAGACCGGTGCCGGGCCGCAGAAGTTTTTTACTGGTACGCGGTAAACTGGCTGGAAAGTTTGTAATAACAAAATAATAAGAGTTTAAACTTTTAATTAATATAAACAATATTTTTTCATTTCATTTTTACCCAATTAAAAAGAAAGACCTTGAACGAAAACAAAATCTAATGAATCATACATAAATTAATTTGTTTTTCTAGTTATCACAGATGTTTATGGTGTGGGGGGGGTGAAATTAAATTTTTTATTACTTTTTTAAAAAAATTCAAAATTAAAAAAAAAAGTTTTTTATTATACAAACTCCATATATATATAATTTCATCTTGTATATTTAACATTAATGTTTTGATCAGTTATAACAATTATGCTCATCTAAGGCTAAGCAGTTTACAACTTTAAGAAAATTTATTTATAGACTTCTGCTGGTCTGCAAAACTTTATCCTTATTTTTACCAGTCTGCAGTGTAAACCGACTAGTTTATAGAATGGTATTAAGACAAATTTGTCAACAAAACTGTTCCAGGCTTAATTAGTAAACTTCATTTTAAATTATTATAATATGAATTTATAAGTATATATTTGTTTTGATATATATCTAGAAATTGTTTATTTGATTTTATTTTATCTTATGTAGAAGTGAAAGTATTTCTAGACCACCACAATAAAGCTATTAAAATCTTAGAAATAATGTACTTAATTTTCATGCATATGTATATTAATTTCCACTTGTTATTCTATACTGCATTGATTTATATATAAAAATAAAATGCTATATACACCCTATATAAACATTTTTCAGTGCAATTTAATGTAATATAATTTATTTCTCCTTGCTTACAGTTTCAACTATCCATCAGTCATCATAAGAGATACAGTATTCAAATATATATAACCATACAATTAATACATAGCTATACACACACATACTTATAAACAATATAAACATTATAAACAATATCCTAGATTATGAATTTTAAAATAACATAATTTTTCAATGATCCCTATAAAGATATATCCTTATTCATTTTTAATTAGTATTACTTTTTATCCTAATTTTAATCTTAATTTATTTCCTTTTTTTCATAATTAGTGCTGAACCAGTACTCATCAGTTAGTCCAGATCATCATCTTTCACATATATATATATATATATATATATATATATATATATATATATATATATATATATATATATATATATATATATATATATATATATATATAAACATTACAAGCATAAAGCTAAACTAGTCAATATATAATCAAAACTACCCCAAATCCAAAATTAAACAAGATCAGCATTAAAATAATATTAAAACACAACCTAAGATTTCACTGCTACAAGCAGACTTCTCAAGTGTAAAGAACTATAAAAACTATACAATATATATAATATTAAAAAACTACTCACAAATCCATTCACTTCCCATCCACCCTTAATATTAAAAGAACTCTTAAATAAGTTAATTGCTTCAGAACAATAAATTTTCAATAATAAAGACTCTTTAATTCTTCTTTTGATTTCATTTCTCTCAAAGAAGACAACCTTAGCAGTGAAACCTTAGGTTGTGTTTTAATATTATTTTTATGCTGGTCTTGTTTAATTTTGGATTTGGGGTAGTTTTATATATATATATATAAATCAGTGCTTGGTTTATATTAAGATAGCAAATCTTCAAACTTTTTTTTATTTGCAAAGTTGATGATTTTGTTTTTAAGATTAATTTTATGTATTTAAATTTATGCTTTTAATGAAATTTAATTAAAACATAGAGATTCTGTTAAAATTACAACTGAAGAAAAAATATGAAAAAAAATAAACAAAAAAAAAAATAACGCTAGTGTTCCAAAACAACAACAGGTTGATCTTGTCTTTTATATTAAAAAAAAAATACCAGCTTTTTAAATTTTATCTTCTGACTAAAATTCCCCTAGCTACTAATATGCTTATTAATAACTCCATAGATAAAATCATTCCAGACCAAACCCCCCCATGTGATATATAAGATAATATGCCCACAAGCCAGCTGTGAACCTACGTATTATGGGCAAACTCTGGATACTGTCACCACCAGAGGGTCTCAATACCTTTACGTATATAATAGAGCATGTACTAAAAACGAAGGCAGTTTGATATTTCTAGAACACCAAAAAACATCTAATCACAGATTTGAATCCACCAATGCCGAATCATGTGCTTGGAAAGAATCAATGCCAAACACAAAATAAAAGAAGCATATTTCATCACGAACGACCCGAAAGCCATCAACAGACAAAATACCTGCTTCTCAATTTCCAAAAAATGGACTGGGTGAATAATTTGCATACATTTGCATATACTAATAATAACACAAAATAAAGAATGATACAGGCTATGAAGATGGGAGCAAATATACCCTGAAAGCGCTAAACCAATATAAAAACAGTTAAAATTAATAGCTTCACTGATGTGCATCAGAAGTGCAGTATAATAATAACCACTATTAAATTAAATATGGCTAGATGGTTTCTTATGGACTGATTACCTGAAAGATAAATACTAAACTTATGTAGGTTTGCAAAAACTCCAAATTTTACCCAATCTTGGTTTGAACTCATCATGGGCATGGTATATAAACACCCTAACACTTATGTTGTGAAGCTGTTTAACTAAATAATTATAAAAAAGTTTCTTTAAATAGAAATTAAAAAAATTGTTAGCAATTTATGACATGTAAACGTAGACATTTATCAAATGTAATAAACTCTGTACTTTTAATTTAGTATTTATTCTCATTAACGAATAAAATATATGGATTCTGGTTTACATATTAATAGTGGCTTTCTTCTTTTTTTTATTGGATCTATACATTGCTTAACTCGATAAAGAATCATGTTGGTATCAAAGTCGGATCTGCCTAAGACAAAATTTGTTATAAATTAAGCCATAGATTTGTTTACTAATAATGTCGATATCTGAAAACTATAGTAGATATATTATTTATATTACTTATATGTCTAAGAATATGTGTGTGTGGCATTTGCCAAATCAATGATCGAGATAGCTTCTATCGATATTTTATTTTGCAATATTTATTAAATGGAATAAATATTTTAACTGCAATTGTTGTTTCTATTTGTTAAAGTAATTTTAAAATTAGGTAATGTCATTATCAATAAATCCTAAAAAAAAATTTCTTATTATTTGTATGTTTATAACTTTAAAGAAATTAATTATTTAAAATAGTAAAGCGTATTTCTTTTTTTTTTATATAATTTAATAGTCAATCAATTACAGTCAATTATTAATATCTTACTATTTGACAAAACATATTGTTGATTAGACTTTCAAAAAGTATATGGCAACTACGTTTTAAGTTATAACATTGAATCAGTCTTTAATAAATAATAATATATATAAAAAATTGGATTATAAAATTGCGGTATGTTGTTTTTTAATTCTATTTATTGTGCATGTTAGTAACAACTTATTTTTTCTGCATGATAGCTAGTTAATGTCAAACTGGCTTTAATGAAATCAGACATTTTGGGCTAATGGAGAGTGATGGGATCTGGTGTAATGGACATCCGAGAATTGTCTATTCTCAATAGTTGCATCCCTGACTGGAGCCATTTATCATCCAAACATATCCATCACTCAAAATGTCAGGTGTCAAAACAGTAGGATTTATAAGGTAAACTACTGCATCTTCGTAACATTGTTAGAAATGACCCCCATCTAAGTAAAAAAAAAACATTTTTTTTTCATTTGCATAAGTAAAAAATTGTTTATATTAAAAAGAAAGTTTTCCATCATCTAATTAGATCTATTATTATATTTTATCACAGAATAGAAGAAAGTTGTAAATATTTTTTTTTACTTTATAAAAAATACTTTTAATATTTACTCTTAATATAATAGTCTAAAAGCTTTTCTTAAAATAGGAAAAATTTACCTTCAATTCTCTTGGCGAAGTGAATGTTGGAAAATATTTGATAGGAAAAAATATTGGCATAACCTGGAGAATTCAAAATTACTTTATCAAGTTATGGCAAAGTTTATGATGAAATAATTCGATGTATATATTTTATTAAAATTTTATTTTATTAAAAAATTATATATATATATACTCAAACATAATTCTACATAATCATAAACTACTATTAACCTCTCTACAAGAAAGTTTATTCATTATTGATTAAAAAATGCAATTTGAAAAACTATATATATATTTGTCTCGGTGTATGATTTCTATATGTGTGTGTGTGAACAGTATATGTGTACAATGAATATGTAAATATATGTTATATTAGTAAAATCATATGCACAAACAAATTATTGATATATTTTATTATAATGTGTCCACATATATTATTCATTTAAGACTATATATTTGTATGTGTGCGTGAACCGGGTCTGTTTAAAAGAAATTGTTTAATTGGGTTTAAACCTTATTTAACATAATTTTAAATTTTATATTTTTAATATTGCGTGAACAGACCGGCCTTTCAAGCAGAGAGGAGAATACCGTCAATAACAGAGACATAAACGATATCCACGGTCAGACCAAAATATGCAAAGCATAACACGATCATATTTCCAGACTGTGGCCCATCTTGACTGCTAGATTCAAACCATTGCCATCCAAAGCATTTTATTTGTTAAGAGGTAAACCACAAGCACCAGCTAACCATAATTCATAATTAGCATACCTGGACAACAGGCCCACAATCCAGTGCTTGAAATATTCCATGATTAGCTCACACTCTGTCTCAGGGTATAGCATATTTACTTAACACATAAAATAACTATACATTAATTTACTGGTGATGCAGTGACAAGAGAAAAAGAGAAAATAGACAAAATAACAATTAGGGCAAACATTAATATTTAATTATTTATGCACACATATATTTAATATAATATAAAATAACACAATAAATTTTACATAAGCAAAATATAAATGACTTTAGGCTATAGTTATAATAGTCCATTAATTAAAGTTTATTCATTTAAAATAAAGAGTCTAGACTGAGATCAGATTATATTTTAAAATATCTTTACCTAGGTTTTCATGATTGTCCATTTCCAACCGGTTGGCTTTCTGGTCTCTACCAATGGTTCCAGGGCTTTTTTTCCATTCTTTGTGTTGACAATGACAAAGAGAGTTGTGGTAGCATTTATTTACAATCTAGTCATTGTTCTGGGCATTGGTTCTGGCAAGGTTCAGTTGTTTTTCTTTTTGTTGGGGGATTTTGGGGCCTGAAGCCCAGCTGAATATCTTAAAGTTGTATAGCAATGCACATTGCTAGATCTGTGGCTTTTGCACAGATTTTCATCACAGCAGTAATTGACTGACTTACTACTGCATTCTAAATATCTGGATCTCTGATTGTTTGGATTCTACATTTTGTTCAAACTGATGAATGATCTAGCAAATTGCAGCCCAGACTGTATAGCAGTAACACAAATCTGACTAATAACAAATTGATGACTGGAATAATTTGATCACAAAATTCAGACCAGACTTATATCCCAAATCAGATGGTATAACAATAGAGAGAGAGACTTTATATACTTTTTTCTCTCCTATTGTTTTAATTTCTTATCATTATTTCAATTTTGATCTTAACTTGAAATCCATCTTTTAATTAATTTTACATTCTTTAATTAATTGATTTTTATATTTCTTTTAAGCTTAAATCATTCTGATTCATCTAAATGATCTTAATAATATAGTTTACAGTTTTTAATTAATACAATTTCATCAGCAATCCTATAAACTAATTAATTACATTTGTGAAAGTTTTATAAACATTTTATTTTTTAAGACTAATTTTTAGTCTGATTTCACATTTCCTTATTTTATACATTATAAAAGTTTTTCTTTATGAAGAGAGAAAAAAAAGAATTTTTAAAACTATTTTCTAATTCTATTTTAAAATCCCCCCTCCTGCCAAAAAAATTTATGACACAGTACTTTTAATTTTGCAAAATTTCATTTTAAAATCTTAGAACCAATTATATATTTTAAAAAAAATTATGATGCATGTAACACTATTCACTAGCAGTACAATATATATATATATATATATACACAAACACAATCCTACATCATAAACTACTATTAACCTCTACAAAAAAGGTTACTCATTACTGATTAAAAATGCAATTTGAAAAACTATTGTGTTATATATATATTGGTCTGTGTATATGATTTCTATGCATGTGTGTATGAACAATATATGTGTACAGTGAATATGTAAATATATATTATATTAGTAAAATCATATGCACACATTTTTGACAAATTTTATTGATATGTTTTATTGTGATGTGTCCACATACATTATTCATTTAAGACTATATATATATATATAGATATACAGTAATACAATATTTTTAATGGATGTTTTAGATGGAAATATTTAATGTGTGGAGTTATTCATTTATAATTACTTAATTAGAAAGCACTTCACCTAGAACAGTAGCTAATGAAATCCAACTATACTTGGCCTGCTAGTTACTTTTATAGGTAAAGTGTTTTCTAATTATGTAATTATAAATAAATAGCTCCACACATTGAATATTTCCTTACATGTTCATGTATGTGTGTGTGAATATGTTTTGCTGTAAAGTTGACTAATTTTTATTAAACTTTCTGATTAATTTATAGTGTACTGTATAAAAGAGAAAAAATAGATTTAAAAATGGATTTGTGTGAATGAATCTATGCTGTTTGGATAATAAAAAACAGAGGTTGATTCAGAATGTTTTGAAGTAATCAGACAATGAAAAATACTGTAGTGAAATGTTCTGTAATAGGTATTAATAAAATAAATAATTAATTAAATGGTTTTATTTCTCAGAAGTTTTCCACAATTGGAAATGATCAATCTAAGGTCTTTGTGAGACAAAGTCTATCAATCTACTGCTGCACTAAATCATAAAGAGCATAGTTACTGACAGCTTTTCACTTAATTTATTTTCAGACTTATCACAGTTTAAAAAATATTAGACTATAATTTGTATCAGTTTTCTTCTTTAAAATTTGTTTATTACTGAACTAATTTAATGTGAAAAATTATTTGTACATCTTAAAGTCACAATATTTTGATTTATTACAAACTTCATAAAAACACGAACTTATATTACAAAATATTATTTTACAAAAATTGCCTTATTTTCATAACATATATTTTTATACTTTAAATATATTTTTAATTATTTTTAATAGAATTTACAGTAATTATGTCTTACCCTTATATGCTATTATTTAAATTAAAATCAACTTGAATAATAATTCCTATACAAATATGAAAATATTCATAATTAAATACAATTTTTGGTACCAATTTTTTTATCACTTACAAGCTTCTTGGTGGTTTTGCAGCATCACCTGGTGGCTTGTCCAGTGGGAGGGAAAAGTATCCAATTTTTATTAAGAACAGGTTTAGACTAATCAATATAAAGTTTTTCTCTAATCATTTCTTCAGCATACTTTTTATATTCCAATTCTTCTAAACCTATAATTATCACTTATTATTTTTAGAATGTACACCTGGGTCTCATTTTATGTGGTAGATAGGTTCCTCAGAAAATGCACACAAAAGAAATCGCACAAAAATAGACATAACTTACCTTGAAAAATGGGGGATATAGACTGTAATTTTCCAAAAATCGCATAAAAGCAAAGCAACAACGTAAAATTACCTTAAAATTTGCATAAAAAAAATAAGAAAATAAAATATGACTAATAAAAAATTTCAAATTTGAAAAAAATTGATACAAGACAAACTTTTTTTACTTTTTTTTATTAACTACAGTATTTATTTTTATCCATAATTTACATTTTTTTTATACATGCGTGGTATTTTAATTATTATCACTATTTGAGACATCAGATTCCTCATGATGTGATGTGATGTGAGATAGTGTAGCTTCTCCTTAAATGAAGTCTAGAGGAAATACAACTAAAACGTTTTCCAATCACTATTGATCCTTCCCATTTCGCTAAGCGATCTAAAATTGAAATTTTTGTTTGCAAAGAAATTCATTTTCTTGTGTGTTTTTTTTTCTCTCTTTGTTAGAGTAAACTAAAAGTTTAAAATTTAAGAACTTAGACTTATGATAATAAAAAGACACTGACTAACCACTGTTGGGCAAAATTTAATTAAAACTAACAATTAAAAATTAAATTCTTATTTTTGTCTTTATTTTTTTAATTTTCAATTCCGTTTAAAAATCAAATTTCATCGTTTCACATCAAATTAATTTCAGATCATGTTACGTAATTTTTAAATTGTTAATTACAATTAAAAATCAGATTTTACTTGTCAAATTTAATTGTGCCCTCCGCTGTTACTCACCTTTTAAAAATAAACTTGTGGACACTAAATGATTAATTGATTACGTACTTGTTTTATAAAAAGCAAAAATTGAACATGATTTTAAATGCAAAAACAACAACGAACAATATTTTTCATCTATAATGTTTGAGAAGATTTACATTACAGTCTTGTAAAATTTAATGTGTGTATAGAAAATGGGGAAATTCTGTTTTAAGTGAATTATGAACTCCATTATTACATAAAATCTATTACAGTACTATTATAAAATGCTGAAAATATTGAAATTATTAGATGAAAGTCGAACTTCGATAATGGCTATTACTTTAAATATGGCATGAAAGCATGAAATTTATAATATTTAAAGTAATAGTGCATTATCGGAGCTCACTTCTGATCGAATAATTTTTATCGCATAAAAGAAAACCACATACAAAAATATTAAGAAGAATCATGAATCACATAACTTCAAAATCGCATTAAATAAATCCGCATAAAATGAGACCCGGGTGTACTGTATTACAAAATTCCTATCTCTATATATGTTACCTATTTATGTATTTTCTGTTATCACTTTTACAATAAATATATAGAATTTTATATAAATTATTTCAACTTTCATTTTTTATTTCATTATTATAATTAATACATTGTACAGGCTTAAACCTGCATTTCATTATTTTTGTTTTTATGTGATGAATATATTTAATTCTGCTATGAATACATATTTTACATATCAAAAGTATGCTAAACATTAATATCAAATTTTAAATTTTTAAGTATCTCTTTTCTGTATTAATGCCCTAACATTTATTTAAATATTGCGTTAAAGGTCTGCCCATCCCTTGCATATGTATGTAAACGGATTATTCTCCAGTACATGAGGGGTCAAAATGACTAAATGGTCAACATGGGTAGGATGACAACCTTGGCACTAATGAGGACTTTAAATTTTCCATCATCAGATTTTTAATGAAATGGAGGGCTGAAGAGTTGTGGATTGGAGTAGTTTAAAGCCTGTCAATTAAATTATGAAAACTGAGCACTGATTGTATATATGTGTGGAGATAGTAATCTGGACCAACTGATGATTGCTGATTCAGCATGAAATATGTATATTAGTGATTATTTATCATTTCAATATGTGTATGATCAGGTGGGTCAGCAATATGAGATGATATGGAGATCTGAGGGTCATGTGAAAGTCTCAGTTTGAATCCCTTATATATTACATTATATATGTGCAGGTGTGTGTAAGCCTGTACAGTGTATTAATTTAAATAATCCAGAAAGTAATAAAATTATTGATTTTAATATTAAGTTTATATTTTTTAATTTATATATCTTATTATTTTTCTTATTTAATTATAATTATTTTTTTACTCATAAAATTCATAGTTTTTATCATCATTATTAATTTTATTTTTTTATTTAATTAATGTTTATAACCTTATTTATTATAATAATAAAATAGTCATTAGTAATTGCTTCTTTTTTATTAACCCAATTTCATTTTGTAATTTTTTAATGCTTGAATAAATTTATGTGATTTGTAATTGCATATTTTTTTAATTACTTTATCTATATCTGAATCCCAATTTCCACATATTCGTAATATATTTCTTTTATATGTATACAAACATTTATTTTTATATGCGCATGTTTATTTTACCACTAAACATCGTATGACTCTCATTCTTTATGCTTACACAAGCTGTTTCCACAAGCAAAACTCTCCATACAGTAGTGCCACCCTGTGCCAAACAGAGTAATCAATGGATGAAGGAAGGTTTGTGTGTAAAATCCCTATCTAGTGCCTATTCATCCAATATCCCCAGACTGGGTTCTAGATTGTGACTTTCATCAGTGAGGAGCCTTGGATCTGACAGCACTGATAACCACACTTGAAAATAAAATAATAAAAAGCAGTGCCCCCTCCCCCTTTATCAACAAAAGAGTTACTTGCAAAGAATATTATTAAAAAATGTTTCCTTCTTATGTACAGAAATATTTATTGTGCTAAACTCTCATTGTTTTTTATCCTATGATTAAAAAACTGAAAATAGGAATATACTAATTTCAAAAACTGGTAAAGCAATATAACATCTGTAATAATATCAGTGGAGATTATCTTTCAAAAGGAAAGTTTATTCACAAACCATAAGAATCATGGAGATTATATTGACAAATAATTATGTACTATTATCTTATCCAAATTTTTTTAGGATTAAATATTGTTTTACTTGGTATAACAATCTATTTACTAATTGATGATATTACTCTAAAATTGAGATGCTAGAATAAGTTGTGTTAAAACAGAAGCAATTTTTTCCACATGTTAATGCCACCAACCTCATGCTCTATTAATTAAAAGATGTTAGAAGGTTGTGCATTATAATCCCTATCCAGGGCCACCTACCTATCCAATTTTCTCATACTAGTTTTTAGTTTACGGCTTTTATCAGTGAGGAGCCTTAGACCTGGGAACAAGTCTTAGATCCATGGCTTCTGACTCATGAAAGTCACAAGCTGAAAACTAATCTCAGGATATTACATACATATGAAGTAGATAGGAATTATGATGCACAATATTTTATCAATTATTGGTTATTAGAGCTTATGCTAGGTGGCACTATCATGATGAAAAATTTGCTAATGTTTTTAAAAGCTTGTATAAGCATAAGAAAAGATGATCATGTGATGTTTTAATATTTTATTTAAATGTGTTATGAAGATGGCAAACAATAAAAAAGTATTACTGATTGTGATTGTTGCTGTCATTCAGGTTTGGTAGAAGTTCTCTGCAAAACAGCAATAGAGAATGTGCATTCTGTCTTTCAGCCTTATGACAGCTGTTCTCTGATGCTACCTTCAAAAAGACTGAATATTTATTGTCAGATCCCCATCTTTGTACCACCAATGAATATATAATTTAAAGACACACACATATTCTGCATTACATATTTAATCATTTAATAATAAATGATCAAATTAATTTTAAAAAGAAAAGAAAAATGAGAATAATAAAATATAAATTATAATATATGTTTTTAAAGAGTTTTTTTTTTTTTGAAAAGCAAACTTGCAAAAATAAAATATTGCATTACCTTTTCATTGGAAAATGAAAGAAACTTTTAATATTAAAGAGCGAGTAGGGAGGAGGGGTTAATTCTAAGTAAAAAGTTGAAACTAGCTCTCCCATTTTATAAATTAAAAAAAGAAAAGAAAATAATAAGAATGAATGAGAAAATGACCTTAAACTAAAAATGTAACGTAAAAAGAAAAACTTTTAAAATTTACAATTGATTAAAGTTTACTTGGTGATAAAAATAAAGATAACTTCCATTTAAACTAATTAAAGAAACAAAGCAAGAGATTAAATTAAGATGGAATTGTAAAAATTAATTAAGGAATATAAAATTAATTAAACTAGATTGAACAACAATAAAGAGAAACAATGAGAAAGAAACATATAAAAGGACTGAGAAATGAGAAAAATTATTATCATTATTATTATTGCCATTCAGATTACTTCAGATGCAGTAAAATTATTAGTTAACACTGCTGTATTACTATAAAAATTAAAAAAGAGAAAATGGCAAGAAGCCATCCATGTTTCCATGATGCATGTACCATGACTTACTTTCACTGAAGGCTGAGCTAGCAGCATGCAGGGCTAAACAACAACCAAGGTGTGCAGCTAGCATTCATTTCCATTCCTCAATATCATCAGATGTTCTCTACTTGGAACTCATGCCTGCTTCATGATCTGTGAAATACCTATAATATCTCTCTCTCTTCCTCATTGCAAACTAGAAATCAATAAGCCAAAACCATTGATGAAAAGAAAAGGCCAACCAGTTGATAATCAACAAATAAGGAAACAAACAAGGAACTGTAACCATGAAAGTGTGATATACTATCTAAAATCCTAGGGAAATATAATTCTTATTCTCCAATTCTAAAGATTTGCACATATATGTAAGTGAAAGAACTTTAATGAACTCTAATACAGCCAACATAGACTTTAATATTGCATTCTTATATTTTTATTATACCATGTTATACATAGGTATGTGTATATATCAGTTTTTTTTATTATATCATGTTATAATTATGTGTGTGTGTAAAATAAAATATTTGTTTGTTTAATTATTGTCCAATTGATTCTCTCTCTTATAACTGCATCACTAATAGGTTAAGTTATAGATAGCTATACATGTTGAGCAAGTTAGCCAAAGATTTTACCCCACAATTGAGAAAAGGAGCTAGCTTGGGATATATCAAGCACTGGATTGTGAACCTGTCATCTGGGCATGCTGACTATATAACCAGTAGTTATCTGGTGCCTGAGGTTAACCCTCAAAAAATAAGCTGCTTAGATGGCATTGGTTTGAATCTAGCAGTCAGGAAGTACTATGGCCTGGAAATATGATCATTGATTATACTTTGTATAACCTCAGTCTGCTTAAAAAAGGAGCTAGCTTGGGATATATCAAGCACTGGATTGAGAACCTGTCATCTGGGCATGCTGACTATATAACCAGTAGTTATCTGGTGCCTGAGGTTAACCCTCAAAAAATAAGCTGCTTAGATGGCATTGGTTTGAATCTAGCAGTCAGGAAGTACTATGGCCTGGAAATATGATCATTGATTATACTTTGTATAACCTCAGTCTGCTTAAAAAAGGAGCTAGCTTGGGATATATCAAGCACTGGATTGTGAACCTGTCATCTGGGCATGCTGACTATATAACCAGTAGTTAGCTGGTGCCTGAGGTTAACCCTCAAAAAAATAAAGTGCTCAGATGACAATGGTTTGAATCGAGCAGTTAGGGGGTGCTATGGCCTGGAAATGTGATCATAGATTATACTTTGTATAACCTCAGTTGAGTTATAGGTACCATGGATGTTTCATCTATCTGTGATATTATACTTCTCTGCTTGAAGGGCCAGTCTGTTGCTATAGTGGAAGTGCTGCCTGAGTTAAAATCGAGATCTAAAAAAAATGATCAGAACGATTTTCTCTGACCTGGTTCAATATATATATATATATATATGCATAAATTCATAGCAATGGATGCTCAATCTGATCTAGATAAAGATAGAATCTGGACTAGTCCATTATTTAAAGGCAAGATGAGAAATGACAGTGATCAAATGTTATTATTTGATTCTAATACTCTGTTGACTAAAACTCTCAATGTACCCTTGGGCAAGGAACTTAACCTATGTTAATAATTATAACACTAAGAGAAAAATACTTTTTATAAATTAATAAAAATGTAACAACACCTGTATTGTATAGTATTACTGTTAAAAAATATTCAGTTTATTTATTTTCGTATACCTTGTAAAACAAAAAATAAAAATTTTTTTAATACATTCAGGTGAATATTATGTATAATACACACATATATTCTATTGGCAAAATTTTCATTACATATATTTTCTTACTGACTGAAATCAAAATTATGCAAACAATTAAAAATTCATAGATCAATTATGTGAATAATTATCTTTTCACATAATACATTCCACCTATGCAATCAATTTAGTCATGCCTTTAATGAAACCATGCATCACATACTTAAGAAAGCTCCTATTTCATTTTTACACAAATGAAATATTTGATGAGCCCATGAATTATATTAAAGTCAATACATATCTTGGATTCATAAGCCATCTAAAATATATAAAAAGCCATTGACTTTTACTAAACATTTTTGTTAGTATATTTAAGTAAGTTCATTTTTTACTCAAGATAACAATCTTTTTTAAAAATATAACAATACTATTCAACATAGTTCAACATTATTAGGTATGTTCTTATACTATGTAATAGTTACTATTTTAATGAGTAATCCGCCATTATTATCCTAAATTAACTTTTAATCTTTCTACTAAATAAATAATAGATTGAAAAGAGGAATTGTTTACTGAAGCAAATCAATTTATTGATAAATCTATTCTCAAGTATTATGTAATAAATGAATTAAAAACAAGGATAATATTTTAATTGATGAATATCATTGGTCTCATTAACGTATGTAATGTATATGCATGCAAAGAGATTATTCAAATTACAAAAAGTGTTAATTTAAAATAAAGACCAATCTCTTTGCAGTTTCTATGCAATACAGGCATTTACATAATATAACAAGGTCAAGATATAAAATGTGAAAATTCTTTCAATTTCTATATATAACAAAATATATATTTTTAAAGCAAAAAGCAACAATATTTTGTTTATAATAAAAAGAAACTTATTTTATTGTACTATAAAATTTTCTAAGTGATCATGTAAAAATATATATGATTTTGTTTTGAAAATACATTTTTTTTTTTTTAATAAATAGAAAAATATGGGTGCTTTTAGCACATACACTCTATCCATTGGTGGAGCCACTATGCACAAAAGCAAACTATACCAGAATAAGCTAATCAATAAGTTTCATTTTTTCCAGAAAAAATAAGAAACAAAAAAATATATGTTTGAAAATATAAAAACAATATCATTTTTTTTAGAAAACAAATCTTAATATGAGATTAGCATAATTTATTTAAAAATAAATCTTTAGAAATAAATTAAATTAATGATGAGAGAAAACACAATTTCATATTATTTTGATTTAATTGATAACAAAAATATTTCAAGGAAGCTGTAGGTAAATTTTGATTGTCACTATTTAATGAGAGCAAACACAATTCCATAGCAAATTGTATTAGAAAATCAAAAAGCACAAAAAAAAACCTATTTTAACAAGAGAGGAAAATTGATTACATTTATAGTGACAAATTGGTAAAATATTCATTTAAAGAAATTGTAGGCCTTGATTGTTACTATTTAACAATAGCAATGGTGCCTGACCATATATGATTTGTGCCAGCTATCTGAAATCTATGGATAATAGTTTTTATCACTCAAGTTATTTCTGATAAAATATTATGAAAGTTTTGTATTTCCAAGTGATAAGCAGTGAAAAAGAGTCATGGCCTCTGTGGACACACTAATAAATGACCAGTTTATGCAAATTTAAGTACTAAAGGTATTCATTATTCAACTGTAAATCACTAGCAGTTTTACAGTGACCCAGTAAGAGAATCCCACAGTGTAAATTATATTCTAGACTTGAGGCTTGTTTTTAAATATATTATTTGTTTTTCAATCTTTAGCTATTATAGAAAATATATTAATTTCATCATGAGTATTATTTTTAAATCTAACAATTTTTTTTATTTGATTTTAATTTTTTACAGAAATTACTAAACTTATCAATAAATATTATCAGTATTTACTGTAATATCTTCAGGAGCAAATCAATCTCCACACATGCACTGTTTTAACAAACTGATGTGTACTCACCCATAAGCAAACTTTTAAAAAGATAAATGAATTCACTTGTCCTTCAAGCTTATCTATATGTAAAGCCAACCTTTTGCTTACCATGCACATTCAGGGCTTGACTCTATTATATGTCTGATGTTTTAAACCATGTTCAGATTGTGCAAACATAATTCAAATATTATAGGAGAGAGAATTTATCTCATTTTTAACCACTTGCAATTAACATATAATAATTTAGAATCGAAATATATTAATAAATATTTTTATTTTTATATAGCACAGTATTTATTGTAATATCTCAGGAGCAAATACTATTTGAATTATGTTTGTGTAATCTGAACATCATTTAAAAAATCAGGTATATAGACTTAAGCCCTGAATATGCATGACAAGGAAAAGGTTGACTTATATATAGATAAGTTTGAAGGACAATGAATTCACTTTGTCCTTTCAAATCTTTGCTTACAGTAAGAGCATGTCAACTTGTTAAAACAGTGCATGTGTGGAGATTGATTTGCTTTCAAAGACAAACTTATCAAGCATCTTATTTATTATAGTTTGATATGTGGATGGTGGTTCCACCTATAGGTAAAGTAGACACACGAGCAGGACCAAAATATGTATTCTATTGAATATCTTAGAAAAGAAGGGAAAGAGTAAGTATGTGTACTTTTTTAAAAAATTATGATAAATATCATTTTGTCTTGGGTATTTTCATTAAAATCAAATAAATGAACTATTATATTTTGAAATGTTTGATTTAAAGAACTCATACTAAAATGTATTTTAAAACAAAAAATTATTGAAAATAATACTGCATTTTAGAATTCCTAAGAAAAAAATATTATTATAATGAAAAGAAATAATTAAATATTTATATATATTAAAAATAGTAATTAATCGTCTGTTATCAATAATAAGTAATGCCAGAGCTTTGAAAAGAAGATAAAAATTTATATCATAATATATAGTAAGTACTGCATTATTTGAAATCTTCAAAATTCAGTAAAAGGAAACAAAGGATATGTTTTCCACTTTGAAATCAAAAAAGAAAAATCTTATAATGATCTTTCTTGTAATAAGAACTTTAATAATAATAAAGAAATATATAATATAAATTATACTTATTACTATTATTATTATTTAGAAAAAATGTGGTGCATACTTTACATAAATTAAATGCAAATATAGGGGATTTGAACTCAGACTTTCAAGCACCCTTCAACTATCCACACTATTTCATACTACTGATACACATGACCACATACATGTAGAAAAGATAAGTAATCATCAATATATGTGTTTTGTGCTGAACCAGCACTCATCAGTTGGTCCAGATTATCATCTCCCCCCACACACAGATACACACACACACACACATATATATATATATATAACAGTGCTCAATTTATATTAAGATAGCAAATCTTTATACGTTAATAATTAGGCTTCAATCTACTCCAATCTCCAACTCTTCAGCCATCCATACCATTGAAAATCTGATAATAGAATGCCCAAATCCCATGCTAATACCAATATTGTTGTTATGCCTATGTTGACCTCAAGTCACTTTGCCCCTCATGTATAGGAAAGTATCCATTTAAATACATAGAAGAGGGATGGGCAGAATGCAGGCTTAATGTGCAAGATTTGAAATATACCTGGAACTTAATTGTAAGTATACAGGATTTGAAATCAGATTTTCAAGAAACCTTCAACTATCCACACTATCTTATACTACTGATACACATGACCACACACATGTAGAAAAGATAAACAATCACCAAATATACGTATTTTGTGCTAAAACAGCACTCATCAGTTGGTCCATATTATCATCTCCTACACACATATAATCAGTGCTCAGTTTATATTAAATTATCAAATCTTTATACTTTAATGGACAGGCTTCAATCTACTCCAATCTCCAACTATTTACAATTAAGTTCCAGGTATAAAAATGCCGAATCATTTTAAAATGGGCTTTCAAACAACACCCCTTCTTATATCTGACAACTAGATTAACACTAGTATAAAGGGGGGGGGGGCATTATTCACAAGTTCATTTTAAATTATTCCTTAGAAATTTAACTTATAAATGGTCATAGTAACTTTTGTAGACTTTGTTGTTCCATGAATAGGTTTAGATTAAATGTAAATGATTAAGTAATTAATACTAACTCAGACATACACACACACTTATATAATAGAATTTTAATAACAGCATTTATTTAATATGCGATAATTTTTAGAAGGCGATTGTAGTTGGATACTGACATATTGCAAGATAGCTAATTGAATTAATAATAAAAAAATTAACATCAACTTCTAGAAATTATTATATATATATAACACATACATATATACACTTTTTCTTTTTCATATGTCAAATGCGTTGACCGGGAAGCAAACCCAGGCCAGCTGCTTGGAAGGCAACTATGCTAACCACTAGGCTACCCACGCTTGACTACATATATATACTTTATTCAATAATTGTTTCAAAAATGTATTTTTATGTTTTACTTGTTATAAATAAATCTTGGTGGCTTTTTAATTCCAATGCTTATTATTAATGATAATATTGAATATATTTTTTTAATTTCACTTTTACTTACACTGAAATTCCTATTTTTAGATAATCATCAATGTTTTAAATTTTTTACATTTAAATCATCTTCAGAGAATTTTTTATAATATATATAAAAGATTTATAATAATGAACTTATTTAATTTGAATTTAAAAACAGCAGAAAAAAAAATTATACTTTTTTTTTAACTACCAAAAATTTCTTTAACTTGAAATTTAAAAAATTGAATTAAACAAAAACAACTTTAATAATAATAATTTTAATCTAATTTGTTTTTTATTTATATTTAAATTAAATATTCTTATTTTGTTTTGTTTTATTTTTTGTTATATTTATTCCAAGCATTTCTCTCACATTAACAAATTTCAATAATTCTTCATTGTTTAATAACATGAAATTATTGTATATATTGTAATAAACACTTTTTTTACCAAATTAAAGATGTAAAACTATTAACAACCACAAAATCTTATTTTCTATTCTTAAACAATCTGTTAAAACAGTAATGTGATGTGATGTGATGTACTGTAGCTACTCTTTAAACGAAGTCAAGAATCTCTCAGCAATTATACCAAGAAAAACTTAAAAGCTACTTACTTTCACATTCCCCAGTCTAATTTTTCCCATATTCTGCTCCATCCCATTTCCACAACATAATCTTTGTCAACTCTACAACCTTTATATCTAAATACCCCTTATCTTTTTCCAAACCCAGCATAAAAACCAATAATCTACTTTCTGTACAATCACTTTTTTCATATTTATTTTCCCATAACTTCGTTATATGTGCCCTTTCTGTTTTCAAGCTTTTACATTCAATTAACAAATGCCTAATATTTTCTATTCCTTCCTTACATAATTTACAGACTAAATCTTCCATATTTTTCCATTTACATGTATATTCTCTTCATACAATAGTGCCAACCAGTGCAAGCCATAGTAATCGATGGATGCAAGAAGGTTTGCACATAAAATTTCAATCTAGAGCCTACTCATCCAATACTCTCAGACAAGTTTCTGCTTGTGGCTTTCATTAATGAGGATCCTTAGATCTGAGAGCATGAACCTAGATCTTAAAATTGAGTGCAACTCTCCACCAGCCACCTTTTACCTATTTAATCAAGCATAAAGCTATGATGCCAAGATAAAAACATAATGTTTTCAATCTAAGCTAATTCACTAGTATAGTCATACAAATCTGAATTCAGTTTAGTACACCTGGGTCTCGTTTTACGCGATAGATAGGTTCCTCAGAAAACACGTGCAAATGAAATCGTGCAAAAATAGACGTAACTTACATTGAAAAAGGGAGGATATGGACTGTGACTTTTCAAAACTCGCGTAAAAGCAAAGCACCAACGTAAAATTTACTTTAAAATTTGTGCAAAAAAAAAAAATAAGGAAATAAAATATGACTAATAAAAAATTTCAAATTTGAAAAAAATTGATACAAGACAAACTTTTTTTAACTATAATATTTAATTTTATTCAAAACAATATATTTTTAAGCATAATTTACAGTAATTTATATTTTTTTATACACGTTTTAATTATTATCGCTATTTGCCGGTAAACAGATTCATTTGCAAACTAATAAAAAAATCAGATTCTTCACAAGATGAAATACAACTAGCGCCAATGTCACTCTCATGTTGTGTTAATTAATGGTTTTCTGGTGACAACGTAATTAGTAATTAATCTAACAACTAAAAATTAAATTCTTATTTTTGTCTTTAATTTTCAATTTTAATTGTGCTCACCTTTTAAAAATAAACTTGCGGATACTAAATGATTAATAATTGATTATGTTCTTTTTTAAAAAGCAAAAACAGAATGTGATTTAAAATGCAAAATTAACACGCACAATGATGTTTGAACAAATTTACATTATAATCTTGTAAAATTTAATATGTGTATACATAAAATGTGGAAATCATGATTTTAATTTCATTATTGCATAAAATCTTACTATTATAAAGCACTGAAAATATTGAAATTACTAAGTTGAAAGTCGAATTTCAATAATGTGCTATTACTTTCAATATAACGTAAGTGCGTGAAATTTATTATTTAAAGTAATAGTGCAATATTGGAGTTCGACTTCCGGTGAAACACGAATCGCGTAACTTCTAAATTGTGTTAAATAAGTCCACGTAAAAAGAGACCCAGGTGTATCTATAAACTTTGGTGCCATTGGGTTTTTTGTTGCCATTGGTTTTTTTTAAAAAACCATACTCACTATCATGCTATAGCCGGATTGATGTAATACCACAAAAACATTGTATGATCACTCTTTTTAAGCTTATATAAGCTGTTAATACAATAGTAAACTTTTCATTCAATATTGCCCTCAGTGCAAGTTTTAGTAACAACTAGTGTAAGCATAGGAAAGGATGATCTTATGAAAATTTTAGTAGTTTTATACCAATCCTGCCTATAGAATGATGATGGTTGTGGTTTTTTTAAAAATCAAAAACTCCAAAATGTATAGATGCTGAACTGGGTTCAGATTTATACGATTATATAAGTGAATTAGCTTGGATTAAAAGCATTATTGTTTTCATCTTGAGCTCATAACTTTATATTTGATTTAAATAGATAAAATGTCACTGTTGGAGAACTACATTAGATCCTAAGATCTAGGTGCAGTGCTCTCAGGTCCAAGGATTCTCACTGATGAAAGACACAAGCTAGAAATTCATCTATGCACTAGATAGGGATTTTATGCACAAACCTTTCTGCATCGCATCATTGATTACTAAGGCTTGCTCTCGATGGCACTACTTTATGAAAAGTTTGCTACTAAATTAAAGATGTGTTGAAATGTCTACATACCATAAATAAAGTCATTTACATTTAGTGATTAGTTCTTTGATAAAGACAGATTGAATTAATTAGAAATTAGGATATTAAACAGGCAAAACTCTCCATACAGAAGTGCCACTCAGTGCAAGCCAGAGTAATCAATGGATTCCAGAAGGCTTGTGCATAAATTACCTATCTAATGCCTACTCATCCAATATCCCCAGACTAGTTTTTTGCTTGTGGACTTCATCAGTGAGGAACTTTGGATCTGAAAGAACTGCAGCCTAGATCTTAGGATCTAATGTCACCCTCTAGCAGCCATCTTTTATCTCTACTTAAGTACAAAACTATGAGAATGAAATTCAAAACACTAATATTTTCAATCCAAGCTTATTAGCTTATATAGTCATATAGGTCTGAACCCAGTTCAGTACCCATACATTTTAGTGTCTTTGGTTCTTTAATGACCATAGTCACCACTATCATATTAGGCAGGATTGGTGTTAAACCACTAAACATCACATGATCAACATTTCTTATGCTTGTTCATAACTGTTATTAAAACAGACAAAACTCTCCATACAGTAGCGCCACTCAGTCTGGGGATATTGGATGAGTTGGCACTAGATAGGGATTTTATGCACAAGCCTTCTAGCATCCATTGATTCCTCTGGCTTGCACTGAGTGGCATTACTGTATGGAGAGTTTTTACCTGTTGTAATAACAGTTTTGTGCAAGCATAAGAAATGGTGATCATGTGATGTTTAGTGGTTTAAATTAAGATATTGCCATTTAAAACTTACATTTAATATTGTCAATAGTAATTTGCCATTTCTTATCCCTCTGATAATTTTTTTAGCATCTCAAATTCAAAACTACATCATAAAATTAAGATTAGTTTTAAGATTATGTCGTTTTTAATTAATTAATTTTTTTAATTTGTCAATAAATGTTTCAATGTAAACTCTCTATTCGCTTTTTTGCTCTTTTATTTCAAATATCATTTTTTTTAAGAATGAATCTTATTGAAGTTTGGCTTTAACAAACAAGTTATATGTCCTATTATGATTTTATTGTTGTGTCCAAATATTCATGTGCATCTAATCATGTACAATTAGCATGTGATTTGGCAATATAGTGGAGCTATGAACTGTGCTATATTTTATTGCAAACCCACTCATGTTCAAAGGAAATAGCTTATAATAACTCACCTTTTGTTGATAAACAATGGTTAGAGTAGAGTATGTATTGTTTATTGAACTGCAAGTATATAGTATTTTTCAAAATATACATATATATGTAAAGCAGATGTTTTTATAACAAAATTTTAAAAAAATAATAACAATTAATAATAATAAAAGTAGAGGATATTTATTTTATTGTACAGAATATGTGTTCACTCATTTACGTACTGAAGCAATAAGAATAAGGAGGAAATAAACTAACTCCTACAGTATTTTTATCTTTAATCTAAAGTAAATAGCAAAATGTACTCTGGATAATATTCTTTTTTTTCCCCAGTAATTTTTTCTCTCTTATACAACAATAGATTCATCTCTTTTTCAAGAAACTATTCTCTCCTCAATTATGTTAATGTTTAATGAATATTCTGAAATCTTATAAAACTTTTACTCTTAGAAAATATTTTATTAACAAAAATACTGAATATCATATTCAGAAAGGATAATAAAGAAAGATTAAAATATATATACTTTCAACATAAACTGAATATATTTTATTAATATATGCAATATGTATGCACTCTAGAATTTTTTTTTTTTTACATTTTGTTTGTTTTTACTTTAAATAATATATAATTTTTAATCATGTAATTAGATACAGTGTAGTTTGTGGTTTCACTATATGATAATATTTCCACATGATCATCATTTCATATGCTTACACAGGCTGTTAATAACAGTAACAAACTTTTCATACTGTAGTGCCACCAAGTGCAAGCCTTAGTAATCAATGGATGAAAAGTTTGTGCATAAAATAAACCAGTTTGGAGATATTGGATGAGTAAGCACTAGGTAGGGATTTTATGTACAAATCTTCTTGCATTCATTGATTACTAAGACTTGCACTTGGTGGCACTACTGGTGGATAGTTTTGCTTCTGTTATGATAATATTCTCTGATCAATTTTTTTTATTTTATAAAGATTGACTTTTTTGAAATTTTATTTGACATTTTTCTATTGCTATAAGTTCTAAAGAAAAATTATAATGCACTTCGTCAAGATAAAAATCAAAAATCTTAGAATTAAAAAATAGTTAATTAACAAAATGAAAATTAAAGTGAATAGAGAAAAACAATGCAATTTAATTAATATGAAATTAAGTAGATAAATAAATAACTTAACACCCAACAAATGATGGTATATCATTCTACACTAAGATCCTATTACTAATTGTTTCAGTATCTATAGTTTAATAACCTATCATTTTAAAAAATATTCTTAAAAAAACTTGAAATGAATGAAAAAAATGAAACTTTAATTTTTTAATTCACATTGCAATTGTTGGAACAGTAATTATAAAATGTCAAAAAACAGAGATATTTTAAATGCTTTATCTGGCTAATCGGAATTGGCAATTCTCATTGTTTATAACTTACAAGCTTAAGAGATAGGGTCATGTGATCTATGGCTCTTATTTTGACTATTTAAAATGGAAATAAAACAAACTAACTTCTTTTTAAAACTTGTTTTTTATATGACTATAAGCATGAAAAAAAAAATTCAACGTTTCGACTATTTTATATAGTCTTTTTCAAGGCACACTAAAATAAAACAATATATATATAACAAATAACACATATTCCAGAAAAAAAAATAATAAAAAATAAATAAATTATAAAATATATTCATAAACAAAAATTTACCTTATCTCACTCCCCTTTCCTATTACCAACAAACACAATTAAAAGAGTAATAATAGGTTTTTAATTAAATGTTTTAAAGGATATATATAGATTTTTATTTTTTTATTTTTTTTTTCAAAAAAAAAAAAGGGAATTGTTTCTCTTTGAATTGTGTTTGTTGGTAATAGGAAAGGGGAGTGAAATAAGGTAAATTTTTGGTTACGAATATATTTTATAATTTGTTTTTTTTTTTTTTGGAATATGTGTTATTTGTTATATATATTGTTTTATTTTAGTGTGCCTTGAAAAAGACTATATAAAATAGTTGAAACATTGGATTTTTTTTTTTTTTTCATGATTATAGTCATATAAAAAACAAGTTTTAAAAAGAATGGGTTAGTTTGTTTTATTTCTATTTTGAATATATTTATGAACTATTTTGAAAAGAAGAACTCTGTGCTTGATATATTAAATTATTTACTATATAAAATGGATTCTTCTTTCTGCAAAAACAAATAAACTTGGAATTTATGGACTTAACATTCATTCAGATATAATATATTTTGCATTTAACATAATTATCAATTTTAATAACAAAAAAAAATGTAAGAAAAAAGTAAGTCTATTTTTTTGAGAGAAAAAGATATCATTTAGATGTTTATATGTGCATATTAATATCCCGATCGTATATATAAGTATTAAAAATAGACAGGATTTTATTTTTTAATAATTATTATTGTTCATGTTCTAATGTATAAAATTTTTAGATTGAATTGTATTATAGTTTTGTGTATATTGTATATACATATTAAAATGTCTGTAAACTATATATGTGTTTGTTAGGGAAGATGTGTATGTCTATCTGTATATATTAAAAATAAGCATTACATACTGTTTATAACTATTCAAAAATTTTGGTATTCTCATGAAAAATTAGAATGCAGTATTTCCTAGATATTGAGGGTATATAATCAGATCAAAGACAATAAAAATTTAATTTAAGAAAATGGAAATTATTTAATGAAGATAGAATGTTTTACAACCAAAAAATTATTTTGAAAATGTGAAAAATATTTTGATACAAAAAAAAAATCCACTTGTACATGTATGTATTATCCAAAATGCTGAATCTTAAATATACTAAGTAAATAACATAAACATTTAAAACTTTTTATGAAGGAGCATTTTTATTATTCATATCTGAATTTAATAAACTATTTTTTTACTATGTATGCAGTGTCATCCTGCAGAATGGCTGCTAGCTAATGGTGATTGGCTAAAAAACAGCTATGCTTTCAAATAATGTATGCTAATTTAGTAATGTTTCAGCAATATGCACTTGACATCTGATTTATATCACTTTTTTGTTTTCTAATTTTACTCTGTTTATAGCAGTTGTATATGCTTCAAACAATTTTCAAAACTTTATGAAATATACTTGTAATGTATTACACACTTACTATCATCTTTGAATACTGATTTTGTCTCTAATTTTGTAGTAACAAGCATCTTAGATCTCAATAATTGATTATCACTACCTATATTTATATTCCTAACCTTTAGAATCATTCCAAAGAATTTAAATTGGACTTGCAAATTGTTTTAAAATATTGAAAGATTTTGAAAGTGGTTCAGATTTGAATGAAATCAATAGAAAAGTAACTGATACAACAAAGATAGCTGGTACAAAAAAAGCAGCAATTGATCAATAAAATTCCTATTAACATAAGAGAATTTATGAAGAAAAAAAATATATAAAAATAATCCATTAAAAACGATTGAATATTTAGAATTGTTTTAAATAGTATGAAAAAGAATTAATAACAAAATAAGAAAACATAGTTGTGAATTAGCAAAATAAAACCATAAAAAGTTTGAAATATCTTGGTATTGGTTGGAAAATTATTTCTATGATAAAAAGAAAAGATGGAATTATTACTAAATAGTGAGATGACATGAAATGTGTGTGAGAGTTCTACAAAGAATTAAGTAGCAATGAAGAACAAGAAAAGATAACCCCTATAATTACATCTTCTGAATTGCCTAGTATTTTAAATGAAGAAGTGAGACATGCAATTAAATCTTAGAAGAAGGGAAAATTATAGATAATGAATGCATTATAATTGATATCTTAAAAGAAGCAGGTGAAAAAATTATTAGCAAAGTTATATACCAAATGCTTAACTGATAAAAATATACTAGATGTTTGGAAAAATGAAGTACTAAAATTAATATTTTAAAAAGGTGATAAGGAAGAGATTAGAAATTACAGATCTATAAAGTCTTTTATCAGTTCTATGAAAAAAATTTACCAAGATAATTACAATTTATCTACAACAAACATTAAATTTTAACCAACTTAAAGATTAATCTGGATGTAAAAGTGTTTTTAACTCAGTGGATCATATCCAAATATTAAGAGGTATTGTAGAAAGAACTAGTAAATAAATATAAATTGCAATTATGCTTTTGATTTGTAGATTATGAAAATCATTTATTCAATGATTAAAGTATTGGATCATCAAAATATAGACCATGGATATTATCATATTTTAAAGAATATTTATCAAAATACAGTGATGAGTAGTTTACATAATGATACTAAGGCAATAAACCTAAAGCATGTGTGGTTGAAAATGCGAAGGTAGGGACCTCTACAGGTTTTAATCACAAGCTTACATATTGGAAGAAAAGAGGAAAACCCTTCTTTATTTCAACATACTTTCTATATAAATAGATGAAACTGAAGCGGTTAGATCTGAGAGTGTGAAGCTATTCAATACTTCACTGTTTAAGTTCACAATTCCTATTATACATTAGCACTCACGAAATCTTTCGATTTACAATGGGTCAATGGAATTGTGGACTTAATCAGTGAAATATTGAATAGCTTCATGCTCTCAGATCTAACTGCTTCAGCTTCACATATTTATATAGAAAGTAGGTTGAAATAAAGAAGGGTTCTCCTCTTTTCCAGTGCATAAGCTTGTGATTAAGACCTGTAGAGGTCCCTACCTTCGCATTTTCAACCACACATGCTTTAGGTGAATTGCCTTAGTAAATATTACTTACGTAATCAATGTGTGTTAAATAAATTTATAATGATACTAAAAAGACTAGCTTTGAGAAGAATGTATGACAAGGTCCCTCCATATCTCTAAAATTATTTACTGCAGTTTTGCAAGTATTTTGTGAATTAAAATGGAAAGCTGAGGGAATAAGATGCTTCAGAACATGATATAATTGATTAAGTAAATAATGCTTCAGAAAATGTAATGAGTTATCAGATGAAAATAAAAAAGTAGGGTTAAAGATAAATGCTAAGAAGACTAAAGTAATGTTCAATGGATTTTTTGGAAAGAAGAATAAAGATTGTTAATGGTAAATGAGAAGTTAAAACCAGAAATATCTTGGTCAGATTATTAATGCAGATAGAAACACAATGGATGAAATTAATCATAGCATTAAACTAGGATGGAGTGTTTTTGGTAGAAATAACTTATTGTTAAAAGGAAATATGCCTATGTGTTTGAAAAAGAAGGACTTTAATGAATGTGTTTTACCAGTTTTTACTTGTGGATCTGAAACTTGGACATCTAACAGAAGAGCAATACAGAGATTTCCGAGAACTCAATGAAGTATGAAGGGATGTATGCTAGGAATAACAAGAAGAGAATGAAAACAAAGTATATGTATGAGCGAACAAGCAGGTGTTAATGACACCATTGAAAGAATTAAGAGACTGAAGTTAAACTAGGCTAGATGTATTCCTAGAAGAGATGGCAGTAGATAGCCAATTGAAATATTAAACTGGATGCCAGAAGATTGTAAAAGATCTAGATGGATACCACATGTGAGATGGATGAATCAATAAGATAATGTACTGGGTGATATGGATAAGAGGGTCTAGATGACAGAGAAAGTAGATTAAACCTGGAGAGACTTATTATGCAGTGAATTGATAAGATTGAAAATGATGATGATGACACATTTAATATTTGTATATTAACTAAATGATATCTACATTTAATGCTTGTGGGAAAAAGCAAAATTATAAACATATCTTGTTTAAACTATTTTTAAATTAATTACTTTATTATAATACTACTTTTTTTTAAATCTTTTTTTAATTACTTATTTTCCCATAATATGTGTTTCTGTAATTTTTTATACTTTAGTTTATTGATATTTAATTAGTTATGTTAATAAAATAATTAATAAAACATGACTTATTAAAATAATATTACATTAAAGTAATTTTTAACTCACACTGTGCTGCTGTAATAACATGCTACTTTGTTACTATTTGCATTTACAAATATAAATAAAAAATATAATTCATTCTATTCATTTAATTATAAGGATATGGTCTCAAGCCATCGGTTATGATAAACTATTGCTATATATATATATATATATATATATATATATATTGAACCATGCCAAATAAGAGCTTTTATTTAATTGCTAGGTTTAACTGGGTTTAAATCCCTTCTTTTATAATAATTTTTTAAAAAAACATGAGAACAAACTGGCCCTTCAAGCAGAGAAGTAGAATACCATTGATAGATGAACCATCAATGGTACCTATAACCAGATCGAGGCTATACACAGCATAACTTATGATCACATTTTCCTTATGATCACATTTCCAGGCTATAGCACTTCTCAACTGCTAGATCAAACACCCTACATCCAAGCATTTTATTTGATTTGAGTATAAACTCAGGCACCACATGACTGTATAAGCTATATAGACAGTATGCTTGGATGATCGGCCACAAATCTAGTGCTTGAAATATCCCTGACCAGCTCACACTCTGTCTCAGGGTTCAGCATATTTACTTAACACATAGAATAACTCTATGGGTGACACAGTGACAAGAGAGAAAGAGAAAATAGACAAAATAACAAAGCAAACATTAGTATTTAATTATTTATGACACATATATTTAATATAATATAAAGTAACACTACATTTTACATAAAGAAAATATGAATGACTTTAGGCTATATTTATAATAGTCTGTTAATTAAAGTTCATTTCACTTAAAAATAAGTGTGTACACAGCTATTTAAAAGTATCTTTACCTAGGTTTCCAACTGGTTGGATTTTTGGTCTCCATCAATGATTCCAGGACTTGTTTTCCATTCTTTGTGATAACAATAGGAGAGTTTGTGGCAGCATTTATTTACAATCTAGGCATTGTTCTGGTTCAGGTGAGGTTTAGTTGATTTTTTTTTTGCTGAGGGTTTTCAGAGCCTGAAGCCAGCTGAAGGTCCTAAAGTTGTCTAGCAATATATGTTGCTAGATCTGTGGCTTTTGCTCTGGTTGTTTAATTCTGCATTCTGTTCAAACTGATGAATGATCAAGCAAATTGCAGCTCTGACTGTATAGCAATAACATGAACCTGACTCCAGACGTTTTTTCCGTATTTGCCAACCGATGACATATTGCCCTAAAGCCATATCAGTCTGACCTTGCGATCTTTAAGATAATGTCTCCAAGTGATTTACAGACAAATGCAATAGCTAAAATTTGTCCACAGATCACGTGGACCCGGCACATTAAAGATTGCAACATCAGACTGATATGGCTTCAGGGCAATATGTTATCGGTTGGCAAATACTAAAAAAAAATTTTTAAAAATAATAAAAATGTACATGCATGCATCAAAATAATTTAGAAATTAAAAGTAATTAATATAATAATAATTGTATAATTATTATAGTAATTCTATAATTGCAGAAATATGTACATTTTTTTTAAATTTAAAATAAATATACAAATAAAGAACACTTTTCCCGATTTAATGCGAATCTGGCATTATTAATGGTGAACTGGACAATTAATTAAAACAGTCTAACAAAAAAAAATTAAAAAAAATGTACTTGTATAAAAAAATTATATTATCTTTACAAATTTTGTGATGTGATTTAACTCAATTATTCATGTTAAAAATATATTAAAACAGGTTCTAGTCTAAAAAAAACTATATTATAATTTATAAAACCACCCTATATTATGCTCAATTATAAAATACAGCGCATAGTGCTGGAATTGGAAGGAGGTGGCCTCCTATGTTTTTGACGAGCCAAAGGCTCAGCGTACACCTATATCAGATATTGTATTACTGTCATAGCTGTAATTTTTATAATTGCCAATGAATTTATGAAAAAAAAATTCCGTATGATATAATTCAGAAATTAAAAATAAAATTAATTAATTGTAATTTTTATAATTACAGAATAATTTACAAAATAATATACATCAAAATGGCATTATTTATTAAAAACAAAAATGAAAATTACTTACAAATAGCGTCCATTGCGTTGGCCAATTAGCAAAAGACAGACAAATGACAAAATTTCCCAAAGCTCTCCGATTTTTAAATATCATGGGTCAAAAAAATCCAAAAATTGGATTAATCGTGTCATTGTCTTGGTTGACATGACAATGTTGTCATCTTATCATCGATGATGTTTGCCAGAAGGAAAATCGGTAAGTATAAAATGTCATTGGTTGAGTAATCCTTAAGTACCCTCCAGACTAATAACAAATTGACAATTAGAATAACTTGATTACAAAATGCAGACCAGACTGTATATCACAAACTAGACTGAAGAACAATAACCAAAATGTAACTTTTATATCTTAACTCTCTAATTGTTTTATTTTATCTTGACTTGAATCTGCCTTTTAATTAATTTTACATTTCTTTAATTAATTGACTTTTATATTTGCCTTAATCTTAATCCATTCAGATTCATCTAAACAATCTCAATAAGAAAGTTTACAGGGGTTTTTTAATTAGTACAATTTAATCAGCAATCTTATAAACTAATTAATTACATTTTTTAAAGATTTTACAAACATTTTATTTTTACAGACTAATTTTTAGTCTGATTTCACATTTGCTTATTTTATACATTATAAAAGTTTTTCTTTATGAAATGTGGAGAAAAAAATGAGTTTTTAAATCCATTTTTTAATTCTATTTTAAATTTTCTCCCCCTCCTGCCAAGAAGTTTTATTCTAAAGAAAAATATGATGCAGTACTTTTAATTTTGCAAAATTTTATTTTAAAAATCTTAGAACTAATTATATCTTTTAAAAAAATTATGACACATGCAACTCTATTCACTAGCTGTACAATATATATATATTATAACGTTTTCCGTTTTGTTAAGGCCTCTACATGCTCATATAAATTGTGCACGAGTTGATCAAGCTATGTCAAAAAGAAAGTTGTATTTCGATTTCTATTAAAAACATAGCTATATTTCCTGATCAACTCGGCCTTGTAATTGTTGAGAATTATGCTATCGAAATCAGCTTTTAATTTATTTGAAAGGTGCCAGAGTTCTGCAAAAACCCACTGAACCATCACATAGCATCTCGCAAATTAAAAAGAAAAGATATCTTTAAACTAATCGGTATTACATCATACCGTAACGAGAATTATTTTTTGAGATTATTATTCCTGGGCTTATTCAAACATATTGGCAAAGGTAAATTACATTCTTAAATCTTCCTAAACTAATAATAAATTTAATAATAAAAATTAATAACTATTATTAATAACGCACAAATGAAAATAGGTATTAGAAATATTTTTATTCTAATAGATTAAAAAAATGTTTGAAATAAATTATTTATCAAATAAATTGGAGAAAACACACTTAATTCAGACATGAATCAATTAATAAAAAAAAACAGTTTTACAATTACTGTTCACTTCCAAATTTCTTCTAGAAAGTTAATTAAAAATGAATGTCTCTTGTACAAGAAAATTAATGTCTCTATTGTGATTGTTTAAACATACTTTTAGAAATTGTTTGAAAATGTTTAATTTGGTCACAATCAGGAGTAATGAAGCATAACTTACCGGTAAGTTTTGTGAATTCAGTAGTAGATAACTATGCATAGTTTTTTAGGTAGAATGAGCTCGGCCTTTTGGTTATTATTTGATCTTGTGGTCCATTCTCCTAGTCAGTCACGAAGGCTTTTCCTGGTGTACATCTTCAGGCACGATGTTCGCAGAAGCTCCGGTTCACTCTGACATGCCAAATTATTTCAGTGTAGGGCGATCCTGGATGTATTATTGTTATCCAGGACCGACTAGAGAGACTAACGGAACAAGACCTTCTTCCATCCGAATCCCTCCTTTTTATACCCAAGGTCCAGTTTTCAGACTTCTGTGCATGCAATTATCATGGCATTTTTTGGTTCATAATCTTGTAGATTCTTTATAAAATTTACATTATAAAGTTCTCTTTTTTTATCAAGTTTTTCGGCCATCTTTAATTAGCCAAAATATTTTTACTTTCTCTTATCTTTTTTATTTTACTTTTGGAATTCTTTTGTTCTCTCTAATTCTACTTTTATTTCTACTTACATAAAAAAGAATAATTTAACTTTCATTGTATGTTTTTTTTTTTTAAAAAAAATTAGTCCAAAAAAAAATCTAAATTTACTTTTATTTTTTTAACTTTTACCAAATGCCAATATATTTGCAATGTATATAATTAAACATTACAATATATATATTGTAACCTAAATTAAAGATAGATCAAAGATCCAGTGTAACAAAATGAGATCTGGTCTATTAAAGAATCAAAAAATTCAAGTATTGTAAAAATCTCAAATATTCCAGTATTGTTAAAAAATGTAACTTAATAAAGAGGATCAACTGGATTAAGTATATTATTTAATCAAGAAATGATTCACATATAAATATTTATTTTATCTCAAAAAGATTCCAATATAAATATTTAGCTTAATAAACGAAAAATGCATTGTAGATTTTTATATCAAAAGAAAAGCATTATTTAACCTGAGTAGTGGCTATTAAACCAAAGATCAGACTGAGTTATCTATCATTTTAAGGGTCATTGGATGAAATGAAACATATTTCTATAATTAGATTTCTCAAGATATCACAATATCAATAATTATAAACAAATTATTAATAACAACTATTATAACTCAGGTATATGGAAATCACGTGAGGTGAGTACACTAGTAATTCAATAAAATATAACTCAGGTATACGGACAGTAGGTTTTATCCACTTTCATTTCTTGGTTTGATGTTAAGTGCATATTTAAACAAATACTAAGTGAATATGGTCTAGCAGGGCGCCACTAGATTATCTGAATCTAGACACAGTTATATCTAATAACCTTTCACATGTACCGGGTTTGAATCCCCTTTTGGTACTTTATTTCTAATAAAAATGGGAAATTTTGCTTTTTGAGCCATATCACTATACGCACTAATATTTAGGTAAACATAAAATATCTTTAAATCAAAGTGGAGTTCATTAAACATAAATCATTTCTCAGATCTTAACATAACAAATGTGTTTCAATATTTTTATAAGTTTACTAGCTCAGATTATGTATAACTAATTTAGGATGGCAATTCACTCATCCTTGCATGAAATAGATGATGGGATGTGGTTATAATAATACTAAGAAATCACTAAATATTATGAAATCAATATTTATTTATGGCCTTTAAACATTTAAACAGCTCATTAATTAAAACGTTGATGATGATGATAATAATAACGATAATGACAATGGTTTCAACCACAGCTTTAGGACTAAGCCTAAACATAAAACTAATTTTTATAAAGAAATTCATAATTATTGCTTAATTTTAGCATATTTACTTATATCTTAAATAACTAATATTCAACCACTGATGATGAATGATCACACTTAATAAAGACTACACCTAATGAAATATATACGCCTCATTTAATAAAATAAACTAATATTTATTACTGCATTTCTAACATATACATAAAAATTTCTAGACATACATGAAAATTGACATGAATAATAATAATAATAATAATTGATTATATAACAATCCTCAGATTAATTTCAAGTTCTTCCCCCTTTCCCTTCAAATGTATATTGAATTAAGTTGGATGTCACATTGTCCATGATTTTCACTCCATGAGAAAAGTATTTCAAGAAAAAAAAATATTATCCACTCATTAGCACACATACTTTATAAATCTAACATGTAAGTAGAATGTTAAAAACAAAATGTTAATAGAAATTAGAAAAATCAAGTTCTTAGAAACGAGTTTTAAATCATTATCTCCCCCTCCCTTCTAAGCGCTGAAATCTATACTTTCTCAAGACAAAATAATTTAATATTTTAACACCACCTATTATTTCACATTCACTCGCAATTATACACATATAAAATATTACTATGTATGTGCGTGTTTTATCCCAAAATAATAATAATATATTAGTTAAAACTAAAATCATAATACCATAAAAAAAAAATTATTTTACACATTAATATTTCATAACTGTAAAATTAATAAACAAATAAATTTTGATACATTCAAAATCATTTATGAAGCTCAAAGCTATTATTATTAAGACATTCTTAGTTTCAATCAATCTGAATTGTCTTTAAAAGTTCTTTAAATAAAATATATCACTTTATTACTAAAATTTTTATTACGACTCTGATTTCTTAAAGAAAATAGATATAAAAGTCATATTACCGATCCAAGGGTTCAAACTTGTCTTGTATAATGTCTATATTTGGCAGCAACAATTTCCATGTTCTTTGGAACAATCACTTTCTTGAAGTATATAATTATTTGATGAGGAGGATCCTATTGAGGTTATTTGCTTTAGTGGATAATTTGGAAATCATTATATCAATTTTTCTTCTCTTCCTGTTAAGCATTATTCTTTTAGTGAATGAAATACAGCAGTTGTTTTCACATTATAAATTTCCTGGATTTAAACTCAGTTGTTGGAACAATTAATTGGACTTGATGATTAATATTTATCGGTAGATTAATTCATCTTTCATCGAATGCAGGTGAATGCTTTCTTCCTTCTATTAAAAACATCTTATTTCTCTGGTCAGTTGAAAGGTATAGAATATTATTTTCAGACAAGACATTTTTTCTTTCCTATATGATGTGCGGCTCCACAGACGGTCAGGCAAAGATGGGACACATATATAATTTTTCTAGCCCATCATTTCTTATATTTTCAACATTCAATTTAATAGTCTAATAATAATTTAACAATCTGAATCATAATAACAATAACAATAATAATAATTCAACTGATTTTTCCAGACAGCTTTTATATTTAATTTTTGAGCCAACTCACCCAATTAGAGAGAGATAGCGTCACTTGCTATTTTTGGACAAATTCGTTTTAATTAGATTTAATTTATTTTCAACTAAATGGTTTTTCAACTGAAGAGTTCAATCCCTTTTCCAGGAACATAAAAAAAATCACACACCTGTTTTTTCCAGACACTTTTGTTTGGAAGGAAAAACTGACTCAATCCTTTTTCTGTCTTTTTTTTCACATATATCTGTAATATTTAAAATTGGAGTTTCTTTCCTTTAATCCTTAGGTGAGACAATTTCAAAATCAGACCTCACAGAAAGTTTAAGCTCCAAATAACAAATAATCATTTACAAAAACAAAACTGCTACAAAAATAGATATCTGATTCAACAAATATTCTCTCTTAACACAAAATTGCAAAAAAAATAATTTGACAGATTTAACCCTTCTAGTACAAACTGTTGAATAATAAAAAAAAAATAATTTAACAGATTTTCTCATTTCTCTTTCAATATTTAATAAATGTAAATTTCTGTATGTAATGTACACACATACTCATTCAGATTATTTATAAACTGACATTAAAATAGTCTAATTGCTAGCTTAGTAATTATAACCCTATATTTGCAATTAAATCCTTAGCTTTTAAATCCCAATTACAATTATAGAAAAGCAAAAATAGAAATATAGAATAAGACATTAAAATTGATCAAGCATAGGTTAGTTTTAAAGAAAGTCAAAATGTTTAATATTTGAAATATAAAACAATTAAATAACTTACACATACACTGCCTATACGTATGCATTATAATTTTGCTTTTTAACAGAAACATTAAAAATTTAAATGTGTGTACTACTCTTTTTGAGATTTATTAACACACAAACAAATAAAGCATATAATTGTTGTCCCACTTTCTCTCTGTTTAAAGCTTTTAGGACTGGATCTGGTAGGGTTTGAACTTGGATGCTCTACAGCTTCTTTTATGGTTATATAAAAATGTGATGATGATTTTTGTTCACTTTCTCTACATGCACATTACTATAAATTTAGCTAGTGACTAAATTGTAATGGCACAATATATATAATTTATATATATATATATATATATATATATATGTGCCATATACACTATATATATATATATATATATATATATATATATATATAGTGTCCATGTCATTTACCACAGTCATTTTTTAAAAGATTTAAAATAGCTAGTTTTGTAAAAAAAAAATTACATTTTTATTAATCAATAGTATACTGTATTAATTTTGTGTTGTAAAATAAGCTTAAACCTGCTACATAAAGAGTTAATAAACTTATCTAAAGTATTTTAAATTTATGTTAGTGTAATTTAGGAATAAAAGTAGTATGTAATTCATTATTTAAGGTATATAATCAATTAATGTTTGTTATATTTAAAGAATAAAATGTTAAATTAATAATTTAATTGTAAAATTTAATATTATATAATTTTTTCTAATATATTGTAAATAATTTCATTTTATTCTGTTATTTTAAGTAAGCATTATTTAAATTATTCTAGAATGTTCTGAAAAATGATGTATTAGTCTGTGATATGTGTGTGTAAGTGTCTAAGAGTATACATATTCTACAATATTCAAAATTAATTTTTAGTTCCTTGTTAATAAAATTGACACAGTTAAATGTTGCAAAATAATTTATAAATTTTATTATAAAAGTGTAATTATTTTTATTATGCTGTTTAAATAATATTTATCTTCTAAAATTATTATTAAAGTTAGAAATAGTATTTTTAATGTTTAAATAAATGTCTTTTATATTGTAAAGTATTAAATAAAAGTATTAAATATGAAACATAATTAAGTTAAATTATTTTGGAAATAAATTATAGACAATAATTTAATCTATATGTAAATTAGTGACAGAAAATAATTTGTTATAGCCAATAAAATAACAAGAGAAAAAAGGATTATAAATGCAGGTGTTTTTTTTTGTTTTTTTATTTAATCTTTATTTTTAGTCTTAATTGATTTAATTTTAATTAATAAGAAAAGTTTTAATTTTTTTTTAATATTTTATTTTCTTAGTCAAATAGTGAAGTATAATTTTTAAATGATTTATAATATAAAATTAAGTGTAATGCATCTCATAGTGTGGTAAACAAGTTAATTCCCTGTCAGTTAAGTCACATCAAAACTTAATGAAATCATGATAATTTATGGATTCCAATACAAGTTATCTAACCAATGCAATAATGCAAAAGAAAATCTGTAAAAACTGTAGCTATACAGCCAAGGAAAACTTTCATAGGAGTTGTAAGAAATTTCTATTTAATTTTATCAGTATGAGAGAAATGAAAGGACATTTATATTTAGTTATTAATAATAAATTCTTATAAATATAAACTTTTGTAGAACTTCTGTACCACTGTTATTTTGAGGAAAATCATTAAAAACTATCTGAAAAGTTATTATTCATTTAAAAGAAAGAAAAGAAAGAATGAAAAATTATATTATGCAAGCAAATTAATGTATGGGAATGAACTCTACATCTGCATATTTTTTATATTATCTGCAAATGCATCAGTGAGAATGTTTTGTTACTATTTTTTTTTTTAAAAGAGAAAGAAAAAAATGCCTGAATGATTCTTAAATATTCTCTAAATTATGAGTGGAAAATGAAGAAAAAATGTTTTTAAAATTCTGCATTGAAAGATTTACCTGTTTAAAGAGAGAACAAATTTTTACAATTATTTTAAAATTTTCTTTAAGTCTTCAATAAAATATCTGAATGGAGAAAACTATAAAATCTTTCAAGAAACTAATTAATAAACGAGTACACATCTGAAATAAAAAAGCTTGAAATTTAAAAAAAAACTGTCATACTATAAATTATTATTATCCTAATATGTGAACATAAGTGAAAAATAATTTGAATAAAGAAATGGTTTGATAAAAATTAATGAAATGCTAAATTATATTATTCTATAAAATCTCTACAAATGCTTCCTGAAGAAAATATTAGTTTTATCATGATTTTAGTAACTAAACCAGTATGAAAATGTTTGGATGTAAAAAATTATTACCTGTTATAATAATTATTTATTATGGATGCTTTCTGGAAATTTGTGTTTACTTTGATGTATTAAGTAAATATTCTTAAAGTATTGATGGGAAAATTTTCAATGGGATTTTAGAATATTAACTTTTGTGTTTTGCTGAGTCCATTATTTAAAGCATGGAGGGAAAAAAATCTCTTTGCTGTAGAAACTTATGGTCATCAATGGCAATGGCTTTCTCCTGCTTTAACTGAGTTGTAAGAAAGAAAGAAAACTATAATGTAGCTTTAAATTTTTATCATTTTCTATTTTAGTATTAATATTTTTTTTCAAAATAATATGCAAATTGATATGTTGATGTTTTAGAAATAAGTTTAGTTTTAAGCTTTAAATAGTTTTATCTGAAATAAAAAAAAATGGATATCAGAAATTTAATACTTTCTGAAAAGTAAATTAAAAAATGCCTATAACTTTTTATATGTTTGGATGATCATGAAGAGGATAAGTTTACCATATTTAATCCTGATAATTTTGAGATTAAGGTAAATCATTATTCATTTTAACAATGTTGTATGTATATTTATTTGTCTATCCTATTGCATGGTAATTGAAACCAAATGGTATAATACTTATGTTAATCATTTTCAGAATGTAATATGAAGATATAAAATATACCATGTGTGTTATCTAAAGTTATTTAGATAATTTAGGAATGCTTAAGTATGCATAGTTTTAATATAGTGATGAATTACCCATATATGATTCTAGAAGGTATTCTGTTTAGATACAAAAAACAAACATGCTGATCTCTGAATTATTTGATATCATAAAATGAATGTGTGATAAATATGAATTTTATAAAATCATTTGTGTATACAATATTTTGAACCTTCTTGATTTTTATATTAGCTATTTACTTTGAAATGAAGTTTAGAAATTATTTTATATAAAGCAGATAGAATTTGTTTATGATGATAAAAGAAGTATTCTGAGTGTGGAAGATGAAATATAGTGGTCTGGGAAATTAGTTGTGAAACAAAATCCTGGGTGATAGGGATATTGAGGAAATATTATCTAAGTATATTGTCATGAATTAATGAATAAAATACAGGTAACTGGATTTTGTATATTTCAGTACATGGTCAGTTGCATTTCTTTCCATAGTTCAGTAAGTGCTCAGATAGAAGTCATAACTGGAATTTAAGGTACATGAAAAATGTGACCATAAGCACTACAATCATGATATTTTGTATTAGTTTAAATTATTGTTGTATTTGTACCCACACTGTAATCACTATTTATTGTCATGAGATCTTACCTCATGAAAGTTATAGTTTTAAAACTGGTAAGAATAATAGCTGGACTGTAGAAGGTTGCTAGTATTTATCGAATGCAAGAGGAGAGAAAAATTGATCACAAATGATATTTATTTTTAAAATGGATAAAGGAATGATTTGATATTCCTAGTTATGTTAATAGTGGAGATCATTAAAAATGTTAAATGCATATTTTTGTTGGTGAATGATTGAATGCAACATCTGATTGCTATTATTGTGATAGAAATTAAAATAGATAAATACAACATATACAAGCAATATATAATTATTTAAGATAATCTATTTATTTTATAAATAAGGTAAACTTAACTAAATTTAAAGTTATAGGGTCATTATAAAACTTTTGTAGTAAATAACTTATATAATCATGAAAAAAGTTATTCCATTGAATATATATTTTTTATTAGAATATTGACATATACTTGGAAGGTAAAGGTAAAATATTTTGTTAGCATATGAACAAAATACATAGTATCTTAAAAAAGATTTTTATGTGTTAAATTTTTAATAATTATTAGTATTAGTTTATATAAAACCAAGTCTTAATCGAGATTTCGGAGTAAGAACAATAATTTTATAAACAATTGTTAGTAATAATTAGAATTTGAAAAGGTTAAAAGAAAATAGTTAAAGAAAATGACAATAGGGGGGGGTAAAACAAATACAAATTTTGAATTTTTTTGTCAGTTGGGTTTCGGTAATAGAATCAACAAGAAGTAATTTTTTGTAATAAAAATAATAATAATTTGTAATGTGGGTAAAGTTAATTGATAAAAATATTTAATAAAAATAAGACAAGATTATAAGTTGATTTTATAATATAAGAAAAATGATAATAATATGCATTAAATAGTAAAATAAATGATAAAGTTATAATTATTATATTAAATAATATTTAAAAAATAAAATAAAGTGATATAAAATAAATTAATATAAAATATTAATAAAATTATTTAGAAGATAAGGTAATAAAATGGGAAATGATTATTGATAAAGATCATATTAAAATGTATAATTCTTTTTGTTTATATTGTGTATTAATTATGTATATATATATATATGGATAAGTGCAATAAATGTATAATTATATATTTGAATATTGTAGCTCTGATGATGACTGCAGGACAGTCGAAACTGTTAGTGTAATACAAATAATAAAAATAAAAGTATTGATAAAGTGTCAAAGAAGGTGTAAATGGTATGATATGTTATAATAGAAATCAATACATAGGAAAAGAAGAATTAGAAAATATAAAATATACTATCATATTTATTATTGATATTATTATTTTTTTAAACTATGATAATGATTATGATAATGATGATGAGTATCTCTATCACAAGTGTAAAAGATAGTGATGATATTACTGTCACAATGTATACTATCCTATATAATTTCTTATAGGGAATAGTCAGAGTGAAGGCCATTTAATATTTTGTTTTATAATATTCCTTATGTAAATATTTTATTTGCTTAATCTTTTAAAATTGTAAATATTTAAATTTTATAAATGTATATATGTGTGGAAATGGTAATCTGGACCAACTGGTGATTGCTGTTTTAGCATGAAATACGTATATTGGTGATTATTTATCTTTTTGACATATATGTGTTTAAGTGTATCAGTGTTATGAGATAGAGTGGAGAGTGGTGGGTCGTGTGAAAGTCTGTGCTTATATACCCTATATATTACATATATAGACACAGGTATATAAACCTGTGTTTCAGTTATTAAATGTATATTTTGTAAATTTAAGAATGTTTGTGAAATAATAAATTTGTTTATGTTTTGGATTTATATTGTCTTAAGAGTTACATTACTCGGTGTGTCCGAGTGTTTTTGAATCTTTGTATCCACACACATGAATTATAAAGATTAATTATATGCTTATATTACTGCACACGATTAATAAGACTGATAATATTATTATTAGTACAGAAGTTATATAATGCCAATTTAAAAATTATCTAATATTGCAATTATATTGAGAGTATGATATTTATGCCACATAAGAGTATAATCAATATTATAGCATAATAGGATATAAAATATTTTTGAACTTATTAAAGATATTTAATATGATGTTTTTATAAGAGTTTATAATTTTCATTTGTGTTTATTGAGGGGCAGTGATTAAGTAAATATATTATTTTAAGAGTCTTGGAAATATTCTATTTGTTTGTTGTTATTTTTGAAGAGTAGTTGAATACATGTAAAATCCCCTTATTATATTTAGCCACATTACATTATATTATATATAATTATTAGAATAAAATGAACCTGAAATATTGATAAAATTCAAGAGTTAGATTAAGAAATAATGTGTAGGAATTTTATTTGATATTAAATTTAGTATTTTTTTTTTTTTTTACAAAATATTATAAATTTAGTATTATATGCTTGAAAAAGGATTTGTAATTATTTTGGTGTTTTATGATAAATTTTATAATTATTTAATTAGAATTTTTATTTTATGAGTGATGTGAGTCATGAGGGTATTACAAGGTTATATATATATATATATATATATATATATATATATATATATATATATATATATATATATATATATATATATATATTGAAGCAATGGATCTGAAGTCCAATCCATGCTTCACATCTTCCTATAAACTTAATTAATATTGTAAACCTAAATTAAGTTTATAGTCCAATATCAGCAGGGTTTTGCATTAGAGTTAAAAATAATTATGCTTATTAAATGTGTATTACATTTAAATATTTTGTTTTAAATAAATGTCATTCTATTAATAAAAATTGCTTAACCTATTAGTCAAACATATATACATCTAGCGTATATATATGAGTTAATGCAAAATTCTGCTGAAATAAAATGCTTATTCTACTATAAAAAAATAATAATATATTGTTGTTAAAATTTTGTTAAAATATTTAGTATGATTTGATTTTGAGATAAGCCTGCCAACATTTTCTAAAAGAATGTATAGTTTTAATTAGTGAGCCATTCAAGTGTAATTAAAGATGGCCTTCTCTTTCTTTCTTTTTAATTAAGAGAATTCAAACTTTGAAGTAAGAAAGTTAGAGTAAAAAAGTTAAAGTTATTTTTAGAAAGTGTTGCTTTGAAACAAAGGAGCATGGGGGGGCTTATCAAGATCTCAGATCATACAAACAATAGAAGGTAGCTGACAGAGAGTGTATAAATAGAAGGGAGAACAAAAGATTGAGGATTCAGATTTTTCTTTTTGAAGAACTCACATATTCAGATTTTTCCTTTTGAAGGATTCAGTTGATTCTGATTTTCCTTGTGAAGGTGATTCTTTCAGAGTTTGCTATTGCAAGATTGATTCAGATTTTGCTATTGCAAGGTGCATTCAGATTTCTCTTAGGAGAACTCTGTCAGATTTTGTTCGTGATTTTATTCCCAAAAGTCTACAACTGTTGTCTACAAATCATGAAGAAGTTTGAACCTGCTCAAGCTAAAAATCATATAAGTTTGATAGATTCTACTATGCTCGGCTAGGCAAATAAATAGCTTTGCCTATCGCCGAGGTTCCGGAATACCATTCAAAATGCCTTAATATCCACTCAATAGTCATCTGAACTCTGTGCCGTGTCTGGAGAACTTTTCGTAAAACCATACTACATATTTTCATTGTCCGGACAATTACATCTCGACGGTCGGATCAAGCCACGAACGCCGTAGGGAACATGACCAAGGAAAAAGGACGGTAATCGTATCTCCTCTATTGAACTATTTCTTATGCTACCTTTTGTTCATATATTTGTTTAATTGCTTCATTGAATTGATATGTATTTGCTATGTAACCATTTTTATTAGACGAGTCTTAATTATATATATATTGTGTGATCATCTATCTATATTTAACCTTTTTCCCTTCGCTATTCTTCCTTACTAACCAGTGTAAATATTTAGTATTCCATTGTGGTTAAGTTTAATAGTTAATTTTTGTTCATTTAAAATCTCTTTCCAATTTTATTTATGTTTGTTAATTAAATACAAGTCAGTTTCTTTTGTGTGCCAACTTGATCTCTTTGATAACGCCTCTTTTGTCCGCCATTAGCTTTACGTATACCTGATTTAACTATATACGTTTTAAATAATTTTTAAACACTGTTTTTAGCGCAAAGCAATTAGAAATGCTTTGCGAAAGATCCTTTTTTTATTGTACTTTATCGAGAAGATCGAGTTGACAATTTTTATTAAAATTGGGAAAAGATTTAGACCGCAAACCTATTAATCCGTTTTTATTGTCTAATTATTTTGTTTCATTAATTTAGAGGAATAGCGGAGGCCATTATATCATTAGTCATATTATTAAAGTCATTAATTAAACCTATGATTTAACTCTAAAAAACTTGAGTTTCTTAATTATATTAAATGCTTTATTTTTACTTTTCAATGATCCAGGCACGCATAACGCAAAACACATGTTTCTTAGTACTTTTGCACATTTAACTATTTAGCTCCTTAGGATTTCCCGTCCATGTCTCTTCCGCTGTTGCTAAGCTTTGTGGCCGGTTGAAAAATAATTTATGTGTGGCTCAGATGGTGTTGTTGGTTCGTAAATTAGCCTCGAGAATAGGCGAAATAGGGCAGAGGTTATAGTATTCTTGATTTAATATCTCGCGTATGAGTGGCCTCGAGGTACTTTCGCTTAGGATTCAAACTAGGTTAGACCAGCATACATAATCTGACTGTCACAGTAGATTTTTTTTTTTTCCGCATTTTGGCTGCCCAATCGTTGTGGCTTCGATTTAATAAACCCCACACCCTGTAGTCAGTATTTATGTTTTAGCCACCCAAATCATTGAGGCCTCGATTAATTAAATTCTACACCCAGTAGAGAGTGATTATATGCTGTAGAACGTTATATATACTTGAGAAAAAAAGTTATATGCGATTTATAACTCATAACTGAAATGATTTTATGAATTAAAGTGTCAGTTTCGTTTAATTTCTTATACTTAAATGTTTTTAAAGATTACTTAAATGCTCAGTCAGTAATAGAATTTGTTTGTTAAACTCCGTAATAGATTTGTTAGTCAAAATAATTATTTAAAGGAAAAGAAAAGTAATAAGATAGTTGATATATATATATAAATTATGTGTATACCAGTATATATATTATACGTTTGTTTATACGCGTTCGTGACAGAAAGAAAAAAAATAATTATTGTTAGAAAGTAGTAAGAGTGAAGCAAGGGGTAAAATTAGGTGAAATGTGTTTCCGTGTCAAAATTAATTAGTATTAATCTTAGAATATATGTAAAAATATCCAGTATCAATACCATGTTCAAAGTTTAATTTCAAGTATTGCTTGCTAGCACATGTATTAAATGTTCACTCTGTATTCTTAGTAGCCTCAAAGCAGGTGAAGACCTCCAAACTGGGAATTGCATGTCAAGCGGTCCGATGTAGTGGACAATACGCTTTAATGACAGCAATTTCTAGAGTAACCTCAAAGCAGGTGAAGACCTTCTGACTGGGAATTATATGTCAAGCAGTCCGATGCAGTGTGACAATATGCTTAAATGACAATAATTTCTAGAGTAATCTCAAAGTAGGTGAAGACCTTTTGTGTAACACCGAGCAGCCAGATGCAGTTGGCAAAATGCTTCAATGGTTTACACACTCTTATGCTAGCAAGATTAAAAATGATATCAAATAAAAGTTCTTGTGTAATATTAATTTTGACATTTTTTTTGTGTGTGAAAGCCTCATGCTTATTTGAAATGAGATAGTTGAACTATGTTTAAAACGTTGTCAGTTTTAAAATAATAAATATTCATCAATTAAATTGTTCTATCCTAAATTATATCAATCATATATGGTTTGGGTGATCAATGGGTTATTTCACATGTCCTATTAATCTCATATTGCTGACTGGCGCCCATATAAATAAATTTGTCAGCAAATATGATTGTCAGTACAGCAGAGAGTGAGTTGCCTAAATAAATAATAAAAACCAAATGGATCCAACATAGAGAATTACTAGTATCCTTGTTAAAATATATCAATATTTGTATGTTACTAATTACTTGTATAGTCTACCAATTAATCAAGTAAACTTATAAATGTATCAAATATAAGTAAAAACTTTTTTTTTCATTGTTTTTTTTGAAGTGGAAAAAAATGAAGCAGTCGGATCTAAGTTCGATCCTAGCTTCATGATCTTTCACATGTAGCCAACTTCAAACCCTTGTACTAACTTTGAATTTCCGATGCAATGGGGCTTTATGCGTTCAGTCCACGCTAGTTTCCTTAAAGAAAAACTATTATAAATGTGTGTTAAAATTAACTCATTTGAGATTTAAACTAATCATTTCTATTAATAAATTCATGTTAGAATTATTCATGAATTTATATATATTATAACTGCGTGGATTGTGCGTGTATATATATTTATAAATGTTTAAATATATATAATTGTTCGAAAGTTGCATTGCGTCGGAATGTTTTTTACTTTTAAATAATATGTTAAATTTTTAGTGATTAAAAGCCACATTCTTTCGATAAGCTTTCAGATTTTCTCTTTCCAAAACAATGGTTAAAGTTTTTATTAATTAGAAATAGATAAGTCTTTAAAATGTTAGGACGGTCCTAATTAAAATCATTTTCTGATATTAAAAATTCATTTTCTAATTAGAAAATGAATTCAAGTTAATGAGTTTGAAAGCCTTATCAAAGGAATGTATCTAACAACAACTAGTAAATTTTTTGTAAGATTGATTTAGCCTAAAGGCATCAGATACAGTATAAAGAACCCATGAAAAGTTTCCAAGCAGCTAGTATTCCTCATTAAGAGAAGCCATATATATTTCATTAGAGAAGAAGCCACCCAGTTAAATTATGAAGTAAAATAGTGTTTCTACCATGGTGGGGGGGCTTAACTTCAAGAGTCTGACTACGGTTCCTTAAGTCCCCTGAAAATTTTTAATGTGGCTGCAATATAAAAATATATATACCAATCGTAAGCTGCCAAAACCTTAGAGAAATCCATCAAAATGCTATTCACCTAATTTTCAAAATGCGCGCATACGTTTCATTCAACTGGACTCTGCCTTGTGGAAACTCAGAAGTCAACCATGAAGAAATGGTAATATATTTCCTTTTGAACCTGGCCAGTTCTGAACTTTAAGTTAAAACATCTTTAAGCTATCTATTGTAAAATTGTCTTTTGTTAATGTTATTTTAAATTATGTAGTAAGTCTCTATCTTAATCTCTAGTCTTTAAATTTAATATTTAACTTTCTCTTTTCTTACGATGGCGGTTCATTTATTATATTATATATATATTTATTGTGTGATTTATTAATGTTGTTTATTTTTTTTATTATATGCCAATAATAACTTCAACTCGATAATAATTTCCTTCGTTGCATTTGCCTTGTTAAATAATATTATATTTATTTTTACAGTAATTCTTACCCACTAGAACTATTTTGATACAGTTCTATTAATTATCGAGTTGAATGATTTGTACAATTTTTGCTATTTTATTAATGGCTAATAACAACAAATTATTAGCTCAATTTTAACCTATGCTCCCGGCCACTTTACTGAATTTATAATAGTTATTTATTCACATTAATTTATTGTTTCACAAAAAGGTTGATAAAGGAATTAAATGAATATATATATTCTAATTCAAATTTTATACTTTCTAGTAATATTCAGGAAGGGCATGGGATTTAGGGCATAATTAATATAATTTCTAATTGCATTAAATACTTTTTGATTAAAGCACGTTTGACTTTAATTTAACTTGATCAGGTCATCACGTAGAGCACTCTTTATATAAATTGGGTATTATTATTTAAATACGATGATTACCAAGTCATCATTTTCCGAACGTTGCTGACGCGAGCCATCTCCTGTTTCATAGGCTTGTCCTCAGTGATATTTCTATTAGTTTAATTATCTAGGAAGAAAGCACTTCCTCCACTTGCTCGTTTTATATTTGGAACACCAAAGGTTCGAGGCTACGACCCGACCTGGTTTTCCCTGTGTTCTATGGATCCTTCATATAGGGCATTGAAGACTTGTCAAATACAAGCAGCCCTGCTATTTTCTCAATCATAGACAAGCCATTATTTTTCACATTTATTCTTATAGCTCATAAGTCGTCAGTACCATTTATTTCTCAGTTCCAGTAAAGCCCGCTCTCATGCTCGTAAATCGTGATGAATTGATTTTATTAAAGTCGAACAAATTAATATTTATTTATAATTAAATAAGTTTTTTATTAAATATTAAAGTTATGCCCTAAATACGTATCTTGCTCTTTATGAATTGATTTGCGAATGTGAAAATAAATCTCACATTCTTTCCTTTAGAATCAGAATAATAATTTCAGTCATAGCCAAATACCTTTATCTACCTTTATTTTCTTGTCGGGGGCATAGACATATATTTATCATATAATATTGCGTAATAGTATTGGCATATAATAAGGACTGCCATTCTTGTTGTAAATATAAATTCTGTTTAAAGACTAGAGGTAATCTATATAATCACAATCTAAAAGTTGAACAAAATTATAATTATTATTAAACATTTTATTAACACATTTGGGTTTTTTTAAACTTTCTTTCTTATTCAAATTATTTTAATATTAATGCTCACTGTCTGTATTGGCAACCCGAACATATATATATGAGTTGACTTATAAAGATTGTTAGTTATTTTATTATACTTTATTAGAGTTAGATCAGGAGTCTCATTAATCATCATCATCCGTTGAGCTAGATGTCAAATAAACCAAACTATAGTAGATGATCAAAATAACAATGTATGCTTAGTGAGCCAAAATAATTTTTAAACATGACTTATGTATATTTTGCTCACATATTTCTTTATATATATATACTTGTATTAATGTAAATGCATTTTTTAGTTGTTTCAGGTGTCAGAGAAAGCCAGGTCAAGCTGTAAGTTTATTATTTTTAATGATATAGTAACAAAGTAGCAGTGATATTTAAGTGAAATATATAAAAATAAATAAATAAAGTGAGGAGAATATATGTAGTATAAATATTAAAACAGACACGGCAGGATTTGATATTTTTTTCATGAACAAACAGACACATAGGCATAGGTTTAAGATGGGACCTCGTGAGGTAGGCAAAGTTAATTTCTGAAAACATAAAGAATTTAGAATACTGACTTATTTTTTAAAGAACTAAAATTTTTCTTCACATACAGGATATAGCTCCTAGATACACGTAATACAATATACGTATATAGATTGTTATTAAAATACGTTTTAGAAATAAATTGTGATTTTTGTGTAGCAAAATAGCCAATAAAAAAATGGAGGAACAGAAGAGAGGCGAAGATTATGACAGTGAGGAGGTAGTACTCAATATCCCCAAGAGGCCAACAGGTACTCATAATGAAGAGTATAACTTTGGAGCTCTCATCAAAGAAATGAGACAAGAATACAAAATGATGATGACCATGTCCCAAGAATGTATGAATATGACATCGCAAAGACTGGACCGTTTGGAGGAAAACATGGCTCTCCACCAACATACTATTGTAACAAAAGTATTGCCAGATGAGAATACTCACTTTAAATGGCAACCCCAACAGAAGCAAGATGATACTCATATTAAATCATTAATTAATAATGAATTGGGTATGGATATTCACCACTTGGACTTGCAATGTGAAGAGGAACATGGACAAATTAATGAGGATAGTGAAAAAACAAACAATCAACAGCCGTCGAACCCTATCCAGGTGCAACAAGGCAACCAAATACTTATACCATTGATAATTAACCCTGTAACATCTCCTGTGGCAAAGTTTATCCACATACAATGTTTTAGAGGGGAACCAGGTGGAAACCCTAGACACCACCTAGATAGTTTAAAGATGTTTTTCAAATTCCAGAATATGACTGAAGAAGATCGTGGCGATCTCCAGTCATCATTTGAAAGAATCTGCTAGAGACTGGTGGAACACTCTGTCTGATCAACCAGTAACATTTAGGGAATATGAGCAAGCAGTGATGTCAATGTACTGGAGTGCAGAGCGGCAGGAAGGTTTGATGTATTCCATAATGCATGAAAGATACCCAGCTAACCATCAAGAGACTTATGCTCAGTTTTTTGTTAGACAGGTAAATAGAATAAAAACGCTAAATGCATTCAATTATCCAGAAATGCAGATAGTAAGGATGATTAGGCACAACATGCCACTCTGGATAAGGAAAATATTAATAAGCAGTCAAGTGCAAGATATTGAAGGTACAACTCGTATACTAACGGCTATCGAATATGAAGATCTTGATGAAGACAGAAATGAAAAGGAGGTAAAATTTCAAAATAAATCTATTGCCAAACAAAAGAGTACAAACCTGTCAAGAGTAAAAAATAGAGAAGCTGGGCCATCCCATACAGCAATTGTACAACAAAAGGATAACGAAGACATAGGCACAAATTCAAACCCAGTCATTCAAGTAACCATAAACGACAATGAAATACAAGCATTAGTTGACTCTGGCAGTCAAGTATCTATCATATCAAAAAAACTAGCCACGGAATATGAAAGCAACCCAAAATACTTAAAGTTTCCCATGCACCCTATCCAGTTAACTCTGGCAAATGGAAGAAAAATGAATAGTGAACGATACCAAATGTGGTTGGAGATGAAAATTAGCGGTAAATGTTTTAATCATGCCTTCTTAGTAATGGAGGGTTTGTTGTATGACTTAGTATTAGGTTCAGATTTCCTTCAGCAGTATCAAGGGATCATACATTACCCATTGAGGAAATGTATGTTAGAAGGCATACAAGTCCCATTTACAATAGTGGCTCAAGAGAATCACCCCATTGGCAGTTGTGTTATACAAGCGATCGATGAGGAAATGATAAAACAAAAAGTGGGCATATCAATGATTAGGAATAACGAGCATAGTCAGCAGTTGCAACAAATTTTACAAAGATATGCAGCGGTATTTTCTGGCGTACCAGGAAAAATTAGAGGGTACACTCACCGAATTAGGCTTAGAGAGGAATCGTACCACCAAACAAAAACATATCCTATCCCGTTCCAATACAAAGAGGAAGTGGATAAACAAATAAAGCAGATGCTGGAATGGGATATTATTGAACGGGCCCCTTCACCCTACAATAACCCATTGATTGTAATCAAGAAGAAAAACGGAAATGTGCGTTTGTGTTTAGATGCGCGTCGCCTAAATAATGTGACCATTCCGGAACGTGATGTGCCGCCACCAATGCATGAAACGTTTGTGCAGCTCGCAGGGAAGACTGTATTCTCGACTATGGATATGACAGCAAGTTATTGGCAAATGCCGTTGGACCAACGCGATAGAAAGTATACGGCATTTCGTTACAATGGCCAGACTCACGTGTTCAAGAGGGTTCCATTCGGTTTAATTAATAGTGGAGCAGGCCTCATGAGATGTTTGAAGAATGTTTTATCTCCTCAAATACAGGAACACATGGTGTGTTACGTGGATGATATCGTGATCGCCTCAAAGGACATCGATGAGCATTTGCGTCATTTGGAAAGCTTCTTTCGTGAATGCATACGTGAAAATATAACCATCAACATGGAAAAGAGTTTTTTTGCAGTGGAAGAAATTGAATTTTTGGGCCATGTTGTAAATAGTCAAGGTGTCAAACCCCATCCTGCAAAAATAGAAGCTATAAAGAATTTTCCAACTCCCACCAACCAGAAGCAGGTTCGAGCATTTCTGGGATTGTGTAATTTCTATCACCGCTTCTATCCTAGATTTGCTTATGACACCACACAGCTAATTGAATTAATAAAGAAGAGTAGTAAAAAATGGGAATGGAAAGAGAGGCATGAGCAAGAAATGTCTAAAGTAAAAGATAAGTTCTTGGAAACAGTAATGTTATACCATCCGGATTTTTCTCGCCCCTTTTACCTTCAAACAGATAGCAGTAGGCAAGGCTTGGGTGCTGTGTTGTTTCAAATTGGTGATAAAAATGAGCATCAAGTGTTATACTTTATTAGTCGGACGTTGAGAGGGGCAGAAAAGCATTATACAACAACTGAGCAGGAGACATTAGCAATAGTGTGGGCATGCCAGAAACTGAAACAGTTTTTGTTGGGATCAGAAGTGGTAATCATAACTGACCACAAATGTTTGGAATTTTTGAACAAGAGCTTTTTAAACAATGACAGATTGATAAGGTGGAGCCTGATTCTTCAACAGTTTCGGTATAGTGTCATTTATTGCCCTGGATCACAGAATATTGTGGCTGATATTTTAAGCCGCCACCCTATGCCCATGGCTGCTCAGAATCCAGATTTAGGAAACCAGGCAATGAAGATAATGACAACCACAGCAGAAAAAACAGTGGAATCTCACCTCCAGAATTTAGCGTATTGGCAGTCCCAGGATGCTCAATATAAGAAAATAATTAACATTATTACATCTAAGATGGCAGCCAGTAGGCACTATAATCAATACAGAATCACAGATGGGATCCTTCAGATTAATACCAAAAGCCCTCACAATCCATGGAAAGTCATAATACCTCACAAATTGAGACACCAAATTATTACCCACATCCATCAGTCGGTGGGACATTATGGTCCTCGGAAAGTAGAAGAAGCAATAAAACGTCAATTTTATTGGCCAGGGATGTACTCACAGATCCTATGTGTGTTGAAAACCTGTGAGATTTGTGCTCGGAGCAAGGCACCAAATCGATCGTATGCAGGAGAGCCACAACCGATCCTCGCATCTAAACCAAATGAGCTGCTAGCTGTAGATCATTATGGCCCATTACCGATGTTTCGACGATTCCAATATCTATTTGTCACGTATGATGTGTTTTCAAAGTACGTGAAAGCATACCCAGTAAGGACAGCAAACGCTAGAGGAGCAATAAAGGCACTTCGGGAAAAACAGTTGCCAGAAGTTGGAAAACCCCAGATAGTGATATCTGATCATGGCACAGCATTTACCTCCAAAGAATGGAAGACATGGATGGCTAAACAAGGAATTCATCATAGGCTAACTTCCATTAGAAATCCACAGGCTAACCCTTGTGAAAGAGTCATGCGAGAAATAGGGCGACTCTTTAGGACATATATACCAACCAACCATCGGGACTGGGTAAATAAAACCGAAAAGGTGGTACAGTATATTAACAACACAATGAATGAGTCGACAGGATTTACTCCAACTCGCCTGCATTATGGGAAAGAATGTCCTCAGTTATTTAAAACCAAAATGCCGATGGAAGAGGAGAAGATAGATAAACTACAAGATCAAAAGATAGCATATGAACGATTAAAACGGGCTGCGCTGCACCGGAAAAATAAAAAACGAAACCAGCAATATCAATTCAGGCAAGGGGAGCAAGTATGGCTGAGAGACCCTAGGCCAAGTAATACATTGCGGAAAGAATTCAAAAAGTTTTTCCCAATATATCAAGGGCCATACACATTGAAAAAGGAATGCGGGAGAAATGCGTTCCTTTTGGAAGATAATAACGGCATAAAAGGAGTATACAATGCCAGAAACTTAAAACCTTGCATACCACCGGACCCCGGAAAATATGCAAGTTAAAAATAGATACATACCATGTTAGACTAAATACAACACAGACCCGATTTAAGACAGAAGATTGAATTATGGATAAACCATTAGATATAATAAAGTAAAGAAAACACCGTAGGTAGCAACAAATTAAATATTACAGCAAATAAAGAGTAGGCTTGAACTCACCTGGCACAAAATTCTTACCTCTGACCTGAAGCAACAGCATTTTTTTTTTAACATTTTTTTTTTGTTCACTAACTATTGGGAAATGAAGCAATGGATCTGAAGTCCAATCCATGCTTCACATCTTCCTATAAACTTAATTAATATTGTAAACCTAAATTAAGTTTATAGTCCAATATCAGCAGGGTTTTGCATTAGAGTTAAAAATAATTATGCTTATTAAATGTGTATTACATTTAAATATTTTGTTTTAAATAAATGTCATTCTATTAATAATAATTGCTTAACCTATTAGTCAAACATATATATACATCTAGCGTATATATATGAGTTAATGCAAAATTCTGCTGAAATAAAATGCTTATTCTACTATAAAAAAATAATAATATATTGTTGTTAAAATTTTGTTAAAATATTTAGTATGATTTGATTTTGAGATAAGCCTGCCAACATTTTCTAAAAGAATGTATAGTTTTAATTAGTGAGCCATTCAAGTGTAATTAAAGATGGCCTTCTCTTTCTTTCTTTTTAATTAAGAGAATTCAAACTTTGAAGTAAGAAAGTTAGAGTAAAAAAGTTAAAGTTATTTTTAGAAAGTGTTGCTTTGAAACAAAGGAGCATGGGGAGGCTTATCAAGATCTCAGATCATACAAACAATAGAAGGTAGCTGACAGAGAGGGTATAAATAGAAGGGAGAACAAAAGATTGAGGATTCAGATTTTTCTTTTTGAAGAACTCACATATTCAGATTTTTCCTTTTGAAGGATTCAGTTGATTCTGATTTTCCTTGTGAAGGTGATTCTTTCAGAGTTTGCTATTGCAAGATTGATTCAGATTTTGCTATTGCAAGGTGCATTCAGATTTCTCTTAGGAGAACTCTGTCAGATTTTGTTCGTGATTTTATTCCCAAAAGTCTACAACTGTTGTCTACAAATCATGAAGAAGTTTGAACCTGCTCAAGCTAAAAATCATATAAGTTTGATAGATTCTACTATGCTCGGCTAGGCAAATAAATAGCTTTGCCTATCGCCGAGGTTCCGGAATACCATTCAAAATGCCTTAATATCCACTCAATAGTCATCTGAACTCTGTGCCGTGTCTGGAGAACTTTTCGTAAAACCATACTACATATTTTCATTGTCCGGACAATTACATCTCGACGGTCGGATCAAGCCACGAACGCCGTAGGGAACATGACCAAGGAAAAAGGACGGTAATCGTATCTCCTCTATTGAACTATTTCTTATGCTACCTTTTGTTCATATATTTTTTTAATTGCTTCATTGAATTGATATGTATTTGCTATGTAACCATTTTTATTAGACGAGTCTTAATTATATATATATTGTGTGATCATCTATCTATATTTAACCTTTTTCCCTTCGCTATTCTTCCTTACTAACCAGTGTAAATATTTAGTATTCCATTGCGGTTAAGTTTAATAGTTAATTTTTGTTCAGTAAAATCTCTTTCCAATTTTATTTATGTTTGTTAATTAAATACAAGTCAGTTTCTTTTGTGTGCCAACTTGATCTCTTTGATAACGCCTCTTTTGTCCGCCATTAGCTTTACGTATACCTGATTTAACTATATACGTTTTAAATAATTTTTAAACACTGTTTTTAGCGCAAAGCAATTAGAAATGCTTTGCGAAAGATCCTTTTTTTTATTGTACTTTATCGAGAAGATCGAGTTGACAATTTTATTAAAATTGGGAAAAGATTTAGACCGCAAATCTATTAATCCGTTTTTATTGTCTAATTATTTTGTTTCATTAATTTAGAGGAATAGCGGAGGCCATTATATCATTAGTCATATTATTAAAGTCATTAATTAAACATGATTTAACTATAAAAAGCTTGAGTTTCTTAATTATATTAAATGCTTTATTTTTACTTTTCAATGATCCAGGCACGCATAACGCAAAACACATGTTTCTTAGTACTTTTGCACATTTAACTATTTAGCTCCTTAGGATTTCCCGTCCATGTCTCTTCCGCTGTTGCTAAGCTTTGTGGCCGGTTGAAAAATAATTTATGTGTGGCTCAGATGGTGTTGTTGGTTCGTAAATTAGCCTCGAGAATAGGCGAAATAGGGCAGAGGTTATAGTATTCTTGATTTAATATCTCGCGTATGAGTGGCCTCGAGGTACTTTCGCTTAGGATTCGAACTAGGTTAAACCAGCATACATAATCTGACTGTCACAATATATATATATATATATATATATATATTAGGTAGAGGTAATATTCTTATTCCAATGAGAGGGTATCTTTTGGGATATATTCTTAATGTTAAACCAAAAGTGTACCTTGCCAAATGTCTCGTGCAGAATTTCATAATTTTTGTTTGTATTTTTTAATCGAACCATTTTAGTAGTAAATAATGAGCTAGTCGTATTTTAGTATTTTAGAAATGTATGATGAACTAGTTAAAGGATTGTCTTGATTAATAAGTACTGTTCAATAACATGATTGTAAATTAAATTGTTGATAATAAAGTTAAGCCACAGTAATTCTATGTTAATTTTAATTTGGTAAGAGTACAATATATTCTAATTATTTTAATAAGCCATAAAATAAATTGTGACTATTAAATTTATAATGTTAAGAATGTATATACAAGATACATATATAATGAGGAATCTCATATTACAATTGTAGTCTATTTATTTACTTCTCTATAACCTGGATTTGAGTTCAGACTGAATAAACTTAAACACTTTTATAGCAAGTTTGGAATTTTTTTTCAGGTATTATCCAGTTACCATCAGTTTATTTGTCAGTAAATGGATAAGTAATTATTCTCAGTTAAGTTTAAAGCAAGATTGAAAAATCACATCTTCATCTTCTGGCAAATGATAGACCTGATTAATTCAGTCTTTATCTGTGCAGATTTAGAAAGGATATATACTTAAAAATACATTCAGTAAGAAAGTTGATTTATTTCATAAATCAAATCATCATTGAATAATCTTAATAGTATAAAAATGTCATTGAAGTCAAACGTTGGTGGTCGAGAGGTCAGCACAGCAGCCTTACAAGCAGTTGCCCCGGGTTAGCAGGTTAGGCTTCCCGGCCGATGCTATGACACATGCGAGAATAATTAGTATTAAATAAATAGTAAACAATGGCTATCGACCATCTGCGATGATCAAGAATTAATACTTGGAACATAGTGTCCCAATTGACCGATATTTTATCAACTTTCAGGTAAATACGTTAAATTACGCAAGTATAAGATAATAATAGATGGAAAATATTGACATTTAAATACTACATTTATTTTTAGTTCATTTTTGAATACAAGCATAATGTATATACTGAACTTTAGATATAATTAGAGGGAATTTGAACACACATTTTCAAGCTTTGTTCAGTTATCTACTTCATCTTACATAACTGATATACATGACCGCATACATGTGAAAGAGATAAATTATCTCCAATATACATATTTCATGCTCTGGACCAACTGATGAATCCTGGATCAGCACAAAATACTAGTCATGTATATCGGTTATATAAGATGGAATGGATAGCTACAGAAAGCTTGAAAGTCTGTGTTCAAATCCCCTCTAATTGCATCTTAAGTTCATTTCGTAAATACTTTTTCTTCTTTTGCAACATTATTTTCGTTTTTGATTAGCAATGTTGATTCTGTTAATTGTAATCAATAATGATGCAAGGTTTCTTTTTTAATAAACAGAATTTCAACTTAGCTAAACTTCATTCCTTTAACAGACAATAATTATTAATTCTGACTCTATCAACATTTTATCCTTCCTTTTTAATTCATTAGAAGTTGTTTAAGGTTGTAATTGCCAGCCTGCTAATTTAGAATTAATGACACTAGATGTACACAAAATATAAATAAATAATCAAGCAGACAAACAAATAAATGAATTATAAGCTGAAACATTTTCAACTGAAGTAATGTTATTAATAAATATTTGATCTTTTGAAATATTAGAATTTCATGTTAAATAACTCACTCGTTGAGATAGTTATGAGTAATAAAAAGGTTTGTAAAAAGAATAAAAACAATGTGATTAATATTTTATAAACGTTAGAAAATAATAACAATACGTACTTTTCTTTATTATGTAATAATAATGGTTTACAATACTAGTAAACAAATATTTGAAGTTGATCGTGAATAGAATATATGTTACAACTAAAATATTTACTTAATAAACTTTAATCTGATTTCCAACATTTATATGAATAGTTTAGTTATTTAACGGTCTGATTCCGGCGCACTTTTTTTGTAAGTCATGGCTGGCGAGCAGATTTGATTGGAGAATAATATAGAATAGTGCAATTGAGGAAGAGAGCATATGGTAATAAGCAGTGGAGTCACGTATTATTAGCATCAGTTTAAAAACTTATATTAGAGACTATAAAATATATTCACAATATATGAAAACATCCCAGTGCATATTGCTAGCTTAAAATCTCTATTTTAATGAAAATGAGTAATAAAAATTATTCATATGTTTCTATCAAATGATTTGCGTCAAAGTTGAGAGGATGGTAAGTTTGACAGCTATTAATTAAACTATAGTAATTGACTATCTTCCAAAGCGTAAGCTTGTGGTTAAGACCTGTAGAGGTCCCTACCATCGTATTTTCACGCGCACAAAAAGTACTTAGAAAAGAAGAAGCTAGCTAAAATGGATAATTATAGAGAGAAGATGAAGTTAAATAATAAATTGTTGGAGGATATTAATAAAAGTGGAAGAGTTGGGAGTAAAAAATTTTGGAATTACATTAAAAGGAGAAATGTAGGGGAAAGAGAGATAGTATTGATAGATGATGAGGGAATAGAATGTAGCTCTAGAGGCGAGCTAGAGAAAATCTTAAATAGATATGTAATGGATATAGAAAAGATGTTAGATGTGAAAGAATTAGTGATAGAAAACATAAAAGCAGTTAGTAGTGGGAATATTAGGTTCACAAAAAATGAATTGAATGAGGCAGGAAAGAGATTGAAAAGTGGAAAGGCGAGAGGTTTAGATAGATGGGCAGCAGATATGGTAATGAATTTAGGGCATAGAGCAAAAGCAAAGTTATTATCATGTTTTAATAAGATGGTGCAGAAGACAGTTTTTCCGGGTAGTTGGAGTAATACAAGAATAAGATTATTATTTAAAGGAAAGGGTAAAAATCATAGAAAGTTAAATAATTATAGACCGATAGTGGTAACATCAGTTTTATATAAAGTTTTCGCATATATGGTAGATGGAAGAGTTGTAAATGGATGGAATAGAATAATGTAGTGAAGGAAATGCAAGGAGGTTTTAGGTCAGATAGGCGTATAGGAGATAGTTTGTTTGTAGTTACACAATTTATGGAGATAAGTAGGAATTCAGGTAGATCGTTATATATGAGTTTTATAGATATAGAGAAAGCATATGATAAAGTAAATAGAAATAGATTATGGGTAAGATTAGTCAATTTGGGAATGGATGAAGCTTTAGTAAATATTATTAAGAAATTTTATGAAAATATATGAGTTTTATAGATATAAAGAAAGCATATGATAGAGTAAATAGAAATAGATTATGGGTAAGATTAGTCAATTTGGGAATGGATGAAGCTTTAGTAAATATTATTAAGAAATTTTATGAAAATAATTATTATACTTACCAATTAGGGGATATAGAATCAGTTAAAGTTAAAAATGGAGTGGGATTAAGGCAAGGATGCCCTATGTCACCGATTTTGTTTTTGTTGTTTTTGAGTGAAATGGAGAAAGCAATAGAAAGACTAGGAAGAGGGGTAGAGATACCATTAATAGGTGGCAGATATCTTTTTATGTGCAGAAAGAAGAGAAGATATGGATATTATGTTGAGGACATGTGCAAGGGTGGGTAAAGAGATGGGGATTAAATTTAGTGAAGAAAAATCAAATATAATGATGGTTAATACTGGGGAAAGAGAGGATGTAGTTTTTTTATTGGGGGATATAAAATTACGTGTGGTGGATAGATATAGGTTTTGGAAATCATCTTATGTAATCAGGAAAATTGCTTGGTTGAATGGGAGAAAAAATTGGTAAATGAAGCAAAGAAAAGAAAAGGTTTGGTAAAGAAACTAACAGTATTTTCATATAATAAATATGATGTAGCTAGAATTGTATGGAAGGGAGTTGCAGTAGCAGGGTTAACATATGGTAATGATGCATTATGTGTTAGTAAAAATATTTTAGACTATTTAGAGAAAGTACAAAGGGAAGTAGGAAGACTTGCATTAGATGCAGAGATGTGGACAGCAAAGGAGGCAATTCAAGGAGAAATGGGATGGTCAAGTTTCTATATGAGAGATGCAAAAAGTAAAATGAAAATGTTTGGTAGGTTGCAGTTTATGGATAGTAAAAGAATAGCCAAAATAGTGTTTAATTGGGTTATGAGTAAAGGGCAGGTAACAAAATGGGTGAGAAAAGTAATGCGGTCTGCAGAAGATTTGGATAAAGAATTTATATCAGTATACTTGTATAAAAGGTGGGATGATTGTGTTAGGAGGATTGTTGAGTGTTATAGTGGTAAGGAATGGGATAAAAGAAGCATTAATAAAAAATAGGGAGTTGGAGAGATGGAGAAGTAGTATGGAGGGTATGAAGAGTTTAAATATATATAGAAGTAAATGGAATATTAGAAGCGAGTTAATTTATGATAATAGTAAGGAAAGTAGTGTATTGTTTAAGGCTCGAATGGGATCTTTAGCAACAAGAGAATATACATGTAAATGGAAAATTATGGGTGATTTAGCATGCAAATTGTGTAAGGAAGGTATAGAAAATATTAGGCATCTGTTGATTGAATGTAAATGCTTGAAAGCAGAAAAGGTACAGATAATGAAGTTATGGGAGAATAGGTATGAACAAAGTGACAATACAGAAAGTGAGTTATTAGTTTTAAAGCTGGGTTCTGCGAAAAGATAAGGGGATTTAGATTTAAAGGCCATAGAGTTGACAAAGATTATGTTGTGGAAATGGGATGGGGCAGAATATGGGAAGACTTAGAGTGGGGAATGGAAAATAAAGTGGCTAACAAGTTTATCTGGGCATAGTTGCTGAGATATTCTTGACTTCGTTTAAGGAGAAGCCAAATACATCACATTCTTGAGGTTTACAGCCTTAGTAAATATTACTGAACTATGATAAAGATATATGTGAGAGATTTCTGGGCCAACTGATGAGTGCTGGTTCAGCTTGAAATGTGCATCCAGGATCATACATTTTTTTCACATATTTGGTCATACATTTATGCCTACACTCCTCCATAAGGTGTTAAAAGTGAATAGAAACCCTTTCCTGCATTATGTCAGAGTGGTGCAATGAAAGTTACATTGGAGAAATATTATTCATTAAGTGGATAATCTCTAATCTAATAAATGAAATAAAAGTTATTTATATACAATAATGATTTGAACAGTTTATGTGTATATATATATATATATATATATATATATTCTAACCTCCCCCCACACGTTCTCACCCCAAAATATACTGTTTATTACGAATATTACGGGTTCTAGCTCAGTTAACAAATAAATAAATGAAATATTCAGCATTAATTAAAATGATTACTAGCTCTAATTTTAAAATACAAATACGGTTCAATTTTAAAATGAATTAACAAATATTTACTATTTTCATGAGACATGGAGTGAAAATACGGGGGACGAGATAGACTACATTGAGACATTATCCACACGATACTACCTCAATGGCATAAGAACACTATTCCCCCTTTTACTATATCAAATAACTAACTCATAGTATTCTTACGACTTTCTAAGCTCTATTCACTACGATTAAAATAATAATCATATCTTAATCATTTTTATAACAAGAATCTAGTTTAATTAAATAAAAATGAAGTAAAATAAAATAAAATCTCAGGTTCATAAATTGTATTCTAACTGATTTAAAATTACGGTAGTAAAATATGAAAAGGGAATTTTATGTCATAATCTACTACACAGCAACTAACAATAATAAAATAATAATAACAATAATAAATATAATATAATCTTATTTCTTCCTAAAATGAACTAAATAAATACGTACGTGGTAGTATTTTAATAATCTGACAACAGAATACGTGTGGCAACATTAGCATATAATTTAATGTAATATTGTGGCAACCGACTTATGACCAATAAATAATATAAAATTATGATCTTTTTAATTTTAACATACCAATAAATTCTCAAAATTATTATAACACTTTTATGTTTACCTTTTGTGCAAAATTTATATGTCTGTTTCAATTATAAAGGTATCGTGATTTCATGCATCCATGTGGAGAAATAACAACTCGGACACAAAAACTTTAAAATAAATTTTAAAACAAAGTTTATTAACAACATAAATAAATTAACAATATTTTTACACTATATACATTGGATATCCCTTACTCTCATATCTCAACTTAATTTATTAGTTTATAAAATGAAATCAAAATAATATTTACTCTTCCTAGTTAAATCTTATTTTTTTAAAACACTTAAGAAAATACAGTATTATTACTTGATTTATTATTATGGTTAGCTTATTACAAAATGCATTTCTTATATGATTATCACAAACACTTTGCATCCCTAATATTATTAAAATTATATTTTTACAAAATTTACATTCGTAGTAAAATTCTACAAAATGACAAATTTTAGTTTTATATTGGTTATATGGAATCTTACTAAGTCAAAACATTGGTCTACATTCGGTATTAGGTTTTTATTGTTCATTATCCGATGTTTATTAATCCTAATATTCTCATTCAAGCCGTACTTCGGATGATATAATTATAACTATTAATATACCATGCACAAGTATATGTTTATTGTACATTATTGGACTATCTTCTTAATAAATATGCAATACTTATTTTCTAAATATTATTTTTAAAAAAAAATTCATTCAAATTTTATTATCACTTTTAAATACTTGGTTTAGATTTCTTTTCAAAATCTTATATTCATTTCTGTATTAATTTTACAATGTATTATATGATTCTTTCTCTCTTTATGATATTTTGGACTTTCAATTTTAAAGTTACACAATTCTATACATTCCAGCAAATAAACTATTCTTACATAAACGATAACTTATCTTCAGTTCTATTTTATTCATTATTTCTTTAAAATATCTTTCTGACCGATGCAGATTCACGAAATAAGGATAGCGAAGATAGATGCATAGAATCACAATACAACTAGAATATTACTCGTCATATATCTTGACAATCATGGCACAGTGCGTTAAAAGACACTATAGAGGAGTGACCTTTACCTGTCTACCAACCTCTATCATAGTAATGATACTAAAGCTATTTCTTCAGCTTTATTATAACATGAAAAGTTTAAAGATATGTAAAAAACACTGTCCAAACTATATGTGTTCAGTCATAGGGCTTAGTTAACTATACTGAAATCACACAAAACTAAATATGATCCAAATCCTTTATTTTCATATTTCTTAAAAAAAACATCATCTTGGTTTCCTCTCCACTAGTACTTCCAAGTCACTATCCGATCTTATTTCTCAAGATTTTTCTATACTGTACATCGACAAATACATATCTGCATTTCTAACAATAATAAAATTCATTTATTTCAAAACTATTCCACTGTTCTATAAGAAAATCTTTTTACTACTTTCCTCGTATATTTAATCATATACAAACTATTTTAAAATATCTGAATACTTTATCACATGAAAGTTCAAAAGAATCACACAATTGTTCTGTTAAATTATATTATTAATATACTTTAAATAAATTATTGCATGCATATTCCGAATTACTCCTATCTCATAATATGTTAAAATGTTGTATAAAATGTGTACATATAATTTAAACTTTCACACTTCATTCTTAATCAATAGATGATCTAAAAAAAAATACATTATGCATTATAAATAAATATCAAAATTACCAAACGATCTTTATCTTCTCGATCACGTTCCGTAGGCTTCACCATCCATTTGATTCTTGTAGATATAAGACTCACATACATACACTTTATTTTTAAACAATATTTCTATAATTTTATCAAGCTATTATATTTAAATCTCAATATTACTAAATTTATGTTTATATGTTTTCCCTAATCTCACATAGCATTTTATATTTTAAAATAACTTAGTAAAAAATATTTAAACTATATTTACTGTACTTCTTCATCAAATTTCCTTGAAACCGTTCATATTAAAGCTAAAAAAAAAAATGTTTATTATTTCTTCTTCAGTCACTTAATGTTCTATTTTAAGGTAAAACAATTATTGTTCTGTTTAATAAATATTCATAGACGACAATCCTTGGTTTTTCATAATATTTAATACAATTATTAATTATGATATTAGTTAATCCTGTAAAGAAAACGTCTACATATTCTCTTCTAATATTTTCTGCTAAGATTTTCCCGCGCGACTTTTATGATGCATCTTCTAGGTACTTTGCTTTAAATATTCAGTAAATTTTTCGGTTTCCATGGATCCATTTTTATTAATTAATTTAAATTTATATTTTCTAAATCAAGCATTTCTCCAATGAACACTTTATAATATTTTTTCAATTCTTCTTAGATAAAGTTTTCTGTTACTTTTCCATAAAACACAATAGCTCTTTCATCTTATTATTCTGTAACTTTTTTCCTTCTTTTAAAATTCTGGTACTATATTTTTGTAATGTTTCCTTTAAAAAGATAAACATTCTTTTTACTCATTATAACTTTTACATAATTTTTTTCTTTATAATATTCGCATCTTAATTTTCCCCTAGAGAAGAATAAAAAAAAACTTTAGAGTAGCCTTATAAATTTGTGCGTCATAATTTTTCCTGACGGCAAATAACTTCTTTTTTAAGTTTTCCGTATAGCGTCCAAATTATATTTCTCTGAGTTACAATAATAAGTTTCTGGTTGAGCATAAATAAAGCTGTATCAAGGTACTTTACAAATATTTTTCCTTTAGCAATATTTTTTAGGTATTTTTTCCTTTAGTACTTCCATTTTTACTGCAAGGTTTTTGGCTAAACTTGAATAAAATCACTGGCAAGAAAACTTTTAAAAATTAGCCCTTCATGTAAAGGCAGTCAAAATATTATATGTTAAAAAAAAAAACTTTTAAAATAAATACAAATTTTAAAATTATATCACTTTTCTAGCTTACGGTCTTATCCAGCTAAAAAATATGTTACTTCCTCCTTCACTTACACATTACTTTCTCCCGCTTCGTCTAATTCTTATATTTTGTCTGCTAATACCTCCGTTGATTGGTTAATGACTTTTTTAGCGCGAACAAATTTACACATTTTAGTTTTACAATAGATTAAACCTCTTAAAATAAAGAATTTATGACGTCATGTCTTAAATATTATTTAGAATGTATTTTTTTTTTAACTCAATTATAATTTTATCAAAATCATTTAAACTTTAAAAACAATTATTAAAATAACATTTAATATCTCAACTTTTACTTTAACGACAGATAGCAATTATATTTAGTTTCATAATTCACAAACTTTATTATTATATTCTAACAAGCGTGTGTGTGAAGGTATATAATATACAGTCACATGATTACTAACTTTATCAGATGATTTTTAATTTACGTCTCGGTCTAAATTACCAAAACTGATATATTTTATAAAAAATTTGGAAAATAATTTTAAAATGTAGAACTAAATATAATTCTCACCATCATAAAGTTTATTTTAAAATATACTCTATTAATTTTGACTATTAAATATAATTATAACACTACATATAGCATTTATTTAATTTATTAGTTTTAAAATATCATACTTGAATTATTAATATATTTTTAACTATTTTTAGCTGTGTTATTTTATATGGCCAGCTTTTACAACCATAAGCAAGGATATCTTTAATCTTTATTTAACTGTTTTCTTTTAAAATAATCCATTACACTTTTATACCAGGTATTTTCAGCCTTAAATTGTACTATAAGATCTAATCGATCATACAATTATCAATATATTACAAACATATCTTAAAATTTAAAATTTTTTTAGCAATTGACCATTCTACCCTATTATGACCTATAGATAAGGGCACAATATATATATATATATAGATAAGGGCGCAATATATATATATATATATATATGTACATCATCAGTATTCTGTACTTGTTTTATTAATTCAAATATCTCAATCACTCCATATGGTAATCATCCTCAATAGAACTTCTATATAATAATAAATATATTTATACATAAATATAAGCTTATTTTAGCACTTCAGTATATCCACTTAAAACATTAACTGTGTTTTATTATAATATTATCTTATTAATGAATATAAAATACATGGATACACATTAAATTAACTGTGTGCAGAACACATATATATATTAATTTAAATAACAAAGCATTTTACATATGTGTGTATGTAATTTAAATAAATCAAAACTATTCTTCCACTCATGCACTATGAATAGACAGAACTTCACTTCAATAAATGTTTTAAAAAGAGCAGATGGCCCAGTGGTGGCTTGTATGTAGGCAGTGCAGAACTGCAACACCATCTATAACACTTAACATAATGAGTCCTTTTTTTTCTTTCGTTATACTTGTTCATTATATAATCCTTAAGCTTAATGTCAGTAACTATCCGTTAGTTCATGAAAAAATTGCAAAAGTCCTTGTATGGTACTGTGTAATTCACAATTCTAATAACACAGTATTTGGCTGTTGTGTGCCTGCATACATGTCTGAGATAAGAAGCTGCACACTAGATAGAGAAAGCACTGTCATTTATGCAGTGCTGATCCTGTTGTGCAAGTATTAGTTAAGAGTCTAAGTCAATGTCAAGATCATCTTATCCACTTATTTTTAATAAATGTACAGTTTCGGAGACCCTACAACCTTCCAAAGATATGCTAGTTGTTAAATAAATAAATAAATTGATTGTTAATTAAAAATAATAATAATAAATCGATTGTTAAATTAAAACAAAGTAATAAATTTTGATAAATTTCATTATGAATCTTTATTTTAATTTTTTTTTTTATATTACAACATAGAAATATGAGACACTCTTAACATTTGTCATATGTTCTTACATTGCCATACTTTGGTTTTTAATTCACCTTTCTTTTTGTCAGCATTTTTGGGGGATAAATTATCACCATGATCAAATTTTGGGACCTTTCTGTCACTAAATATGATTCAGTGGAGTATTTCCAGAAATACATAGGGATTGCATGCAACCAACATGAATAAAGTGTAGATTTTCTATTTATATTTTTTTTTCATGTGTCATAGCATCAGCCAGGAAGCAAACCAGCTAACCTGGGACATCTGCGTGTAAAGCAGCTGTCGCTGACCTCTCGACCACCAATGCTTTTTTTCCTGTTAATAAGTTAATGCTAACAAAACAAAAAACAAAAAAATAAAGCATAAATATTAGTAATTAATTTTTTCCACTATGATTTTTTTTAAAATAACAATAAAAATAAAAAAAAAAAAGGAATATTAAATGCATTTCCTATCAACCATTTTTTGTAAACATTTTTGTGGGCCCCTGAAACTGTATATTTATCGAAAATATGGGTTGCCATCTTGGTTTATTGAAAAACTCACAAGTACCATTTCTTTTGACTCAGTGTGTTGTATAAATTTTCTTTTTATATGTTTTTTCATTTTATACAATATTAAAACAATGGCTAAAAATTTTCTGAAGCCGCACCCTCACAAATTTTAGTTACAAACCACCCTGAAGTGTTCACCCATTTTTAAAACTTACTCTTAAATAAACCAGCATTTATTGACAATACTAGAAATAGAATACAGAGAAAGCCTCTTATTTTTAACTATCTATAATAATGAACCATATTAGTTTACATAGATATAATTATTAAATAATACAGCATTTTAGATACATGCGTAAATTAGATGAAAAAATTACTCTTCCATTCAAGTGCTATGAATAGACAATTCTCCAAATATTAATGTAAGGGTGGTTTTCTTCCATCTAAACAACATATATATATATATATATATATATATATATATATATGTCCACAGATGGCGTCCTACCAAGACTGCCAATCAAGCGTGTTTTGTTTACATAAACGTCAGAGTAGTTAGTATTCACTATCTCTAACTATAATTCCACTTTCAGATCATGATTTCAAGCTATTTGCTATCGTCAGTGAAAGACAGGAATAAAGAAACTAGATCTGAATACAAACTCTGAGCGTTTATGAAACAATTTCTATTCAGCTTGCAAGCGTGAATGTTTTAGACACGTAATGTCTTCAAACTCAGCATAGCAAACCAGATAGCTACATGGGTCTGATCTCAGTTCAGCATCACCACATAGTAGAAGCCTCTGCAATCTATATCATTGCAAGAAAGACCTCAAAGGTACATTTATGATAAACAAAAATGCAAGTTAAAAAACTTGCTAACGCTTGTATTTATGTCCACAGATGGCGTCCTACCAAGACTGCCAATCAAGCGTGTTTTGTTTACATAAACGTCAGAGTAGTTAGTATTCACTATCTCTAACTATAATTCCACTTTCAGATCATGATTTCAAGCTATTTGCTATCGTCAGTGAAAGACAGGAATAAAGAAACTAGATCTGAATACAAACTCTGAGCGTTTATGAAACAATTTCTATTCAGCTTGCAAGCGTGAATGTTTTAGACACGTAATGTCTTCAAACTCAGCATAGCAAACCAGATAGCTACATGGGTCTGATCTCAGTTCAGCATCACCACATAGTAGAAGCCTCGCAATCTATATCATTGCAAGAAAGACCTCAAAGGTACATTTATGATAAACAAAATGCAAGTTAAAAAACTTGCTAACGCTTGTATTTATGTCCACAGATGGCGTCCTACCAAGACTGCCAATCAAGCGTGTTTTGTTTACATAAACGTCAGAGTAGTTAGTATTCACTATCTCTAACTATAATTCCACTTTCAGATCATGATTTCAAGCTATTTGCTATCGTCAGTGAAAGACAGGAATAAAGAAACTAGATCTGAATACAAACTCTGAGCGTTTATGAAACAATTTCTATTCAGCTTGCAAGCGTGAATGTTTTAGACACGTAATGTCTTCAAACTCAGCATAGCAAACCAGATAGCTACATGGGTCTGATCTCAGTTCAGCATCACCACATAGTAGAAGCCTCTGCAATCTATATCATTGCAAGAAAGACCTCAAAGGTACATTTATGATAAACAAAAATGCAAGTTAAAAAACTTGCTAACGCTTGTATTTATGTCCACAGATGGCGTCCTACCAAGACTGCCAATCAAGCGTGTTTTGTTTACATAAACGTCAGAGTAGTTAGTATTCACTATCTCTAACTATAATTCCACTTTCAGATTATGATTTCAAGCTATTTGCTATCGTCAGTGATAGACAGGAATAAAGAAACTAGATCTGAATACAAACTCTGAGCGTTTATGAAACAATTTCTATTCAGATTGCAAGCGTGAATTTTTTAGACACGTAATGTCTTCAAACTCAGCATAGCAAACCAGATAGCACATGGGTCTGATCTCAGTTCAGCATCACCACATAGTAGAAGCCTCTGCAATCTATATCATTGCAAGAAAGACCTCAAAGGTACATTTATGATAAACAAAAATGCAAGTTAAAAAACTTGCTAACGCTTGTATTTATGTCCACAGATGGCGTCCTACCAAGACTGCCAATCAAGCGTGTTTTGTTTACATAAACGTCAGAGTAGTTAGTATTCACTATCTCTAACTATAATTCCACTTTCAGATCATGATTTCAAGCTATTTGCTATCGTCAGTGAAAGACAGGAATAAAGAAACTAGATCTGAATACAAACTCTGAGCGTTTATGAAACAATTTCTATTCAGCTTGCAAGCGTGAATGTTTTAGACACGTAATGTCTTCAAACTCAGCATAGCAAACCAGATAGCTACATGGGTCTGATCTCAGTTCAGCATCACCACATAGTAGAAGCCTCTGCAATCTATATCATTGCAAGAAAGACCTCAAAGGTACATTTATGATAAACAAAAATGCAAGTTAAAAAACTTGCTAACGCTTGTATTTATGTCCACAGATGGCGTCCTACCAAGACTGCCAATCAAGCTGTTTTGTTTACATAAACGTCAGAGTAGTTAGTATTCACTATCTCTAACTATAATTCCACTTTCAGATCATGATTTCAAGCTATTTGCTATCGTCAGTGAAAGACAGGAATAAAGAAACTAGATCTGAATACAAACTCTGAGCGTTTATGAAACAATTTCTATTCAGCTTGCAAGCGTGAATTTTTTAGACACGTAATGTCTTCAAACTCAGCATAGCAAACCAGATAGCTACATGGGTCTGATCTCAGTTCAGCATCACCACATAGTAGAAGCCTCTGCAATCTATATCATTGCAAGAAAGACCTCAAAGGTACATTTATGATAAACAAAAATGCAAGTTAAAAAACTTGCTAACGCTTGTATTTATGTCCACAGATGGCGTCCTACCAAGACTGCCAATCAAGCGTGTTTTGTTTACATAAACGTCAGAGTAGTTAGTATTCACTATCTCTAACTATAATTCCACTTTCAGATCATGATTTCAAGCTATTTGCTATCGTCAGTGAAAGACAGGAATAAAGAAACTAGATCTGAATACAAATTCTGAGCGTTTATGAAACAATTTCTATTCAGCTTGCAAGTGTGAATGTTTTAAACACGTAATGTCTTCAAACTCAGCATAGCAAACCAGATAGCTACATGGGTCTGATCTCAGTTCAGCATCACCACATAGTAGAAGCCTCTGCAATCTATATCATTGCAAGAAAGACCTCAAAGGTACATTTATGATAAACAAAAATGCAAGTTAAAAAACTTGCTAACGCTTGTATTTATGTCCACAGATGGCGCCTCAAGACTCAGCGTGTTTTGTTTACATAAACGTCAGAGTAGTTAGTATTCACTATCTCTAACTATAATTCCACTTTCAGATCATGATTTCAAGCTATTTGCTATCGTCAGTGAAGCAGGAATAAAGAAACTAGATCTGAATACAACTCTAGCGTTTATGAAACAATTTCTATTCAGCTTAAGCGTGAATGTTTTAGACACGTAATTCTTCAAACTCAGCATACAACCAGATAGCTACATGGGTCTGATCTCAGTTCAGCATCCATAGTAGAGCCTCTGCAATCTATATCATTGAGAAAGACTCAAGGTACATTTATGATAAAAAAATAAGTTAAAAACTTCTAAGCTTATTTATTCACAATGCGTCCTACCAAGACTGCCAATCAAGCTGTTTTGAGGTCTTTCTTGCAATGATATAGATTGCAAGGCTACTATGTGGTGATGCTGAACTGAGATCAACCATGTAGCTATCTGGTTTGCTATGCTGAGTTTGAAGACATTACGTGTCTAAAACATTCACCAAGCTGAATAGAAATTGTTTCATAAACGTCAGAGTTTGTATTCAGATCTAGTTTCTTTATTCTGTCTTTCATGAGATAGCAAATAGCTTGAAATCAGATCTGAAAGTGGAATTATAGTTAGAGATAGTGAATACTAACTATGAGTTATGTAAAAAACACGCTTGATTGCAGTCTTGTAGGAGCATCTGTGGAATAAATACAAGCGTTAGCAAGTTTTTTAACTTGCATTTTTGTTTATCATAAATGTACCTTTGAGGTCTTTCTTGAATGATATAGATTGAAGTTCTAATGTGGTGATGCTAACTGAGATCAGACATTACTATCTGGTTTGCTATGTAGTTTGAGACATTACGTGTCTAAAACATTCAAAGCTGAATAGAATTGTTTCATAAAGCTCAGAGTTTGTATTCGGATCTAGTTTCTTTATTCTGTCTTTAGGATAGAATAGTGAAATCATGATCTGAAAGTGGAATTATAGTTAGAGATAGTGAAACTAACTACTCTGACGTTTATGTAAACAACACGCTGATTGAGTTTGGTAGGAGCATCTTGGACAAATACAAGCGTTAGCAAGTTTTTTAACTTGATTTTTGTTTATCATAAATGTACCTTTGAGGTCTTTCTTCAATGATATAGATTGAGAGGCTTCTACTATGTGGTGATCTGAAGAGATCAGACCATGTAGCTATCTGGTTTGCTATGCTGAGTTTGAAGACATTACGTGTCTAAAACATTCACGCTCAAGCTAATAGAAATTGTTTCATAAACGCTCAGAGTTTTATTCAGATCTAGTTTCTTTATTCTGTCTTTCACTGACGATAGAAATAGCTTGAAACATGATCTGAAAGTGGAATTATAGTTAGAGATAGTGAATACTAACTACTCTGACGTTTATGTAAAAAACACTTGATTGGAGTCTTGTAGGACATCTGTGGAAAACAAGCGTTAAAGTTTTTTAATTGATTTTGTTTATATAAATGTACCTTTGAGGTCTTTCTTGAATGATATAGATTGAGAGTTTACTATGTGGTGATGTGAACTGAGATCAGACTATGTAGCTATCTGTTTGCTATGCTAGTTTGAAGACATTACGTGTCTAAAACATTCACGCTTGCAAGCTGAATAGAAATTGTTTCATAAACGCTCAGAGTTTGTATTCAGATCTAGTTTTTTATTCCTGTCTTTCACTGACGATAGAAATAGCTTGAAATCATGATCTGAAAGTGGAATTATAGTTAGAGATAGTGAATACTAACTACTCTGACGTTTATGTAAAAAACACGCTTGATTGGATTTGGTAGGACATCTTGGACATAAATAAAGCGTTAGCAAGTTTTTTTAACTTGCATTTTTGTTTATCATAAATGTACCTTTGAGGTCTTCTTGCAATGATATAGATTGCAGAGGCTTCTACTATGTGGTGATGAACTGAATCAGACATGTAGTATCTGGTTTGCTATGCTGAGTTTGAAGACATTACGTGTCTAAAACATTCACTTGCAAGCTGAATAGAAATTGTTTCATAAACGCTCAGAGTTTGTATTCAGATCTAGTTTCTTTATTCCTGTCTTTCACTGACGATAGCAAATAGCTTAAATCATATCTGAAAGTGGAATTATAGTTAGAGATAGTGAATACTAACTACTCTGACGTTTATGTAAACAAAACAGCTTGATTGGCAGTTTGAGGATGTGGACATAAAAGCGTTAGCAAGTTTTTTAACTTGCATTTTTGTTTATATAAATGTACCTTTGAGGTCTTTCTTGCAATGAATAGATTGAGAGGCTTCTACTATGTGGTGATGTGAAAGATCAGACCCATTAGTATCTGGTTTGCTATGCTGAGTTTGAAGACATTACGTGTCTAAAACATTCACCTCAAGCTGAATAGAAATTGTTTCATAAACGCTCAGAGTTTGTATTCAGATCTAGTTTCTTTATTCTTCTTTACTGACGATAGCAAATAGCTTGAAATATGATCTGAAAGTGGAATTATAGTTAGAGATAGTGAATACTAACTACTCTGACGTTTATGTAACAAAACACGCTTATTGGCAGTCTTGTAGGAGATTGTGGAATAAATAAGTAAAGTTTTTTAACTTGATTTTTTTTATCATAAAGTACCTTTAGGTCTTTCTTGCAATGATATAGATGAGAGTATATGTGATGCGAACGAGATCAGACCATGTAGCTATCTGGTTTGTATGCTGAGTTTGAAGAATTACATGTCTAAAACATTCAGCTTCAAGCTGAATAGAAATTGTTTCATAAACGCTCAGAGTTTGTATTCAGATCTAGTTTCTTTATTCCTGTCTTTCACTGACGATAGCAAATAGCTTGAAATATGATCTGAAAGTGGAATTATAGTTAGAGATAGTGATACTAACTACTCGACGTTTATGTAAAAAAACACTTGATTGGCAGTCTTAGGAGATTGTGGACATAAATACAAGCGTTAGCAAGTTTTTTAACTTGCATTTTTGTTTATCATATATATATATATATATATATATATATATAAAATGCTACATTACTTAGTAATTACACCTATATAAAATAATGTGGTTTATTATTGCACATCATTAAAAATAAGATGCTTTTTCTTCACTGGGGTATATACTTTGAACCTTTATAATTAATAAGCTAATTTAAAAATCTGGTTCTTAAATAGTATCATCCTTCAATTCCAGCACTCTAAATAAATGTTGGATTATTTAAAATTAAATTATGGATGCATATTAAAATAAATAGAATATACATAATGATAAATAATTATTATATTGAATATACATAAAAGTCAAGTGATGACTAACACTATTAACACAAATAATTAAACTGTCATGTGTTGCCATGTCCAATAACTTATGTAATAAGAAAATAAAAAATTATTACTGCAATCCAAGCTTTATATGGAAAATTATCTTGGACTACAATGTCAAAGAAGCATATATTAAGTCAGCCAAAATATTTAATGCATGTTGGTATAATACAACTGATATTTGAATATAAAATGCAGAGCTATTTCTATTCACTTTTAAATTCATTAAATAAATGGATAAGCATCAAACAGGTAATAATAAATAATTACTATACTGAAATTATAAAAGGTAATAGACAAGTTTCACATACTATTAATATAAATAATTGAACTGCTCTCTAACTATCATGTTCAATAACTTATACTGCAAGAAAATGTTCATTTCTTACGGTGAGCCAAGTCTTTATAGTAAATGCAATGTTGAACTATAATAGCTAGAAAAGATATTTCAGTCAAATATTTAATGTAAATTGATTTGAAATGATTGATATTTAAATTTACAGAGCAGAAATCCTCTAACTGTTGTAATTTGAAATAACTTTCCATCTAAAAGATTGGATCATAATAAAAAATGGTTATTATTGTATAGGGTATAGAACATGTCTGTTAGAAGGAAATTCTTACTATTTATAGTACTTGGAAATTATCATCTGATTTTTACATATATAAAGAAGTATAGTGATATCCACAGTCAATTATAACTTTACATCAATTATCTATAATTTTTACCCAAGAACATCTTGACTAAAACTTTGCAATCTATCCCAGTTGTATACTGTCATATATGGAACCTTTATTATTATTAACATTGCCCATTAGATTTCATTTTTGATGATAAATATATGACTCTTCAATATGTGAACATACTTAGAAAAAATCAGTTGTTTTTTTTTTTTTTAGTATGACTCTTCAAATTTGGATTGTTCATCATTACAGTTAAACAGCTTATTGTATTGCCTATACCAGGGATGGCGAACCTATGACACGCGTGCCAGAGGTGGCACGTTTGAATTTTTTACTGGCACGCGAACTATTTACATATACTAATTTTCTATGCTTTAAATTATTCAATATTTTTTTTGTTGCTAAAATCTGTACTAATAAAAATGTACTGTAAATCAAAAATAAAATAAATAAATACTAGAATTCAATTTACAATTGAATTTTGATTAGAAGCAATAAATTACAAAATTTGGAAAAAAAAATTATATATATATAGGTGGGAATGATATTTTAAGTCAACCTATTAAATGATTCCAATATAACTCTTTTTTCAAAGTAAACCAAAACTTGAACTTTCTCCCATCCACTGAATAAATAAGATATCCCATCTTTCACTTAAGAATAATCTTTAACTATGTAGACCTTTCATACATTCCATATATTTAACACACAAACTTTGCATTAATTGCATACTGTACAATTAATTTACCTATATCAACTTGTAAATATTGTTATAATCCTCGTTACTCTTTGGGCCAGGATAATCATTAATCAACAGAATTTCCAAACCTTATACATGGGTTTGACTTTATATTCCTGGCTAATTAAGCACATGACGCACTGCCTTAAGGCATTAGTGTAATCTTTGATTTTATTTATATTTAACTATGTTTCTTTCATAATTGCATTAATTAACTATCATGATTTTCCTATGCAGCTCCTGAGACTATATTATTTATCTAAAACAACTTTTGAATTTTCTATATACATGGCTTTCATACCACACTTATATGTATACATTGAAATCTTCTTATTGTCATTGTTTTATCCTATCATTGATTTCTTTTGTATCCACTCTAATGTGTAAATAAAGTTTTAGTTTTTGAAAGTAAAGTAAAAGTAATAAAATTATTTTCTGTCTTAATCTTTTTTTACCTAAACGTTGTTGACACCATTTATTTTTTTTAACATAATCAAAATCGTGAATAAAGGAACGAAATGCGTAATCAATACTATCAAACGATGCTTTTTTTTTGCTTGAAGTTTTGTTGTAAAAGTGTAATGTAAAGATAATAATATAATAAATCTTTGGTTTATAAAATTATTAAAGCTCATTTAAATTTACTTTTAAATAATTTGTTACCATTATATTAATATCATTAGTGAAAATAAAATAAAAAATTGTTAAGCAGTAGAAAATTTCAAAGTTGGTGGACTGATGAGTATGAAATGTTTAACAAAGGCAATATGTGTTTTATGTTCCAGAAGTTGTATTGAGACCATCATCGGTAAAACGGCATTACGAGACCAATCATAAATCGGTCTGCAAAAAAAGTAAAGATGAACAAAAAGATTATATTGCCCAAGCATTTAAAAATATAAATATTCAATCAACATATTAATGAAATTTCTCGAAAATCATTCAAATATAACTGCTGCTAGTTTTTTTTATTTCAAATGTAATTGTCAAATGTGGAAAACCTTTTAATGATGGAGAATATATGAAAGAAGCTTGGATGAAATGTGCATGAGTTCTTTTTGAAGATTTTGAAAACAAAGCAAAAATTATTCAGATCACAAAAGATTTATCACTGGCTAGAAATACAGTTAAAGAAAAAATCCTGCAAATGGCTAATAAAATAACTTACCAACAAAAACTAGATATAAAATCTAGTTTAATTTCTCTCTACATTGATGAAAGAACAGACATAAATAGATCATCCTACTGGCTATTTTTATTCCCTATTGTGCTAGAAATAATATCAAAGAATTGATCTGTTTAGGCTAATTAGAAACAACAACAAAAGGAATATATATATATTTGCAATGAAGTTTCAAATGTACTTGCTGAAAAAGAAATAGATGTTGCCAACATTGTATCAGTAACTACAGATGATGCTCGAAGTATGACTGGAAAAGAAAATGGTTTTCTCAGTTTATTTAACCAACCATATTGGACATTCATTTTTGGGTTTTCATTGCATTATACATCAGCAGGTTTTATGCACAAGGTCAAATGGATGATGTTATGAACTGTTGTGACTAAGTTAGCAATTTATTTTATAAATTTATTGAGTGAGGTGAACTCAGCATACAATGGTTTACTAATATATTATAATTTCCGATGGTTAAATTGAAGAAAAGTTCTTCAAAGATTCGTCAAGTGTTTATATGAAATTAGACTTTTTATGTAATGAGAAAATCAATGAAAAATATAATGAATTAATGGATGTTGAATGGCTTTTAAAATTAATGTTTCTTATTAATATGTATATTCACATCTAAATGAATTAAAGGTGAAACTGCAGGGTTATAATAAAATAATTGTTGTCATGTTTGAATTGATCAAAGCATTTGATGTTAAATTACAAATTTTCAACTGTGATGTTATTTCTTACACCTTCAAATATTTTCCAAATATAAAAAAGTTGATTTAGAATCTCATGAGAAGCCAGATCAAATAAAATGGCCATAAGAGTTTTGTGATATTATTCAATCAATAATCGATAAATGTTATTTAAGATTTATACTGTTCAGACAATTTTCACAAACATCAAAATTTATTTTATACCCAGATATAATATCAATGGATAATCTCAAGTTAGAAATTTTTGAATGGTTTGATTTAGAATATATGAAAATGCAATTATTTGATTTTCAACCACTTCTATATGAAAACAGAAAGTTGTTGATTTGAGGAATGAGTTAGAAACAATGGAAAATGATTGATTATTGGACATATGTAAAAAGACTGCTGAAGAGGAACTATTGACTGCCTGGAATGCTATTCCTGAAATATTTGATTGTTTAAAAAAATAGCGACCATTATATTATCAATTTTCTCCTCTACACATGCATGTGAATCATTGTTTTCAGAAATGAATTTAATTAAAGACAATTTGAGAAATAGAATGACAGATGAATCTAGTTTAGCATGTACATTATTAAAATTGACAAAATGTGAACCAGATATAAAGCACAGCAAAAATCTCATTAAATAATGTCTATTTATGTTGATTTTGTGTTTATTTCCAGAATTTTGTTTTAATTATTATTTTTTTACTATTACATTCTACTCAACATGTGCTCTTCAAAATAAATATTGTTCACTTTTATTTAATTTTTTTAGAATTTTTGTTTAATTATTATTGTTATTATTTTGTTTTATAAACTTTTAAAAACTGTACAAACGTATATGTCAAAAGGTTCACCATCCCTGGCTTATACCATTATGGTTGAAATTTCATCATATGTTTGCCTATATAACTTAAATTTATTCTATTGTAAATATATATAATTTATTATTAATAAAGTTTTTTAATAAAAAAAGAAAAAAAATAATTCCACTTTTCCTAGCTTGTCTAAGAATAAATAAAGATGAACATTTAAATAATGACAAACAAGAATGAAATTTAAATAGAATAAGGCATTATTAAAATCCAAATTTAAACAGTCTAAATTTAAACTATAAAGATGGGGTATGTAAGTGATATGATGTTTTCTTTTAGGAAAAACAGCAGGAAAGACAGTTGTAATGCTTAAAACAGATTACAAACAAGCCGATCTCAGAAAAATACAAGTTTATGAAAGGTTTAATGGAAGTTTCAAATTCACCATGTCCCTATAAAGCATGATGAGTGAGGTCCAATATCAAGATAAGTGTGACTTTTCTTTTATGCAAATGACATTTTTTTCTCAGAATTATAATGGTCAGACATTTTATCTGCAAGTTCTGAAACATATGATACAGTAAAATATAAATATCCCATTTTGTGGCAAAGTGAGGAGTGCAATCTTCACCACAATAAAGTGTAAGGGTGCAGAGAATTGAGTGTGAAACAATTTTTAATTAAATTCAGCATAACGCAGCTTATCTAGCAGACATATTTTTTTTTTTTTGGCTGTTTTTTATTCTCTTGAATAAAAAAATGCTTCCGTATTATTTTTTTTTTTGGCAGAATTAGAAGTGATGGGAAAAATGATGGAGGCATTAAAAGACATCACTTTACAATTGTTTCTGGACTATTTTGAAAAATAAAAGTCACATTTAGATTAGTGAATTGCATCAAGTGAACAGTAATTTGATGATTCAATTTATAATATCTAAAATTCTGCAAACTTTCAGATACCTCTTATATATATAATTAAAGGAGATTTGAACCCAGACTCGTAAGTTCCCCACAGTCATTCACTCCATCCAACACATCTGATGTACATGATTACACATGTGTGAAAAAGATAAATGACTTCCAATATGTACATTTCATGCTGAATCACCATTCACCACCCAGTCTGGATCATCTCCCACTCACATATACAATCAGTACTTGGCCTATATCAAGATAGCAAATCTACACACTGTAATGGGCAGGCTTCAATCCTCTCCCCCCCCCAACAACCAATTAAAACAACAAAAAGGGGATGGAGAAGGGGTGAAAAAAATAATACCTTTGGAGTAATCTGGTGCTCTTTATATATAAAGACACCCCCGCTCTCTCCCTCTAACCTTCCATTTTCTCTGATACAACTTTTTTGTTGTGCTACAGAATGCAGGCTGCTATGTTGCGTGGCAGTATAGCATTATATCGCATCGCAGCAAATACATTTTCCAAATTTGCACAGTTTATAAAATAGTTACGGCTTGATGAGAGAGTTTGTATTTGAATTGGATGGAAATGTTGTTTTCATTGGATTTTTTTTTATTTTAAGTATTGAAATGTTCAGATTTTTTAAAGTAATATTCTAAGACTTTTTACAATGTACTGTATTGAAGTTTTAATTGGGAAAATGTTAAATATCTATGTTTTTAGTGAGTTGCAATTAGGTAACGTGTCAAGTAACGTACTGTTTGTAACATTCCACGAGATAAAGAAGATTCTACCGTGTATATATTTTTGAAGTAAAAAAGAGCAGTCCCAAAAAAATATCCAGTAAGAAAAAGTACAAATATACATGATTTTTTGTAAATTTCATAAAAAGCAAATATTATAAACATGTTTAATAAGTAAAGAAGACATTTATATGTCTTTATTGTTGTTTAAAAAATTTGAGTTTCTTTATTTTATCCGAGTAAGGTTACGATTTTGAATTTTTTTATTTTAGCATTACAAACAACAGAACACTAACCCTAAAACTAACTTTAAAACTAACCCTAAACCTAACCGTAACAACTTTTACTTTTTATTATTTGAAGTAAAAAATAGCCGTAATATCTCTTTGTCTGTAAAAAAAAAAAAAGTAAAACGAAAACTAAAAAAATAAAAAATAGACTAAGAAATTTTACTTTTTATTACGATTATTATTTTTTAGTTAAACAACAACAACAAAAAAAGTTGTAACACAAGTAAAAAAATATCCGATAGAAAATTGATAAAAAAAAAAAAAAGCTGTAACATAATTAAAAAAATATACGTTAGAAAAAACATGAATCAAGTTGTAATTTATTGATTTTATTTTACATTTATTATTATCATTTAAATTGTATACGTTAATAAAAAATAATATTTATAAAAGATGATTTTGTTTTGTTTTTATTTTCGCAGTACAAAAAAGCACAGCAAAATTATTATAATCAACGGCCCGGGAATGGTCATATTTTATAGTTTTAGCTTGAAAACGGCGCCATCCAACAGCATCTTTATCTATAAACAAAGCAAAGCAAAACCATATAGTAGTGCCACCTGTGCTAAACAGAGTAATCAATGGATGCCAGAAGGCTTGTGCATAAAATTCCTATCTAATGCCTACTCATCCAATATCCCCAGACTAGTTTCTGGCTTGTGGCCTTCATCAGTGAGGAGCTTTGGATCTGAGAGCACTGCATCTAGATCTTAGGATCTAATGCAACCCTCTAGCAACCACCTTTTTGCTACTACTATATGGAGTTTTGCTTTGCTTTGTTTATAAACAATTATGTGCTAGTATTGGAAATGTGATCATGTGATGCTTGCTGGTTAACATCTTTATCTATAAGACAAGCACCGGTCAATCTGACCATCACATCAGATTTTTAGTGATATGGATGTCCTGGTGAGTTGGAAAGTGGAGAGGATTGAAGCCTGTTCATTGGAATGTTTACATTTGCTATCTTGACATAGGCTGAGTGCTGATTGTATATATGTGTGGTAAATGATGATCTGGACCAGTTGGTGAGTGCTGGCTCAATGTGAAATGTGTGTATTAGAGGTTGTTTGTCTTTTTCATGTGTACGGTCATATGCATTTATTGTGTTGTATGGAATGAATGACTGTGGTGAGCTTGAAGATCTGGGTTCAAATTCCCTTTAATTGTATCTAGGTTAAGTATATACATTATACTTGTATTTCAATATTATATATATAAGATTTAGTGACATCAGTTATTATGATGAAAAAAATAGTTCAAAGTAAAGACAGAAAAATTCTAGTTTCTTCAACAAAATTGATAATAAAAAAGATATTACTTATGTGTATTGACTCAAGCTTGGTAGAAATGTTTGACAATTTATAATTTTTCCCTGGTAATATCTGTAATCTATTGAAAATTTTACGTGAACCGATGTCATATTTTTATACACACCAAGACTATCACTATCTTTATCTATCTCTTGCTTTGATTTTAAATACTTGCAATTTTGGCTTTAATAATTATATGTATTTTATTTTTCGCTCTGAAATAAAGAAAACAAAATTTATTTGATGTAAATAAGATTCAAATTCTACTATTATTTGTGATTAGTGATATTGGGGCATAGCTGATAAAAAGCATTCTTCCAAAACTGTTTCCATGAGCTTTATATTGTCATAGTTCAGAATTTTATTATTGTATAATAATATACATTATTTAAATAATGAACTAATAGAGGATGTTTGCTTGCACTTACTTATAATACTATTTTTGTAATACATGATTTATGAAAAATTCTCTACATATGAATATTAATAGCATAAAAAATCTATAAATGATAAAAAAAATCTGCCCATCCCTCTTTTATGTATTTAAATGGATACTGTCCTATACATGAGGGGTCAGAGTGACTTGAGGTCAACATGAGCATAACAACAATATTGGCATCAGCATGGGATTTGGACATTTTATCATCAGATTTTCAATGGTATGGATGGCTGAAGAGTTGGAGGTTGGAGTAGATTGAAGCCTGCCCATTAAAGTATAAAGATTTGCTCTCTTAATATAAACTGAGCACTCATTGTATATATGTGTGGGAGATGATAACCTGGACCAACTGATGAGTGCTGATTCAGCATGAAATATGCATATTGGTGATTATTTATCTTTCTTACATGTATATGGTCATGTATCTCAGTAATTTGAGATAGTAAGGATAGTTGAAGGTTGCTTGAAAGTTTGAGTTCAAATCCCCTATATTTATAGCTGATTTTCATAAATATTGGTATGGGGAATATGAAGATGATGTTAGACATCTCTTATGGACTCAACAATCACATGATTAAAGTATTACTGAGCTTCAGTAGACTATTTTTTAAACAACAAATGACAGAACATTTTCAGTGACATTTTCCAGTAAATTTGAGATTTGTATCCACAAGTAGCTTAACTTTAATTAAAGATATATATATATATATATATATAATTATTCAAAACAATACAATAATTAATACAGTAACAATATTTTAAACAAATATATCCACAAGTAGCTTAACTATAATTAAAGATATATATATATAGTTTCTTTAATCCAATTCCATTCCTTTATATATATAATAATTTATATCCTCTCCCCTACTGACATGCAATTGAATGTATGCAAAAAGAATATTTCTGTAGTGTAATTTTCAGTACACCTGGGCCAACTGATAAATGCTGGATCAGCATAAAATGTGGATTTTGCAGTTCATACATCTTTTTCACCCCCCTTTGGTTGTATGTTTATGATTACACTGCTTCACAAGGTATTAAAAGCTGAAAAACCAGTTCCTACCATGCAGCAGAGTGGTGTAGTGAAAATTACACTACAGAAATATTAGTCATTAAGTGGATAATCTCTAGTCTAATGAATAACTAATAAAATTATTAAGATACTTTCATCAAGTGGTTTGTGTCAAAGTTGTGACACATCAATTAGACTGCAGTAATTCCCTATATATATTTGAGAGATTGTGACTTGGGTCAACTGGTGAGTGTTAGTTAAATTAAATTATAACACTCTAATATTGATATATACTGAACTGAGATGGGAAAGACATTTTAGATATTATAATTTGGACACACTAAAATGGATCTTGGAAGATCATTGGCCTTTTTTTACCAAGTCCTTATTCATATATTTGAAGTGCCTGTACATAAAAGTTTTAAATATATCTATTGTATACAAGAAGAAGAGAAATTGAGTTGAAATTATGTGGCTGTGTTTAATAAGTATAAATATCTGATATTAAATTTTAAAAATGGTGTTATATGATTCTATCTTTATATAATACAAAAAAAAAAATCAAACTCATAATACCTATTGCAAATGATGGTTTTATGTCTTATTAATAATATAAAAAGTATTCCTATACTTTTACTCAATCTCTCTATGAATATGTTTGTAAATATAATAATTAGCTCCATGAGATTTCATTACCATAATGTGGTGTTCAAATCTAGGCTGAATGAACCATGACAATTTTTCAGATTATAAGCAGATTTAGAAAAATATTCAGAAACTGGCTCACTGTCTGCTTAGTTAATCATGCAGTATTAGTGGATAAATGGGTATCTAATCTAAAAGTCCAAGTCTTTTGATTAAGAGTGAAAGATATATATAATATGATAGCACTGAACATCATATGATGATCATTCTTTATGCTTCCAGAAGCTGTTTACACAGAGGGAAACTTTCTATACAGTAGTGCCACTCAGTGCAAACAGAGTAATCGATGGATGCAGGAAGCCACAAACTAGAAATTAGGGTGGAGATATTGGATGAGTATGCACTAGGTAGGGATTTTATATACAAACCTGTCTGCATTCATTTATTATGCTGGGCTTGGAAAAAGATAAGGGGGATTTAGAGATAAAGGCTGTAGAATTGACAAAGATTATGTTGTGGAAATGGGATGGAGCAGAATATGGGAAAAATTAGACTGGGGGAATGTAAAATTAAGTAGCTAACAAGTTTTTCTTGATATAATTGCCCAGAGATTCTTGACTTCGCTTAAGGAATAGCTACAGTACATCACATCACATCACATCACTGTATGTAATACGACAGTGCTTTATCAGTTAGTGAGGGGAAATACCATACTCCTAGAGTCAGTCGTACAACTTTTCTTTATACATGTATAATAACAATAAATGTAGCCATCTTTATTGCAACAATTTATGTTACTTTTTAAAGCAAAATTTCAGCAATATTTTTTGAAGAAACAATAATATTATTAATAAATGTTAAAATAATTAATATAGAAAACGAACTGAATAAAATGGATGAGAAAAACTATATAGGACATGATTATAGAATTGATTTTATTAAAATTGACGAAGATTAATATAAAAAAAAAATTGGATTTATTTTATTTATTTTTAAAATGTTTCACTATTTATAACTAAATAGAATTCCTGTGTTAATTTTTATTATTGTTATTTTACAATAGTTCTTAGACTTCAGCTCATCGCATTAAATATTCACGAGCGCATCAACTGCAGGTTAGTTCAAAAGTTTTTCTTTTTTGGCAATTACTGCAAATACTTGTCAAGCCTGCCGTCCGCTAAGTTCTCGGCTGGTGGAAAAACTCGGAAAAAGTTTTTACTTTAATAAGATATGATTAAACTATCAATGTGAGCGAAGTCACTGTTGATTATGGTGAGTGGCTTTGTGTCAATTTTCTCTATCAAATTCTAATTGAATTTATTATCATTCTTCTTAATGATATTAAAATCATCTTCCACCTGCTTGCAAGATTAAAAAAAAATTTCTGAAAACAAAATTGAATTCCTCAAATATAAGTCATTACTATCTTGCCAATATATTTTATTGGTTGTTTTAATAATTAATAGTTAGTCATCCATTACTTAATTAATTTTTGTTGTGTGTGCTTATAAATCCAGGAAAAAGTCTTCAAATATTTTGTTACTTTTGAAACCTAACCATATTGTGTGTGTGTGTGTGTGTGTGTGTGTGTATGTATGTGGTGGTGCATTAGCCAAATATTAGTTACTTTATCCTATTTGCAATTTGATGCAGGGAAGAGTGGTGGAGATAAGACCTAAAGATTTCTGGATCGATTTTTTGACTATATCGAATTTTTTAAAAATTGAATAGAATGTTTGTATTCAACCTGTTTCTGGATTTATCAAATGTCACATGATCTTTTGATCATAAAATTTACCTTATAAAAAATGCAATGCTTTATCTATCATTAATAGTTTGCTATAATCAGCTATTGTTATTTTTTTCTTTTGGGTATTTGAATGGGATTCTAAGATTTCTCATAAGTCCATTCTCCAATATCAGTAAGTTTTTTTTTGAGAACTTTTACTTGTTCTCTAACAAACATTTCTATAAATGAAAAACTGCTCCATACAAAAGAATTTCACTTTTGAATAGAAATTATATTCTAGTTTTAAGTTACATAAAAACAAAGCAGAATTAATTTACAATACACGGAGAAAATCAAAAAGTAAAGGCAATTGTTATAAATTGCCTTTAGTTTTTAATTTTTTATGTATGTAATCAATGCAATCACTTTATAAAAAATAATAATTATGCAACACATAGCATAATTTTTTTATCCCAATAAAAGCAGTGGTCTACGCTGTCTCTCTGCGACTCTAGCGTCATCTGTTGTAAAGTTATTTATACTATAGTAAGCTGAAAGATTCAAATGAAATGTTGGTATTAACATTCCTAAAGTAGTAAAAAAAGTGTCTACTGTTGGAAAAGAAATTAGTTATTAAAATAGTTTGTAAAAGACCCAGAAAGAGACCACATATGAGATGGATGGATGAAATAAGAAACTGTGCAAGGGTGATGTGGAGAAGAGAAGCTAAAGATCAAAGAAGATGAATTAAACTTAGAGAGACCTTCATCCTGAAGTGAATTGATAATGGTTGATGCTGATGATGACTGAACTAGTATCAGATATTTATAACTGCATTAGCAGATTTGGTTGGGTTCAAAACCTTGTGTTTTTTTTTCAGCCTGATTTCTTTACAAAATACTATAATTGCATCATTAATTGGTCTGATAATAAATTATTATTTTGGTTGGGTCTTTTCAAAATTGAATGTATCCAAGAAATTTTTATTCTAGTAATGTTAAAAATGCAACACTGATTAAAATAGAAATGAATTAAATTAAAAAATAATTTTCAACTTGATAGTACAAAGATTCTACTTTTGAATCCCCAAGTCTTCATTTATAAAGGCAAAAGCCAAAAATTGTGCGAGGTTGAGGATTTCACTATAAACAGGTAATCTTTGCTTGATCAAGTTCAATAGATAGCACTAGGATAATAGAAAGATGAGAATTCTATCATTAATATTTATTCAAAGAATTTAAAAGCATTTTGTTAGTGGATGATGGAAATAGTATAGGGGCAAAGATATCTCAACTGTCAGAATTCATTTCTATATATTCTGAAAATAATGAAGGAAGCAAAGATCCCTTCTAACATCATAGAGTTTCAAATCAAAAAGGTATATGTGATCATAAGATGAAAATATTTCAGAAAAGCATCCAAAAGACTATGGCAAGTGAAATCAACTGGTTGTCTAATGAGAATTTATTCATATTATATAACTTCTGTTAAATGATGGTAAGGAAATGATATTATTGAGTAATGAAAAGTCAAGCATCTGAAATAATAGCTGTTGTTAATTAGAATTGTATGTAAACTCCAATTCTGTTTTCCATTTTTATAAGAATGGTTTTTCAGAAAAAATTAATGATTGTTTCATAAAGCAATAAAGCAAATTATCATGATGTACTGTAAGTTCGATAGTGGAATTTTTGAATGATCTTATTAAAATCAAACAAGTTGCTGGTGATTATGCAATTTTTTCCAATTTCAATTAATGATTTATGTATATTAATTAAATTATTATTTCTTTATATATCCAATCTAGTTTCTCTTTTTATTTCTAATTTCCTCAATCAATCTTCATTTTTCTTTCACCTTTTCAAAACTTTATTTATCATTCTATTCATCCAACTAACTTTTTCCATTCTTCTCCATGTCCACACCTCTAGGACCTCCAATCTGTTCTTAATTCTATTAGTCATTGTTCACATTTCATGATACTATACAGTAATGCACTCCTACATAGCTTTTCCTAATTTGTTTTTGCCAGTCCTATTCCTCTTTTAACTTCACTTCCATTCACACTCAAACAATTATCCAAATATCTAAATCCATTTACCTGTTGAACTATATTATCATGAATATCAACTTGCTGTCTTTATGTATTTTTTCCTATCCATAAATACTTCATTCTCATCTTCATTATATACAATCTTCCTCAATTTCTTCAACATATTTTGGAAATTCTTTTCATTCTTAGCTATAAGAACCATATTATCTTTATGTTGTATCACTAATATTAATTCCTCCATAACGTAAACATTTATCTATTATGTCTTCTAAATAGACATTCAAAACATAGTTAACTTCCATTTTTCTTGACTAATTCCTCTTTCTATACTCACATTTTTAATCTCATTTAGTTTGCTTATTATTTTTGTCCATTGGATGTAGTTTAAATCATCTCTTCTCTCTTTCTAAAATACTTCATTTTCTAAGATGATCATAAGTTTATTCCAGGTTATTTTATCAAATGCTTTTTCTAAATCTACAAACACATACTAATTCTTTCAATACATCTCTACAATTGTTCTACTAACACCAGTAGTATCTTGTACTTTTCCCTTTCTGAAAACAAAATGGCTCCTCTTCAATATAATTTTTCTATCTTCCCAAATATTCTTTGAAGCATGAGATAATAATCTTATCCTGTTCTCTTCATATCTAACAGCTTTTTTTCTTTTTAGCAATTGAAATCAATATAATTCTCAATAAATCTTTATACCAAACTTCTTCATTATGTATCAAATTACATAGTCCAATAATTTCCTTTATAAAAGTCTCTCTCAACTCTTTCAAAAATTCTGTAGGTATCAAGTCTGACATCTTTACCATTTTTCTTTTCTTTAATCAATTTAATTACTTCTTTTGTCAATATTTTCCATATCTTGTTCATGTACCTCAACACCTTCTTCATTTTTAAGTTTATAATTAATTGCATCATTTTCTTTTCCAAACAGACATTAAAGATATTATTTTCATTTTTTCATTATATCATTTTTATCAGGTAATCTCTCCCTCCTTTTCAGCTATTTCACTCATTCCCAAATGACATTTCTAATTGTAATAAATATTATATAATTTTGTCTGTTGAAGTATCTCTCTCTCTCTCTCTCTCTCTCTCTCTCTCTCTCTCTCTCTCTCTCTCTCTCTCTCTCTCTCTCTCTCTCTCTCTCTCTCTCTCTCTCTCTCTCTCTCTCTCTCTCTCTCTCTCTCTCTCTCTCTCTCTCTCTCTCTCTCTCTCTCTCTCTCTCTCTCTCTCTCTCTCTCTCTCTCTCTCTCTCTCTCTCTCTCTCTCTCTCTCTCTCTCTCTCTCTCTCTCTCTCTCTCTCTCTCTCTCTCTCTCTCTCTCTCTCTCTCTCTCTCTCTCTCTCTCTCTCTCTCTCTCTCTCTCTCTCTCTCTCTCTCTCTCTCTCTCTCTCTCTCTCTCTCTCTCTCTCTCTCTCTCTCTCTCTCTCTCTCTCTCTCTCTCTCTCTCTCTCTCTCTCTCTCTCTCTCTCTCTCTCTCTCTCTCTCTCTCTCTCTCTCTCTCTCTCTCTCTCTCTCTCTCTCTCTCTCTCTCTCTCTCTCTCTCTCTCTCTCTCTCTCTCTCTCTCTCTCTCTCTCTCTCTCTCTCTCTCTCTCTCTCTCTCTCTCTCTCTCTCTCTCTCTCTCTCTCTCTCTCTCTCTCTCTCTCTCTCTCTCTCTCTCTCTCTCTCTCTCTCTCTCTCTCTCTCTCTCTCTCTCTCTCTCTCTCTCTCTCTCTCTCTCTCTCTCTCTCTCTCTCTCTCTCTCTCTCTCTCTCTCTCTCTCTCTCTCTCTCTCTCTCTCTCTCTCTCTCTCTCTCTCTCTCTCTCTCTCTCTCTCTCTCTCTCTCTCTCTCTCTCTCTCTCTCTCTCTCTCTCTCTCTCTCTCTCTCTCTCTCTCTCTCTCTCTCTCTCTCTCTCTCTCTCTCTCTCTCTCTCTCTCTCTCTCTCTCTCTCTCTCTCTCTCTCTCTCTCTCTCTCTCTCTCTCTCTCTCTCTCTCTCTCTCTCTCTCTCTCTCTCTCTCTCTCTCTCTCTCTCTCTCTCTCTCTCTCTCTCTCTCTCTCTCTCTCTCTCTCTCTCTCTCTCCTCCCCCCCCCCCCCCCCCCCCCCCCCTCCCTCCCTCCCTCCCTCCCTCCCTCTCTCTCTCTCTCTCTCTCTCTCTCTCTCTCCCGCTCTCTCTCTCCTCTCTCTCTCTCTCGCCTCTCTCTCTCTCTCTCCCTCTCTCTCTCTCTCTCTCTCTCGCTCGCTCTCTCTCTCTCCTCTCTCTCGTCTCTCTCTCTCGCTCTCTCTCGCTCTCTCGCTCCTCTCTTCCTCTCTCTCCCCTCTCGCTCCCCTCTCCCTCTCTCCCCCTCCCTCTCTCCCTCTCCTCTCCCTCCCCTCTCCCTCTCCCTCTCCCTCTCCCTCTCCCTCTCCCTCTCCCTCTCCTCCCTCCCTCTCCTCTCCCTCTCCTCTCCCTCCTCCCTCTCCCTCTCCCTCTCCCTCTCTCTCTCCCTCTCCCTCTCTCTCTCTCTCTCTCTCTCTCTCTCTCTCTCTCTCTATAACTATTTTTCTTTTTCCAAATCTGTTACTCTCCTTAATTTATTATTAATTTTTCTATATGTTCTTTGTCCCTCCTTACATTGTCATTATTTCTCCTTTTCCATAAATCCATTTTTTATTATTATTCAATAGTTATCCAAGGTCATTTAGCTTTTCTTTATCTAAAGTTGCTATTTTATATATTTTTGCCATTCCTCTCAATTTATCCAAGTCCTATTTTACATATCTTTTTCCTGTTTTATTCTTTTAAAATCTAATATTAATATTGCCATAACCATATTTTGATCAGAATTTATATTACTTCCAGACAAAGTATGGATGCCCTTAATAGTATTTTTATGTTTATTTTCCATAATTTAGTATATCTAATTTTTTTATCACCCAAGCTTTCTTTATATATAATAATTTTGGACAAGTGTTTGCAAACACAAAATTATTCTCTTTACAAAATTCCACAAGCTATGTCTTTTATACCCCTTTTCAATACTAAAATGCCCAACAATTTTTTCTTTTTGTATTTTTCCTAACAACACCATACCAATCACCCAATAGAAATATATATTATACTATTCATTTTTTCATACTGTATGTCTAATTATACATATATCTTAATAGCTTATAGAAATATAAACTTGTATAAATATCAAATCCTTAGGTCTTAAAATTACTCTTAGCATTATAAGTCTATCATCAACACAGTTCATCTTTGCCACACTATAACTTTCTTTCCATCAGACAACAATACCAATTCTGTTTACTGTCTTATCACAACCAGAATAAAATAACTTTAACATTCTTGCTATTTACTTCTGAACTTTCTATCCATCTTATTTCACTTAATCTTATAACATCAATATAATTTATTTTTATTTTCATTTTCAAATTTGTCAATATGCCAGTACTTCTCAATGACCTTACATTCCAAGTATCATCTTTCAATATCCTTTTCTTTTAATGCATTATCTTTGCAAAGATTTTACATGATTATGATTTGAGTAACTCCATATTTACTCCTTCCAGGCAAGATACCAAAAGCTTCTATCTTAATTAATTTTCTATTCATACTCATAATGACTAATTGTATATTTTAACATTTTGAATACAACTTCTAAAAATTTTGTTTTACTAATTAATGTTTATATAACTCAGTAGGTGCTTTTTCGTCCACAATGAAAGAAAATTTTCAGAAATATCATTAGTTTGAATTTTGTAACTAAAAATGTGAATCAATTTTTAAAATCTTGCATCTGTATAATTATATAAAGTCAGAATATTATTTTTAATGAAAGAATTCAAATGTTTAAACCAATATTTTATCTGATGATGCATGGTTTGATGTAATGGTCAAATGGCTGACTTGGAATCAGGAGAGAATAAATCCACCTATTCTTGGAGTTCTGATGTTTATAAGCATGTGTTGTCCAACATTACTGTTAACTCAGATTGAAATTAGTATATCATCAAAATATGTTTGAGAAATTTTTTTATAGCAGCAGAAGCAAGTTCTGCCATTAAAAATCAATTATACAAGGCTGGAGACAGAATCTCTCTTAAAATAGACAGATTTGGGCATTGAAATGCAACATCAGACTCCAACATGCCACTGTTACATCTAATAAGTTAAAAGATTAAATATTTTACCATAATGATTTAACTATTTTGTCTAAATTAGTTGTATATAAATTTATTATTCTACAAAATTTATCATATAAAAATGAGGAATTAAACTCAATCATCATCATAATATAAAATTACTCAAATGTTTTATTCATTTAAAAAATACTTCAATATTCTTAAAATAAAATGGCCAAAAAATGCAATCTTAGTCCATATGTAATGATAATGAATTTATCAATGTAGGGTATATTGTTGATGGATTGGATAAATAAAATGAATGAATGAATGATTAAAGAATTTCTTTAAAAAAAAACATTTTTTTTGTAATCTTATGCTTCATTTTTTGTGGAACTTGATTCTGTTGATATAAAAAAAAATTTTATTATGGGTTTATAATAATGAGAACAATAATTAGACAATATTAAAAATTTTCAATAAGAAAAACTTTTGCAGATAACAAATAAGTAGATTTTAAGATGAGCATGTGATATATGTGAAAGCAATACAGAGACTTCAGACCACTCAAAGAAGTATGGAGTGATAGGTTCATTGAAAAAATTAAAAGTCTGAAGTGGAGTTGGGCTGGACATATTGCTAGAAGAGATGATAATAGATGGACAATTGAATGAAGAGATTGTAAAAGACCCAGAAAGATACCACATGTGAAATGGATGGATGAAATAAGAAAGTGTGCAGGAGTGATATGGAAAAGAGAAGCTATAGATTGGAGAAGATGGATTGAACTTGGAGAGACCTTGGTTGATGATGATGATGATGATGATTTGGGATTTTACAAATTGGTTTGTATAGTCATTGCAAACTTCATCTTAAATATTTTTATTTTTTCTTGAATTAGAATAGCATTCTCACTTATCAATGATTATTATTGATGATGATAAAAAATGTTGGAAGATGTAACATTATAACTAATTGCTTAGAATTATCTTACAAGGTGATATAAATATCATTGTAGCACCTCTCTTTGTCAGAACACCTGCAATATACTGGATATATAAGAATATCAAAGAGATTATCAAGAGATTATCTTTCTGACAAATGATGTAATTCACTGTCAAATTTAAATTTACACCGGTTGTAAACATTTTTTTTATAGCCAATCAATGTAAGATAAGAAGTTTTTTTTATTTCTTTTTAAAAACTTTATAATTAATTAATGTTTTAAATACAAGTATAATATATATTGTAACATCCAGTGGTATATCTTAGGGTTTATACGTTTTATATTCATTGACCAAATTAAACTCAATTTGCATTTAATGTGTCAGGTAATTTTATCAAACACAATTATTTTTCCTGGTCATACAACGTCACTTAACATAACTAAACTTGAATAATAGTGAGAAGAGAACCAGCTTTTAATTTATTTGAAAGGCACCAGAATTCTATCCAAGAATTCACTGGCTCACCCCCCCCCCATCTTTATTAGATACTATTATCAAATTATTTGCTACACCAGGAGGATTGTATTTGCTAATACGGCATCAACAATTCAGTAAAGTAATAATGGTTGAATTTAAACAATTTTATCCTATTAATAACTAACAAGTAGACAGCAATGTAAGTTATATTCAGGTTTATTAATTCATAATTAAAATATTTATAATATTACTAAGAGAATAAAAATATAAAAATTAAATGGTTATTAAAAATTACTGCTCTTAAGATTTAGATTTTTAGTAGACTGATTCAACATAGCATTGGATCATTATAGTTCAAAAAAGTCATCACTTCTAATTTATGCAACAAAATTTTTTAAAGGTAAGTTTCAACTGTTCAATTATATCATTTATAGAATTATCATGCATGTGTTTGTTTGTCCTGAGAGGGATTCATCGTACATTCTTCTTACAGCTTGCAGGTAGTCTGTGATTCAAAGGTTCAAGTAGACAATGGCTTCACTCATGGCATTATTGTGACTTCAGGTAGGAAGAAAACATCAGCAAACAAACTCTTCTCTATTCATGCATATTACAGTGATTCAGTACATTGGTGAGAGTACCTTTGCACATTTTATATATTCTTGCAGCTAAAATTAATTTATATCAAATGGTTATTTCAAGTCACATATAATACTAGGGAAATGAAAATTCTAAGACAACTGATGAACAATGTACTTGCTTTTTATAGTCTTTCTGATTTTTAGTCTGCCATGCAAATTCTGTTGGCACCAGTTAACTTTGACAAAATTTAATTTATTTATATATGGTATGGCTGAAGATTTATCAGTCCCATATAGCTATTTGAGTTGGATAGCTGGGTTTGAAGACAGGTAGATGTCTGAAAATTTCAGATTTCCACTCAATAGATAACTTTTAGATAAGTGCTTGGCTTTGGATTGGTTTATTTATTAATTTATTTTTGTTTCTTTTTTTCCCTTTGGTTACCATCTTTAATTATGGTGAAATAATGCTGTCACTTTAAGGTTAAGTATTTCGAATTGATTTACACTAAGATTTTACCCTTGTCTTAGCACAAATCAGAGTAACGTTTAGTTATTCCCTTTATCACTTTTCTTTTAAATTTCTTTAACTTCAAAAATATATATATAACTTACATTGTCAAAAAAAATACAATCAGATATTTAAAAAGAAAAATATTATTTTCCTTTCAGGAATTTGGTAATTTAAAATTCTAAATTGCCAATGCAACTTGTACCAAAACAAATACAGTACAATACCTCCGCGGTCAACAACAAGAATAAAATAGGATGTTTAACCTTGTTTTTACTTATAATAACCTTTAACTTCTCAGTTAATCATACTAATACTGAATTACCATTATGTTTTATTTTATAATGGACATCCGAGGTCTTAAGGGTTTAAATCTGACCAGTTTATTCTTCAAGGTTATCTATATGGATAACTTGTTCTATAAGGCCTTAATGCCCTTGCATTGTATATTCCCTTCTTTTTCCTTTTGTTTGTGAAACACATTTTGGCCATTCTCTCCAAATATCTGATGTGGTTGCTCATTCATATTTTAAAACTTCTTATAGAAACCCTTCTCTGTTTGGCTAACTGGATTTACTCTAACCCATATCTTGTGCCCTTTTCTGAAACTATCAGCTTTTGGACATTTCCTGTCTGTTTTTATGCTGACTGCATACCTTATCCTCAATGTTGCCTTCTTCTGATCCATCTCTTTATCAATACATTTGGGGATGATTGATAACTTGGCTTGGTACAGTCTCAGCATGGGTTGTGTGAAACCTATGGACTCATTCCTTGGCCAGTTGATGTAATTAGCCACCCATGGCAATTGTTTCACCCACTCCTTGTGATGTGATGATGTGTACACTCTAAAAAGCCATCCCAATTCTCTCATCACCTGTTCACACAAATTTGATTGAAGATTACGAATAGACAACAATATGTTTTGTATTTCCATACTTCTACCCACTCCCTTCATTCAGTTTCTATAAAAGGAGTCCCATGGTCAGATAAAAATAACCTCAGTTTACTTACTTTAGGGAAATGTTGTGTCTCTAATATTCGTCAGGTGTTTCTTACATTAACCAGGAACATGGAATGTGTAGACAGCCATTTTTAAAAACATCATAAACTACTAATATGTATCTCATCCTCCGGAACCTAGGTAGTGGCCCATAAAAATCAATAGCTACCAGCTCACTTGTTTTTTGGGGGGAATTATGGGGTTCAGTGTATCTGTATATGATCATTTTGTAGGTTTTGTCTTCTGGCACACTTCACACCCTTTTAATAAGTTGGCTATCTGATATCACATACCCATCTGGTAAACCCACACCTTCAACAGTCTTTCTATTTTGTGAACCCCATAGTGGCCATATAAACAATGAATATACATAGTTAAATTATCTCATAGACCCTTAGGCACTATCATTCTCCACATTTCCTCCTTTATATCCATTAAGTATCACAATACTCCCTGTCTTAAACAATACCTTCTCCCTTTTTTTTCAGAGTTACTTTCCCTTGACCCATTTTCACTTTCTTTTTTTCTAGATTATCTATAATCCTCTGGTATCTGGAGTCTTGTTCTGTTTATCACCTAAATGTCTAAGTTCATCTTCAACAGATATATCTATTTCCATGCCTATCGCCACCAGACTTACATCTTACATCAGCAAATGGCTAGTGAACTCCAGACTCAGATTGCAACTTACAGCATCTGCCACCACATTCTGTTCCTTTACAATATTATATAGAGCAGTTGAACTCCTGAAGAAAAAGGCTCCAATGAATTAACCTACTATTGATCAGATAGGTGTGGTTAAGGAATTTCCAACTTTTGTGATCGGTTCTATCACCTCTGACCCTACTAGAAATTTCTGCAATCGCTGGAATGCCCATACCATGGTGATGCCTTCTTCTCTGTTACAGAGTAATTGAGTTCTGAACCTCTTATGGGGCACCTAATGAAATACCTATCTTTCTGAGTTGCTTCAGTGCTGCACCCAACCCAGATCTGCTGCTATCCACCTATACTATGAAAGTTTTTTTAAAGTCAGGGTAGACCAACATCACCTGGCTCAAAATTTTCTTGATGTCTTTGAATAAGACTTCATGTTTGGTCATCCATTCCCATGGAATACTTTTTCATAATAGCTGCAGCAAAGGCTCCATATCTGTTGCAAAGTTCCGGTAAAATTTATTATAAAAATTACATAGCCTTAGGAATGTCCTAACCTGTCTTATTGACCTAGGGGTTGGGAATTCCCTAATAGCTGGTATTTTATCAGGATGGAGCTTAATTCCTTTTCTGCTGATCAAATATCCTAAAAAAACTTACTTCTGCTACCACTATAGAGCTTTTTTTATAAATTAATTTGAATGCCCTTGTCCTCACATTCTTGTAAAAATATTTGGAGATGTCTTAAATGCCCTCTTGGGTTTTTGGATGCAATGCTGACATCATCCATATAAATGGTAACCAAACTCTATTTCCAGAGATAGTACTCTGTCCAGGCACTTCACCAACACTTCCCCACTGTTCTTTAAACCATATGGCATTCTGTTAGACTTGTAAGATATGCTGTTATATCTGAAGGCCATATACTTGCAGTCTTCTGGATGTTGTTTAATGTACCAATAACTGTCCATCAGGTCTAACATTGAAAAAATTTATTTATCAAGGAACCTGTTCAATAATTCATTTATAGGTGGATCATTCTGATCAGGTCAGATAACCCTATCCAACTGACTAGCATCTAAACATAGTCTTACTGACCCATACTTTTTTATTATCATTAATGGGTTGTTATATGTGATGATCCTTTCATTATAATCCCCCATTTCCTTCATTTGTGGCAATTGTTTTTCATATTGCCTGATGTACTTGATAAGATCGTGCCTGATAGGATGTGCCATCAATAATCTTAATTCAGTGTTCATACCCCTCAATTATCTCCTTCCTAACTGAAAAAATTATGTTATATCTCTCTAATAATTCTTTCAATGCCTTTTCCCATACCCTTTATCTGCTTTCCTCTTGCTCCATAACTCTGTTTCTGCACTCTCTGTCTTACATTGGATAATATTTACTTCTTTCTTTTGATCTAAAGTTGAGTACTTCTCCTTCACATGTGTTATTGCCTTTTTTATAGTTGATCAGGCACCCTGTTTTGCGCATGAAGTCTGATCCTTATATTACATCATGTGCAAGTCCTTTCAATATCAGCAAAACATGTTGGATATCTCTCTTTCCTACTCTTATTCATACCCACACTTGTTTTCTCTCTAGTTATGCTTTTTTATTATTGGGCAATGTTACTAGGGCTTTTCTCACTGGCAGAGTTTGAACATCAGGGGATTGTTGCATCATGTATTCATATACAATCTCAGACATGACTGATATTTGACTACTACAGTCAAACAATGCATGCACTTCAATATTATTAATCCATATTGTAGTTTTGGGGCATTCTTGGAATGCAAAATTTATTGCTTCCATATCCCATTCACAAATAAGATTGACTACTCTTTTCATTTTTATTGCCATGGTCTTACTATTTTTTTTTCATATACTTGTCTACTCTTTTCATTTTTATTGCCATGGTCTTACTATTTTTTTCACTTCTTAATTCCATATACTTCTATTTCTATCACCTATATCTTGTTTGATTTCTATTTTCTTATTATTTATATTTCACTAACACATTTTCCAATGTCCTTCCCCCTATTGTCACTTTACCTTCCAAGCTACTTTATTTCCCATCTTTTTGCCTACTTGTTTTCCCCTACCTACACATGCAATTTTTTTTTTTTGAAACAATGTTTATATTTAAAATTTTATTCTTTTATAAATTCCTACTCTTATCTCATGTTCTGGGTCACTATCATGGCTCATGTGCATCCATGCTGGATGACATTGTACCATCCAACAGTATATCTTAGGGTTTATATATTTCATATTCGGTAACCAAATTACATTTGATTTGCTAATTCCCAAATTAAAATGTATCAAGTAATTTTATCGAATGCAATTATTTTTCCTGGTCACACAACCCCGCTTAACATAACTAAACTTGAATAATAGTGAGGAGAGAACCAGCTTTTAATTTATTTGAAAGGCACTAGAATTTTATCCAAGAATTCACTGGCACATCCCCCTATCTTGTTACGATTATCAAATTATTTGCTACACCCAGAGGCTTGTATTTTCTAATACAGCATCAGCAATTTATTCAGTAAAGTAATAATGGTTGAAGATAAACAATTTTATCCTATTAATAACTAACAAATAGACAACAATGTAAGTTATATTCAGGTTTATTAATTCATAATTAAAATATTTATAATATTACTAAGAGAATAAAATATAAAATCAAAATTAAATGGATATTAAAAATTATTGCTCTTAAGATTTAGATTTTTAGTAGTCTGATTCAACACAACATTGGTATCATTATAGTTCAAGAAAGTGATCATTTCTAATTTATGCAACAAAGTTTCTTACAGGTAAGTTTCAATTGTTCAATTATATCATTTATAGAATTACCATGAATGGGTTTGTTTATTCTGAGAGGGATCCATTGCACAGTCTTCTTGCAGCTTGTAGGCAGTCCAGGTTCAAAGCTTCAGGTAGGCAATGGCTTCACTCATGGCATTATTATGACTTCAGGAAGGAAAAAAAATTGGCAAACAAATTCTTCTCTAGTCACACATAATCCCATGATTCAAATCATTGGTGAGAGAAGTTTGGCACATTTTATATGACCTTGCAAAGAAAATTAATTTATATCAAATGGATATTTCAGGTCACATATAAAACCAGGCAAATAAAAACAAAGATTCTAAGACAACCGACATATAATGTATTCGCTTTTTATAGTCTTCTTGATTTTTAGTCTGCCATGCACATACTGTTTGGCACCTGTTAACTTTGACAAATTTTATTTATTTTTGTTTAAAAATCATTTTTTCGCTTTGGTCACCATCTTTAATTACAGTGATTTCTAATTGATTTAGATAAGAATTTACCCTTACCTTAGCACAAATCAAAGTAACTTTTAGTTATTCTTTTTATCTTTTTTTAAATCTTTTTAACTTAATATATATATATGCACAAATTACATTGTTAAAATATATATATATATAATCAGATATTCAAAAAGAAAAAACTTTTTTTTTCAGGAATTTGATAATTTAAAATTCTAAATTATCAATGCAACTTGTACCAAAACAAATACAGTACAATATATATTTAACATAAACTGATCACTTATTATATATGCGTGGGGGAGGAGGATGGTTTAGACCAACTGATGGGTGCTGATTCAGCACAAAATTTGTATATTGGAGATATCATTTATCTTTTTCACATGTGTGTAGTCATATGTATCAGTTGTATATGATAGAGTGGATGGCTAAAGAGAACTTGAAAGTCTGGGTTCAAATCCCCTCTAATTAATTAATGATAAATCAGATTTGGCAAATAACTTCCTGACAATATTATAGCACTACCCCTGCTTTGCCAGAATAGTTACAAATATAAAGTGATTCTTTATACTTGTCACCTCAGATATTAAAATGACAAACTATTTGGCATGTGAGGATTATTTTGTATTTGCAGACATTCTGATAATGAGAGATAAACAATAATATTAACAGTATATGGATAAAGAATAATTAAAAAAGATAAAGAATGATAGTGAAGGAAATTTTTTCAAAAATTAAGATTTGAAATTAAGCTAATTAAACAAACTTTTATTTAAAAAAAAAAATTCTTTTTTTTGCTTTTGAATGAATCTATTTTGAGTGCATTTTATATTAATATTTGGACTATAAAAACAAAATTAAAGCATTTAAAGTATTAAAATGAAAAAAATTGACAGGCTAATCATGTGATTAGTTGCTCTGGAGTTTTGTGATGTTCAAACACCCAACTGATGTTTGAGTGCAACTGTTCCATTTCAATTGACCATATTGAGTTTTTTTGATTTTGATTTTAAAAATGTCAGCACATTTCAATTGGTCGTAATTCAGGAATTATAAAAAAAAATTGTGATAGGAATAAAAAAAAGTAAGGGAAGAAAAAAAATGTTTTAGATAAATTTATATGTGCTTTTGTGAATGTGATAGCAAAAAAAAAAAGCAGAAAATAATCTGAAAATTCATTTATAAAGTATTAATGTAGAGATTAAGTTGATAATTAGTTGATTGTTCATTTACATTTTAAAAGAAGTGTTGTAGTATGATATATATATATTATAATGAGTGTGAATAGTTTTTAATAAGCTTTTCTGAATATCCCTATCCCCAGACTGGTTTCTAGCTGTTGGCCTTTATCAGTGAGGTGCTAGGATATTCAGACATTTGATCAAAAAATACCAGCTTATGCCCAGCATTTATCTAAGTTAACTATTAAGTAGAAAATCTGAAATTTTCAGACACATATATCTCTTCAAATCCAGCTATATAACTTAAATTGCCATGTGGGACTGAACTAAGTTCAGATCTAGAAACCAATCTGAGGATAGGAATATTTGGAAAAGCTTGTTAAGAGCTATTCATGCTCATTATATAACATTTGTAATACAAGCTTATTAAGTTAAGTCATGTGATGTATGATGATAGTCTTGATTACTTTCTGGGGTTTTGGATGATGTGAATATGATTCAACATATTTTAGAACTGACATTGACTTGTTAGTGACTTTCACTTTCTACTGATAAATATTTCACTGTTGATGAAGTTAGCTTATTGGTTAGTTAATTCTGAAGTTGTACATGGTAGCTATGTTTACACTTGGTCAGTGTTAAGAAAAGTATAAGTTAAGGCATGTTTAACATAATTTGTGAAACATGGCTAATTAGTGATTCAATATTCAATAAAAAAAATATATCAATATTTGAAAAAAACATGCTATTGAAAATTGTTGGGATTTGGTTTGATATAAAAAAAAATCCAGAAAAAAAATGAACAACAAGTCGAATTAGTGTGACATTTTATTGAAAAATATTATAAAAAAGAACTTTGTTGGATTATATATGTCTGGTAGAAGCTAAAAAACAAACAAACATAATGTATATATATTGTATGAGCCACAAGCATACAGGGGAAATTCCATGAACTATAGACTGATAATATAAAAGAATAGTTTAGGTAATAGAGTGACTATATAACCACAAATACTAAACCTATAAAAAATGCTAATGACTTTATTGTGCTGGAGTTCATAAGATATCAAGTGCCTGAACTTCAAGCACCAGAATCAACCTTGGGGTCTCCCTATCCCAAATCAGAACTCTGCAAACTGGTTCAAATTGTGCACTAAACCTATGCTTTCTAATGAAGATAGTAGTGCAAATGTTTTCATATTTTATTTTAGAGATACGGATGTGATGTTACATGTAGTATTAAAAGCTGGGCAATTGATTATGAAATAGTTTATAATAAATTATTTAGGTCTTAATAACTGTTTTAAACAAGAGTAGGATATTTCTGAACAATAATTATTAGGGATGAAATATTCGAAAAAATATTATTATAATAATATACTGATGTGTTTAGAAGCTGTCGGAATCACAATTTCAAGGAAATGAAGGTTCGATTATAATGTTTAGTGTTATTAAAGTTGAATAGAATAAAATCACTAATGATGATTTTAAAAATTCTAATATAAATAATGTATTGATAGGAATGATAGAAAAAAAATTTCAGAATATGAATTTAAAAGGTGGTGTGAGTTATTTAAAATGGTGTACATTCTGGTGGTTTTAATTATATAGTATTTAAAAGATAAGAGCGGGTTAAAAGCTTTTTTATGATTTAATTTTATTTTAATTAGTAACTGGCATGGGATGAGACAATTTTTAAAAAATCTGGTCCTTTTTCCCAATAAAATAATCAAAATCTATTATTATTAATTAAAGATATTCTAACTTTATCACTTAATTGAATTTAAGTCAAAAGAAAGAGAGGAATTCTTAATCTTTCTGTTTGATATGTAATTTCTGAGATGCAAAGTTCATTAAAACAATATTAAGATTTGCTCAGTTGTGGCAAAGTCTCTCAAGAAGGCGAAATCTCAGAGTTACGATTAGCTCCTCAAGAGAGAAAAACAATGTTTAATGGACTAATGACTGTAAATAAATAATATTGAAAAGGCTGGGTTGCTAAAATAAAATTAGTCCAGATAAAACGGAAATTTGTGTAATCATATCTCAAAACATAGGTCTTGAATTATTACGTACATATTCCTATCAGATTGATTTGTCCACCATCTATTTAATCATGAATTTATTCATTGTCAATATACATATAATTGAATAAAAGAATATATATTTTCCATTTATATTATTAGTAGTATTACGTTATTTTATCTAATAATATAATGGTCAGACTGTTGATGATATGTAAAACATAATTTTTTCTGTCTGTTATAAGTATGTAAACATTATTTTTCATAAATAAATAAAAGCTTTTGAGATTAATATAATATCATTATTTCGCTACTCATGCTAACATTATTACTGATAATACAATTGCCACTATTTTTAGTATAGCTTTAAAGCGCATGTGCATTGGCTTAATCGCTAATATCACTATTACAGTATAAAAACATAGCGCTATATAAAATAATATCTCATTATAGCATTTATTATTTATTCTTTCGTCTCTTTTTTTTATTTATTTAATCTTAAATCGTTTAAAGTTGAGGAATAATTATATATATATAACGAGGTAATACTTGTTTTAAAACTTATAAAAGATTTGATTGTTATTTGGTGCTTTGTTAGCTAAATAAAATAAGAAAGCTTAACACCTTAAAAGAAAAAAATGACCATAAATATGTCAAGGGGCGATCGTAAACATTTAACTTGTACAAGTCATTGTTTTGATTGTACTTTTATAGGTGTTACTCTGTACGACAAAGATATCTCAACTGTTCAATTACTTTGAAAATATTAACTGTTTTGCTACAATTAATTTTGTTTTGATTTAAATTTTCAACTGAAAATGGATGAAATTAATCACATTGGTTTTAGAGATTTATTTCAGAAAATTAAAATAATTTAATTTGAGATATTAATTTCGATTGTTTAGAATAAATAAATTTTAACTCAGCTACGAATAAAAATGGTAATATATAGTATATTCATTATCACCAATTCTTAAGTGGCCATAGTAATTCCAAAAGAAAAAATTGATGAAAGGTAAAGTAAAAATGTGTTCATTCCGTTGACCACAAATAAATCCCTATACATCTTCACTGTCGATTCTTCAATCCTTTTTATCTTGCCATTGTTGCATGATGACTTAATTTCTTCTGCAACAATCTTTTTTTGAAGACTTCAGAATCTTACTTAATTCTAGCTTTCTGCTTGTAATGGTGTACGTCAATATTTTGCAAGTCTCTTGAAGAGTCATTATAATATCCTTGTGTTCTGTCTGTCTGTCTGAAGTACATTGGTTGAAAATTACTATACTAACTTATTACATTTATTTGTCTTGATTTAATTGTGGTATTTCACTTTAATATTAAAAGTTGAAATCATTTCAGCTAATTTTTTTTTTAAAAAAAAAAAACTTAGCACATCTTTGTTGGGTTTTTATTTGCTGAATAAAGAATTCTTCAAAATTAAGTTAAAAATATTTATTAAGCCCCATATTATGATTTGTTAGATAAAAAAAAAAATTACTAAAGACAATATCTCTTGTTATTACACATGGATCTTATGTGTAGATGAAACAAAGGATATTCAAACTTTATCTAGTTTCTACATATTTAAAGATGATTAAATATATTCTAGTACGGTATATTTTAAATATTAAAGCCAAAAGAAGTTAAATAATTATTCAATATATATATGTTAAAACGAAGATTTGCACGGGTTAAATATATAAAATACATATTTTGCGGGTTCATCCGTGTTAAAAACTTTTAATATTAATATACTGACGTTTCGAAACGTCAGTATATTAATATTAAAAGTTTTTAACACGGATGAACCCGCAAAGTATATATATATTATAGACAAATGTTGAAAGAAGAAAGTGTAATTGTGCTTAATAAGTTAATAATTTAAATATTCTTGTAGTGAAATAATTCCTCTAAAAAAATTTTTTTGTCATAATTTTTAGAATATGAAGATTATTATCATATATAAGATGAGAATCATCTACAGGATGATTGTAATGCCATAATTCTGGCATCTAAAAGTACATTCAGAAAATTACTTTAAAAATTATCCCTTAATAGAAGTCTACGTTTGCTTTTATTTATACAAGTCTGATTATAATCGTTTTTAAAATAGACTTTCTATAAATAAATGTCCATGAGCCTTAAAAATACTATTTAATCAGACTTATACAGAAATATTGATCGTTGTGTAACAAAATTAAAAATAAATAAATCTAAATTTATCATCATCAAAAAATATGGGCTGGTGTTCATATATTTATGATGCTTTTAACCACTCTAGTTTTTTTTTTTTGTTTGTTTCTTAAAAGAAGTCTGAGAAAGCGCAAATCAACTCCACACCATCTGCTGCTATTTGTTCATATTATATATGGACAAATGAGGGAGGGGAAATGGTCCTCTTTTGTTTGTTTCTTTAGTCATATTAAAAATTAGCACTTTAGTTCTCAATCACCATTTACAAAACATCTTTAATTATAAATTTATTTAAACGCACATTGATTACGTAAATAATATTCATTAAGGCTGTAGCCTCAAGCACATGCGTATAAAATGCGATAGTAGGGACCTCTACTGGTCTTAAAACCACAAGCTTACTCATTTGAAGAAAAGAGGGGAACCCCTTCTCTACTTCAAGCTTGTGGTTTTAAGACCTGTAGAGGTCCCTACTATCGCATTTTATACGCATGTGCTTGAGGCTACAGCCTTAATGAATATTATTTACGTAATCAATGTGCGTTTAAATAAATTTATAATTACAACTTTAAATTATCGTAATAGATTTCTCACTATAAAATCTTTCCATTGACTCGTTGTAAATCGAAAGATTTCATGAGTATTAATGTGTAATAAGAAATGTGGACTTAAATAGTGAAGTATTGAATAGCTTCACACTCTCAGATTGAACCGCTTCAGCTTCACCTATTTAAATAAAAAGTAGGTTGAAGTAGAGAAGGGGTTCCCCTCTTTTCTTCCAATGAGTAAGCTTGTGGTTTTAAGACCTGTAGAGGTCCCTACCATCGCATTTTATAAGCATGTGCTTGAGGCTACAGCCTTAATGAATATTAAAACATCTTTAAACAAAACAATTATAACTATCTCAAAGATTTTTTTTCAATCCCCCCCCCCCATTGACTTTTTATATAATTCTTCATTAAAAGTATTTTGCTTCCAGCCCATTCTCAATTTCCTGAAATGTGTTTTTTCAAATGCTAGGATTCTTCTCACTGAATGTTTTCTATCTCATATGTTTTATATTTATATGCATAAATATGCTAGTGAATCGCTTGTTTACAACCTAACTTCTTTGCTTTTCAAAGCCATAGCTTGCAGAAATATTTAGTTTTTAGCTATTGTTGATTTTATCTGTTTGGTTCTTTTGGAAGTCAAAACTGTTGCTGCTCTTATATTCCAAGATGTATAATACTTTCCATATTGTTTCGTTTAGTTTCACTAATTTCAATTTTTCACTTCATTTTTTTTCTCCTGAGTTCTTATTGTTTTGTTTTTAGTCATATTTGTATATAATTCATACATATCTTTACTTAATTTCTCTAATGTTGGATTAATGAATATCTTAAATTATGTATTTACATTCCATTCACTATTGTTTCTTTACATTTTTCTTTGTTCTTATTGCTTACTCTTTCTAGATGTGTAACAAATATGCTTTGATGGAATTGAATCTTTATTTTTATCCCTTTTCCAATTTTAAACTAGTTTCATTTTTTTACATAGTTTTATGGCTACTTGTGAATTATTATAGGTATTATTTAATTAAAAGAGTAATAAGTTTATTAACTATATCATATGGTTTAAGTAATTATCAAGCTATTTTTTAGTCAATGCTGTCAAAGATTTTCTGAAAATCAAAAAAATCCAAATATAATTTTTTTTTTTTTTTTGCTTTCTGGATTTTTAGTAATGAGATAGACTGATAATCGCATAGTATGTCTATATTTTCTAATTCATTAGTTCAATTGTCAATTGTTGCTCTACCATGCCTTTTAATCATTCATTTTAGAGACTTTTCCTTAAATACTATGCATCAGTTCTTATAATAAGTTTGAAATTCAAATTAGTAATTTTAGGTTTAACCAACATTAAAATTTAACATGTGTAATAGTTGCTTCTGAAGCATGAATTTCAAATTTCATGCAAATTTGTTTGAATTAGGATCTACTTTTGATGTATCATTAGAAACTACTCATAAATGCATAAATTAATATGACCATTTCTCATCGTAGAAGAAGGAAAAGCAAAGTTGCAAAGGCAAAGAATAAAAAGTTAAGAACAGATATTGTGATTACTTTCCTAACCAATTCATGAAACAAATATTTCTACTTATTGCAAATACCGGTTCTGTAATCATCTTAAATTTCTGTAATCATCTTTAATCCTACTATCTATTTAGTCATGGAGTGTCTTAAATTTTGCCCACTAGTATGTTCTTATAAATGCAGTGAATATTATTAATTTCTTTTACATTCCGATTCCCATTGATAATATAATCCACAGAATGCCTTTATTTTAAGAATAGGTGCATCGAAATTCTTTTTTAATAATTGTTTAAGCTTAAACAAAATTTTGAGTACTCAATCAACTCACATAATGTGCCAAACTTTATTAATATGCTTTATAATTAGCTATTTTTACTAAGGTAGACGAAAAAAGTCTTATAATCATACTGTCACTATTTGCTTTCTCAATGATTCTTAAGAAGTTGGTCTACTCATATATGTTTACATACAAAAAATAAAAAATTCCTGTCATATAATTTAAAGATGAGCAAAAACATATAATCCTGCTGACATAATTAGTATATGCAGATTATTAATAGTATGATCCTCATGAAACCTAAACCCTATGCCAACCTAAGAAATAAGGCTTTTTATTAACTTTTTGAATCTATTATTGGATTATATGCAATGTGTAGATAATTAAATCAAGTTTTAATATTATTTTTTCATCGGTATATCTGGTTAGACTTCACTGCAATTGCAGTATCACACAATCTACCTTCATTCAATCTGATTTTTCAAAAAATATTCTAATCATCCAGCTGATTAGTATCCACTGGAAGATGAGTTTTGCTAAAAGCAGATATATCATCCTACCGTGATAGTTTTCTTAGTTACAAGCACTGTTCTACATTCGGATTTCAAAGAATTTCTTTAAAAAGTGGGCTATCTAATTCATTTGAATATATTTACATAAATTTACATCCTATTTATATCCACAACTCTAACTATCAACTACTTATTGCTATAAATATGATATAACCAAGATATTGAAAGCACTTACCTCAAGTTAAGATACATCTACACTAAAGCTTTTCATACTGCGTGTTTCTAGTACTTAGAATTTAATTACAATTTATTTAAGAACAAACAAAATTTATATATTCTGTGTATCATTATTTTTTTTTTTAAAATACTTGCTTTTATTATTACAACTATTTGCAGTCATTTCAATATTACTACACTGATATTAAAACAATTTGACATTTAAATGAACAATATACCAACCATAGTAAATCAGTAAATTATGTAGATTATGTGAGTCATATCCTCTCCAAATTCAATTCCACATAATTTTATTATTGATTATAATGTCTTATGCAAGGTCATCTCTAAGGATATTCAGTCTATTAAAAAACTTATACTCGCAACTGCTTTTCGTTATTGAAAATTTTATATGCTTGCATATGCATATGTATATACTAAAGACAAAAAAAAAACAAAGACAAGAATTGCTGTGTATGTAATTTAAAATGGAAATATGGTTACATGAATATGCAATCCCATTGACACATTTGGAGTAGAAAGATAGTTGATGACAAGAAAGACTCATATGGCCATGTTTTATTGTAATCTGAAGATAATAAGGTTAAAAAATAAAAATATGAATAGATAATAAAAAAAGGAAGACAGAAAAATGTTGTTTATATCAGAAAAAATATTTAGTTAATATCTTATCTCAAAAACTCTTCAAAAAATAGTCTTAGAAAAGTCTTTGTTTATGATTTTTTAGTAGTTATTTTCATATCTGAAAACCATTTCACTATCTGATACCTATGAATACTATAGCCAAAGTTCAGCATTTACTATAATTCTTATATAGAACTATTACTTGTTTAATCTCAGAAGGTTTATCCAATAATTTATGGTTTCCTGGCAACATCAAAAGATAAAGCGGTATTTGTTGATTAAACACACACGCCGTTTGATGGTGCGATTTATGTGCTAAAACACATAAAAAAAGTCGTTTAGGCGGCCGAACGTATTTTCACAGCCATGTGTTACATGTATACAACAGTTCTGTTGTACTATACATTGCAGGCTGTGTTGTCACATTGCACTAAATTATTTATGCGAATTCGCATCCTTCACACTTTTTTACGGTCTCATGTGAGGGTGTGTGTCTTACAATTATATATAAATCGTTAATTGTAAATAAAGTTTAATTTTTTTTTTATTGAAATCACACAATTTGACCAAACAATAATTATCAGAGGGTTTACACACTTCTGTAGTCAAGTTTTAAGGTGAAAAACCTTGTCAAAGGGTATGTCTGAACAATACTTTGAAGTAGATCACACGTCAAATAATGTATTCTCGATAACCTCAATGAGACAAAGAACATGGCACAGAAAAACTAGATGTTCAATTCTCATAATTAACAATCAGTTTGTTCAAGCTATATGTCTGATATATTACTGGAGCCACCAACAGCTGTTTTTTTTAATTTATTTATCTTTATACCAAAAAAAGAAACCGTAATAAGTGTTAAATTTGTTGATGCATACATTAATAATTAATGCTGGTATTAAGGAATTTAACTAAGATTTGGAATGGACTATGAATGATATGCAACACATTGATTATAATTTAATATATCTTAATTCTTAAATATAGATTAAATAAACATAAGTGCATTGAACGACACATGAGGGTGGGTAACAGTGATGAATAAGTTTGGGAACAGAATCTCACTTGATGCACTATCATTTAAAAGGGTATATTACAAAATTAATAATCTACAGTCTATTCATGCCTTATTTTACTATGCCCTCCTTATTATGTTTGTGACAGTTAAGTCGGCGCAAGAGTGATGATTTATCACCATAACATTTAATAAAGATCATTCAATAATATTTAATGAGCTGCAATAGGCTCTCTATGAAGATTATGTATGTACCAAACCAGACTACATATTCAGATCAGTGCTGAAATCTTATTACATTATGGAGGGATGAACTGGAGCTTTGTATATACTATGGCATTATATATATATATATATATTACTAGAGGTGATCGGAGCAGCTTATAAAACAATTTGGACCCTCGTGTTCCAGTTCTAAAGAAGAGCTGTCCTGTACAAACTAAGTATATGGGATGACCATTAAAACCAGAAGCCCATTTATATAAGAAACATACAGCAAGGCATAATGGCACATTTGTGCTTCCTAAAGACAAGGCCACGCTAAATATAATATTAACTAATAACTTAGGGTATGCAAAATTCTATAATTTTGTTCCACAAAACTACCATATACCAGTTCATAATTAGCATTCTTAAAATGTGCAAAAGGGATTCTTAAAGTAATTTAATTTTCATCAATATTTTAAAATCCATAAAAATGAAACCTTTGGTCATTTCTTGGCTAAAACAATGACGCTTAAACAGGTTACTCTTTGTTTTTAGTTTTTATTTTTAAAATACATTTAAAATTTTAATCCCAAGTTTTATTAATTGCTTTCAGATGATTTTCCAAGAATTTACAACTTTTTTATAAAAACAGATAACTTTTTTTAAAACAGTTTAAGTTTGTAAACATTTTATTGTATATGTGTGTGAGATTATCTCAGGAATTAAAATGTATATACCACTGCATTTAAATAAAAAGTTTTTAACTGATAATATTTCAAATTTATATTAATTTAAAAGAGTTGTAATGCTTCTTTAAATCTATTGCATTACGGCTTCTCTTGCATATATATGTAAGTGATTACAAACATATAATGTTCACACAACTTAATTTAATTATATCATTTTATTAATTTTAAATTTATAATTGCCCATATGTGTGCACATATTCACACATACATGTAAATGTATACTATTACATATCAAAATAAATTATTCTGATTATATATGTGGACTGTGAGAGCTTGAAATGGTGGAAAAGATACTAACTACTATAATAGGTGAAACGGAATGATGCTTAAATAATACCTTTTCAAGTGGAACCAAAAAAAAGTGTAATAAGTTTTTAAATTGTTGATGTTTTTTTTTAAAAAAAAAAAAGTGAAACCCAAAAAAAAGCATAATAAGTTTTAAATTTGTTTATATTATTTTTTAAAAAAAAGCAAAACCAAAACAAAAGGTGTACTAACTTTTACATTTATTGATTTTAAGTAAATAAGCATTTATTTTTATATGATGCTATGCATACAATTATATTACATTCAAAGATCAGCCTTTCAAGCTAATTGTGCATGCGTCTTCTGCGAGTGTTAAATAATAAATGAATACACTCGCAGAAGACACATGCACAATTAGCTTGAAAGGTTGATCTTTGAATGTAATTTATTGATTTTATTTTTTAAACAAAAATAGGAAACCAAAAATACAACCGTAATAAGTAGAAAATTTGTTACTGTTAATAAGAAAAGTGTAAAAAACAACTGTAATAAGTTGAAAATTTGTTGATGTTAATAAGAAAGCATACTAAGTTTTACATTAAAAAAAAAAAGAAACCAAAAAAAATCATAATAAATTGTAAATTTGTTGATGTTAATAAAAAAAGACCTTTTTTAAAAACTACAAAGTCTGTGTTTGATTTTTTTTTATAAGAAAAAGGAAAGAAAATTCCAAAAAAATATGGCCTGGGAACGTTCATATTTTATAGTTTTTGCATAACAACAATGCCATCATGTGGCATGTGTGTCTAATCAACTATTACCAATAAATCTATCTCTGTTTACATGGATATAATCAATTTCCATTTTTTATTGATTTAAAAATCTTTTGAAAAATATAATTCAACATATATTTATCTCTAAAGAAGATTAATTATTATTTGTAGGATTCAAGGAAAATGCTAGTCTTTTGCATTTCTCACACCTATAAAAAATAGCTTTCTAAGCTTAAATACTTATAAAACTTGGGCTGGAAATGAAAAGGAACTCCTTTTACTTTACTACACCCAAAAAATAGAGTTATTATAGGTTAGTAAAAAAAACTTGTTTAGCCTCAAGAGGATTGTCAATTAATAATTGGTTTCCTGGCAATATCAAAAGATAAAGTTATCTTTGTTTACATGGATATAATTTCTTAATTTTAATTTTAATCAACAAATATATATGTCATTAAAATCTGTCAATACTTAGACAATCCTAATATCAATAACAATCAACAATCTTTATAATATACATTAGAGCATTTCTATCATCTAAAAATAATTGTTAAATGATTTTAGAAAAATTTAAATCTTTTCAAATACATTCAACTATTAGAAATAGTACTCTAGCTATTATGTAACACAACATTTAAAATGGAATTATTTTCCTCCCTTCTTTGGGTATTTTTAGCCTAGTAACAATTAGCATGAGAATTAAAGTTGGATCTATAGAGGCGATCAATAGTTGAAAAAGAGAAGATAATAATACTATTCCAAACTTGTTATATACTTAGCTGTGTTTTAATAGTTGAAAGTATTATTTTAAAAAACTCTAATTTTTTCAAAAGATATTTAACAATTACTTCTAGATGATAGGAATAATCCAAACAATAATAATTTTGTATAAAATGTCATTATTGAAAACTTTCAGACAAACACTGCATTTACATATAATAAATTGTAATGTAAACATAAAATTTTCTGTTTTCCATTGATTTAAATTAAATTTTAATAATTTAAAAAACTTAATTATGAAATTGAACTTTTTTAAAAATTTGTTTATTTAAAATTAATATTTCATATTTTTATATTTATCTTTTAATTTTTTTGTGTGTATATATACATATTAAATTATGTTATTACATAAACATATACACACATACAATTATAATACAGAATTGTATTTATATATTAGACAATTTCCATCATCTAATATAAGTATTGAATATCTAGAAAAATTTAACTTTATTTAAATATTCCAACATATTTAAATAAAGTTAATTTTTTCTAAAGATATTCAATACTTATAGTAGATGATGGAAATAGTCCAATATATAAATACAACTAAATACCATCATCACAAACCTTCAGGAAAACACATAATATAGAATGTTTTTATATACTCATGTTTCCTTTAAATTTACTTTATTGATATGAGCACAAACTTTCACATGACCCACCACTCTCCACACTATCTCATAACACTGATGCACTGGAACACACATATGTCGAAAAGATAAATAATCACCAATATATGTATTTCATGCTAAACCAGCAATCATCAGTTGGTCCAGATTACCATCTCTACACATATATGCAATAAGTGCTCAGATATATATTAAGATAGCCAATTCTCATACTTTAATGGACAGGCTTCAATCTACTCCACACTCCAACTCTTCAACTGTCCATCCAATTGAAAATCTGATGATGAAATGCTCAAAGGCCACCCTGAGGTCAAGATTCTTGTCACACCCATGTTGACCTAAAGTCAATCTGACCCCCCATGTACAGGACACAATCCATTTAATACATTTACAAGGAATGGGCAGACATCTCTACTATGTAATAACTGAAACACACAGGCTTATTATATACCTGTGTCTATATATGTAATATATAGGGTATATGAGCAAAGACTTTCACATGACCCACCACTCTCCACACTATCTCATAACACCGATACACTTGAACACATATATGTTGAAAAGATAAATAATCACCAATATACTTATTTCATGCTAAACCAGCAATCATCAGTTGGTCCAGATTACCATCTCTACACATATATGCTATAAGTGCTCAGATATATATTTAGGTAGCCAATCCTCATACTTTAATGGACAGGCTTCAATCCACTCCACACTCCAAGTCTTCAACCGTCCATCCAATTGAAAATCTGATGATGGAATGCTCATATATATATATGATAATTATTTTACTATACACACATGTATAGTATAGAAGAAAAAAAGTCCAAAGAAAGTTATTTAAAATAACAAAAAGAAACAGAAAATGAGAGAAATACTTGAAATTTTTTTACTTTTTTATTTTATTTTTAATATTAACTATACATACTATTGCAATGCATCTTATGCCTGCTGGAATTATGATTTATGCTAATGTTTTGTGTGTACCTATCATGGCTTATCACAACCAAAATTTTTTAACTATTTTGTTTTTATAAGATGGAACAATTTTTCCAAATATATATTATAATATATCATATGTCTATTAATGTTATAATAAATTTTAAATTATTTCAATAATTTTATACAATAAATTATATAAAAAGCAAATAATGAAATTTATTATACAAATATATTTTATTTGCATTTTAAAATTAGTGACATATATTGTAAAATGATTCACAATATTGTAACATATGTTTAAATGTAGAATAATATTTTAATAACTAAAACTCTACATTTAAATTTGAATTTACAGATTTAAAAATATAGGAAAAAAAGACCAAGATGTAAGAGAAATGATTTTTACTTGACTATAGACACACAGTAATGGCTTATGCTATATATTGCTATTTTGTGGACAGTAAACCAGGTATATCTGTGATATATCTGTGCTAGTGTGTGTAACACTATATAATTTACACAAGAAATGTATTAGGAGATATTATTATTTTTCATAGCAATTTACTTTCTTTTTGTTAGTTAAATATTTGGTATTTACTCACATCTATAGTATTTAATTTTCTAGCACGTGTGCATGTGCGATGCAACTGTTCCCAAAAGCTATTGGGAACAGTTGCATCGCACACGTGCTAGAATATATATATTTCCCAAAAGTAAAAAAAAAATTATTTGACTTAATAGTATTTAATTTTATAATATTTCAGTTTCAAAATGAGTGGATCAACTTAAAGCAAATGTATACCTTTGATTTGGAGAACTCTCTTGTTTCATCAATGTTAAAAATAAATAGAATTACCCATTGTATTTACATGTTGGATTATTTTCATCATCTAATATGAGTATTGAATGTCTTTAGAAAAATTTAACTTTATTTAAATATTCCAAATACATTCAACTTTTAGTAATAGAACACAGATTAGTATAAGCACATTTCAAGAAGTATTATTCTCCCCTCTTCTTCAGGTGTTGCTGGCCTGACCAGTGTCAATACTAGCATGGGAATCGAACCTGGACCTTTAGATTCTTTGAGTATTGAATTTTGAAGTAAATCTTTAACCATCTGAGCCATCCTGCCAAAGGCAATAGTCAGTAGAAATTTCATATATTTACCTACAAGGTTCCTTCTAATTGCTCCAGGTTGGAATTAGTCCAACATATAAATACAACTAAAACACCATCACTACAAAACTTTAGGAAAACAATAATTACCTATTGTATTACAGCTGAATAGCAATTCCAAAGAAACATAATATGGAATAATGTTTCTACACCAATTATGTTCTTTCAATTCTTCTTACTCATCTGAATCTGAATTTAAAGAAAATAAAACAAATCATGTGAAATTAAAGCTATGCACCCAGAAATCTTGTTTTACTTAACATTGGTTGTCCAGCGTAAAAATTCCATATTTGCTTAATTTAAATTGTCTCACTTGCAATCAAAAAGAAACCAGTAAATTGTTAAAAAAATAATTTTTGGTTGGAACTGATATCATTTTTGAAGGATTTTCTAATAATCATGAAATTATATTACACTTCTTTGATAATATCATTACTACAAGAATGCATGGTGTGTCAGTTTACACATAGTGCTAGACTGGGTAGATGGGTAGATGTGTTATTATACTTATGAATGTGTGTGCAAGTTGATTATTTATTCTTATTATTATCAAATTCATATCTTATGTGGTTATTAATTGGTACACTGTTGGAGACGGGAATGAATTTAAGTATTTTCTATGTGTGAATATTTTTATTGCTTTTGTATGTGTTAAGTCCCTTCATGAAAGAGAGCATGGCTTTCTTGCTTCAGTACTGCCTGCACAAAGTTATTGGGTGCCTCCCTATATATTTTCCATCATCCACTTTGCCTATAATTTAGTATTAGTGTGTATTTTAAATATGTTAGAACTTTTTAAATATGTTAGAACATTTTAAGATATGTCCATCTTTGAAATTATTTTATTGGTTCTACTGCAATTTAAATTTAAGTATATTGTTGGTATTGAGCATATTTATTTCCTTGCCTCTCATAGATATTAATATAGTTGTATTGTTTTAATAATTTTTACATAATATTTTGCTATCTTTACAAAATCCATAAGAAGTGTGTTTCCAGGTTGATTTTCAGACATGGGTGGCTCTGTAATTTAATATCATATTAGTGGCCTGTGAATAGTAATATAAATGTGTGATATTTTGCTCTGTGTACATGAGAAATAGTATCAAATAAAATGTGAGAACTTCTTGAGGAATATAATTGCTTTTATTATCATTTTTGAAGAAGTGCTTCAGAAGAGAATATTTTATTGTAAAGTATACCAATATTTCTGTTAGTAAAATTTATTAAATTAAAAATAATACTTATTGTAAATATTTATTGAATTAAATACTATATTATCTTATAAATAAATATTTTTACTAATATGTTAAATACGTTTCTGGGTTCGTTACCATTATTACCTTCATTTATCAAGAAAATCTAATTTAATAAAGTTTTATTATTCATTATTTTACAAATGAGTACACTTCAGTGCTCACATAAAATTTATTTATTTTGTTTATTCCTTATTTCACCTGCATTATAATAAGCTACATACTATGATAATTTGCCTTTATTTCAAATGTACTTTGTAATGTAATTGATAGTATAAAATTACCCTTTCTACCTTCTGCATTAGTTTATTTTTAGAACTTGGTGTAAGTTCATATTTGAAGATAATAGAATTAAATACATTTATAAGTAGTATAAATTAAATATTTAAATAAGAAGAAATTTCAAAATATTTAAGAAATGCTTTATATGCTAACCATGATTTATCTAAAGTGTTAAGATACTTAATTTTGCATATTTGCATTTTTGTTTGGCTAAAACATAAGATATCTTAAGATAGAGTCATAAGAAAAAGACAGAATATTTAATGCATAACTTAAATAATTATTGCATTTAAGAGTGTTAAAATGTATAATATAATAATCATTTTTCTTGTAACAAGTACGTGTCAGCACCACGAGATATAAATAAAGTATAAACCCTGAGATAAGATTTACAATTTTAAAAAAACCTGAGTTTAAATAATAAGAACCTGAGATAAATTTAAATATAAGAAGAATCTTGTATTTTAGCATTTCCAGTTAGATAACATTTTGTTTATATAAGAGTGCTCATTGTCCATGATGTGGAAAACCTATAGCTATTATGGTGACTACCCATGTGACCTGGTTTTGGCCAGCATCAAGCCATTGGTATGGTTGCAATATATATTAGATGGAAGACAATTATACACATGTTCCACATCAATTTAAAAAAACAGGTGGTTATCCATTTTTAAAATCTACTTATTAATTAATATTCATTGACAGTGTTGGAAATAAAGTATGATTTTATTTAACAGTCATATTTTTAAATCTTTATTACTAGTAATGGTTCAAATTATAAATGTCAAAAAAAGCATCTCATTTTTAATGATTGGGATAATGAACGTATTAGTTCATATAGATGTAATTATTAAACAATACAGTATTTTTAAAGATAGATTTGTTATTTAGATAGAAAACAACTACCATTTTCCCCATATGTTGTGAATAGAAACACTCCATATCAATAAAGTTTTTAAAAGAACAGGTGACCACCCATTCTTAAAGTCTATTTTTCACAGCACATGTGAAACGTTAGTTGTCTTCCATCTAAATTACATATATATCTTTAAAAAACACTATATTGTTTAAAGATTACATCTACATAAAATAATGTAATTTATTATCACTGGTCATTAAAAATGAATTTCTTTCTCTGCACTGGGATTTATAATTCAAACCCTTATATGTAATAAGCTGATTTTAAAATCTGATTGTTAAATGAAAATGCACTTTATTTCCAGTACTGTAAATGAATATTGATTTATTTTAAAATAGGCTTTAAATGTTTATTGACATACAATTCTTCTTCCATTTAAATTACATATATATATCTTTAAAAACCACTGTATTATTTAATAACTGAAACACAGGCTTATTATATACCTATGTCTATATATGTAATATATAGGGTATATAAGCCTGTGTTTCAGTTATTACAATAGTAGAGATGTGTTCCCATGAGGTCAGATTGACCTATGGTCAACATGGGTGTGATAAGAATCTTGGCCTCAGGGTGGCCTTTTAGCATTCCATCATCAGATTTTCAATTGGATGAACAGTTGAAGAGTTGGAATGTGGAGTAGATTGAAGTCTGTCCATTAAAGTATGAAGATTGGCTATCTTAATATATATCTAAGCACTTATAGCATATATGTGTAGAGATGGTAATCTGGACCAACTGATGATTGCTGGTTTAGCATGAAATACATATAATGGTGATTATTTATCTTTCCGATATATATGTGTTCAAGTGTATCAGTGTTATGAGATAGAGTGGAGAGTGGTGGATGGTGTGAAAGTCTGTGCTCTTAGACCCTATATATTACATATATAGACATAGGTATATAATAAGCCTGTGTTTCAGTTATTACAATAGTAGAGATGTGTGCCCATCCCTTGTACATGTATTTAATGGATTATGTCCTATACATGAGGGGTCAGATTGACCTATGGTCAACATGGGTGTGACAAGAATCTCAGCCTCAGGGTGGCCTTTGAGCATTCCATCATCAGATTTTCAATTGGATGGACGGTTGAAGAGTTGGAATGTGGAGTAGATTGAAGCCTGTCCATTAAAGTATGAAGATTGGCTATCTTAATATATATCTAAGCACTTATAGCTTATATGTGTAGAGATGGTAATCTGGACCAACTGATGATTGCCAGTTTAGCATGAAATACATATATTGGTGATTAACAGAGCAAAACTTTCCATACAGTATTGCCACCTGTGCTAAACAGAGTAATCAATGGATACCAGAAGGCTTGTGCATAAAATCCCTATCTAATGCCTACTCATCCAATATCCCCAGACTACTTTCTGGCTTGTGGCCTTCATCAGTGAGAAGCTTTGGATCTGAGAGCACTGCATCTAGATCTTAGGATCTAATGCAACCCTCTAGCAACCACCTTTTATCTCTACTTAACTACAAAACCATGAGAATGAAATTGAAAACACAAAAAATATTTTCAATCTAAGCTCAATAGCTTATATAGTCATATGGGTCTGAACTCAGTTCAGCACCCATACATTTTGGTGTCCTTGGATCTTTTACAACCATAGCCACCACTATCCTATTAGGCAGGATGTGGTGACTATGGTTGTAAAAGAGCCAAGGACACCAAAATGTATGGGTGCTGAACTGAGTTCAGACCCATATGACTATATAAGCTATTGAACTTAGATTGAAAATATTTTGTGTGTTTTCAATTTCATTCTCATGGTTTTGTAGTTAAGTAGAGATAAAAGGTGGTTGCTAGAGGGTTGCATTAGATCCTAAGATCTAGATGCAGTGCTCTCAGATCCAAAGCTCCTCACTGATGAAGGCCACAAGCCAGAAACTAGTCTGGGGATATTGGATGAGTAGGCATTAGATAGGGATTTTATGCACAAGCCTTCTGGTATCCATTGATTACTCTGTTTAGCACAGGATCAATACTGTATGGAGAGTTTTGCTCTGTTTATCAACAATTAATGTGCTAGTATAAGAAATGTAATCATGTGATATATTGGTGATTATTTATCTTTTCGACATATATGTGTTCAAATGTATCAGTGTTATGAGATAGAATGGAGAGTGGTGGGTGGTGTGAAAGTCTGTGGTTGTATTATTTAATATGTATATATCAAAATAGATTCATATAATCTAGCTCATGAAAGTTGAGCTCAATTAATAATATGGGGTATATCTTTAAGGCAAAGCAAATGGGGTTTGATATTAACGTTACGGTAACTAAAACTAAGAAAAGGAAGAAAAGAGACAATAATAATATTTTGTTTACATTTATTGTTACAAGGAGGTTGCCTTGACAACAGTTTGAAATTGTTGATTGTTATTGATACTGGGATTGACTAAGTGATAACTGACTTTTAATAATATATATATATTATGCAATATACATTTGAAGAAAAAAGAAAAAAAATGGTCTTGAAAATTTTTATCAATTTAAATAATTGTAATGTTATTAGAAATAATTTAGTAATATTGTAAAATTTAATTTTATAGATTGACTCATTATTTTTTATATATTCCCCATATAAAAAATAAAGTTCCCCTGCCCCATGGATATTTTACCCCTTCCCACATACAATTAGAGAATTATTATTTCTAAACATGTAGAATGTGTTGATTAGAAAAAAATTATTAAGGATTGAAGGGAAAATGTTTGGACTGAAGAAGATAAATTGTCAGAAAAAAAAAACTTCTCTTATTAAATAATAGATCCAAGTTTACTGATCAGATGAAAGTTAGCTATAAAAATAAAAAAATAAGATTTTGCACTATGTCTTGCTTCATGCTTCTTTCAAATAAATAACTGAAATGAACTTTTCATGCTATATAGTAGCCATGTTGTGTTGGTGTAACTGTATTTGAATTGCGGACTTTTCAGCATGTAAACTAGGAAAGAAGATGAATATTCTTGCTCAATCAGGAATGAAGTGAAAGCCCGGTTAAATGTTTGCTGGCTAAAATCGTCATTATTTGTTAATTAATTCAATCTAAAATCGTGTTATTTTTTGTTGTTGGGGGGGGGGGGAACAATGCATGTATTTAGGAATTAATTTAAAGAGGTTGTCGGGTGAGATAAAAATGAATCTATATAAAGTTCAGAGAACACCCACGACAAAACACTGGAATACTATTTTTATAAGCTAATTATGCTAAAATTTGGGAGAATAATTAAAAGAAGTGATAAGATATCCTACTGTATTAAATTAAATAACAAAAGATTTGAATAAATAATTTTTTTTTTTGCTTGTTTGTTGATTATATTTATATGCTAAACTGTACTAATATTTCATGATCATATCTCAAATGTAGGTTTTATTTATTTATTCTCTCTCTCCTTTTTTTTTTTTTATATTTAATGTTAATAAGATTTATCAATAATGAGTTTTTATGATTTCTTTGTATAACAACACTTGATCAAGGGAAATTCGGAAGAAGTGATAAACTTTATTTAAACTTTTCAAATACAAACAACTTGTTAGTAATAACACACAAATAGACAATACAGGTTAGTAATTACACAACGTTTCGAGTAGTATTATTCTCCACTCTTCTTCAGGTGTTGCTGGCCTATATGCACAGTGACAATATTCACTTAGAAGTTGAACTCGCACCTTTAGATTCTTGTATATTGAATTTAAGGCAAACGCTCTACCAACTGAGCTATTCTGTCAAAGGCAACATATAGTAGAAATTTGATATATTTATATATGAGGGTTGGTTCAAATCCTCCTGAGTCCTTCAAATTTTTTTTTTTTTATAACAAGTCTAATTATTTTTATTTTTACTTTTTCCTAAGAGCAAGATTAATTAGAGGCTTCCATACATTGTGTATTGCCACACTGGGTTGACTTATAGGATTATTTACCATTGTCATATGAGCAGCTTCCTTGAATTTTCTTCTATGCATTTTTGCCTCTTTATCCAATATCTTTGTATTTTCCCACTTAAGCACATGGTCATTAGTACATACATGATCTGCTATGGTAGACACATCTATTTTTTCTCTTTTAACCATTAATTTGTGTTCCTTCAATCGTTGTTCAACCGGGCGACAGGTCTCACCAATGTATTTCCTTTCACATTCACATGGTATTTCATAGATGCAGTTTTTGTTCTTCAACATTTTCAGTTTAGGCTTAGTAGAAGTAAGCATTCCTTGAAGTGTGGTAAGGCTTTGGAAAGCAGTCCTAATATTATATTAACTGCAGATTTTCTTTAATTTGTCTGCCACACTTGGTATGTATGGATACACCACCGTACCAATAACTGTTTTCTCTTTTGGTGTCTCTTTGTGTTGTCTATTGAAGGTTTTCTGATGACTGCTGATGGATAACCATTCTTCATAAGCATTTGTTCTATGTGAATCTTTTTTTTTCCAAGTCACTGGATTCTGAATAAATCTCCTTTGCTCTGTTCCATAATGATAGTACAATTTCTTGTTTAATGCTTCTTGTATGATTGGATGTATATGCCAAGTATTTGCCAATGTGTGTCAGTTTCATATACACTGTTGTTTTTACTTTGCCCTGAGGGAGTCTTGTCACAAGTTCATCCAAGAACGCCAATTTTTGTTCTTGTTCTGATTCCATCGTGAATTTAATTTTAGGAGATATGTTGTTAATGTGTATCCAGAATGACTGTAATTGTACCTCACATGTGACCATACCACAAATGTATCAACATATCGAAGCCACACTTTAGGTGGACATGGAGTAGTATTTATGGCTGCGGTTTCAAGTTCTTCCATATAAATGTTGCTGAGCAAGGGTGACAGTGATGATCTCATGGCCATCCCTTGATTTTGTTGGAAGAATTCTGAGTTATATTGAAAGTATGTTGTTGTTACACAGAATGTTAATAATTCCATTATACTATCAATAGGTAGAGCTGTTCTAGTTTGTAGACTATTATTGTCATATAACCTTTTCCTTACAATAGACAATGCTTCATCACATGGTACATTTGTAAACAGACTTTCCACATCAAAGCTTACCAATATGTCAGTTCTATCCATTTTCATGTTCCTGACTAGTTCAACAAAGTGCTTAGAATCCCTGACGAAAGACTGTGTCCTATACACCAATGGACTAAGAACTTCGAGAAGAAATCTTGACAAATTTTGACAGGGTGAAATTTCTAGAACTAACAATAGGTCTTAATGGAACCTTGTCTTTACGAATTTTTGGCAGTCCATACTGGTGAGGAATCTTGCTGAAATACGAAGTTAATTTTCTGTTTTCTGAATCACTGAAATACCTGCGGTGCTTCCGGAGTAATGCTTGTAGTTTTACCTCTGTATCTGGAATTGGATTTTTTGCTATCATTTTGTATTGGCCTGCTGTGAGAAGGCCTTGTATTTTGTTATCATAATCAGTTTTATCCATTACAACTGTAGTGTTACCTTTGTCAGCAGGAAGAATGATTATAGATGTATCCTGTTTGAGAGATTTAATAGCTTTCCTCTCATCACATGAAATGTTTGACTTCTGCTTGTGAACTTGATGTCTTTCCAGTGTTCTTTTTACTCTCCAGCGTAACTCTGCCACTTCCTCTAGATTCAAATTTTGGGTCACCTCATCAGTGGCGGCCATTATATCCAATAGTGGTACAGTAGATGGTGTAATGGCAAAATTCAAACCTTTTCCAAGAACTGCTAATTCACAATCGGTAAGTTGTTTAGAACTAAGATTTTTCACTGATGATAAGGATAGACTAGTTGCAGTATTACATTTGATTTGCCCATGTAGATTGACAAACTTCTTCTTCTGAAGGTCTTCTATCCTCCCATGTAACTTACAATATGATCTGTTCACTGCTTGACAAATTCTTGAGAAATCTTCATCTGTAACTTTGTTTTGTAGTAACGATTCCACACTTCTAATAGATTGCAATGTTTGATACTTGGTAAACCGCTGAACCTTTATACTTTCTCTCAATAAGGCCTCATTTGCTCTCTGAATAATTTTCTCAGCTCTCTTGGAGGAAATAGGAAGTTTTAACTGCAAACCCTTGGGGATAATCCCTTCTGATTTACATTTACATAAGAAAGTTAATATTTAACACAGCATTACGCTGTTGCACATGCTCTTTGAAGATTTTAACTATAAATGAGATGAATACTAACACTCAACCACATGATAGTCTTTGGAAAAGATAGAATGGCTTTTTCAAAGACTTTATCATGTGGTTGAGTGTTAATATTCACCTCATTTATAGTTAAAATCTTCAAAGCACATATGCAACAGTGTAATGCTGTGTTAAATATTACAGTTTACAAACATCGCGCTATAAAAAAATGATTTGTTTACATAAGAAAGTTAAATGATTTTCTACTTTAGCCAGTTTTAGACATAATTTAGTGGAGAATAATACTACTTGAAACATCGTGTAATTACTAACCTATATTGTCTATTTGTGTGTTATTACTAACAAGTTGTTTGTATTTGAAAAGTTTAAAGTTTAAAATTTTATAAATGATGGAAATAGTCCAACATATCACATCTTATAATATACCATCATTACAAACCTTCAGACAAATTCGGAAGATATTCAATTTATTGTGTATCTATTTTTTTCTTCTTTTTATTTTATCATAATGTTTTTCTAGTACACAGGAATCATATTTCCTTTTGTTTTTTTATTTACACATATATTCATGAAGCTGTGAACTACTTCAGTTATATGCTATGCAAAAAAAAAAAAATGTAAACAAACAAAAAGTACACTAAAAATCGTAAATTTAATTCATTTTATAATATGTAAGTATTTAATTGTTCCATTAAATTAATTTAATTTTTTTTTAAAAAATTAAGTTAGTCAAGTAAGAATAAATTCTGGAACTTTTCATTCTATTTTTAAAAGTTTCTTGTTGTATTAATCCATACCACACATTTTTATCAATGTGGAACATATATCCTTAATAATATTTTATTTGTCTTCAATAATGTTGTATTGATTTGGCGTAAACTAATAAGAATATAAATTTATTTATGAAAAATAGCATTTATCTTGATTAATGCTATAAAATATGTAGTATAAAATTATTAGATATAATGGATCATCTTGCTGTTTAGCCTGCTGTGCTCAGGAACTTGAGTTCAAATCTGAGGTGGAGTTGGGAAAGATTTTCAAACAATTGAGAAATTCCTAATCAAGAACAGACCTTTTTTAAGCAGCTAATCCATAGATAATGCAAATAGTCACCTAATATTAGTCAGTAAATGAACACCTACTTTTTATTATTTAGAAAAAATTGATTTGATTAAAGCCAATGTGCTCATTATTAATACAATGCAACTTCCACCACAGATAATTATATACCTATAGGTGTTGAATTCATGATTGACTTTTATTAATATTATTACTTTTAGTAGCTCTAAATGACAAGATTATAAACATAGTTCCCATACCTCTATGACTAGAGTATTTATTATTTATTTATTGTTTATTACTATAATTTTGAATGAATGATATGTTATGTAAGACTCTCTGTCTTTGGAACTATGTGGTCACTTTTAAATGATCACTCAATTCTTACCCATTGTCTTCAGTTACCATGATAAATATTATGTTTATTATAATTAAATTAAAATCCTATGTTACCTCGATTAACCTATTAGTTCATATACTTGAATCATAAACTGTCATGGATTATTTATATACTGAAACATCAAAATGATCGTGCATCTTTTATAAAACTATAATTCATCCAACACTAATTGTATCTAAATGCATTTACTTAGCAATTCTTCAGACTGTGTTATTAGTAGATTTTAGATTTTAGTTTAATGATGTTGTTTTGTTCATAAGATATGATCATTGTTGAACATAACTTAAAATTGTTCAATCCAATTTGGGTAATTATGAGTTATTGTTTTTCTTTGAGTAATGGTCAGTTTGAATATGAATCATCTTGAAAGAAGGATTCAATAATTACCAGAATAATGTCCAACCAAATAGTTAAGAAAATATCCTTATTAGTATCTCATTTGGTCTTTATATATTATTATAGATTTATCATAATTTTGACATACTTGTTCTTTCATAACACGTTCATAAAGTCATATATAACACTTTGTTACTATTAAAACATATAACTACTTACGAGTTCTTAATATTTTTATTATTTTACTCTTTATGAGTTTTTTGTTGTATATGAATATTATATATCTTTTATAGCCTTTGCCTTTAGCAGTTATACAAAGTGATTTTAATAAGTACATTTTTTTTAGATGTATATCCGTTAATTATGCACTAGTTTGCCTAATAAGTAATTACATTAGCTAAGATGTCAGTTTTATTTTAATTATATGAATAGTTCTTTACATAATTGTTTGTAATCTTATTCTTGTTATTTGTTTTTCAATTATTTTGTAACTTTATTTAATTAATTTAGTTTTATCCTAGAAATAATTTCGCATTATTAAATATATTATCATTATTTTATGAATATTTAAAAATAAATCTTTTTAATTTTTTATGCTTTAACAATAAATACTATTACAAATTGTCATGTTTTTTTTTTCCTTCTCATTCTTCTTCTCTTTCTCAATTTTCTTTTTTGTCTTACTATTTCTTTTTATTTTTTATTCTTCTACTGCTCTTTTTTCTTTTTTTTCATCCTCCTTCTACTTCTCCTCTTTGTTCTTCAACTTCCTTTACTCTTTCTTGGTTCTATTCGTTTTTTTCTTTTCCTCCTCCTTTTTCTTCTACTTTTTCTTTTCTTACTCCTCTATCTCCTTCTTTTCCTCCAACTTCTCCTTCATCTTTTTGTCTTTTCCTTGCCTTTCTCATTATTATTATCATCATCATTATCATTATTGAAGAATGTCTTTTTTAAAATACCTATACAAATTTCTTTTGTGTGTGTATATATATATACTTGTGCATATATATATAAAACTATCAAAGTCATATTAATCATGTTTTTAATACCAATTTATGCATATTCACTTTGTGTTTGTGTGTGCGTGTACAAATAAACATCCATTATCAAAACATATAAATGAATGTTTTGATTCTTCCAATAAGTCTCTGGTTTTTGAAGATGTTATTAACTTGAATATTTTATTATTGCGATGTTGTTGTTGTATTGTAATAAATAATAATAAAATAATAATATTAATAAAAGTTTGTTTAAACAAAAAGTTTATATATTTATTTTTTAAATATTTTTTGTATTATATCTAGGGACAGCTTCTGTAGGCAATGTGGATCGACAGCGTTCATAACTTTTTAAATTTATATATACAGTCTGTAATGCTATATGAATTTATGAAGTAAAAGAATAATTGACTTGGGAACACTAAAGGATCATAGATTGAAATTCAATTCTTTACTTCTGGTGCTTGCATTGATATAATCCCCAACCATCTAATTATTCAATTATCTCTTTTAGATATAAAATTTTATGAAAAGTAATGCTATGTAGTAAATGGATTTGTTAATAGATTCTGCATATTCTAGTTTACTCATCCTCTATTTTCAGTTATCATAGCAATAATAAATTAATAAAAACATAAAATCAATTTCAACTTTAAAGTTTTTGTAGTTAGTGCTATGCAATAGACATTTAGCTTCCATGACCGGTAGTGCCTGTTGGTGGTTTTCAATATGGGTATTTTTCAAAAATGATAAAAATCATTAAAAAAAAACTATTTAGATCAGGTAATGATGGCTTGATCATAGGCTATGTAGGGTGTGTTAACAATGTCAATATTATTTTTTTTTGGCTTTTGTCAGAATTTGCCCAAATTTCTGTCAAGTAAATTATAGCAGTGCTAAGACAATACCAATATAATCAATATTTGTTTTAAATTCTAAATATATCATTTAAACCTTATAGTTTAATCATTTTGAGATTAAATGAATAGTTGGTTAATCAATATTTGTTTTAAATTCTAAATATATCATTTAAACCTTATAGTTTAATCATTTTGAGATTAAATGAATAGTTGGTTAATACTATTTGTCAATGTTAAATTGTGATGGGTTAATTTTGACAAAATACATTTGAAAGTGATCTATTTACTATCCTAACTATTTTCAACTTTTTCTTTTTTGTTGGAAAAGTTAAAAATCTTTTGATAGTAATTATAGTTAAAAAATTCTAGCAACAAAATAAATAGAATCACAAATTGTGATTAGTATCTTTAATTTATTTATTTTTTTAATTTAAAAAAAAAAAAAGTAAAAATTAAACTTGAAAAATGTGTGACAACTAATTTTACATTATTTTCCAGTCAAGAAAATTGACAATTTATTTAAACCTTTAGTTTTACAGTCTTGATAGGCAGGTTCTTTGCAATATAAGAAATAAATGATATAAAAATTTATTTCTCTTAGATAATTTGCCCTGTATAATTTAGATCAGTAGTACAGTAATGTATTCAAGAGCAAAGGGTCTCTGAATCATTCCTCAACTCTGCCGCTTCAAGTAATCAAATGTCACATAATCTTCCAAGCAGTGAATCATTATTTTTGTTTTACTCTGTGTGGTTTAGTACAGATTCAGAGGTGAAAACTGTAGCATCAATTATAAATTGAAATTAATTAAGGGTGTTAACTGCTCAATCTGTCACTAGAGGGTTCAAACATCACATAGCTTCCCAAGCAATTTAGTATACAATTACTCATTTTGCCCCGAATATTTTAGTATAATGTTAGAGTTGCAAACTTAAAAGCTAAGGATTCCTTAATCCTCACTCATTTCTATATTATCTGGTCTTAAACATCAAATTAAGTCCTGAGCTTCTTTTTTTTTTTTAAGAATAACTTTTCTTCTTTTGTTTTTACTTTTTATGATATTTTAAAATTAAATTATTTTTATTAATTTTTTAATGATGTAAGGATGCATTAAAGATTGAGAAGCAGATCTAAGATTGAGATACTTAAACAAGTTGTCGTAAGATGGCGATATGCCATAGTGAACTATGTGCAATGTTGATGTAGCTAACATTATAGTTTATTCAGTTTAACATATAATGAAGACAAATACTTATAACAATTATGGCAAAAACAATTTCTACTTTCTATTAAGTGCATTAAAATGAAAAAAATAAAAGTTATCTAAACGAATTTGGGCTTTATTATAAATAGACATTTTAAATTATTACAGCTTACTTGCAAATTAAACTTGAATTTGCTAAGTTAATGTTCTCATGTAAAATAAAAAAGTTTTTAATTTATTTTCAGTTAATAAAACCTAAACGAATAGGTTATGTTTTTAATAAAAATTCTAGATCGCTAAGTTAGTGGTATCAGTCCAGTTAAAGCTTTTATAGAACTGTATTTGTATATTATTAATTCTATGTCGACAACTCATATAACCGAAACAGTTTAATGCAATTTTAAGAAGCATTACCTTCCCATATAAAAATAAATAATCGAATGACTTTTATTTCTCTGGAGTTTCCGGAATTGATCCGAGCATTCCGTTCCATAATGATATTCTACTATTGCCTAAACCACATAGGGAATATATATACTAATGTAAGAGTTTATTATGCATCTGCCATTTAAAAATTTTTATTACTAACATAATTCGACGTTATTTCAGAGAAAATTATTTTTAAAAAAGTTTAAAAACGTCTCCGCCCTGTCCTCTCTTTTCCATATAGTCTTCAATCTTCTATAAAATAATTTTCGAAAGAATCTTAGAAAAATTAATATTTATGTACATTATTCAAATATTGTTATCTCTAAAAAAAGATTTTATTTTTTAAAAAAACTTAAATGATAATATTGTAATATTTTTTTTAAAAAATAAAAAAAAAAGTTTACAGCTAATACTGTAATGTAATATTTATAGATTTTTTTTGCAGAATTTATAAAATACTGTATGGATGCAAATTTAGAGACATCTAGCGGAATAATTGCTAAACTTGTAGTTATCATAATATTCGTAAGAGGTCAGAAGTGAACAGAATACTTAAAATTATGTACATGTATTGTACAGTATATATATGAACGAAAATAAAAATAGCAAATTTTTTTTAAATAAATAAATCTCTTCTAATTATTATACAATACGTAAATCCCATTTTATGTAATTAAACCACTACAATTAAATAAGTTCGTTTACTTGTATTTAATTAAACAAATAAATTTATATATAATTCATCAAAAGTGTAAATAAAATTTAAACGAGAAGATAAAAAATTTAATACGGTAATTATAATAAAAATCAATTTCATTATATATTTGTAAATATCTTTATAGTTAACATATATATATATATATGCGTGTATGAAAATATGTAGATATATGTAGGGACTGGAAAAAATAAGTATATTATCTTCACTTCTAGCTCATGTAATGCAAAAACTGAAGTAAATGTTTCTCTCTCTCTTTTAGTAAGAAAGTAGAAAAAATTATCGACAGAAAATTGAATCAGTTTGTAAGCTTGTAAATATTTTTTAATACCTTTTTTGAGTTTTAAAAAAATCAAAACCTGATTAGTTGGGGCACCAGTGTTCAAACCCGTTTCTAGATTGACAATCTATGCCAGGGATGCCCAACCCGTAGCTCGCGAGTCACATGTGGCTCGCGTAACTGTTTAATGTGGCTCGAATTGCACTCTTCAAAAAAATTGATAAAATATTTTATGTTCCTTGATGGCACATGCACACACTAAAAAATAAACATTTTTACAATACAAACAATAACGATATGCAGTGTCAGGTTTCACATTAAATAAAATATATTTTTCCTGTAATTGTAATTTATATGTATGTTACCAAATTTTTAATAAATAAAATGTATTTACATTTTTTTTTCTTTTTAACATATTACACCATTTTTTTTTTTTTTTGCTGTACACGTTTGGTTTGGTGCTATATATATATATTGTGTTTAGTGCTCTTGTATATATTGTTGTTTTTATCGAGAAAGATCCTTGTAGACGTTTGGTTTGGTGCTGTATATATATTGTGTTTAGTGCTGGAAATAGTTTTTATCGAAATAGATCCATGTACACGTATATATTTTGCTGTATATATCGATGTTTAGTGCTGTAAACAGTTGTTTTTATCCGTGTATACGTATATATTTTGCTGTATATATATATTGATGTTTAGTGCTGTAAATAGTTGTTTTTATCGAGATAGATTCGTGTACACATATATATTTTGCTGTATATATTGATGTTTTCATCGAGAAAGATGCGTGTACACGTTATTTTGGCCACATTAGAAACGGCGGATTGATACCAATGTGAATAGGCCATCCCCCCCCCCCCCACCTATCTCCCTACATTGCAGGTTTAGTACCCAAGTATCATGTTTATAAATGTAATATGAAAAATGTAATATATAATTGTGGCTCCCCAAATTTTTTTAAATTCTCAACTGGCTCGCGTCAAGTTAAAGGTAGGGCACCACTGATCTATGCATTCAAATAAAACTTGCAAACCATCAAAACATTATATGATCACATGATGACGCTACTGTATGGAGAGTTTTGCCTCTGTGCAAATAAAAACTTGCTAGGATTAACTGCTTTCAAAAATCAGTACTTGCAGAATAGGGCTCATGGCTTTTGTAAAGAAATTTAGCACAAAAACACAATACCGCAGAGGAGTGAAGCACTACAAAAAATCAATGTGCATCTAATATTCTCATGTCTACCAAAATAATTTACTGCTTCATGTTCAAAACATTTATAGATGAGCTGCCTTTTTACAGCTAATAATTTATATTGTCATATCTGACCCTGCCTTTAGAAGTGGATTATTCCAGATTCCTTACCTGATTTGCTAGCACCCAGTTGCTATCCAAAGGGATTAAAACCTTCACTGGGGTTCGCACACTGAATCCACGTGTTTCCAGCAAGGTAGGGGATCTACCTTTAAATAGTCAGCCTTTTGGAGGCAAGGCAGAGAGCAATTACTTCTGTTAACCTGAACAGCAGAACATGCTCTCCATTAAACCTTCTGCTATCAGCAAAGGTATTTATCTAGTCATAATCGCGACGGCCATGCAGTGAGGCAAGTCCACCTATGGACTGGAAACTGAGCTGACTAGAGGCAAGCTAAATACATAGCTGGAAGAGTCTTTCCAGAACTCATGAGGCAGGTTAATTATTAGCTGGAAGCAAGTTCCATACTCTGCACGACTATTTCAGCATTCAAGTCTATGAACTGTATTTGTTCATTTGTTTAACTAACGTGTGTATATATTTTGTACTAATAAATTGTACATATTAATTGCTGAATAGTTGTTCTTTTTGTATCTGTTGGTTTGGAAATGAACCTGCAAGCCTAAACAAACACAACGGATTTGGTGCAGTCGTAGAGAAATTTTTCCTTCACGGCTGGAAAAATCATAGAATAAATTGCGCCACTTATAACGGATTTGGCACAGTAACACAGAAATTTTTCCCTCACGGCTGGAAAAATTAGAATAAACTGCACCAGTTTAAACAGATCTGGCGCAGTAAAAGAGAAAATTTTCCCTCGTGGCTGGAAAAATAATAGTATAAAATATACCAGTTTCAACAGATCTAAGTGTATGAAATAAATATGCAAGTGCGTATTTTGCATATTGGTTTTATTATTTTTTTTTTGAAAAAAAATTTACGTTCCTGTAATTTCATTACGGTAGTGTATTTTTTTTTTTTGGGGGGGGGGGGACTACATAAAACTTTGAATAAAATTGACCGCAAACATAAAGGCATATCAATTAAAAGCTTCAACCAATCATGAGAGCTTTACTTGCAAGACAGCGTAAAAGCTCGCTCTATTGGTTTAACAGCTTCATTGAGTTAGTTTACAATAATGTAACTATAAAACCAAAACAAGTTTGAGTGGTTAAGATGGCTAAAGCAATCGGCTCTATGGAATCTTTTGATCCAGCTCAAACTGAGAGCTGGCCAAATTATAAAGAGTGTTTGATTTTTTATCTACAGGCTAATCAGATAAAAAACCTGAGGTAAAGTTAGCTACATTAATGACCATAATAGGTCCACAAACATACGATATACTCAAGTCTCAATCTATGGCTGTAACCCCAGCTGAGCTGGATTTTGATAGAGTGTTGACAATTCTCACTTGAGTATTTTTCTCCTAAACCCTTGACAATAATGCAGAGATACCATTTTAATCTCAGCATACAAGAGCAGAGTGAAACAGCTAGAGAATTTTTTTGCAACACAAATCTGTATATTAGCCTTGAAATGCGATTTCAAAAACTTCATGAATGAAGTACTTCGTGATCACTTTATTTATGGCATAAACGATCACAATACGAGACTGAAAATGTTAATGACTCCAGACATAGATTTTGAGACAGCAGTAGCTCAGGCAAGACTAGCAGAAATTATAGCTAGTTAAGTTAACCCATTAAAAAAACTTACAAAGTATGAAGTGCAAAAAATTGAACATAACACTGGGTCACCTAAGCACTTAGTCAGTTCAGAGAACTCAGCATCAAATAGCCCATGGCTTTGTTATAGATGCAATGAGCACATGCACATGCATACAGAATGTCCATCCCACAAAGCAACATGCACGTTTTGCAAGCGAATCAGACATATAAAGGCATGTCTGAAATTAAGATGAACAGCCAAGTCTATTCCTAAAGACAGTAAAGGCACTATAAGAAACATAAGCAAGTTGCCTGTATAAACCATATCAGAGATGACAAGTCTGGGATTATAGACACTTTCATAATAAATGATACACCAGTTAATATGGAACTTGATACAGGGTCAGCAGTGTCTATACTTTCAAGAAAGACTTGGACGATCATTAATAAAAAAAATATATATATAAACTGCATCCTTCCAGTAAGTCAATATCAGACTACCAAGGGAATAAAATCAAACTGTTGGGTCAAAGAACAGGAAAAATTACTAGCCTAACAAAACTATATACCTACCACGGGTAGTGACATTAGGTAAACATAGTGATTTAATAGGCCGTGACTGGTTCAGTCACTGAGGATTCAAAGTGACAAAAGTGAACCAGATCACAATATTATCAACAATAAAAACTGACTTCTCAGAAGTCTTTAACAAAGAGATAGGTCTGTATTTGGGGCAACCAATCCACTTACCACTAAATGGAGAGGTAAAACCTATCAGTTGTAGGAGCAGATCATTTCCACTAGCTTTGTGTACCAAAGTAGAGACAGAGCTTGAGAAGTGGCAGGCAGCTGGTATAATTGAGCCCATTTCATATTCTGAATGGGTCACCCCTATAGTATCAATTATCAAAGAGAATGGCGATATACAGATATGTGGAGATTATCATTGTACAATCAATAAAGCACTTGAGCCAGATAATTATCCACTGCCATCAGTCAAGCAAATCCTAGCCACATTGTCAGGTGTTAGGATTTTCTCCAAAATTGACCTAAAACATGCATATTTGCAACTACCTGTGGATGACCAAGCTGCAAGAGCATTATTAATAACAACCCACAAGGGATTATTCAAAATGAACAGACTACCTTTTGGTATTTTGGTCGCCCCAGCAACATTCCAGAGAGTGATGGATCAACTGACTGCAGGAATATCGGGTGTGCTACCATACTTTTATGATGTCTTACTAGTGTCCCAAACTCCTGAACAACTCTGGAGTGCCACCAAAGAACTTCTAGATAAATTCAAAGCCTCTGGCATTAAAATAAACTCAGAAAAGTGCATATTTGAAGCCAGAGAGCTTGAGTTTCTAAGGTATAAAATAAATGCTAGGAGCATTTACCCAATTCAAAAGAAGGTTATGGCAATAAAGAAAGCCAAAACACCAGAAAATAAGAAGAAACTTCAGTCCTTTTTAGGACTACTAAACTATTATGAAGGTTTCTTATACCATAAAACAGAGGCTGCCAAACCTCTGTACAGGCTACTAGACAAACAAAGCAGCATGGAAGTGGAACAGTAAGCATGACAAAGCATTTAAGATGCTAAAAAATCTAATATCAGATACTACAGTATTGGCACACTTGAACCCAGAAAGAGTGCTAGTGCTGACTGGTGACACATCACCTGTAAGAACAGGGGCAGTTTAAATGAAAGAATAAAGGTTCATAAAAGTAGGGTTAGAAATAAATATCTTAGTTCTGCTTTGTATGTCCATGAAAAAGATACAGGCCACACTATTTTGAGGAATTTAAGGTTGTCTTCTTTGAGAGAAATGAAATAAAGAATCTTTGTTATTGAAAATTTATTATTCTGAAATAATTAACTTATTTAAAAGTTCTTTTAATATTAAGGGTGGGTGGGAAGTAAATGGATTTGTGGATAATATTTAATATAAATATAGTGTTGTTTTGTAGTTCTTTACACTTGAGAAGTCTGCTTGTAGCAGTGAAACCATTGTTTGTGTTTTTGATTTTATTCTTTCTCGGCAAGTCTGGTTGAGATTTGGATTTGGGCTCATTTAAATACAATTGTTATAGAGGCAGCCTTTGACATGATACCAATAAATAGATTTCTTAAAATTCTGGAATAAAATAAATTACCAAAGCATATCTACTTCCTAATTTATTATTAAACTATGAAATATACATTACTCTGAATGATCTACAAAGTGCATGCAATATGCAAGTTGCAGAAGTTAACTCGTTAAGGGTGAGCACTTTTGAGGATCCATATCTCATAATCATAGTCATATTGAAAACTGTGGTATTGTTTACATTAGACTTAAGATATGCAAATGAGTTAGGTAGTCCATTTTTTAGAAATAAAGATGTCATGACTGTTTATTGCATTATTATTGCCATTGATAAAATATGCCTCTTTTATTTTTCTTTTGCCGTCATTTGTTTTTATACATATGGCAAAACCTCATCCCCAATTACACCACATCAATCCATTCTACAAGCATTTTTTCTTAATGCCTTATTATTCACTGCCTACATAAACTTGCTAGTTAATGCCATAAAAAATAAAAACCTGAAATTTATGTAACCTGCCTAAACACCAACATCTCATGTATAGTTTACATGGATGATTTCTCAGTCTTTTTTGCCATCCAAAAAATACATTCCCAAACTTCTAAAAAAAATTTCAGATTATACAAACAAATATAAGTTAACTTTCAACATGGTAAAATCCTGTAGCTGGCACATATATACTGCTAGTAGTATAACAAAACATTTTAAAGGTAAATCTAACCAATTCCTTGGATTTCATTTCTACTTGTGTCATTCACCAATGTGGCCACTTTTACAAAATAGACTTAAAAAATAGAAATTATAGTCAATTCACTAACAAAATCCTACTTATCACTTTATACTAAGTTTGCAATTTTTAACATGCTGATTATGATAAAAATCACATACTAATTCTCCAAAAATACTTTACACCTTTTGAATAAAGCCTGTTCTAATTAACTAGACTCAATTTGCAAGAAACTCTTGGGTGGAGGGGTAATCTTGAAATCCATAAGACATCTCAAAAATTCACTCTCACAATATGGTCTAGGGCCTCACTCAATTCATACATTTAGAATCCCGAAAACAATATATTCTTTGCATGTGCAAAAAAATTCTCATACCTACAACAACCTGTAAAATTACTCCCACAGATATACCACCTCTTATTCAAGGACCCTGAAAACATAACATTCCATTATTGTCTTTAAAAAATTTGATTTTCAAACTACCTCAAAATAAATTCATGTACTGAGAAATTCATTCATTTTTACACCAGATTCTGGTCACTTGAACCAAAATACTTTGATTTTTTTTTATTTAAAATTAAATTCAATTCACTACACACACAGCACTTTCTAAAATATAAAAAACTTCCAAATATAGACCATCTGTCCACCCTTTGCCACAAAGATTCAGAAATCACTTTTTGTTTCTTACCAAGGACTTGATAATATTCGTTCAATAATACACTTTTCAAAAATAAAAAATAATTATAAATAGCCTATGTTACTCATCCATGACAGGAGTCTTTGCTGAAATCAGGATCTGGTATTCATTCTCTATGCCTTATAGTGTACAAGGTGTGAATTTATATGTAACAACAATTCAAGAAGGCAACATAACAATTTTAAAAATAAACTGGATAGTATATGTCAAAGAGTTAAAAGAATAACAAATCAAAAAACTTTCATTGACATCTAATCTCAATTGCATTCAAGAAGAATAAATCTGAGATAAAAAGCAGAAACTGAAAGATAACATTTGCCACCATTGCAATACTTTAAATAAAAACTAGCTCAACCAATTGTGAACTTTTATTTACTTTCAAGACTCTGTGAGTCACATGCCAATCTCTGTATTATGATTTTTGTATTCGTAACAATCGTTATAATAATATGTAGACAAAAGAAATCATGTAATCTATTTTGTTTTATTAAATAAAGTCCACTGAGAGCTGCTATAATAATAATAATAATAATAATAATAATAATAATAATAATAATAATAATAATAATAATAATAATAATAATAATAATAATAATAATAATAATAATAATAATAATGATAATGATAATAATAATAATAATAATAATAATAATAATAATAATAATTTCACAAATTTAAAATGAGAGTAACCTTTTTTCACACACACACACACACAAAGATTGTGAAGATGCTGTTCTGTTTCACAAACTCTGAAAAGAAATATATAACACTGAAATTAAATTTAATTGTTTTTATTTCAAAGAATGTAACAAAATTTAAAATAGAATTTGCTCTCAGGTTTTTTTAGAGTGAGGCCAAACATCTGATGTATTTTGTTCCAAGCCTCAGCCTTTCACATACATTGTACACCATGTATGATAGTTCAAGCTTTGTTAATAAGCTTTGATTACAATAGAATATATATTTCAATATGCACATTACATAATGCAAATGCTTTTCTATATGTATAGTATGCAGATATAAATTAAAATAATAGTATAAATTAAATTTAAAAAATGTAGTTATTAATAGTAAAGTAAGGAGCACATTCACACCTATATTTAGTGCATGTGTATGTATTCACTCATTCATTCAAAAATGATAACAAAGTTACTATACAATATCTTTAAGTCAAATAATTGTTTACTTTTGGGAAATATATATATTCTAGCACAAGACAAGGATCCCATAAATAGAAAGGTCACATGCTATGCTTTATCGAAGAAATGGAATTAGCATATTTGCATAACATTAAACATAGTAGCAACCTATGATTATGAAGGCAAGATCCTTTGAAAGCACTCAGCTCGTTTGTTTTTAGTTATCTATTTTATATTAACACTTTAATTTATAAACCAATTAAGCGTATGTCACGCTTGAATGTGAAGCTATAATAATATACAGGAATTAATATACGCTAAGCGCTTTCGAGGTCCTTTACCTCATATTCATAGCGATGCTGTGAGCTGCGAAATGTAAAAAATGGAGCGGGAGAAGTGGTATGCAAAGCATATGCAAATGGGCTAAATAGTCCAGCGTTTAGAGATGTCGAAGCAGGTGTCACATCTATTGATAGAGTTGTTATTGTTATTGATGTAGTACGCTTCTCTGATCTTCCGCTTAATGTCGTTTTTCTCGATACAGACTATTTTAGGGTGGGAAGGTTCAAATAAATGTCCAGTCTTCTTGGAATGTTCCAAAAATGTTGATGAGTTATCGTTGTTTTTCATAGCTCTATTGTATGTGTATCTGTGTTGTGCTGTCCGGGTGATTGTGCCTGCCTTGGTTTCTCCAAATAGCTTTTGGGAACAATTGTGCCGCACATGCACACATGCTAGAATATACAATATCTTTATTTTTTAAAATAAAATGTCAGACTTTCGTTACAATTAGTTCCATTCAGGCTAATATTTTTTCCTTCAATAACACGTTTTTTATGGAAATGAGATTGAAGTCTTGTTATTAGAAACTATAGCCTCTCTAGTTGTATTGATGTGTTTAAATCCATATTGACTTTGTAATCTATACAGTTACTTTTACTTACCATTACATATTTCATATTGTGATTTAAACTTTTCAAACTAAGTTTTCTGACCCAATAAAAAAGATTTACAATTTTTTTTGCCAACACTTCTAAATTAATTAGTTTTATTAGTTAAGAAAGATTTCATAAAACTTTTAGCTCGATACTTAGAAAACATTTTATTATATGAAATATTGCACATATCAAACTCAGAAAGAATAATAAAGTGAAGAATAAAATGTTAGTGCTTCCAATATAAGCTGAAGAAATGTCATTAATAAATGTGATCATGTATAGCATTTCTGGATGGAAAATGGCTACCGTCATATTGTAAAATTTACTACATTTACACATTTCAATGTTTTTATTTTCCAGTTATTTACAGTTTTTTTATTTATTTGCATTTTTTGTTTATTTATATGCATATAGTTTTTGATTGATATATATGGATGTATTTTTTGATTCACTATATCTAAGCAAAATAGATTGACAGACAACATTATTGAGTTTTTTTGTATTATTTTAGCAAACATTTTAATTGATTCAATTTCTTTAATTAGAAAAAAGGGTGCTAATTTAATATGTGATCTCTGCCATTTTGAATTTCACAAATGACCAAAGACATCATCTGATACATCTAAGTGATAAAAAGACAATGTTTTTGGTCATTTTTGATATTCAAAATGATGGAGATCACGTACTAAATTAGCACCGAAAAAAGCTTGTAACCCAGATATTTTTTTTATCTCTCTAAGTTGTACATGCCCTCTTAGTGATAGACCAAATTGATAGAAATACACCTAATTGGCATAGGCCTGATTCTAATGTCATCTATTGTATCAATATCTTTATACACCTTTTACTAATTACAGTTTATCACAGTACAGTTAACTTATCTATTAGAAATCAATACGGAATGTGTAAATATTGTATTTAGATCTTTATTCACATAATTTATTTAAAATGTAGCAATATAGTTTATATTTGTGTAAAATACATATATTTAATATGAATTGGCATTTGTAAACTTCAATTATCTTCACTTATATTTTCAACTCCTTATTTGATGTATTTTTTTATTAGTCAGATGTTTTCAAAATATATTTTTTTAAATTATCGTCTTTATATTAATGACTAAAATTTAAGAACAATATTTAAAGAAAATTCAGTATTCATGCTCAAATAATAAAAAAATCCCTTTTTATTTTTATTTGCAGTGGGTTGTGGTAATTTAAAGATAATCAACGGTTTGATAAGGTCCTATACATGAGGGAACAGAGTGACTTAAAAGTCAACATGGGTCTGACAATAATATTGTCATCAACAAGGGATTTGCATGTTATATCATCAGATTTTCAATGGTATGGTTGACTGAAGATGGAGGATGGAGTAGACTGAAGCCTGTTCATTAAACATTGAAGATTTTGTAGCTTAATATTGACAAAGCACTGATTATATATGTGTGGGGGAGATTATGATCTGGACCAACTGATGAGTGCTGAATCAGCACAAAATACATATATTGAAAATCATGTATCTTTTTCACAAGTATTATGTGTGTATGTTATATGAGAGAGAGCAGATAGCTGAAGGGAGTTTGAAAGTTTGTGTTCAAATCTCTTATAATTAAAATAAAATCAAGTAAATTCACTTAAAAAACCAATTGGGGTTGTATCTTGTGATTTCTATTAAATAAAAATAATGGACTCAATTATTTTTTTATATTTTTATTAAAACATTATGAAATAAAACATTTATGTGTGTGTGTATTTTTTCATGGAGATATAAAACAAAAGGGAGAAAATAATAGCTAGAACATGTCCTCCCAAAATAGAATATGTGTCACCCTAGAATACACTTCTAACTTTTCTTATTATTAGTTTAATTTCAATCTCCTTTCATTAGTTTAATTGCTTAGTTACAACTGAGTGAAGTTCTATTCTATATCTTTGATTTTGATTTGAAATACAGGCATTCTTCATATACCTAGAGCTTAATTGTAAATATAGAGGATTTGAACACAGACTTTCAAGCATCCTTCACCTATCCACACTATCTTTCACCACTGATATATATGACCACACCCATATAGAAAAGTTAATAATCACCAAAAAAACTTTAATGGAAAGGCTTCAATCTACTCTAACCTCCAACTCTTCGGCCATCTATGCCATTGATAGTCTGATGGTGGAAAGCTCAAATCCCATGTTGATGCCAATATTATTTATCTTTTCTGCATGTGTGTGGACATGTGCATAAGTGTTATGAGATAGTGTGGATAATTGAAGAGTGCTTGAAAGTATGTGTTCAAATTCCCTATATCTTTGATTTAGATAAAATCTACTGACTGTATTCAGTAAGGAGATTGTAGAAAAGATTAATCACAGACTCTGACAATATGCATTTTTGTATTTAATATATTTCAGTGTTTTTAGATTCATTTTATATTGAATATAACTATAATACAAAAACTAATAAAAAGAAATTAATGAAATTAGCTGTAAAATAATGTAAAATATCTAAGTTGGGGAGAGGAAAGTGTCGAACTAATTATAAAGAATTTGCAAACTTTACATTATTTTTTTCACAGTTTGTACTTAAATATTCATTACATTATAAAAATTTAAATACATTTTGAATTACAAGAGTCAAACTTAATCCACCCATACCTTTGACATCAACCACTCTAGATAAATACACTAATGATTATCACTAATCATTTACTAAACTAGAGATTATCTCTAGCCGAAACGTCTACGTTAAACCTCAGTTAAAGATAAATATGTTGCTTTTTTTCAATTAAACACACACACGAAGTTATTCACATTTCCCTGTCCCATGTGTAATATGTTTATAAATGTATTTAAACAAACTCCACACCACCACACATTCATTTCAAATCATATAAATAAAGATACAATAAAAGATAAATGACTCCCAAGATGCGTTTCGTGCTGATCCAGGACTCATCAGTTAGCCTGGGTCACTATCTCTCATATATATCTCTATTATATAACCAAAAAATTGACAGCTATAACACTCAGCCTTTCTTATAGATAAATGGTTAACTATTTTGTCAATAAGATAAATACTCGAATGTATTTATGCATTTGGAGTTTATTAGAAATTCATCTGAGAACCTTATCTTCAAAGTCTCCTACGCTGCCCCTACGTTAAACTAGTATTCAAAGCAAAAATAATCAAATAGTTTGATTGCTCAAGGGTACATAAAAAAAATTTATTGTCAGAAGTGATCGATTTCAGGACCTTAGTTGTTGAATCGAACTATCTATTACCGCAGTAAATGATTGACAAATAACTCCGAACAAATGTAAAAATCACTGCTGTCAAATAGAAAGTAATTTATTGAAGTCATACTTTGTTTAAATTCTAATCGTAAATACAAGGTTTTAATTTTATGTAATTAAAATACGAAAAATTTAATAAATTATTTATTATTTCCTCCAGAAAACAAGTTTTTTTATATGGAAAGATATATGTTTTTTGAATTCATTTTACTTAACTACAACAACAAAAAACTTCAATTGCTGATGTTTTGTTTGTGACCCTCCTCATGTCAGTATTTTTAGTTACCTTGTCAAATTACTTCACATTGAAATGACAGCAAAGAGCTTACGTAATAAAATAATAAGACAAAAAAAGAGATTGTGTGATTAATGTATTTCTAACAGCCCAGCAGGTTCTGTTTATTAGCATAAAAATCGTAAAATGTGTCATTTTTTAATATTTATTTTGAAAATATTTATATTAAAAATATTTACGTACTTAACGATTAAATAAATAATAGATATATAGAATTGAAACTACAGTATATATGTTTAATCACTAATATCACATGATCACCATATACTATATGGAGAGTTTTTGCCTGTTTAATAATATATATGTTTAGTTATTTTGTTTAAAAATTAACATTATAACAAAATATAATATTTGTGTTTGTGTATATAAATAATTTTGCTGCAAAAATGAATTCGTCACTAACAAAAACGGTTCTTTCATTTCTTTCCGAGGTCTTAATTAATTGGTATAGTCTCTAGGCGCCATATTGAATTTTTTTTAAAACTGACCCGAGACACAATTTTCACAATAACATCAGTTTTAATAATGTTAGAGCAAAAAACTTTACATTGATAGAAATTAGAAAAACTAAGAAAAACAATAAGTCTAAAACAAATAGTGATAACCATTTAAAAAATAAAAATAAAAAATTTCAACAACCAACATAATTATTACTTAATTAATCCGTTTTTATTACTTTATTGTTTGTTCGTAATTTCTAATTTATCATTAACTAAGTTTAAATTACATCTTCATTGATAATTTCTTTGTATTTCTCACAAAATTATCTTTCAAATCATATATAATACTTCTTACCTGAGATAATCCATAGCTTCAGAATCTCCAAAAGTATTCGCATAAGAATTCTTCATTTTTATCTTGGACCCCAAAAGTTGACAAATCTCAAAGGCATCTATAAGAAAAAGATTCATCTTAATAAAAGATACAAAACAAATCATTTTCAGAAGGTGAATATGCATTTGTCATCATAGCAATTAACTTTTTGTCTATCTAAAACTAGAAATTGTAGGCTACTGTCTGTATCAATGATAAAATGAGCTTTATCTTTTCATTTTATATTTTTTGTGTACATCAGTGATGTTTATATTCTTTATGCACACCAGTGATGCTATCTTGTTATATTTATTGTCCTACAGAGATATAATTTACGTTGCATATAGCTCATTTGCTAGCTATAGACTTGAAAATAATGTGATGCAAGATGTGGCAAAACTACTGACTCCACAACATGAGTATCAAGGCATAGGCAAGAATCAGAATTTGATTCTTTGCCTTTATACAATTCCATATGATATATGCATAATTATTGTGGCTACCACTACACACCCACCATTTGAAATCTCTCTTTATTGGTTTTAAGTGTTTATATTTTCACATAGTACTAAACCCAGTAAATTTTGTGATTGCTTTATCAACTGCAATCAGCGGTTTTTAAAATTTACATTTCTCTGCTCTATATATGTAAATCATTACTTGTTATACAAACATGATGCAAGAGCAAACCCAATAATACAAATATAAACATAGTAATAAATTATTAAACCTTTTGAGAATCATTATGTCTATAAAATAAGGTTGCCTCAAACTTGGATCAGAGACTCAAAATTACACTTTTGTTATATTTGAATACAAATTTATATACTGTATAATGTATTATATAAGGGATTCAAACTCAGACTTTCACATGACCGTCAGCTCTCCATGTGGTCATACACATATTGAAAAGATAAATAATCACCAATATACATATTTCATGCTAAACCAGCAATCATCAGTTGGTCCAGATTACTATCTCCATACATATATACAATCAGTGCTCAGCCTTATATTAAGACAGCCAATCTTCATACTTTAAGGACAGGCTTCAAACTACTCCAATCCACAACTCTTCAGCCACTTATTTCATTGAAAATCTGATGATGGAACATTCAAGACCCTCATTAGTGCCAAGATTGTCATCCTACACATGTTGACCATTTAGTCATTCTGATCCCTCATGTACTGGAGAATAATCCATTTACATACATATGCGAGGGATGGGCAGACCTTTAAAGCACTATGTTTTTAATATTTAAATTAATACACAGTACAGGCTTACACACACCTACACATATGTAATGTATTATATAAGGGATTCGAACTCATACTTTCACATGACCCTCAGCTCTCCATGCCATTTCATATTGTGAAAGTCTGAGTTTGAATCCCTTATATAATACATTATATATGTGCAGGTGTGTGTAAGCTTGTACTGTGCATTAATTGACATATTAAAAACATAGTGCATTAAAGGTCTGCCCATCCCTCACATATGTATGTAAATGGATTATTCTCCAGGAAATGAGGGGTCAGAATTATTAAATGGTCAACATGGGTAGGATGACAACCTTGGCACTAATGATGGTTTTGAATGTTCCATCATCAGATTTTCAATGAAAAGGATGGCTGAAAAGTTGTGTGTTGGAGTAGGTTGAAGCCTGTCCATTAAAGTATGAAGATTGTCTTTCTTAATATAAAGTTGAGCACTGATTGTATATATGTATGGAGGTAGTAATCTGGACCAATTGAAGATTGCTGTTTTAGTATGAAATAATGTATATTGGTGATTATTTATCTTTTCAACATGTGTATGATCAGGTGAGTCAGCAATATGAGATGGCATGGAGAGCTGAGGGTCATGTGAAAGTCTGAGTGCGAATCCCTTATATAATACATTATATATTTGCAGGTGTGTGTAAACCTGTACTGTGTATTAATACTGTATAATAAAAAACATAAATAATTTAATATTATATAATTTATATACTATACACACACTAATACAAATGCAAACAAATTATATACCATTTATCAAAAATATTAAAAATTAAAATTAATAACTTACGATATTCTGCAATTATGTGATTACATTTATATCACATTGAAAGCCTTTATATCCAAATTATCAGCATATATTTTTAATCCATTATATTAGAGTTATAAGGCCGATAAAGATTTTCTGCCTTTATCACTCCATTTAAACTAGCAAATTGATCAGAAAATTAAAAAAAAAAATTCATTTACTTTTATAAATATTCATAAAAAAATCAAATTTTAGCCGATATCAATGTAAGATACATTATTTTAGAGATGGAATCAAGCAGCAGAGACTGCTGGGATTTCTGTTGACATCATGCTTATAGTTTTTGTGCAATTTAAAAAATAAAATAAAATTTCAACCAATCAACTGAAGCGAACTGATGAAATGCTACAAAGACTCAAACCGATGGAATCAATAAAATGAATTCCTTGTTCATTCTGTAACTTCTTATTATTGCAGGAGTTTTTACCTCAAGTGATAGAATGTGAATAAATATAAATGGGTTGCTCACTAAGTATTTGCCAACATAAATAATTTAAGTCTTTCACTTATGAATTTAAATCTAAGGAAAGTCAGTGGTAAACCTTTTCAAATGTCTGATAACTCTGAACAGGAATTTGGTTTATTTGAAAGCAGAGAAGTCAATGTTAGCACTCATTTCTTAGTGACTACTAAACACAACTGGGTTTTATTCCAAACTCCCATTTGATGATTTTATTTGAGACTTAGAACTATAATCATTTTCCATGGAAGCAAGGTCATTCAAATTGAACGAACAAAAGTGAATGTAAGATTCTTAGTTTTCCTGAAATTAAAAGTAAGGCAGATGATTTAAAAGTTATTATTAATTTATTATAAAGATGCGAATACTAAAAGTATAAGGAATGGGGGGTTTTAATAGATGAAAGATATAAGCGCAATATTGAGTAGATCAATAGCATATCTTATAGTAACATTAATTATTTAACTTCATGGAAGATGTTATATGCAAATAAACTTTAATATATGCACTAATAATTTCTTATTCCCATAAAAATATAAAATAATTATATTAAACACATTTAAACATTCAAAATTGTCAAGTGAAATTGCAGACAGACCTGAGAGGGGATAAAAAATTTAAAATGAAGAACAAAACTATACATTATAAATGTGTGGCAGAAATTTTCAAAAATAAACTATATATAGAAACAAATGATGGCCCATTACAGTTAGAATATATTTTGACTAACAGAAAAGATGGATTTCCAGAGAATAAGATGCTCAGTTAATCCAATACAGAAAGTGATCATAGATTAGTAAAATGTAAAATATACGGTAAATGGAAAACTAAAAAAATATATACATATTAGCAATTGTTATGTCTAAATGTCAGCAATGCTCAAAGAGATTCAATCTACAACTTGTAAATTCTTTAAAATAATGTTATAACAGTAATAGATCTTGAAGACAACTCAGATTTGAGTAAGTTAAATATATGGGTGGGTGTGAATGAAAAAAAAAAATTTTGAAATAAATATTTACAATCATAACAGATAAAAATAAATCATGTCCTTATTTCCATGAGGCTGTAGGCAGTGATTGGTGGCTGAAAGTAGAGGGTGTTAAGAATCCTCCGATTGTGGACCCTAGCTGTCATTTGATGACTAATTTTATTTAGGTACTTACAACTATAGTTCACTTTCAAATAAAGGAAAATTGCAAAAATTGGAAGAAAATTATCTGATATTAAATGGAACATTATTGAACTGAAGACAAAAGAAAAGATGAAAAAATAATTGATTAAAAAATGGACATATACTCTACTATAAAGGCACAAATATTGGAAATACAAGTGGAGTAGGATTCGTTATAAATAAAAAATGGAAGAATAACATTGTTGAGATTGATGGTGTATTGGACAGAGTGGCTAGATTAGTTGTTCAATATAATAGCAGACACCACATGCATATAATTCAGGTTTATGCCCCAACATGTTCTCATAGTGTAAAGTAATAGAGAATTTTTATATGGATGTACAAAAGACTTTTGATCAGACCAATCAACATTTCAAAATTGTTATAGGAGACTTTAATGCTAGAATTGGTAAACAATTGAAAGATAAAAGTGCTGTATGTAAATTTGTTTATGGTAATACAAATGAAAAAGAAGGATAGATTTGTGGAGTTTACAAAAAAAGAAAACCTTTATATTATGAATACTTTTTTGTTAAAAATGTTAAACGGAAATGGACATGGAAGCATCCAAATGAAGTACAGCAGAATTAGATTATATTTTGACTAAAAGAAAATCCATATTTCAAGATTGTAATGTTCTTAATAAATCCAACACAGGAAATAATCATTGATTAGTAAGATGTAAGATACATGTTAATGTAAAATTAGAGAGACAAAAATTATTAAGAAAAAAAATGTTTACAGTTGATATTCTTAATCATCAGAATCATTCTAATAAATTTAAATTAGAACTTGCAAATCAGTTTCAAGTATTAGCAGATTTTAAACATGATTCAGATTTGAATGGAATTAGTAGAAAAATAACTGACACACTTTTAAAAACTGCAATAAAGATAGCTGATAGAAGAAAGCAACAACTGACCAATAAAATTTCTACTAAGACTAGAGAATTAATGAAGAAAGAAGGAATATGAAGATATATAAAAATGATGCAGAAGATTGAATATCTCGAATTTTGTGAAATGTTGCAAAAAAGAGTTGATAAATGATAAAAGAAAGTATAATTGTGAACTAGCAAGGAAATCTATAAAGGAGAATAAAAGTTTCAAGTGTGTTAAATAACATTTTGGTATTGTTATGAAACTTATATCTGCAATAAAAAATGGAACTATTACTAAAAAGAGAGATAACATCATGAAATGGGGAGAAGAGTTCTATCAAGAATTGTATAGTAATAAAGAACAAATACCTCCAACAACTATTATAACTTCTGAATTGCCCAGGAATTCAAATTAAGAAATGAGACATGCAATTAAATTTATGAAGAAGAGATAAGCTCTAGGTAATGGCGGAATTACAATTGATATCTTAAAAAAAGCAGGTGAAGAAATAGAAAAGTTTTTGGCAATGTTATATACCAAATGTCTAAATGATAAAGATGTACCAGATGATTGAAATAATGTGGTATTAATATTAATATTTTAAAAAGGTGATAAAGATGATTTTAGAAATTACAGATCTATCAGTCATTTAACAATTTTATACAAAAATTTTACCAAGATAATTACAGCTCATCTACAGAGAATTTTGAATTTCAACCAACCAAAAGAACAAGCTGGATTTAAAAGTGGTTTTAGTATAATGCATCATATCCAAGTATAGAGAGAAGTTATAAAAAAGTTCAATGAATATGAGTTGCCATTATGCTTTGGATTTGTAGATTATTAAAAGGCATATGATTCAATAAGCATTTCTTCAGTGATTAAAGCATTGGATCATCAAAGTATAAACCCAGAATATTGTCACATTCCTGAGATTATTTATAAAAATGCATCAGAAACAATTAGATTTCATAATGATACTACAAAGGTTAACATTGAGAAGGGTGTAAGACAGTGTGACTCCATATCTCCAAAACTTTTTACAGCAGTGCTCAAAGAAGTATTTAGTGAATTAAAATAGGAAGCTAAAGGAATAAAAATAATTTATGAAGGCTATGAATATGAGGCATGGATCCTCGAAAACGTTAAGCCGATAAACTTTAATACTAATTAATATCTTCTCTAATTAACAATTTTATATTTTAAATGGAGATTATTTAAGTCATTTAGATTTTGCAAATAATGTAGTTGTTTTTGCAAATAATGCTTTAGAGCTTCAGGAAATGTTTCAAGAGTTATCAGATGAAAATAAGAAAGTAGGACTAAAAGACTAAAGTAATGTTCAATGGATTTTCTCAAAAGATGAAAATAAAATTTGCTTCTGACGAATTAGAAGAAGTTAACAACTACAAATACCTTGGTCAGATTATTACTATAGATGGAAACATAATGGATGAAATTAATCATAGAATTAAACTTGGGTGGAATGCTTTTGATAGAAATAACATATTAAAAGGAAATATGTTTATGTGTTTAAAAAAGGTTTTTAATAAATATGTTTTAACAGTTCTTACCTATGAATCTAAGATTTGGACACTTAATAGAAGAGAAATACAGAGACTTTAAACCATTCAAAGAAGTGTGGAGAGATGTATGTTATGAGTAACTAAAAGAGATTGAAAATGCAATACATAAGTAAGAGAACAAACAGATGTTACTGACATTATTGAAAGGATTAAAACTGAAGTGCTATACTGGACATATTTCTAGAAGAGATGGTAATAGATGAACAATTGAATTATTAAACTGGATTACAAGAGGATGGAAAAGACCCAGAAAAAGACCACATGTGAGATGAATGAGTGAAATAAGAAAGTGTAGGTGTGATGTGGAGAAGAGAGTCTAGAGATCAGAGAAGATGAATTGAACTTGGACCTTCATCCTGCAGTGAATTGATATTAGTTGATGATGCTAATGATTTTATGTATTTTATTAAGTACAGCTGCTCAGAGTATGGCAAGAGAAAAACAGCTTCTATCCAATAAAGTTTTATCCATTACAAAGTATGGTAAAAAGGAATATGAAAATATTTTAAAACAATCTATTTAGAATATCTGAATGTTTGGAACTCAGGATCAGCATTTAAAAAAAGTAGTTATAATAATAAGTTAACCAACATTAAACAAGAATAATCAATGATTTTGACTGGATTCAAAAGAGATACATTATAAAACAGACTAATTATCTTTTATCCATTGCCAAACTTAGGACATAATATAAAACAATTATCTGGATGCACATACTTTAGTGCTAAAGTATCTATCATGCTAAAAAATTCTGGGATTTTGATACATGCTGATCATCATCAATTCTTTGGCCATATGGGACCATGCATGTACAATCCTATAAATTAATGTCTATAATCTGGAAAAAAATAAAGTGCAATGAATTGTCTTAAAAGTGATCTTGACCCTTGTGTCATCAAGACAATTATCTGGATTTTCAAGCACAAATATATATCACCACATACAAATAAATTAGCTGTCATTGCTTTAGAGCTATCTCAAGACCGCAAGGACTCTTTGGACTGTGATTGTGAACAAGAGTAAATATAAATGGAAATGCTTAATCTACTTTATGTTAATTAATTTTTCAGAATGAACTACGAATCTCTTAAAGCACTATTCTATGTTGAAATCAAATCATACACACTGCTAATTTATAGAGCAGATAGCAGGAGGAATAATGATGTTAACACTGTTAGCTTTTTAAAATAGTTATTTCATGAAATTAATTAATAAATTCAGAAAAGATATGATGTGATAATTTCAAATCTAGCACATTTCTATACAAATATAATTTCATATAACAAATAAGATTAACTTGTTGATTCTTATTAATTAAATTAATTAGCCTTACTTTAAACTGAATTATTTTTTATTTCAATGACTAAAATTGAAAAACAAAATTTGGTAGAAAAAATTAAAATGTAAGATTATTTTACTTTGGTGGGGGAGGTGATTTAAAAAACTGTTTTAACAAAAAAAATTATAATATAATTATTCTTCACTAATAATTATTACTACTAATAAAAATTATTAAATAGTTGTATAAAGGAAAATGTGTAAATGAAGATATTGTAATAGTTATATTTATATCTTCACATAACAAAACCCAGAATCCAGATAAAATACACTAAAGCTCATCAAAATAGGATGATTAAATCCCAGGTCCAACCAAGCTTCAACTTAGTTACCAGTGCTCGGTGATTTAATACCCTATGAATGACATTTCTAAGGCTACCCATGGGGTCTTAATTTAATCTGTAAGCTAATTCCAAACAGGGAGAGACATGAAATCCCAAAAATTAACTAAAGAATAGCTGACTAAAGGATTGAGATGGACTAATACTTAAAGGTAAAATTAATACTTAAAACTATAAATAAACTATAATGTATATAAAAATATCAAATATAATAAATGGGTGGGAATTGGAATTGAACAAATGATATGGAAACAAGTTAAATTTAAATAAATTTATTAATAAATCAAATCAATAAATTAAAGAAAAAACAATAATTATACATGTTAAAGATGTGGAATCAATGCACACATGTTTCACAGCGAGATATGATTAAATTGAGATACAGTATATCTCATCAGAATATGTCTAATATATTTATGCATGCATGTGATTTAAAATGCCTATATCAGTAAATATGCCAACATACTATCATTCTATCATGGTTCATTAAATTAAAAGTGAATATGCTAGCCTAAGATAGATTACTAATCACAGTGCTAAGATGATGCAAGTTTAGTTTACTAATCAAAGATTTGTTTTCAGACTAATGCTGAATAACTAATTAACACAGGGGGGACTGTTTAACTTAGATCCACATATATTTGCTATGGCACAGACTAAAATATTAAGAAACATGTTTGTGGTGCAGATGGATACTTATTTACAGGATTCCACATAAGGATCGGATGGTTTGCTACAATTAAAATATGAACATACAGAGTTCGGAAAACTCAGATAGGCTTAATAAATGAGATCTGATTTTACTCCAGTTCTAATAAAATAGCCTTATTTGAATTAAGTGAATGGGGACAGCCTGCATCATGAACCCATTAAAGATATAGCAAGATGTAATATACAAAACATACTTTAATAATTTATTAAGGCTGTAACCTTAGAAATAAGCGTCTGAAAAATACGAAGGTAGGGACCTCTATAGGTCTTAAAACACAAGCTTACACTATGAAGAAAAGAGAGAATCCAGAGAATCCGACTAAGAGAATCCAGAGAATCCTTCTTTACTTCAACCTACTTTTATATATAAATAGGTGAAGCTGAAGTGTTTTGATCTAAGAGTGTGAAGCTATTCAATACTTCACTAATTAAGTCCACAATTCTTATAATACATTAATACTCGTGAAATCTTACAATTTACTACGAGTCAATGAAAAGATCTTATAGTAAGCTTGTGTTTTAAGACCTATAGAGGTCCCTACCTTCGTATTTTTCAGATGCTTATTTCTAAGGTTACAGCCTTAGTAAATTATTACTTAATATAATAATGGGCGTTTAATAAAAATTTATAATTAAAACATACTTTGTAAAACCACACCCACAACATGTAAAATAAAATACAAATATATATATTTAAATTCAATGTGCCCAAAAACAGATAGCTTCTATCTGTATAACTAACAAACCCTAGTTCTTAAAATAGCATAATAATCATGCTAGCTTAATGGATTAAAACTAGATTATTAATTTAGTTTAATATCCTCAATCCGCATCTTTAACCAGTTTTACTAAGACATTTAATGGGTAATTAAGAATACATTAATAAATGTACCTTTATACTACCTCTAAGGCTAGTCTATCATTTTTAGATAAAATAGATATTAAAAGTCATAATTTATAGCTCTGGTTGTACAAACTATAATAAGTATTAATATAATATAAAACTAACTCAAATGATAATGAGTGTGTCACAATCAGTTATTATTCCAGCATAATAGGGTTTCAAAACAGCATGCCAGTGAGCTAAATAAGCATTATTAAAATGTATTAAACTGAAGACATTAATTATCATATCTCCACTGAAAGTTTATTAAAATTTAAGGGTGCTTGCTGTTTCAAAATATTTGGCATATCATAACATATATAAGATAAATTAGAGAAATAAAATATAACAAAAGATACAGGCATAACCACAATAATAATAAGTTTAAATAAACAAATGGCCATAGTTATTTTAATTTAGAATATGCAAAATGAAAGTTTACAGATGTACTTTCAGGCAAGATTTATACAAGTTTTATGTATTATTTTAAATGTGAATTTAAAAAATTAGATTTTGAACATTCAGTTTTTACATTATAAGCTAGCTTTAAGTAGATTAAGGTTTAGAGATGAAAAGTCTATTTTAGAGCTATGTGGTGTTTGGAGGATTACTGGCTTCTTGCAGCTTGTTCTTTGGGCACATCATATGGCAGGCATAGTAGCACTTTGGATCTCTGGATAGACAGCATGGTTTAGTTATTATCCTCTTGCAGCAGGAAGTTGGTAAAAATGTCTCCTACTCCTGTGATGATGATGCGATGCCAGTCAGGATGTAGAATGGGGTTAGAGATCACTATCTTCCTGGCATGGAAACAGCAAATCTTACCCATCTACTCTGGAATGTCAAAATTATAACTGCCAAGGAGTCTGGTGGCAATGCTTTTTGAAAATATACAGAGTAAAATATTGATGTATAAAATATGGCATATTTATATGATCCCAAGATCAGACAATAATTATGTCAACAAAATTATTTTCTGCAAGTGAAACCATTAACACCTTTTTAAGATTTTAGATTTTTATTTACTAAAATTTTTAAACCTTTGTTTTAATTTTTAACAGCATTTTAGTGACTAAATTTGACCACTTCAAATCCCTCAAGATCTATCAATAGTTCCAATCAAGTAGATATTGTTTACAAAAAAATATATTTTGGAATTAAGATTTCAGATTTTTATCTCCCACTATACTAACACAGGTGCATGTGGGGTGATTCTTGTTCACGATAATATTAAGTTAAAATTAAAAACCACAAGAAATAACTTGTGCTATATATGTATCATGTAGTACATGGATCAGCCATATATACATGTGATTCTAATATTTTAAATGATAAATTGACTCTTTTAAAGAAACAAAATTTACCATATAAAATATATTTCAAATTGAAATACCTGCTGTAATATAGCATCTATTAATTACTCAAGCTTCCATTAGATGGCTCTGGAGAAAATTAAATAGAACAACTGTTTCCACTATAAATCTTTTATCATATAGTTTGTTTATTTTTTTAAAAAAAAAATTGTAATAATAAAATGTATAATTCTTAAATTGTACAAGTAAAGAGAATTTCTAAAGAAAAGGCTTGTAAACTTATTAATAATTTATTATTCTTATGACTCATAAAGAACAAACCATTTACAGACAGGTTGCCCTTAGTCGCACTCATGTCTAAAGAAGTCTTAGGGGAATTAGATATCGCGTTATTAAATGAAAGAATAACTAATTTTAATAAATGCAATATTTATAGAACAATGTGTATTATATTAACGTCTTATTTATCGGAACATTTTTTCTCTTTTTTGCAAGTATATTTTCATTCTGTTTTTGCTAAAACACTGAAGATAAGTTTTGTTTAAGTAAATAATCATTTGACTAATGTTTAACTTTGAATAATCTCTAAAAGATCTTAGTTTTTTATATTCAATATTTTATATTATACTATAAATAAAAGGAAAACTACAAAGATATTAAAGTTTTTAATTTTATAGTAAACTTAATCTTTTTTTTAAAGCTTATTTAAAAATTAATGATAAAAAATATTCTATAGATACGTAAAAGAGAAAATGTTTATGGTGATATATATACTTGAATGATCTCATAGTACGATGATTAATGCATGAGAATCAACAATTAACTTTTTTTTAATAAGAAAGTGAAAATTCTTAAGCAGATTTAGAATTATTTTCAGTTTATTAATTCGTAAACCAATCAGTTAACAATTAAGTTAATTATATATTTGGATAGTCTAAAATGAAAGTAAAATAAAAATAGCAAATTATCAGCTCTTACTAATTAGCAATTGAATAACGTGATAAGTAATGTCTTCTTTCCCAGTGATTCTTTGTAGAGAGTTTCTAGTAAGATTATTTAAGTTATTTTATATTTAACATCAGAAAGTCATGTGATGTGGTGATAATACAGTTTTTGTCATGAACATGATTTGAATTTCAGCCAGATATATAATACTCAGAAATTTCATCAAATTTTAATGAGGCTTAAAATATTTATTTTTAGACAACTAGTTCATAACCAAACCCAGTGGAACCTTATAATATTGATAGAAAAATGTTTATTTAATGATTCTTAGCTAGAGGATAAAATCAAGATGGAATTTTTTTTAAAGATTACCATCCAGAAATTAGCAAGTCATGTGACTATTGACTTCTCCATTTCCTCTTTTAAGAACTTTTAAAAAGTTTATCATTATATATTTGGCTACTTCAAAGCTATTTTATCTTTTATACACTTCCTAATAGAGAATAATACAATCAACCATAAACACTAAAAACTAATATATAGTTTGTCAAAATAAGAATCATAGATCACATGACCCTATTCTCTTAAGCTTATAAGTTATAAAGAATGAGGATTGCCAATTCCTCAACAAGCTTTATAATAAATGCTTAGCTAGAGAAAGCATTTAAAATATCTCTGTCAGGACCCCCCCCCCCAAACCCCTGACCATGGTTTCATGCTTTGGCACTCCTAAGAGAGGCCAGGGTAGAAGTGCAGTAGATAGTTGTTAATAATAGATATGAATATACAGTAATAGAAAAGAACAGATTTGGAAGAAGTGTTGAATAAATTTAATAATTTTGATTTTTTTAATAAAATATATTCTAAAATGAAGGGAGTCTGATTTGTTAAATTAAAATTTTTGGATTTGTTAGTTTAGGTAGCATGTCTTTAATTTGAGTATGCATTATTCAGAAACTTCCCTTATCGAAACAAAATTTTAAAGGTGATCCTTACTCTTTTATAATGAATAAATTATTATATAGCCACATTTTACAAACAAATTTAAAAAGTAATATTCAGTTCATACTTATAAATTATTGAGCCTAATTGCAATGTGGTATCTGTTTTTATTTTTTATTTTAGGAGTTTGTATTTACATTGAGAAGATAAAAGATTTATTATTGAAATCCAAAAAATCCATAAGTCCAAAAAAGTTATGGAACCAATGATTCCAGATTAATGATTTTTATATGTAATGAGAGAGTTGAAGGAAAATATTTGTTATGATTACATTTAATAATCATAATAATTACATTATATTAAGAAAGAGGATTTAAGATCCATATGTAGAACTGATAGTTATCAGCCTATTAGTCATAAAAAGGAATATTAAGGAGTTGTTGTTTTTTTCATGTATCAAATGCAGTGACCGAGAAGCAAACCTGGGCTAGTTGCTTGGAAGGCAGCAATGCTAACTACTAGGCCACCAAGGCTTGACATTATTTTAAGGAGTTTCTCTTATAAAAATGAAAAATATAATTTTATTTCAAAAAAGAGAATTTTGTATGGACTAAAATTTTATACATTATTTAGATATATTAAGAATTTTATATGTAATAAAAAAATTAAAAATGGAATGTTTTAAAATCCATTAATAAGAAAGAATATGATTTTATTTCTTTACCTTTTAAATTGTTCATATAAAACTTTGTCTAGAAACTATAGTATATTTGGTGATAAAGAAAACATAACGTAAAAGAATATAATTTTAAATAATGTATTAAACAATACTAAAGAAAAATTAATAAAAAATATTATTCCTGTAGTTATTTATATTATTCATTTTGTGAGAAATTGTAAATATGTTACAATAATTTGAGTTTAAATAAAATAATAAAAAAATATTAACTGGTTCATGTTTATTACTGAAAATGCCACATTTATTTTCGTTATGCATTAGATTGACCATATAATTTTCCTAATAACTTTATAACAAATAATAAAATTATAAAGCATTAAATGCTTTATAAAATTAACATATCATTAATTCTCATAAAATAAAATAAAATATAGAATTTAAACATTTTTAAATTATTAATTTTAAATGTATTTATGAATTGTAAATTCTGGTATTTCAATTTTGAAATAAAAGCTTTTTTAATTATTTAAAATTATTCAATATAAAATTTCCAATAAAACGATATTACAATACAAATATTTATTAATAATTATTTTGTTGTTTTTTTTTTTAAATAAAAAATCATTAATAGCTTCTGCAGGATCAAAGCTCTTAAGTAGAAGATGTGAGTTTTTCTTTCTTTACGAATTAAATAAATATTAATTTGTTTTCAAGTATTTATTTAATAATGAACCTAGTGCAAAGAATCAAAAACAGATTTCCTAACTGAATTTGATCAGTTATACACACATTTATATACATATACATTGTAAATTTTATTATATAACAAATTCTTTTGCAGAGTAATATTTAAAATGCAATTAATTTTGAATGATAAATCTAATTTATTATATAATTAGCTGTGATGGCTACAATGTGGATATAGAAATGTAGAGACTATGAGCAGTATCTCATATCACTTCTAAATAAAGCATTTGTTTTATGTAAATATTGTTTCAAATTTGATTTTTTTAATTATAAGCATTATTTATATCATACCATTGACATCTTTCTTAAACACTTTATCAATACTTTTATTTATATCAAACTAACAGCTTCAACTGTCCTGCAGTCATCATCAGAGTTACAATATTTATATATATATATATAATTATACAATTAATACATGTATCCAAGTATTGATATACATAATTAAATACACAATATAAACAAAAATAAATATACATTTTAATATGACCATTGGTCTCTGATGATGACTGTAGGACAGTCGAAACTGTTAGTTTAATATAAATAAAAGTATTGATAAAGTGTTTAAGAAAGGTGTAAATGGTATGATAGATTAAAGTAGAAATCAATACATAGGAAAAGAAGAAATAGAAAATTATATTACTTCTATAAGCAGTATTTACAATATATGTTAAAATATTTGTATTAAAAAATTTTAAAAACTGCAAAAAAATTGCAAAAATTAAAAAATTAAATTACTTTTATTTATCTGGATTCAGTTGATGCGTTCTTACAATTAGTTATTATAATGAGATAAATTTAATTTTTATCATTGTTACCATTAGTCACAATAAGTTTTGTAATATTCATCTTTAAAAATAGAAAAAAATAGTAATCATTTGCAAGGATGGAAAAAATGTTACAGCTGTTTAGATACAAGAGTATGAAGTGCTACTAAATTTGGAAAAAAATAGGGAGGGGTGCATACAAGCTGAATTCAAACTAATTTGATTTTTGCAAAATAGAGTCATATTTAGGAAGTTACTGAGTTGGGCATTTGTTTAATTAAAAAATTAAAATGAAATTAAGATATTGGAAACTTCGTAATGGTATCACATATCACTTGCAGTCATTGTGAGATAAATATAATTTTTTATCAAGATAATCTATTTAGATATAATAATATAAAAATACAATTATTAATACTGTACATTCTTGATAACATCTATCAATTTATTTTAAAAATCTTGAATATGAATTCTCTATGATTTTTTTTATTCTTTATACAAAGAGATTTAACTTTGATTTAAAAAATCATAAAATAGGAACAATAAATTGTACAGCCATTTTGAAAACTTCATTGGAGAGTGGAATAAACTATTTTCAATGTAATGTATAATATGACTCTATCACATGACTTCAGCATACGCATTGCTGTTTTAGCACCATAATCTTTTCCACTCACCATAACAATGTCACTTAATGTAAACTTTATTAACTAATAGATGACAGCTGAGATTCATAAACTAGAAACTAATCTGGAAATATTGGATTGGACAGCTCTAGATAGACTAAGTACTAAAATCTGGTATTTATTAGTTACTAAAGTTTATATTAGGTGGCATAGCTGTAGTAAAAGGGAAAATAAATTATATGCATATATAATGTATATCGTTTCTGCTCAACATTTTGGCAAAGATTATTTTGGTGGGGAATAGAATTAGTACTTTTAAATATTATATATATATATACACACACACATCTGCAATACTAGCTTAAAACAAGACACACAATATATGACTTGTTTTATTTATTGTATATATAATACAAATAAAATGTCCGGTAATTAAAAACCTATTGTAATAACAATTAAAATAATAAATATAATGGTAATAAATTAGTATATACAGTCTTTTAATCAGCAGAAGTAATTTTGGTTAATTCCTTAACCTGCCTCTACTGCCATTTAATTCAAAAAACAAAATGGAAGCAAATGTCATCAACTCAAATCATATGAATCCCAAATTTTAATGCTAGCAGCTTGTCTATTATATTATTTTTATTCCTATTTTTTAAATTGCCTCCTTAATTTTTCTTTTATTATGGTTTCTCTCTTCATGAAGAATCTTAACACTTTCAATATCAAACTTAAACTTATATTTACATGTCCTTTCATGATCTAAGAAAACTGAAGCAGTCATTAAATCATTATTATTTTTACTTTTTACACACTTCTATAACAGTTCATAATCCTTTAATCTTTTTTCAATACTGGACTTCAATTACATACATCCACAAAAAATTTGATACACAACATTACTTTTCTGCTTGATGAGTATGACATTTTTAGAATTACTCACTAACTTATTAACATTATTTATAACACAAAATGAAACATTAAACACATTCTTATATATATTCTTAAAAATTTCACATTTGAAATAAATGGAATAGATATTCATATTATTCCTGGTGATATTAATATTGTTGATGAAATTATCAAGAAAATTAATTGTAATAAATTTAATGTGATTCCATATGAAATGTCATGGGAATTGGCCATTTTGGAATATAAATAGAGGCTGAAGAATGATATGATTTATTTGAAAGAAGATAAAGGGATGTAAATGTGTTTAATGATGAAATGTCAATATATTGAAAAGTTAAAGTTCAAATGAAGAAACTTAGTTTTTTTTATTAAAGAATATAATATGGATGGTCAGAAAATAAAATTTATTAACAATATTTTAAAAAATGCTAAAAATAAAGTTTTAAAAAATAATGTATACTATAGTTAATAATATGTTTAAAAATACATATATGCAAGCAACAAAGATTACAAATTATAAAATTATCATAGAAAAGCATTTTTTGACAAATTATTTTTTTGCCCTTTTCAATATGTCTCCAGAATACCACAATTTAAAGTACATATAAACAAATAGATATTCTACATGATCTATTATGTGATTTTTTTTTCACTCCTACTACAAAATTACCATTATATATATATATATTGAATGGATATATATCCACATATATTAATTAATTAACTATCCATTCTTTATCCATTAATTACTTATTATTCTATTTAATGGATGTTTTGTATATATTCATACAGTTGTTTTTATTATACATGATATAGTTTGTTTCATATATTTTATGTCTATTAACATTTTTAATATAATCTAGAACACTTATATTATCAATACAATTTATTTTATGTCTGTACTGCAAATAATAAACATATAATGCAGATCTATCATCTTTCCTAGCAATAGCATCATTGTGTTCTTTAGCTCTTTCTCCCAATTGCTTTGCCCCTGGCCATAGTAAACCATATTACAAAAATTACATCTAATTTTATAAGCCATTTCTCTCTTATATTTTATATCATCTTTCATCCTACAATTAGTTATCAATTTATCTAAATTTTTGCTATTATCCCATCCCACATTAATGTTTTTATCTATATAATTTTTACTTTTTTTATTTAATATATTATATACACTAGGCAAATATGAAATTTTTATTCACTTCTTTTAATTTATTAGTCCTACATCTATTATTATTCATGCTATTTATCCCATATCATGAAAATGTTAAATGTACAGAAAATTTTATATTTTATTTAAACTTTTCAAATACAAACAACATATTAGTAATATCACACAATTAGGCAATAACTTTATTTAAACTTTTCAAATACAACCAACTTGTTAGTACTAACAAATCGTTTGTATTTGAAAAGTTTAAATAAAGTTTGACATTTTCTGTACATTTAACATTCACTCATAGATGATGAAAATAGTCCAACATATCACATCTAGTATATATAATATCTTTTATTGCAAAGAGAAAAATACTCTGTGTGATTATGTATATTCTAATTAGGAGAAAGGAATAGTACTAGCTGGGATTATAGAAAAAAGAAGCTAGTTAAGAAAATTGAAAAAAAACTGCTGAAAATAGAAAAAAGTTGAATAAAATATGTGACTGTTATGAAATATCATGCACAGAGAATGCAAAGTGATGTAAGTGGAAGATCAGTATGTGTAAAGTGGAAAATAAAAACTGATTGATAATAAAGAATTTTTTTCAGAGTTCCTAGATGTTTAATAAAGTTTGATTAGTTTCAAGGAGACAATGGAAAATATGTAATGTCAATATGATGTTTGTCAAACCAAATCTTTCTCTGCATGAATTGGATAATTATTATTTTGAAAGATGTTGATGTTATTTTGAAACAGTGTTTGAACCACATAATGAAGATGGTATCAGAAATATTCAAATAATCTAATTGGAAGCATATAAACCTGAAATGGTGCATCTATGTAGATTGATAAATGCAACACCATATCCTGATAATTCTATTACCAAGATCCACAGTTTGGTTGATAAGCTTTTTTTTTTTTGGGGGGGGGGGTCATGATAATTATTTCAGCAGTTGGTTAAAAATGATTATTTGCTCATATTCCAGTCATGATCTAGTTCTTATACCATAATCACCATTTCTGCATTGGAACATTAGTATCACAATCAATGACTTTTAAATGCTAACATAATCATAAATATTCTGCTTGAGATTCTTTTAAAATATTGTTTCAATGAGTACTAAAAGATATATACTGTTTATTTCAATAACTGTTGTACTATGTTTTTGTGCAAGAGTGTGTTTTTAATAATACTTTGCAACACCATCAGAGTCTCTTAAAAAGTATTGATTTCTTAACATAATTGAATCTAGATTTCATTCTAGTCCGATATTTGAGATTATAATCTTAAACAGCTAAACTATTCAGAAGTTGCTAGTAACGTTCCAGCTAATTACACACCAGAATATAAACCTCTCTGAATTTTTTAAATAGATGTCGATTTTCTTGTCAAATATATCTCAGCATATTATTATGGATTTATCTATAAAAGAAATTTTTTTTTATCTATTTCCATTTCTGTGTAACATGATGTCAAAAATATAGCGATGACATGATCGGTGTTCTCATTATTTTGTCCAATCTGTATACATAACATATACAGTATATATTATACTTATTTTTATATATATGGACAGACCAAACCGCAAATTAAGATCTAGAAACTCGAGATGAAGACAGATAGTCCAATTCAACAGTAGCAAGTCTCTAATCAAATATTGATAAAGTGAGTTTTAACGTCAGTTTCTTTTTTTCTTTCTTTCTTTTTTATTTAATACTGATAAATCTGCTCTTTATCTTTCAAATATTAATAAACCTGCGTTCTAGGAAAACGAAGCTCTTTATTTTAATAAAGTATTTTTATATAATGTTTGTTTGTTTGTTTTTTATTTGTATGTATGCGTTTGTGAACAAAGAATGTTTATTTTATAACATTAAACAATGTTCACACATAGTGCATGTGTGTAGGCGTATATAGATATATAAACAGTACGTCAAACAGTCAATAGGTCAGCATTTAAGTTAGCTAATAGGAGGTTCATAGTTCACTAGGAAGGTAGATAGATAAACTATATATTTTACCACACTGATTCTATGACTAGTCAATATAACTTTGGAAATCCTATTTTTCTATTACTATAACTATTTTTCTTTTATTAATTATACTCTTACCTTGCACTAAAATTGATAAGAATTTTATCATCCCTAACAATTCTTCACAACAAAAAAAATCATATTTTTTACCATTTTAGTCTTCTTGCCTTTGTTTATCTTTCTTATAATTGTATTTTTCCTTATTGACTCATTGATACTTAGATTGGAGTATAGTGCAATGTAGAAAATTGTTTGTAATAGTTGACAAACAACAAAATATTATTTCAAATTATATTTCATTGAGATATGCATGCGTAAAGTAAATCAAAAGATAATCTTTTGTGTTAGTTACAAAATGTTATTGAGAAGATATAGAGATTTTATGTTATAATTTATCAAATAAAAACATTTGGTAAAAATTATGACTATTATTAGCATAAATTTAAGGCTGCCGAATACAAATAAAATAGAAATATTATGCATTGATTTCTTAGACACTAATAATTTTTATAAACTGATCTCTTAGAAGATATCATTTCACAATAAACAAATAAACATAGTTTATTATTAAAAAGAATATTTTCAGGATTGTCATTAACCTCAAACATTCATTCAACATTCCAATAATGCGGGTTTAAGTTTCATAATTTCTGAAAATAAAGTTTTAATATAGGGTTTGGAAAGAACTAAAATAGAGATGACTTTTTCACATTAACAATAATTATTTAAACGGAAGTCAATCTCCGATAATGCGCCATTTTCTTAAATATAAATCTACACGCACTCTCCCGCCTGTAAGAGTTTAAAACTTAAGTGAATCACTTAAGTTTAGAGCGAACATTCTATATACACCAACTCTTGCAGACCATGCTTAAATCAGGGCTTGAGTCTTTTGTGTAACTGATGTTATAATCAAATATTCAATTGTACAAATCTATTTAACCCATCACAGGAGAAAGACAATGTCTTATTTTTAACCACCTATGACTAGACAAACATGTCTTATAAATGTAAACCTATTACTATAAAGCGCTGAAAACTTTGAAATTATTCAAAATGTACGCTCTAAACTTAAGTGTTTTAAACTCTTACCAGCGAGAGAGGGCACACAGATTTATATTTACTTCCGTTCGAATAATTTCAAAGTTTTCAGCGCTTTATAGTAATAGGTTTATATTAACAAAAAAATTTCTGACAATCAAAGTGCTATTATTATTTCACAATGTCAAGGGATCAAAGATTTCAGTTTTAATAAAAGCATGCTATCCATGAATTACTCCCATGCAAACTTTGACTGAAACTTGAAAAAAAAAAAAACAACGAATTGATATCTTTTAATTTTAAATTAAAAACATGCACATTGCTTTTAAGAATAAGACAGAACTCGGTTTAAAATTTTAGATCTATATGATTTAAACTCCGATCAATTGTGTAAACATAAATAAAAAAAGGTAAAGAAATCAAACTATGTGTTAAAAATAAATGTTACAAAAGAAAATAAATGAATTCCAATTAGATCTAATTAAAGCAATGGACATTATTATAATAGCATCTACAAAGATATCAAAAATGGAAACAAATAATATCTTTGGAGTCTATGATATCAAAAGATTGAATAGAGTCAAATGATTATACTGAAGAATTTTAATTATTACAATATAAATGTGGTCTACTTTTCAATTTAAGCAATGAAAAATTGTAGGACATCATTAAGAATTAGATTTTTCTTAATGAGATCATGTATATAAAGAAACCAACAATAGAAATTTGAACCTGACTCCTCTAAATGATAACTACCATACAATTCTTGATAACTCAGAATTTGAAACAATTAGCTTATATATGATAACAAGAAATATTAGACTTATAAATTCTCCAGTCAAGCATTGTTAGCTAAGAAGTCAGCACAGCTGCCTTGCAAGCAAGCACTTGGTTGCAGACAGTTGTTGCAGGTTCGCCTCCCTACTGATGCTATGACATATCTGAAATCTATCAAAATTTTTAGTATTATATACTATTTAATAAAATCACTTTATATTGAGACTGCCAGGCTATCTTATAACACGTTAATAGAAGCATATATATATATATATGTGTGTGTGTGTTAACATAAAAATTTTCATGAGCTACAGATATAAATTATACATCTAGCTTCTTCCTTATATATAATTTATTTATTAAAAATATATACCCAACATCGTTCAGGAAATGAATAATATAAAAATGGTCGTGGGGATGCTGTAAACATTGATATACAGTGTTGTTAGAGCGTTATTTTAAATTCAATATTCAAGAATTTAAGGCTACAGGTTCGATTACCATGCTAATATTGTCATTGGTTAGGGTAGCAACACCTGAAGAAGAGAAGAGAATTATATCATTCAAAATGTTGTGCATATACTAATCTGTGTGCTATTACTAGCAGCTGAATGTCATTGGAAAATTTAAATAAAGTTAAATTTTTTTAAAGACACTCATACTTAATATTAGATGGTGGAAATAGTTCACTATATAAATGCAACTAAAATAGCATTATCACAAGGAAAACATAGATGTACATAGTTTTTAATTTCTATTATTCCTATCAATGTTTACAATGCCCTACAAATATTTTTATAATATTCAGTATCCAGTTAATGGCTGGTGTGACCAAGCTGAAACATTGGTATATATTTATATTACAAGAAATTACACATGGATAAACTCAGATAATATATAATTTATATACATATAAGCTAGAATAAAATAACTTTTTGCAATAACTCTTGTAATACAAAATAATTCATTCTATAATTTAATAATAATGATGCTTTATAAAGGAGAGCTAATTGAAATATGTTGTCTTTTTCTCATAAGTTAATTCTACCTGAAGGAAAAAGAATACTGTAAGCTATGTTTGAGATATAGTGTGTGGTATGTATATAGCGTGCATGCATGTACATTAGTGACTAAAACTATTGGTTAGGGTTCTTGTATAATTTTAAATAACTATGTTTAAAATAAAAATTTTACTATTAACAATATTTAAGATGAGAAAGCTATTAGAGAGTATGTTTTATCTTGACTTAAAATGGTAAGAATAAATAATAAAACAGGCAAAAGTTTCTACACAGTGGTGCCACTCAGTGCAAGTCAGAGTAATCAATGAATGCAAGGTTTGTGCATAAAACCCCTATCTAGTGCCTATATGAGAGTTTTGCCTGTTTTAACAGCTTGAGCAAGCATAAGAAGTGGTGATCATGTGATGTTTAATGGTTTAAGATTAAATAATACAGGAAATATATATTCCAAGAAATAAGTTAATATTAAATATGGGAGATAACTCACTAATTTTCCTGGAATTGTTAGTTAAATTATTTTTAAAATTTTAAGAAAATAAATTATTAGATGTTAATAAATATGCTAATTAAACAGCATTGTTGAACAAATAAGTATCTTTTGAGAAAAGATTATAATATAAACGTGATTCAAGGGAGTACATTAAACACTTATACTGCACGCTGAGAAAATTGTGGTTTTAAGTTAGTTCTATATCAACGTTTTTGATATTCTCATATAAGCATAATAAAAATTAATCAGGAGTCAACTAACAGTTGACCAAGAAGAAGCAGTAAGTTTTCCAAAGTCTGAATTACTTAGTAGTCATATCATAAATACTTTGATTTGTGTAGTTGGCTATGACAAGCTAATATTTTGGATTGAAACTTTTTTTTCAGTCATGTAATTTAAAATCATTGAAAAATACACTCAGCTAAAAGGACTTAAAACCCTCTATGAAACTCCAATAAAATTGTCAGACAATCTAATTCTATTCAAAATGTGAAAATAAACAATAAGCCTCTAATTTAAGAAGCTGCCAATAAATATTTCAACTGAAAAGAATAACTTAAAGCAGGGGTGGGCAATTGTTTTGGCTCAGGGGCTGCAGAGATTGGCAGAGGGCCACATAAGAGGCCACTTTGTGAAAGTGAAGGTTAGCAGAGGGCTGCACCTTTTTTTCATGATACAATAAACACACTGCTTTATTCCCTGTATTACCAAAGAAATATTTGTTTGTCCATTCTTCATTAAACACACGACATTCATCACCGATTTTACATTTTTTTGGAGGGTTCATGGTTTCACTAAAGTTTGAAATGTATATATTTGCTAATGCAAAGACAAAATTGAAATTAACCAGATCAACTGGAAAAGCACTGCACGTGTATTGACGTGGCCATCCTAGTGGAAAATAAGAGACCAATCTTCGGTCGCACAAGAGAAGGAAATCTGAGTTCAAGGTGAATTTTTCTGATTGTCTTGGTGGGCCACATAAAAACTCTTAGTGGGCTACATGTGACCCTCAGGCTGCTATTTTCCCACCCCTGACTTAAAGGATTAAGTAATCACAAATCTGACATGAAACTTTCAAGTCAATGAACATACACCAACGAAAAAAAAAATCTGACCAGAAATGTATTTAAACATTATTAAAGTGAACAAAATGCTCTGTAGACTTATTAAAGGAAGAAGTTTTATTTGAATTTTTTTTGTAAAAATGTATAAGTTAAAGATTGACAAAGCTCAGTAAAAGTATTTTTTTATAATTATATACGGGACTTGAAAACAGACTTTCAAGCTCCCTTCAGCTATCTGCTCTATCTCATACAACTGATAATCATGACCACACACATGTGAAAAAGATAAATGATCTCCAATATACATATTTTGTACTGAATCAGCAGTCATCAGTTGATTGAAGATCTGTTATCTTAAAGTCAACATGGGAGTAGCAGTAATATTGGCAACAACAAGGGATTTAGGTGAGTGGGTTAGAGAATGAAGTGTATTGAATCCTGTCCATTAATGTTTAAAGATTTGCTATCTTAATATAAATTGAGTACTGATTACATACATGTGTGGGAGATGATGATCCAAACCAACTGATGAGTGCTGGTGCACAAAATACAAATATTGGAGATCATTAATCTTTTTCACATGTGTGTGATCATGTGTATTGGTTTATGAGAAAGAGCAGATAGATGAAGGGAGCTTGAAAGTCTGTATTCAAGTTTCTTATATAATTACATCCGAAATTCCCAAGTATATATAAATTATACTTGTATTCAATCAAATATTATAACTGTATTTTTTAAAAATTTCTTTGCAAGTATTGCTGTTTAAATAATTACTTAATGAAGACATAAAACAAATCGTTTTTTAACATTACATTTTTTTATTACTGCTTAAATTTTCATATATTTATATTTGTTTTATGTATAGAAATTTTATGTTGTGACTGATGTGCAATCTATATACACAAAGGTATCCAAAAATAACTGAAATTTTATTATAAAAAATTGTTTATTTGTCAAGTGTTGATAGCCGAGAAGTCAGCGCAGCATGCCTTGCAAGCAAGCAGTTGGTTGCAGACGGTGTTGCGGGTTCGCCTCCCGGCCGATGCTATGACATATGGAAAAAATATATTTTTTTAAGTGTTATAAATTTAATCTCTTTCAAAAGACTATCCATTTTATGCATTGCACCACTCTAAATGTGTTTTTTATTTGTTAGTCTGAAAGTACTTACAAAATAACACCTTTTAACATCTCTGTCATTTTTTCCACCACTTCTAAGTCAGCAAAAAAAAGTGAGACATTTTTCATTGGAGAGATTTTCAAAAAATCACAAGAAGCAAGATCGAGTGAATACGGCCGATAGATAAGCTGGATAAAATGATTAAAAAATATTTTACACTCAAGGCTTTGAAAGATAACACTTATGTGGGAGTAAGTAATTGTACTCTTTATCACAAAACAGGCTGTTTACAATTTATCACATTACGTAAATATTTCAGAACTTGCGCATAAAATGCCTGACCATTAAGAATTAAATTTGAAAGAAAATGCTGTTTGCGTCAAAAAAAAAAAAAAATCAGCGTTGTTTTGACTTTGGACTACACTTGTGAGGCTTTTTAGAGACATAGTAAATTTAACATATCAATTAAACCATCCATAAACTTGTGTCTTTATGAGATCAACTTTCTTGTAATCCGTTTCAAGCATTACAACTTTTTCCCTTGTCATTTTCTGTAAACAAAAACAGAATTTCACATTGTCGAATTTTTCAGTCATTATAAAAAAAATTGACAAAAATGTAAAATATACTTTACAAAACAATGTGTTACGTGGCTCCACAATTTTACATGGTGATGTCATTTGTCAGATTGATGCGGATGAGGCCCTGCAAGAAGTATGTAATGGGTGAAGCATATGCTACAACACGTGCACAAACCAGAGAACAATCCAGGTACTTTTGGGTCCTCCACATACATCCTAGGTTTATTTAGTATTAAAAATTAAAATGAAAAAAATATTGAATAAAATGAGGGGGGTATGCATTTGAATCAGTTTATTTTATGATATTTGGATAAAGTTGAACACCATTCTATAATAAGTATTAAAATTGTTAAATAAATTTTCCAGATTTTGATTTTATTTTTCTCTGGGTACTTTCTACATCAGGCTAAATATCTTTTGTAAATGCATGTAATTTGTGTGAATGGCAGTCAATTAAGCTTACGATTTCCAAATGAGTTAAGTTTAAGTCCAGCAGTAGTAACGGAAATATAGAAATAAAAGAGTGTATTAAATGAAATTAATTTGTATTGGCTGGTCGCATCCACTGGATTTTTCCTCAGATCATAAGTTGAACTCATTTTGATTAAGCCTACATTATGGTTATAAAAGGTGATGGATTTTCCCATGCATATAAAGCAATAGTCATTCCATAATGTCCATTACATGCCTGAATCTCTATGCTTACTAACTTCGTTATTCATAATTTTTAGCTACACATTTTAGTGCATCAATTTGTAAAGGATCAGACTATATTTGATGCCTTGAGAGGTTTTACATAAATTGATATCCAAAAATGAATATTTGATAAATCATGCATATTAATGGCTGAAAAGATGTTTGTTCATAAAATTGGTGAAGACCTACTAAACAATATGAGAAAACTAATGAATTATGACAAATATGGGACAAATAAAATAATCACATAGAGGTAGCGAGTGAGAATAAAGAGTTGAAGTAATAATAATAAAAAAATGAAATAATAATAATAATTCAGAATAGCGATGGCTATAATAAAGCAGCTTAAAATTTAAGAATATATATATATATATTCAAATTATAGATAACAATGAAATGGAGCTTGTTCAAAAAGAGAACAAGAAATTGCAAGAAAAAAAAACAAGTGGAATAATCTGAATCAAAAGAATTACAAAATTAAAATAAAAATATTCACTTAAAATAATGAGTGGCAACAAGATTAAAAACCAGAATAGGAAAACAAAAATAAGATTGAAAATTTAAAAAGAACTGAATAAGAATTGAAAAAAAACAAGAAAAGCAACCATTATGATAAAGTGAAAAAGTTAGTGGGAATAATGGCAACTAGATAATTATATAAATTAAAGAAAAGAAAATAAGATAAGGTAGAAATTAAAAAGTCTATGTAAAAAAAATAAGAAGTAAAAAATAGTAACCAAGGAAATAAAAAAAGACATTTCAAAAAAATAAAAAAATGCAAGAAATAATATTTGAGAAAATAAAAAAAGAAATCTCAAGAAAATTAAGAGTCATCACAGGAGTTGGCAAAGTAAATAAAATAAATATTTTAAAAAAAAATGATTAAAAATAATTTCTCCAAAGCAGCATTGAGAATCAGAAATAATAGAGCAGATAATAATACAAAATAAGAACGAATATTGAAAAAAATAATGAAAAAGTTATTTCCCAGATTAAGAGCAGTCCAGAATCTAAGGAAAAGGAAGAGTAAAAAAAAAAATCAAATGCAGGAGATTTAGAAAGTGTAACAAAGAAATGAAAACCACATAAAAAAAACTATTAAATGCCTTAAGAAAAAAAAGAGGCTATCAAAAAAGAGAAATGATATAACATATATAGCAGATAAGATTAAATGAATAAAATTTAAAAGAAGAAAGGAGAGAAAAATACTGAAAGGATTAAGAGAATGTAAAATAAAAATCCAAGTAAGAGATGAAGCTACAAATAAAAAGTCAATTCTTGATTAGTAATAAAAACTAAGAGCAAGTACATAAGAAATGCTTAATATGATCCAAGGAAGAGTTCTTAGATTAAATAAAAATAAAGAGATGCAAAAGCAAATTGGAATTATAGTAAGAGGAAATATAACAATCACATATCAAGATTAATGAAATAAGCACTGTACCAAAAGAAATTCCTATTCATGGAAATAGAAAAGCACTATGTCCAGGAATTACAGAATAGTACGCAAGAATAGTTAATTAGTTCTTAAAAATGAAAATGCTGAAGAGGAGATGCAGATGGAATGATCATAGAATACTTAAAAAGCCCGGAGTGACCTGCTTTCACCTGAATCAGAGAATGTTGCAATTTCTGTATCTGTTAACCTAACTGTTTTGCTGAATGTATACAATTCTGAGAAAAAATTGGATGGAAGAATAACAAGAAGATATTGTTTACATATAATGCTAAACAATTATGAATTGAAAATCAAAAGGTCTAACCACAATTTTTAGGACTTTAGTAGCATGCATCTTGTCTGAATAATAAAGTATCTAGACCATCACAACCTGCCTAGCAAGATAAGACAAATAGTTATTAAAACTGATAGTAAAACAAACAGACTGCTGAATTAAGATGAGTAACTATATGCAAGAAAATGCAAGAAGAGAAAAAGATTTAGCCTACTTAGAGAAAAGATAAAAAGAAGTTCAGTTAGTAAAACAAAAATCAGAAGGAAATCAAATCAATGCAAAGACTGTTATACCCATAACATAACACAAAATATCACCCTCATTCTGCACAAGCTCTGCACAAATTATTGTTACCTGAAGAATATGTGAAAATAAATTATTAAACAGTTAAGAACCTTATAGGGAGTTCCTCATTTTGAGGACATAGACCTGCATAGAGACTCATTTGACTAGATGTAGGATTATTAAAGAAAATTAACTAACCCAGTTTGCAATTGCAAAGAATAAAGTGTCTTGCTTTGCACTGCAGAACTTCCCCAAAAAATCATGTACAGAGGTTCATTACAGAAGCAATAACTGGCTCAAAAAGTCAAGTCTAGGCGATATCAAAGAAGAAATATAAGCAAATAATAAATTTAAATTTCAAAGTACATACTCTGCTTTTAAAATAGGTACAGGTAATCATAGACTTTAATAAAAAGATAAACTCAGATCTAAACTAATCTAGATTAAAATAAAAATGAATTAAAAAGACCATAAACTACCTTTTTTAAAATCCTAATGAACTCTAATATGAAATCATACTTGTATCACACTTTATGCATAATAAAATCATGTGTCATAAATTTATAATAATATTTATTAATTTGTGATGGAAAATTATGATCTTTTTTTTCTCCAAAATTGTATTGCTCCATAGAAATTTTTAAATTATAGTAGAGTGATTAAAATTAATAGATGATGTGATAACATGGAAATTTGTACCTAGAATTACTAAGGATAGACACAGAGTATAAGCACTCACCTATTGATTTACCAATGTAATTCTAAAACTGAGTAATAACTAAACTAAATCTAAATATATTTACAGTTGTTACTATCAATTCATTGGATTTGGAAATTATTTCATAGTAAATTGAAAGATTTCATGTTTTTTATTTATATATAATATTTAATACACTGAACAGACTTACACACACCTGCACATATATAATGTAATATATAAGAGTTCAAATCCCTTATATATTATATAATATTTAGTGAGTTAAATGTGAAAGTGTTTAAATCTTCATGCTCTTAGGTTAAAATGCTTGAGACTGGCTTATTTATATAGAAATTTAAGTAGAGAAGATGGTGGAACCATCTTTTTCTCATAAAATCTTTGCCTTGTGTTTTGACTTGAGAGTTCCCTGTGCAGTCATTATTACATCTGATTGGCTATTGTATAAGCATTTTTAAGGTGTATCTGACAAAGGTTTCAGCCTTTCACATTATTATTAATAAACTAAATGATGAAATGAGAGTTTATATTGAATTACAAATTGTCAAAAAGGAATTTGCATATTTATATACAACAATGTTTACACAGCTTATTTTTAATTTATTATCTAAATTTATAGCTATGTATATGCATTATATAACAATATGCATACAAACATTAAGATACCTAGATGCACACAAATATATATACATAAATATATGTAAATGTAAGTTAATATACTTAAAAATACATGGACTTGGAGGGGTTTAAACTGAGGATAAATACTACTATGGGACATAGTAGGTGCAATGGGATGTTAGACAAAAAATACCATTTCATATTCCTAAAGTCTAAAAATAAAAATAAAAAAGAGGAAATAAAAGACTTTACTAATAATTTTGTATGCAATCATGAATTATCCCTTTAAGAATTTAGTTAAAAATTTAACTAATTTCTATTAATCTTGCCTAACCCTTGTACTCCTAACCATCTCACCAGAATTTATGATTTAATGAATGGACAAAATAAAATTTAAACTAAATATTCTACCTAAGCAATTAATAGAATCAAAATTTATGTTACGCACAAATTTCAGTATTCAGAGTGAATATTTGTCATATTAAATGAATATATGAATATAAATTTAAATATAAAATATGTACATATTTACATTGGGAAGGGAAAATAGATTCCTAGATATTTCCCTAGATAAAGCTATTTAGTTCAAGTAGGGTATGAGGGGTTACCCTTAAACACTTTTAATTTATGGGATTTGTCATGCCACATAATGTGTCCATACTTCTCATATTTCTGCCAGGTTAAGCATGGTTCCTTCCTGAACAGGAAGTATTCATGATATTTCTGAACACATCTCTTCCATGGCCTCCACATCGAATCCTTATCTGGTTTCCCATTCTGAAAACATATGCACCTTTTCTTCTCTTCCTCTTCCATTGCTGTCTTTCTCATTCTCATGCTGACACTATCTTTACTATTCTCTCTTTCAAATATCAGTTTCTCCCAATGGATCCTGACCTCTATCTTAGCCTCAGCATCTTCTTGTCTTCTCACCAATTTGAAAACTTGTGGTTTCCAATGAGACATCCTCTATATTTTCCCTTGACCCCAGCTTCCTCAGTTTAGATTTCTCCACTAGCTTCTTTTCATCTATAAGGGTATTGCTCTTCTTACTTGTGCTTGGTCTGATGAACCAACATTTTCCTTGAGATCTGATTTACAAGCAGGATCTTTATTTTCTTTGTCCAAAACATACTCCTTCCTCTGCTCTCCATCTACATTGACCCTTCACTCATTTGTGGATTCTAGCTCATGGCATCCAACACTATCCTCCAACTTTACTGGATGAGTTTCCTCTGGTTTCAAACTCCTTTCTCTCTCTATCTACATATAGATCTCCTCTGTATCTTCTTTCACCAGTTCTGACTCATAACTTCCTCCACTATTCTGTCTTTCATATATTCCTGAATCTGCCTCTATAACTTGCTCTTTGGCTATTCCTACCTTCATTCTTTCCTATCCAGAGTGGCCTTCCCTCATCTCTACTATATTCTGGTCAAACTGATCTTCATTGAAGATCTCTTGCTTGGTCTTTCCTACTTTTAAACTATCCTCCTCATCTTGGCACTTTATCCCCATGCTATTCTATTCAACCTTTTCTTCTAGCTTGAAATCTATAGCTTCCTTCCTTTCTTCCATGCCTAATGACACCAGTTAGGTCTCTTTAGCATTTAGAGATCCTGAATGCACTTTCCTATTTTTACACTATCTTGCCTGTCCTGTTCATCTTGGGTTTTGATTTTTGAAACCCCATTTCTGTTTGCAGCCATGTTTGAAGTATCCTGTTTGGTCACTATCAAGTCAATGGGGATATACTTTTCTTTTAAGTACCCTCTGTTTCTTTCTCCAACCCCTATTATTTCTGCTAATGCCTTGAAGACTTCTCTCAAGCTCTGGATATCACTTCTTACCTCAGCTCTTTCTTCAGCAGATACTTTGTTTCCTTGTGTAAGGCTCTCTTTAACCTCATATGGCTGCTCTTGCATCTCATTGTGTGACTCATGCAAGCTCTTGATGGTGTCTTCTTTCTCCTTCTGGCATCCTTGATCTTCTAAGCTACTACAAACTTGGGATATTGCACTCTGGAGGACTGTTTTCTGCTTGGCCAACCTATCTCAGGTCAATGCAAATCCCCCTTTCAGTGTCTGTATGGCCTTGGTGGTCTCTTCCCTATGTTCTCTCCTGAGTCTTGTGAACATAGTATGCACCTCCTCATAAATTTTTTTGACAATTGATTTTCAGGCCTTCTATCTTTTGATTCATATCTTGGAGCCCATGTCTCATGCTGGCCTGGTCTTGCTGGTTCATTTCCATCATTTGATTTAGGTCTTGGAGGCTATTTCTCACTTTGGCCAGTCCCATCGGTTCATTTCCACTATTTCAACTATAATGGCCCACCTATCTACCTCTTTCTCAGACCCTGCTCCTGTATTTCTTTAGGTGTGTCCTTAACATACATGGCCTCTCTATGGGCTCACTTTCAGGGTATCAGTTCATGCTTACTTCTCCTTCTATCTCTCCTTCTGTACTACTACTATCTCCAATTATCTTTCTTTCTGACATAAGCATCTTTCCTTCACCCTTAACCTCTTTCTCTGACTTTCCCTTCTTAGCCTCACTTACTTTCCCACTATCTCCTCTTCTGTGCTATTATCCATTTCATCTATGCTAAAGATTTTGGTATTTTTTTTAATCTCTAAATTATTCGCTCTCACTGATTTGATCCTAATATTATGGCTTTCCTTTGCCATCCCCCCAACAACAAAATGGTCTATATATTGCTTTTTCCCTGCCATTTTATTCTATCCCTTACTTAACTTTCCTTGCTCTTAGTGAATTAGTTACGTATACCACTAATCACAATATAATTTATCATAAACAATTAATAAAAGAAAAAAAATTTCTTATCCAATGTCTCAGTTCCTTAAATCGCAGAACCATTAGAAACTTTTATTAATCCATAATCACTAATGTTATAAAATTTTTGATTCCAAATATACACATATATGTGATAATCTTGCCTAATTTAATTTGTGTTCTTGCATTTTAATTCAAATCTTAATATCAAAAAATTTTATTACAATAGTGGGTCCTTTAAATTTCTCTCTCTGATAACAAATTTATATGCAGATGTTTCTGAACCTGTTTGAATCATCCTCAGGCACCAGTTATCAGTAAGTGAGACATACATATCTAATTAATTATGATAATGGACCTCAAAATTTACAATATTCATTAAGAATTATATATAAACTTGTTACCAAGCCATACCCATGTGTTAATTCTAAATTTAAAATGATGAACAATTTACAAGTCTCATATAAAATAATCTCCAAGAAAAATTTTTTATCTCCAGGAAAAATTTGCATATATATAATGACCTATTCAGGGCATGGGGAACAGTCATAGCCCACATGTTGGAGTGCCACCTCTGGAAAAAAAATTATATATATTTTTTATCAGTGTGCAATCAGTTCAGGGCCATAGAAATAATTAATGTGCACCATGAAGGATATTCATAATTGAGGGAAAAAATCTAACTATGTAAATATTCATGCAACAAAATCCAGAGTTTTGGCAAATTATCCCAAAGCTGATCTAGATGAGGGGTTGAGATCTCGAATCAGATTGCACCTCAGTTCCTTTACCAATGCTCTGCAATCTATTACCCAATGGATGGCATCTATGAGGTTACCCTCAGCCTCATTTAGTTTGCAATCCAGCAGTAGAATAGAGTGAAGTATGAGAATCAGGGAAATGTGATAAATTGGCAATTAACTAAATAGGCATACCCATATGGATTACTGAGGTATAATTAATATAAAAAGGAGTATATTTGGATAAGTTTTGGGAACGGATCGTGAATAACACACTAAACATTATATAAAGTTTAATATCGTTAATTACTAAATTATAAGTTAATTGATACAAAAATAGAAGTGCATTGAGATTTGCACTCACAGGTATCTTATGATGATGAACTATGTTAAATACAAAGGTCTCATCTTTCATGCACTTTAAATCATTTAATTTCAATACCTGCAGTCTATAATCATGCCTGAATGTGGTATATCATCCAATGAATTAAATCTTACAAGAATGATAACTGACAAAATGTAATTTATTTTTGACCTATTTATATATAATGAGCAAAAAATGTGTTCCCTATGCAGATTGTTATATAAACTAGATGTGGTATTCAGATCAATGCTAAACTGAATAATAATGGAGGGATGAACTGGTATTTGTAGTGGAGCTTCTGATACTAAGATGCCACATAACTAAATGAAGATTGCAGCCTGAATGTGCAATTACTCATGGGATTCAGTACTAAGTATTTGATTCCCATGAACCATACAACTTACTATCATAAAATATAAAGAACATTTAGTTTAGGTGATCAGATCAGCTTAAAAAATGGTTCTGGACCCTCATATTTCAGTTCTAGAAGAGCTGTCTGAACCAATACTAATAGGATGGCATTAAACCAAAAGCATATTTTAATAAAGAAAATATAAATAGCAAGGCATATTGCATGTGCGTGCTTCATAAAGACACATTCATAACACTTACGTAAATAATATCAATTATTAAAATTATTAATGCACTAAATCTATAGTTTTGTTCTGTAAAACTACTTTATGCCAGTTCATGGATTAGCATACATATAACTTGCAAACCTTAACAATAAGCTAAACATAGTGGCCTAATTAAATATCCATATATACAATAGATATCAAAATGGACACTTATGGTTGCTAAAGAAGCAGCATAAATCAAATACGTGAGAGCTTCAAATCATTCTCTCAAAATAGTGAGAGCTTCTAATCATTCTCTCAAAATTATTAATATTATCACTCTCCATTTTGATTTATGGCACACCATAAATATCAGTGAAATAAACAGTAAAATATAAGAGATAGGCATGACTGCAGATCAGGATAGTATAGATATAATAACTGGTTATAGTTATTATGATTAGAAGAATTATTAAATAATTATTCATTTACGAGACAAGATTGTTACAATTTATCATTATTGTCAATTTAAAAGAATTACATTAAATTACATTACAGAGTTTAGATTATTTTACTGAGAAAACATTTAGAAGTTACAATTTATGAATGTTCAATTTTATATAGCTAGTGTAAGAAACTTATTAAAACAGTTTAATTTTAAATTTAATTTTAAAAGCTCTGCAGGGAGAAATGTTACCAATATCTTCTTCTTTGGATTGAGCGGTCTGGCATCATATTGGCACTGTTACATCTCTAGGCGGGCTGCACTCTGGTCTTTATGGTGGGCTGTTGGTCTCAAACTCCTCCATTCCTATAGACCAGTCTTCTGAAGAAAGATGGCAAGTTGGTGGCCTCTTTTTTTCCATTGTCAAAATGGGCATACCTCCCATCAGAAACTTCTTCATATAAAACAGAGAGTGAACTTTGAGTGCTAAAATTTGTTTTTTTATATATCAACCCTTTGACTTCCCCCTGCACAAGTCATGAGCTTGTTTACAATTTCTAGTTTTTAATCTTAAGTTTTAACATAATTTTATTAATTTTAGAAAAGACAAAAGTAAAACCTAAGTGATTCATAAAATAGTTCAGCTTGGCTGACTTTCTTTTGTCTTAAAATTCATTTTAGACTTCTTTTAATATCTGTTCTTGGTGTGATATTTCCAAGAAATAGGAAATCTTTTAAAACAGATTTAAGTTTTGTAAACAATCTGCTATATGTGCAATTGTGTCACCTTAAGGATTGAGATTTATATGTGAATTCTAAGTTAAATAAAAGTTAATTTGTATTCTAAATTTACAACACATTAATGACATAAATAAATTGTGTTGCAATGCTTATAAAATCTACCATGTTGCAGCTTCATTTGCATATATATGTAGGTGCACTCATACATATACAAAAATGTTTAAACAACTTTTAATTTATTATCTAAATTTATAGTTATGTATACATATTATATTGTAACAATACACATACAGACATTAAGATACCTAGACGTATGCAAATATACATAAATATATGTACATATACATAAATATATGTTAATATACATTAACATACATGGACTTGGAGGGGTTCAAACTGAGGATAAACACTACTATGGAACATAGTAGGTGAAACGGGATATTAGACAAAAAAATATTATTTCAAGAAGCAGAGTTGATAGTGTATATTTAATGATGGTAATCCATTATCTAGCCTGGTAGAATGTGTTTGAAGCAGCATGCGAGCTGTGTTCATAAGGATGAAGTTAATTTGTATTAAGGGTGACCGATTGTTTGCTGGCTGTCCACACTGCTTTTGAAGTTAGAATATATATACACACACACACTTGTATTGTCTCTAAGTGTTGATAGAAGCATTATACAAACCCATGCCAATACATCATGAATAAATTTTTGTTTGTATTTATTTATATTTTTATTTAATAATAATTCATCAATTATTTTTATTGATTCTTTTATGTTCACTGAATCTTATCTCAACCTATATTCGTTTAGCACTAGTCCCTCTTTAATGAGTTCTATAAATTCAAATAAAGAATTAATTACAAATTTTTACAAAACTTAATTAATTTTTTAACATTTGTGCTTCATAATAATAGGCATCTCCAACGTTAATTATCATTGTTAAAGGAACATTTTTATATTCATAAACAACTTGGTAAAATAGCTTTAGATGAATAGTTTCACATATATCAATTCCTCTTATATGACTTACGAATATATTTCTTCAGAATAAGTTTAATAAATTTATCTTTGTTAATCTTTAGATTATAACTATCCAATTTATTAAACTCTAATGAGGAAATTTGTGAAAACATTTTCTATTCGAAATCTTTATTATTCAGAAAAACAAATTGACTTATTAATACATGACACATCATTACAAAATTCTTTAATTTTTTTCCAAAGAAAATAAATTGTCGAACATGTTCGAACTTATTTGCAGAATTATAGATACTTTATCAAATATTCTTACTTTATCTACGTCTCCATCATTTTCAAATGAGAATCAGTCGTTATGAAAAAAACATGAACATGGATTTGATCCCGATATAATAGTGATGATTTACAAAAAAATAATTATAGGAAAAAAAGTCAAAGAAGGAAACAATTTTGCTCTTAAATAAAAGGGGATGACTCAATTAACAAGCATAGTAATTAAAAAGAAAATTGAGATAAATGAAAGAATGAAATGTTATTATGTTAATTTTTGATAATACTATCAGAATTAAAATAATACAATAAATAAATAATAATATTCAGAATTATGTACAAAATGTTGTAATAAAATAAAATCAATTATCTGGAAAGATTTTAAAATATTATAAAAAGAGAAATATGCTACAATATTAAAGTTTTTATTAGTATAAATGAATTTAACTGAAACTATTATAAATTGTAATAAATATATTGATAAATTGATAGAAAAGAAAGTTTTTAATGACCAAAACAAAAATGGAAATTAATTAAATCCATCATGCTATTCTTTCATATAAATTATAATAATAATAAAAAATCCTATACAATAGCATATTAATATGTATATATATTAAAAATAATTATACATAAAAAAGCCTTTTTCGCATATGATTTAGGGTTGTTGTTTTTTTCAAATATTAATAATCTATTTTAATGTTATGTGATGTGATGCACTGTGACTTCTCCTTAAATGAAGTCAGGAATCTCTCAGCAACTATGCACAGAGAAACCTGTTAGCCACTTTACCTTTCCTTTCCATTTCCTGCCCTACATTTTCCTATATTCTGCTCCATCCCACTTCTGCAACATAATCTTTGTCAACTCTATGGCCTTTATATCTAAATCCCCTTATCTTTTCCCAAACCCAGCATAAAAACCAATAATCCAATTATTGCATATAGAATACCATCTAGTGTACCATAATGGAAGTAAAACAACAGCAATAACAAACTAAAACATCAGTAAAATAAAACTGGTCAATTAGAAATTAATGGATAATTATATAAGATATATATATAATAATTAAAAGAAGTCATAAATTTCTTAACTTGCTTTTAACTTTGCATTTAATGATCATTAGATGGAGCTTATCAATAGCTCTAAACAAGCTCTATTTTATAAGTGCCAAAAGAGTAAATCCCTATCTTCAGACCAATTGGTTTTGAGCTTGTGGATCATCTCAGTGGAGTGCTGGGACTCTAGAAACTAGATCTAAAATATTAACTCAAAAGTCAGTACTTATAAAACATGTTTCTATCAATTTAAAAGCATGAACATTTCAGACATGTAAATGTCTTCAAATCCAGCCTTACAAACCAGATAGCTATATGGCTCTGAATTCAGCTGCTTCACCATATAGTAATAGCCTTTGCAATATACCATCGCAAAAGCCTTCAAAGATACTTATAATAATTAAAACAAATTGTAAATTTCGTAATTTGCTTTTAAGCTTGCATCTTATGATCACTAGAAAAAGCTTACCAATAGCTCCAATCGAGCTTTATTTTATATGTACCAAAAGAAAAAGAATTCAAAATCTCTATTGTAAATCCCTATCTCCAGACCAATTTTTGAGCTTGTGGCTCACCTCACTGGGACTCTAGAAACTAGATCTAAAATACTAACTCAAAAGTCAGCACACTTGTAAAACACATTTTTATCAATTTGAAAGCATGAACTTTTCAGACATGTAAATGTCTTCAAATCCAGCCTTACAAACCAGATAGCTATATGGATCTGAATTCAGCTGTTTCACCATATAGTAATAGCCTCTACAATATAGAAATGTGTTTTATAAGTGCTGACTTTTGAGTTAGCATTTTAGATCTAGTTTTCCAGTGCTCCACTGAGTTGAGCCACAAGCTCGACATCAATTGGTCTGGAGATAGGGATTTACAATAGAAATTTTGAATTCTTTCACTTTTGGCACTTATAAAATAAATCTTGATTAAATCTATTGGTAAGCTCCATGTAGTGATCATAAAATGCAAGCTTAAAAGCAAGTTATGAAATTTATGATTTGTTTTAATTATTATAAGTGTATCTTTGAAGACTTTTGTGATGCTATATTGAAGAGGCAAACTGAGCTGAATTCAGATTGATATAGCTATCTGGTTTCTAAGGCTGGATTTGAAGATGTTTACATGTCTGAAAAGTTTATGCTTTCAAATTGATAGAAACATGTTTTATAAGTGCTGACTTTTGAGTTAGTATTTTAGATCTGGACTCTAAGGTGAGCCACAAGCTTGAAACCAATTGGTCTGGAGATAGGGATTTATGATAGAGATTTTGAATTCTTTCTCTTTCAGCACTTATAAAATAAAGCTTGATTATTGGTAAGCTCCATCTAGTGATCATATATATATATATAATAATTAAAAAAGCAAGTCATATATAACGTGACATTACTTTTAATGAGCTTGTAGTTACAAAAATGCACATAGAGAGTGTACCAATAGCTCAAACAAGCTCGTAATTAACAAGTGCGGTTATGAGAAATATTTAAAATCTCTATCCAGAACACTCTTATCTCCAGACCATGGTTTCAAGCTTATGGCCCATGTCAGTGGAGAGCTAGAATATTCGGACACTAGACCTAAAATATCAACTCAAAAACCAGCACTTATTTCAAACATATATTTAAGAAGAAACTCTGAATTTTTCGGACATGAAAATGTCTTTAAATCCAGCTATCTAACTTAAATAGCTATATGGGACTGAAGTAAATTCAGATCTACCATATTCTAATAGCCTCAGCATAGCCAAAGCCTTAAAGGTAAAATTATAATAATTAATAATTAAAAAAGCAAGTCATATATAATGTGACATTACTTTTAATGAGCTTGTAGTTACAAAAATGCATATAGAGAGCGTACCAATAGCTCAAACAAGCTCATAATTAACAAGTGCAGTTATGAGAAATATTTAAAATCTCTATCCAGAACACTCTTATCTCCAGACCATGGTTTCGAGCTTATGGCCACGTCAGTGGAGAGCTAGAATATTCGGACACTAGACCTAAAATATCAACTCAAAAACCAGCACTTATTTCAAACGTATATTTAAGAAGAAACTCTGAATTTTTTGGACATGAAAAATGTCTTTAAATCCAGCTATCTAACTTAAATAGTTATATATGACTTGCTTTTTTAATTATTAATTATTATAATTTTACCTGTAAGGCTTTGGCTATGCTGAGGTTATTAGAATATGGTAGATCTGAATTTACTTCAGTCCCATATAGCTATTTAAGTTAGATAGCTGGATTTAAAGACATTTTCATGTCCGAAAAATTCAGAGTTTCTTCTTAAATATACATTTGAAATAAGTGCTGGTTTTTGAGTTGATATTTTAGGTCTAGTGTCCGAATATTCTAGCTCTCCACTGACGTGGGCCATAAGCTCGAAACCATGGTCTGGAGATAAGAGTGTTCTGAATAGAGATTTTAAATATTTCTCATAACCGCACTTGTTAATTACGAGTTTGTTTGGGCTATTGGTACGCTCTCTATGTGCATTTTTGTAACTACAAGCTCATTAAAAGTAATGTCACGTTACATATGACTTGGCTTTTTTAATTATTAATTATTATAATTTTACCTTTAAGGCTTTGGCTATGCTGAGGCTATTAGAATATGGTAGATCTGAATTTACTTCAGTCCCATATAGCTATTTAAGTTAGATAGCTGGATTTAAAGACATTTTCATGTCCGAAAAATTCAGAGTTTCTTTTTAAATATACGTTTGAAATAAGTGCTAGTTTTTGAGTTGATATTTTAGGTCTAGTGTCCGAATATTCTAGCTCTCCACTGACGTGGGCCATAAGCTCGAAACCATGGTCTGGAGATAAGAGTGTTCTGGATAGAGATTTTAAATATTTCTCATAACCGCACTTGTTAATTACGAGCTTGTTTGAGCTATTGGTACGCTCTCTATGTGCATATATATATATATAAAGTTAAATAATGTATGTATTATTTAATCTATATATTGCTATGTTATATAGTCAATTTTAAATAGTGGATCTAAGTAAGGGTTTTATTCTATTTTACTGATGTTTTATTGTGTTATTGTTATTTCACTTCCATTGTGAAACACTAGATGGTGTTAAATATTCAATAATTGGTTAATATTAAAGTAGATTATTAACACTTGAAAAGGGCACTAAACCAAGTGCCAAAAAAGGTCTTTTAACTATAATTATTTTTAATATATCTATATTTTGTACTATTTATTTATATATGGTACAAATATATTGGCATTTGGTAGTATATTTAAAAGCTAAAAAAAAAAAAAGACGCAATTAATTTTTTTTTTTTTTGGTTTGTATAACTTTTTTTAAAAATGTACAATGAAAGTTACATTTTTCATTCATATCTTTTTTCGACTAATTTAAGTAAAAATTGGAAAGAACAAAAGACACACAAATTACTAATCCAGATAAGCTAAAAGAAAAATCTTTTTAACTAATTAAAGATGGCAGAATTATGCTAAAAAAATAAAGACTTTGTAATGTAAATTTGATAAAGAATGTACAAGATTATAAACCTAAATGCCATGATAATAATAACATGTGCAGAAGTCTAAAAACTGGACCTTGAGTATAAAAGAAGGACCAGTTTGATCAGGATCTTGTCTTGTCTGTTTTTCCTTTGATTGGTCCTAGTTAACAAAAATATATCCAGAACCACTCTACGCTGAAATAATTCTGCATGCTGGAGTGGACCGAGGCTTTTGCTGACATCGTTTCCAAAGACAGACACTAGAAAAGCTATCATGACTAACCATTAGGATAGACCAAGATCAACTTATAACCGATGGGTGAGCTCATTCTCCCACAAAAAAAAACTATGCATAGTAATCTACAATCTTCATGAACTCGCTAAACTTACCGATAAGTTAAGATTAACTATTCCCGATTGTGACTAAATGAAGCATTTGAAAACCATTCTCCAATAATCTTATAATATAATCCGGATAGAGACATTAAAATTTTATTATTCAAGAGACTTTTGTTTAACTAATAAATCTAAGTGTAATAGAAACCGTTTTAATTAATTGAATCATGTCTGAATTAGTATGCGTGCTTTTCAATTAATTAGTAATTTATCTTCAAACATTTTAATTTGTTAGAATAAAATATTTATTTCTAATAGCAACCTTTTATTGTACGTTATTTATGATTATTATTAAATTTATTAATATTAGTTTATTAAGATTTGAAAGTATGATTTACCTTTGACAATACTTATTAATTATGCTCTAGGAATAATATTTAGAAAATAATCTTAGTTAGAGTAAACTATGACCTAGATTTTTTAAAATCATTTTTCCTTTTTAATTTTTGAGACGCGATGCAAACCGATTTCAGCAGATTCATATATGAATCCTGGTGCCCTTATAAATAGAAATAAAAAGTTGAGTCCATCGATAATGTAATTGTAACAATTCCTAGGTAGAGTTGATCAAGAAATATAATCTTTTTTAGAAATAAGAATAAAACATTTCTTCTCTTGCACATTTATTGCGTATAGAGATCTAGAGAGCAAGACGCAGAAAATGTTACAATATATATATAAGCATTAAAAGCATAAAGTTAAACCAGTCAATAAATAATTAAAATTACACCAAATTCACAACTCAACCAGACTAGCCAAGAAAATTAAATATGTTGTTATTTTGTAGTTCTTTACACTTAAGAAGTCTGCCTGTAGCAGTGAAACCATTGTTAGTGTTTTAGAGTTTATTTTCTTGGCTAGGTTAGGTTGAGTTGTGAATTTGGTGTAAATTTTATTATATATATCAATATAGCTGTTGTATATGATTTTTATTATTATAAAATTTAAATAATATTTTTAAAAAAGATTTATAATAATAACCTTTGTAAAGTACAGCTAATTGAAAAAGAACCATTTAGGAAATGAGTTTGAAATAGATAAAAAAGCATATAATGCTAAACAATGAGTTTATTAAAGGAGAAAGTATTTATTAAAAAGGTAATGTTTTATATTTAGGCTTGACTGTGACATTGGAGGAAAAGTAGGTAAATAAAAAAACTTGAATAAAAATACAGTTGATAAAGATCCATTAAACAGTTGCATACTAAATTCATACTAATCAAAATCATGAAAAAAGTTGGTGGCAAGAAATATTTCAATGCATAGCTCAGCAGATAGTTGTGATAAAAAACTCTGGTGATTTACATTATAGTAAAGATATTCATTTACTGGCATTATGAAAGAAGTGCAATACTCAGGAGCTTCCACCAGGATAAACACCTATAGACCATAATTCACCATTTCTGATTGATTCAAAAAGGTAGTTCTTTTCAGTCCGTCTTATAATTATCATCACTTGATCCACAAAAATTGATCTTTTCCTCTTTAGTATTGAATAGAAGTACTATCCTGTGGAATTTTCATAAAAAATATTTAAAATGAAATATATAGCTTTAAATTCTGATAAGAAGAAACTTGTCATAAGTAAAGAAATAGTCAATGAAAAAAATAGTATAATAAAGAAAAATACCTTCAAAAAGAAAAAATCATTTCAAATGTGAACACACTTCCTTGAATTGAAAATATACACAAATTTATTTATTTGGAACTAATTATTGAAATTTCCTAGCTGAGACTATTCTAAATATATTTTCTAACCAAATTTTAAAATCTTATTGATATTAATTTAGATTAACTTAAAATTGTATGTTATATTTAAAGTTATTTAATTATTTTATACTTTTAAAAACAAGGCAAAACTCACCATACAGTAGTGCCACCCTGTGCCAACCAGAGTAATCAATGATGCCAGAATGTTTGGCACAGGGTGGCACTACTGTATGGAGAGTTTTGCCTTGTTTTACAACAAATATGTGCTAGTATAAAAAATGGTGATCATGTGATATTTTATACTTTATTAATATTTATAAATTTTTAAATACACTTTAAAATAATCGGTTTAAAAAACATATTTGTACTATACTGGAATGTTAGATCACAATTTATGACTTCTACCTATATTTTTAAATGGCATATCTATATGTATTGTCATCTAAGAGTCAGACATAATTATTTTATATGTATTTTGGTCAAAATATGTCACATATTGATTAATCAAAATCCATCTTTATGGATGTTCATCCAGGAATCTGCATTTGAAGAACTGTAATGTTAAAAATAGATTTCTTATTAGGTTCTAACAAATATCAATTTTCCACATTCAGCAATAAAGTCATCTGGATTTGATCTTCTTCAATCAAATCAAGATAGTCTTTGCACTTATCTACTTCATAAATGTAATTTATCATCCATATGGACAAACAAATTATGAACCACATAGTTATGACTGTCAAATTTATATTTATAGTGGCAAAATTGAAGATCTTAATACAGTCATTAATGAATCTATCTCCTTGCTGGAATCTATACAATTTCCTTTATGATATTTTACTAATATCTAAGCTGTCTAAAACAATCCATATGCTAAATAAAAAAAATTAATTTATTTCTAATATTACCATTTTTATACCAAATTTAACTCAAATTGAGTTTTATTAATCAATGTGCTATTTAAGTCCAATAATTTGGAAATGCTAATTTGTATTAGTATGAGAATTCTGATTTAATATTTTCATTGAACTATTTATTTTTATTCATGAAAAGCATTTTTAGGTTTTTGACATTCTGTTTTACATCTGTAGTAATTTAGTATGTGTTAGTAGTATTTAAATATCTTTATATTGTTAGTGGATGACAATCAAGAGTTAAATAATAGTTGTTTTATTGGGCTTGTGGGCATAATAGGAAAAATCAGTCGTATTAGGGTCATGATCCAATAACTAAGATTATTGATGATGCTTAGATAAATTAAAAATGCAAATTATCATTATCATGTTATTCTTTGGGTTGACCACTGCAGATATTTAGATTTAAGAATATAAAGTGGAATCACTGAATGAAAAAAACATATCCTTATTATATATTTTGTTATATTTTGACTACCTAAAGTAGTGATTCCATAAGGCCCTGTGATTACTATTATATTTATCACCCAATGTGAATTATTCATATTTAGAATTCTATTTTACTTATTTTTTACTGTCAGCTGAAAGCAATAATGCAGTAAGGTAATATTGCTATCAAAATAAGTTATAAATAACAAAAGTCACAATATTAGTTTCAATGCATACATCATAGTTCAAAATTATCTCCTTATTAAAAGCAATATTCATTCATAGGAGGATGACATAGACTTGCCTTAAATCATATTTTCATCATTAATTTATCAAAATCTTTACCAACTATTTAAGCAATTGCCAACAGGATTATATGCAATATTTTCTTTATTTAATAATAATAATTTCCAACTTCCATTATAGTTTTTCACAAGTTAATGAATAATAACTTTCTCTCAAACTATTTTTTCTTTTACATTTACTATAGATGAGTTCAAAAACTGCAAGAATTTATTACTATTGTCATAAAAATTGTAACAATAAAGATATAGTCGTCATCTAATTTTATCTTCGAGTACAGATGGTCTCAAATTTTGCACGATTTCTTTACTAGTATCATAACAGTTGTAAGAATACAGACTGTGGAGTTCCCTACTTGAATGGTTTCTCAGACAATGGAATTGTATAATTTGCAAAATCACATTTCTATTCTTTAAGTACATTCATAGAAAATCTATAATCGATCTTTTTTTTTTTAATCTTTTTTCCTTGTCTGCCATTTTACCATTTGTTTGTCAATATCAATAATGTCTGAAAAATAGTCAGTCCCGAAATACCAAGCACTTTTTTTCCACAAACATTTCTATTGGTGCAAATATAAAACTAACCACCTTTTTTTTTTTTTTTGCAGAATACAAAAATTTAGAATTTTTACGTAAATTTATTTGGCCCTTCATTTCATTCAAGCCATTTTGTAAAACGAAAAAAAAATCATATGCAAACATTCCAGTGGATAGATATAAATCAACTTCTAAATACCCAATATAAAACAACTTTAAAACAAAATTTGTAACTAATAAATGAGAAATTTATTTGTCGATAAATAAACAAAATATAAAATTATAAAAGATTCAACCATTTTCATAGTTGTTATTTGATTTCTATTACAAATTTCTGTTATAATTTTAAAAATATGTTCAAAAATTTGATACTTTGACTAATATATTTAATTTTTACAAAATTGCTGGAATCCTTGAACAAGGGGCCCCAAAGCACACTGCGTACTGGTGTGAAGTGTGTTCATGTAAACAATTTGACTGAAAAAAAAATAGACAGAACTCGTCATCAAAATCATCGCCAGCATGCTTTTTATTTAAATATATAAGAAAATTGTAAGACAATATATATAAACACACCTACATGTATATAGCTAACGTACACTTAACGTACATATGTCTACGTACAATCTTTTGTTTTTTTCTTTCCATTTTAATCTATTATTTTATTTGATCAACCCTTCACTTTTCATTTAACTTCCCGTAAGACTAATTATAAATAAGTCATAAGTGTAAACATATCTTTCCTCCATATTAAACTTCCGCGCAGCTGATCGTGTATCGTATCACATATCTAACTAAGGTTAATTTTAGTTGTTTTAAAGGGGGGGGGGTGAAATAAATTTTATATATAAAAAAGAAAAAACCTTTCTAAACTATTAACTTGGCTCCTCAAAAGTCATAAGGTTGATTAATAATTACAAAAAATTTCTTTATCTAGTGAGCTTTAAAATGTCAAAAGTCTCTCTTAAACATTAAAAAAAAAAATTCAAATTTTTTTTAATGAATCTTACCTAAGTGAGGTATTGATTATAACTTCCCTGACCCCCTCCTCACTTTTCATCTGCATTATTAAAAAATTCATAGATGTCTAAAAAGCTAACCCTTTGAGACCCGATTTATAACAAAGTGTCAAAATCTTACTACTACAGAGTCTGATCAACCTGTATATAAATGTATCTAAAGGTTATTATCTGAAAACTGAAGAGTGCTTTGGCAGTTAGAGTGAAATATTAATTTCAATAAAAGTGAATAAGGGTAACTTGAGCTGTCAAATTTAGCTATCAGGAGATTCCTCTGAGAGACGTCCAACTTTGACTTTTTAAATAAAACATTATCTAAACATGCTTTCAAAAATAAAATACCTCTACCTCTTGAAAGATGCTAATGACAGATAAAAACACTTTAATTTGAAATTTATAGATGATTTAAGAAGCAAAAACTTTCGAATATACGCACACATACATATATATGTTTATGCATTTATAATAAGGTACTTGCGAAAACTCTGTGGAATATATGATAATTGCTTCGCTTCTTGTTTCGTTTTTTGTTTTTATCAAAAATTTTGCACATTTTTATTTAGAAAGCTAAAAAATAAATTAAATAAAGAAATAAAATTTTATATATATACTGTATAAAATATCTGGAAAAAGAAAAGAACCAGAGAAATACAATCCCATATTTTACTGATTAAGTGTACTGAATTTTTTTGGGTAAGCAAAAGTAATTTTCAGCTTAACACTGAACATATTTAAACACATTTATGTATTATTTTCAACTACTCTCGAACCATAGCAGGATAAAACAATTGCATTCAAATTTTGCACATGTTCTGATTTTTTTTTTTTAATTCTTAGATCACTTTTGCAGAGGTTAGGACACCATCTTAACCCATTCACTAGTAATGCTAGATAAAAATGAATTAGCATATATACATAGCAATAGATATGCATATTACAAAAAGCTATAAAGTTTGCTCTGTGCACTTTATTTTAATGTTAAAGTAATAGCCTTGATAGCTACGAATCATTTCTGATGTTTGAACAACCCATGATCTCCCAAGCAATTAACCAATCAATTTTTTTTTTTATCAAAAAAATATATTTGGAAAACAAATTAACAATCTAACTACATCCATTATGCATCATATTTTCATTAAAACTTTAAAATAACATTAGACTGAAAATGTTCAATTTACAGATTTATAATTTTTTAAAATAAACATTTGATTAACAAAGCCTCATAAATGTTATAATAAAGTTATTCATTTTATTTATTTATTAAATACTGAAGTAATTTGTTTATTTTATTTGGAATTTACCTGATTACATTATAGTTTTTTTTAATTTTGATTATACAGTAAATGAAGTCAAAGTTTTAAAAATCTGAAATGCAATATATTATACTTTATATAGAATTCTTTAGATCACAATAACCATTTTGAATGATGACAAGACAATGTATAAAAAAAAAAAGAATATGAAAATATTTAAAACAAATTAAGAAAAATTGAATGTCTGGAATTCTGTAAAATGATTCAAAAAACTTAACAGTAATATAAGAAAATAAATGCAATTTATTCACTACTTTGAACACTTTTTAGAAAATATCTTTTATTGTACTTATATGCATACACAGTCTTATGTTTCAACTGTCCAGCAGTCTTCTTCAGAGCCAATTTTACTTTCATTTTTTTAAAGAAATAAAATGTAAAAAGTAAAAAAAAAAATTTTTTTTTTTTTATTTTAAAAAAATTAAAGTAAAATTGACTCTGAATAAAACTGCAGGACAGTCAAAATGTAAGATTGTGTATGCATATGGGTACAATAAAAGGTTTTTATTAAAAAATGTTCAAAGTATTGGAAAAATTGTATTTATATAAGATATTACAGCAAAATAAAGGAATAAGAAAATAAAATGGTGAATTAGCAAGGAAAGTGTTAGAAGCAATAAAACTCTAACAAGTATAAAACAAATCTTGATATTGGAAGAACAGTTGTCTCACTAATAAAAAGAAAAAATTGAATGCTTATGCAAAAAAAATAATATCATTGAATATATGGGAAAGTTCTATAAAGAATTATAAAATAATAAAGAACAAGAAAACTTAATGTCTGTGTAATTACATCTTCTGGATTTCATATTTAATTTAAAAGATGACAAACAATTAAATCTATGAAGAAGGAAAAATATCCAAAAAAATAATGGAATGTCTTAAAAGAATCATTGAAGAAATAGAAAAATTATTGACAAAACTATATACCAAATGTCTAAATAATAAAGATATGTCAGTTGATTACAAAAATGCATTAGTGACAAAAAATATTAGAAATTACAGACCTATACGGTTTCTATCATATCTCTACAAGATATTACTATTACTTACCTATAGCAAACTTTGAATTCAAAGCAATCAAGTAAAATACAAACTGGATTTAAAAGTGTTTTAGCAAAGTGGATCATATTTTAATATTAAGTCAAATTATAAAAAGGAACATTAAGTACGAGTTATTATTATGTTTGGAATTTGTAGATTATAAACATTTCTACAGTTATTAAACTATTGAATCATTAAAATATAGACAGAATATTAAAATATTTACCAATATCCAAATTATGTAGTGGTATATCAATAGTGGATTTAGAAAGCTGATTTCTTATCCCCAAAATTATTTATGAAAGTTTTAGAAATATTCTGTGGTCTAAAGTGGGAAACCACAGGAATGAAAATACATAAATCTTATTTAAATTATCTACATTTCATAAATGATGTTTGCTTTTGTAAATAATGTTTAAAAGGTTCAGAAATGGTGCATTAGTTATTAGATGAAGGGAAGAAATGAATACTAAAGAACAATGCTTAGAAAAAGACTAAAGTACTATTCAGTGGATTGTTCTCAGAAAAATAATAAAAATTAATAATTATAAATGAGAATATATTAACAATTACTAATACCTTAATCAATTGGAAATTTAATAGATGAAATTAACATTGTAATTCAAACCTAAATCGAAAACTTTGCGTGCGAAAATATATTTGTAAAATAATATAGGCACTATAGCACCTGACCGCAAAGCTACTTTTTACTTAAAAATAAAATAAAATTATATTACTCTGCAAGCGCTTTCAAGAGACATGCTCTCATCTTCATAGCTCTGAGTGAAGTAATTATATGCAAATTATGCAAAGTTCAAAAGTTAATTACTCCATTTCTTTGAGATCGCGTAGTATGTGTCCTTGCGGTTGATGGCATTGCAATCCATCGCAATGAAGCAGGCCTCCTTAACTTTTCTTTTTACGTCATGCCTTTCTTAGCATACCAGATTGACATCTTGTGGTTCACACTGGTATCCTGTTAGTTTCTGATGAAGTGCAAAAATGGAATAACATGATGGATCTGACTGAGCTTTAATATATGCATATTTGTGTAGTGATTGTAGAATTAAACTTGACTGGAATGTTTTTGATAAAATGTGTTTATATGTTTGAATGATCCTTAATAGATGTGTTTTACTGGGTCTTATATATTAATTTCACATTTGTGCATTTATTAGAAGAACAAGATGAGACTGAAAATGAAATATACATGACGAAAACAAACAAATTTCATTAACATTGAAAGAATTAAGATATTGAAATGGAGATGGGCTGGACATATTGTTAGAACAAGTGATAATAAATGAACAGTTAAATTCTTAATCTTTTTACAGTAACTGCGTAATGTAATTGACATCTGATAGTTCATTATATTATTATTTCCCTCAATATTAACTTTGGTCTCCTTTATAACAATAAAATCTTCATAGTCTTGACAATTTCTAGATATGTTCATGCATATATTTGCTACAATATTAATCCATAATCAATAAATCAGCAGGATTAAAACTATGCTGGATCAACATGATGACTATACTAAATAAAATTCATATGCAGTGCAGAAGATCCAATCCATGAAAAGAAATGCATAAACAGTGAAAATCAAGTGGTCCATAAATAACCCATGTTAATTAAAGAGCAAAAGTATATATGAATGCATGGAAAGATATAAGGCACTTTACCCAATGCAAAAATCAATAATGACCACAAATTTCAAGTGGTAAATAAACCACAGGTTCAAACACAGAATAACAACTTATATAAAGAAGGAAATGTCATTATCCCTGATTCCAAATATCAAAACCTGCCTATATATAGCAGTAAGCAAAGAAATAAATCAAAAGAATTGAACATCTAAATAAAACTTCTTATAGTATATATAAGGGATCATTTTATATGTGTACACACACAAGAATAACTATCTCTTTTAGACATGTATAATGTAAATTTAAAAAACTGCTAATAATTAATAAGCATTTATATCACATGTTTATTATAGCTCCAGTGTTTAAACATTCTTATTAAGGCAAGCTTGTTATTTAATTGTTAATAAATATTGTTGTTAATTGATAGATTTGTCTGGTATTTTGTTTACTGTTGTCTGCCTTACCAATTGTTTATTTGGATAAGAATCTCTACTCTCCTATCTAGTGGCAATAATAACTATATATATGATGGGATGGCTGTGGTAGGTTCTGGTAGTTACCTCATCAGCAAATTATAAATATGATGTGATAGTGTGATGTGATGCACTGTCACTTCTCCTTATAGTCAGGAAACCCTCAGAAACTGTCCCAGAGAAACCAGTTATCCACTTTACTTTTCCTTTCCATTCTCCACCCTACATTTTCCTATATCCTGCTCCATCCCATTTCCACAATATAATCTTTGTCAACCCCATGGACTTTATATCTTAATCCCCCTTATCTTTTCCCAAACCCAGCATAAAAATCAATAACCCACTTTCAGTATAATCACTTTGCTTACATTTATTCTTCCACAACTTTATTATTTATATCCTTTCTGCTTTCAGGCATTTACATTCAATTAACAGATGCCTAATATTTTCTATGCCTTCCTTACACAACTTGCAGACTAAATCACCCCCATTTTTCCATTTACGTGTATAATCCCCTATTGCTAAAGATCCCATTCAAGCTTAAACAGTAAATTACTTTCTTTTCTATTATCATAAATTAACTCTCACCCAATATTCTGTTTACTTCTATATATATTTAAACTCTTTTTACTCTCCGTACTAGTTCTCTATCTCTCCAACTCCCTATTCTTTATTAATGCATCTATTCTTCTATACCATTCCTTACCATTATAACACTCAACAATACTACTAACGCAATCATGCCATCCTTTGTATAAGTATACTGACAAATTCTTTATCAAAATCTGCTGCATACCATTTTACCTTTCTCATCCATCATGTTACCTGCCCTTTATTCATAACCCAATTAAATACTATTTTGGCTATTTTTTTATTATCCATAAGTTGCAATTTTCATTTTGCTTTTCACATCTCTCATATAAAAACTTGACCATCCCATTTCTCCTTGAATTGCCTCCTTTGCCGTCTATACATCTGCGACTAATTCATGTCTTCCTATTTCTCTTTGTACTTTTTCCAAGTAATCTAATTCTCTTTACTAATGAATAACACATCATGACCATATGTTAACCCAGTTACTGTGACTCTCTTACATATAATTCTAGCTATGTCATATTTACTATATGAAAACACTGTTAATTTCTTTATCAATCCCTATCTTTTCTTTGCTTCATTTATCAACTTTTTTTCCAAATAACTATATCTATTCATCACACTTAACTTTATATCCCCCAATAGAAATTCTTTTTCTTCTCTTTTCACATTATTAATCATCATTACTCTTGATTTTTTTTTCACTAAACTTAATCCCAGTCTCATTACCCACCCTTGCACATGTCCTCAGCATAACTTCCATATCTTTCCTTATATCTGCACACAAAAAGACATCATCTACAAATAAAGGCCCGGTAATGTATATACTCCCTTGTCATCTATTAATAGTATCTCTATCCCTCTTTCTAGTCTTTCTATTGCTCTCTCCATTTCTCTCAAATACAACAAGGCATAGGACATCCTTGCATTAGTCCCACCCCATTTTGAATTTTAACTGATTCTATATTCCCTAATTGATACCTATAGTAATTATTTTCATATAATTTCTTAATAATATCCACTAAAGCTCCATCCATTCCCAAATTTACTAAACTTACCCATAATCTATTTCTATTTACTCTATCATACACCTTCTCTATATCTATAAAAGCCATATATAACTGTCTATCTGTATACCTACTCATATCCATAAGGTGTGTAACTACAAATAAACTATCTCCTATATGGCTATCAAATCGAAAACCTCCTTGCATTTCTTCCACTATATTATTCTCTTTCATTCATTTTGTAACTCTTCCAGCCACCATATATAAAAAAAACTTTATTTAAAACTGATGTTACTGCTATCGATCTATAATTGTTTAACTTTCTATGATCCTTACCCTTTCCTTTAAATAGTAGGCTTACTCTTGTATTACTCTAAAAACCTGAAAAATCTTTCTTCTGTGCCATCTTATTAAAACATGATAACAATTTTACTTTTACCTTAGGCCCTAAATTTATTATCATACCTGCTGCCCATCCATTTAAACCTCTTGCCTTTCCACTTTTCAATTTCTTCTCTGCCTTATTTATTTCATTTTCTGTAAACCTAATATTCCCATTACTATATGCTTTCATGTGTGCTATCATTCTGTTCTTCACATCCAACATCTTTTTTATACCTATTTACATACTTATTTAATATCATCTCTAATTTTTCTATAGAGCTACTCTCTACTCCCTCATCATCTAGTAATACTATCTCTTTCTCCCCTACATTTCTTTTTTTAATGTATTTCCAACATTTTTTACTCCCATCTCTTCCACTTTTATTAATATCCTCCTACAATTTACTATTTAATTTCATTCTCTTTCTATAATAATCTATTTTAGCCAATTTTTTTTTAAAAAATACTTTTCCCATTTAACAATAATATCTTTTCCACTTTTTTTGTTCTTAATAGCACACTTATATTCTCTGCATTCTTTTCCTCTCTCTTTTACACTTTTACTAACTCCCATGTTTTCATTACATTTATTCTTCTGAATATTCTCACTTAAAATCCTATTTGCTACTTTCTCTATTTCATCACACCAGTTCTTATACTCATCACTAACCATACTCTTCCATGGTTTCTTCAACTTTTATTTTATACTCTTCTAACTTACTCTTACCATTCACTCTCCATTCACATCTTTCACTGTCATTTCTACTTTTATTTTTATTTTCCATGACATTACTAACCATTTCTATTACAAAGAAGTTATGATCACTATTAGACCCTCTCTTTTCATTATCAAACACTTGAACTTTCCATACTTTATGGATTCCCTCTTTCTCTACTAATACATAATCTATTGTGCAGAATATATTATTTCTAGACCATGTGTATTATCCCTCATAAATATTTCATAAATTTCCAATGCTCAAATTCACTCTCTGACAAAATTTCTTCAAAAGTTGTCCATTCTTATTATCTACATCAGTGATATTCAACCTGTGGCCACTGGGCCACATGCGGCCTGCCAAGCTTTTATGTGTGGCCCAGCAATAGACTGATGGTCAACAGATGTGATAATACTTTTCTTAATTAATGAATAACCATGTGTGATTGATATTTTTTATTGATGCACTAATAACATTGTTTTTTTTTAATTTCACAGATCAGAAAAGCCTGTCAAATCTGTACCAGAAATGTCTGAGTATCTTCATATATGACTTGTACTCGCTCTCAACCCGTTATCTTTAGTATTATTTTGCTGATTTTAGCACCTTCACTATTTTTTTGCAAGGAAAAAAATCACTCAATATTTAAATTTAATGGTATAATAATGACATAAATCCATCTTTTCAAGCTTCTGATTAATTGTTTTTTTCTCCACAAGGGAATGCCAATCCATGACTTCGACAATTGTATTTCTACATTTTGAATTCGAAAACGAAAACATAATTTACTAAGCTTTTTTTTTATCCCGCTTGTTTGTTTTTCATATTGTAGTGAAAAAAATTTACTTTTATACTAAAACATATTGATAAGGAATTCAATGAATTACTTCTGGAATTTATAATTGGATGATAAGCATTTATTATAATTTGACAGTGTTAGATTATTATCATCAATTATAAATAGAAATTAATTTTTTAAAAACCTTTCTGTAGTCAGACAAATTAGAAATTTCCATTTTAGATACTAAACTAAAACAAATATAATTTTTAAAAAGACAAATATATTTACTGCAGATTGTATAATTGTCCAATCAGAAGTTTTAAACTTTAATTCAATCAATAGTCTGTGTTTTTGAAAGTAAAGTGAAACATTTTAGTTTTATACATGAATTAGTATACACATAGACGTATAGTATTTTATATCAAACTATAATTTAAACATCATAATGATGTCTTCAAGCAACAAACAAAAATTATGGGATAAAAATAGAATGTTTCAAGACAACTGGGAAGATGAATATTTTGTTGTGTTGAATAACAAAGGTTCAACAACGTGTTTGATTTGTCGAAAAAGTATCACGTTAAAAAAATATAACATTGATCATCTTTACACCATGAAACATATATTGTTTAATGACACTTTTGCTAATGGGTCTTTAATAAGAAGTGAAAAATTAGCTTTCTTCAAGAAATCATTGCAACAGCAACAAAATGTTATGTCAGTGGCAATCTCACAAGAAGCAGTGGTAACATGAGCATCATATGAAATTTGTTATAAACTTGGCAAAAATATGAAACCATTTATGAATGCTGAAGTTGTGAAAGAATGTTTCCTAAATGCTTCAAATATATTATATGATAAATTTAATAATAAAAGTCAAATATTATTACAAATTAAGAAATTACAACTGTCAGATTCTACCTGCATTAAATAGACATATTGAAGATATTGCGAAACATATTTTTGATCATATAATAGAAGATTTGAAAAACTGCAAATATTTTAGTTTGGCTGTTGATTCTAGTACTGACATTTTAGCAACATCACAATGTGCTAATTTTGTCAGATACTGTACAGAACAGAATTCAATTTGTGAAGATTTTTTGAAATTTCTTCCTATGAAAAATCAAACTAGAGATAGTGATTTTCTCAATAGTATTTATACTTTTCTGGAGTAGAATAATATTGAAATAAAAAAAATTGTTTTCTGCATGCACTGATGGATGTCCTTCAATGATTGGATCCAAAAAGGGATTTCTTTCCCTATTAAAAAAGAAATATAATCTGAAAAATCAAACTAGAGGTAGTGATTTTCTCAATAGTATTTATACTTTTCTGGAGTAGAATAATATTGAAATAAAAAAATTGTTTTCTGCATGCACTGATGGATGTCCTTCAATGATTGGATCCAAAAAGGGATTTCTTTCCCTATTAAAAAAGAAATATAATCTAACAAATCTTTTATCATTTCAATGTTTAATTCACCAAGAAAACTTGGGGGCAGATATATCCATTAAAGAAGTAGATGCTGTAATGAAAACCATCATAAACATTGTGAATTATATTTGAGCCTGAGAATTAAACCACAGAAAATTTAAAAATCTTTTGGAAGAAATAAATAGTAATTATGATGATGTACTTTTGCATACTTCGGTGTGATGGTTAAGCAGAGGTAAAGTTTTGAATGGCTTTTTTTTATTACGTCATGAAATTATTTCATTTTTACAAGAAAACAATAAAACTTATAATGAGCTTGACAGTGATGAACGGTGGTGTCTTTTAGCTTTTTTATGTGACATCACACAAAAACTTTGTGTTCTTAATATTAGTTTGCAAGGTGAAAATAAAATTATTTCACAAATGACAAATAAAGTATTTGCTTTTGAAGAAAAACTAAATATTTATTACCAAGATATACAAAACCAAATACTACATCATTTTCCAACATTGACAAATGCTAAGCAAGATGGTATTGACATTTCTTCAGAAACCTTTGTCATTATTTTAAATTATTTAGCTACCTTATTGAAAGAATTTAAAAGTAGATTTCAAGATTTAAGAAATATTAAGAATTGCCTTTTGCTTATAGAAAATCCCTGGCACTTAGAAATAGCAACTATTACACAATTAGCTGCATTTGGACATGATTGTGTTAAGCTATTTAATGAATTTGTTGAATTTAAAAATGACACAAATTTGGAAGCCATTTTTAAAGAGAAAGGGGAGGAAAAGGAGTATACGGAATTTTGGAAATTAATGCCTGAAAAATATAAAACTGTCAAAACGTGTGCACAAATGTTGCTCACATTGTTTGAATCAGTATATCTTTGTGAATCATCTTATTTGAAAATCACATATGTGCAGAATGTGCATAGAAACAGACTTACTGATTTACACCTTGATGATATATTAAGAGTAGCATGTAGCACATATAAAACAGATTTATATAAAAGTGTTAAAAGTTTATCTCAATATCAAAAATCACAGTGTGATTTTTGATATTGAGATAAACTTAATAAAAGTGTTTGTGTTTTATTAATATGTTAATTCTAAGATATAGTAAAGTGATCCACAAGCTGTGGCATGCATGAATTGAGAAGTCAGACATTTTTTATGAGACACCAATTGGTTGCCATGGTATGCTTGATGTAGCACACAAATATATGTGGCCCAGGAATGAAAAAGATTGAGTATCCCTGATCTACATCATCAATTTCTTCAATATGTCCATTGATATCCCCTATAATCATTATTCTCTTCCCCTTTTCTTTAAAACTCTGTATATCCTTAACTAGGCATTCATTTAGGCTACTGTTCCACTCCATTATAGTTTGGCTATCTCAGTGGCTATAGAAACTATAGCCACCATCCATTCTCGATTGCCCAACCTTATTTCAAATGACAAATGTTCTTGAACATTTAATAATATTTAACTATTTTTTGATATAACACCTATTCCACCACCCCTTTTTTCTTTTTCTTTTTTATTTATACCCTGTCATACCAAATCTTCCAGAATAGGTTCTTCTCTTAGATTTGTTTCCACTACCGCTAATACCTCAAGCTCTTCATTTTCAATTGTTTTATTTAATTCCAATCACTTTTCTGCTCTCCTACCACCTTGCATATTCAAATACCCAATTTTAACAATGTCTTTTTTTCTAACTACTCTTTTATAAATTCTTTTGATACTTTTTTCTCCATTACATTTATAAATAATTTTCTTACCATTAATTTTTCAGCCCCATTCCCTCTCCACATCTACACTTATATCTAAATCAACTATCTTTAGCTTATTTCTTACATCCTGTCCATTTTTTTTCTTTTTGATAATACTGCAATTTAAAACACCACTCCCCTTTATAAGTTTCCCAAATTATATCCTTTATAAATCAGACTCCCTAAAACTTCACTTCCTTGTTTTTCTAAGTGCAATCCATCCTTACTATATAACTCCCTCTTTCCAATAAACCAATCCCACCCATCCACAATCATAACTTTAGTTCTCACACACAATTTTCTCAATCTCCCATATGTGCTGTACATAGTCTAACTGCCCCTGTTTAATAATGATAATACAATCTTATAAACTAAGAATGATCTTACTAATTGACTGCTGCAATCAATTCCAGGCCAGGATATTAGTATGCAATAAATAATAAAATAATTGTAAAATATAGGAAATCACATCTGTACTACAATGATTTCTATATAAGAGCAAATACATGTGATGAGAGTAGAAATTAACCTTCTATCACTTATATAGCATAGTCACCGGAAATCACATATGTATCACTATACAACATGTATGAAAGAAAAATGAATGTCATGTGGTAAGATTTGCTTATCTAGTGCACATCTCTGTTTAAATAAGGTAATAATTGCAAGGAATCAGCAGCCACAAATGATGTTATAATGATCTAATAATAATAATGCATTACATAAGAATAAGTTTCAGATGCAACTCATAAACCAAATTGACAGCTTGACAGTCATACCTTCTTATCAATCATGTTAATTCAGATACAAGACTAGTTAGATAAAACTGACATCTACTTATTAGAACTCTAATCTAGCTTGTCTATGCAGACGGTTTGCCTCCATTCATAATTTTAAAATTTTATTGATTTAATAGACTATTATTAACTAAATAAAGTGAAAATAGCTGATTAACTACCAACATTTAGTGCATGGCAAAAGACCGCGATTATAAGCTAATTGTCTTTATAGAATTTGTATAGATTTATGCTGACTACATTGTGGTGTAAAAATAGACCAAACTCCCATCTTTTGCCATATCTGCTCATAAATAGATTAATTACCTACATATTTCATTAAACTGGATACAATAATTAACTAAATATGAGTTTACAGTTGCAGATGTCTAAAGGTTTAGATCTTCTTGAAAATTACTTTTTAGATAAATGCTTAGCTTGAGTTGGTTTTTTGAATCTAATGTCCCAACTCCTCACTGAAGAGACCCATAGGTCGAAACCGGTCTGGGGATGGGGACAATCTAAGATAAAGATGATTTGAATGCCTTCTCTTGTAGTAGCATTTATCATAATAAAAAAAAGCTTGTTTAGAGCATTAGCATGCTCTTAAGTTTACTTATTCTTTCAGTGGGCAAGGTTCATGTTTAGTCTTTAGGTATTTGCGAAGTTGATTCTTTACTATAACTATGGTGAATGAAGGTTTAATTGACATTCAGACTTTATTAGAATGCTTCAGCAGTGCTTTCATCTTGGGCTTAATGGATGGTTCGTCCGGTAACACTGGCGACATTAGATTTTTACTCATATCAGGTGGAGACATAAGGGGTGCATGTTTAGATAGCTTCTTCTATTGGTGATGGCTTCTTTCTCAGGACTCATTAATAGGTTTTCAGCTTGTTCTTTGCCAGCTTGACGAAATAAAGCAGATAAAAGCTTCTCTATTCTTGCATGGTAGACTTGCTGGAACTATCAGATAAGAATTAATTAAAGCAGAATAATACTGGCAGAATGATAATCACCGAAAGAATAATAATCACTGACAGGATTAATATAGAATACTTCTGAATGTAATTTCCAGCACTATTTATATGATTTTGAACTATTTTATCAGTAAAATTCAGATCCATCTCTTGCAGTTTGGATCCTCTGATTTTATTGGTCATAAATAATTCCATTATTTTAGCTCAAGTCCGAGTTTATTTATTCAATGCTCTATTTGCAAGCTCTTATTTTTGAGCGGGAATAACAGCTTTTTTTGCACATGCGCTTTAGATTTTTAAATATAAAATGAAAATAATTGACTTATTTACATACATTTAATTTCAAATAAGAATGACGTATCGTAAATTCTAATAAATTTCACTAGCGTCATTCATTCAAGCATGTAAAAGTAATTTAAAGTGATTATTTAATATCTTCACACTTTCAAACACTTAAGATTCGCCCATACAAAAGCATTTGGGTTCGAAAAGATAGATGGCCATTCTATCTTTTCCAAAGACTTTATCACGTGGTTGTTGAAGTGTTAGTATTCATTCATTTTATATTTAAAAATCTAAAGCGCATGTGCAACAGTTTAATGCTGTTTAAAATAATAGTTTATAAAATAAACATCGTGTTATATAAAATAATTGACTTAAACATAATCTAGTAATCTGTTTACAAGCAGTTTATTTTTCCTAGAATGTTATTTTCACTTTTAACATCTTTTGTTTTTAAACTACTTTTTAAAATAAATTTAAAATCCATTATTTTTTTTTCTTTTTACAAACTTTAGAAAATATTTTGTTTTTAATACAAATTAACTTTATAATTAATTATAGCATATACATATGTCTATACATTTATAATAGATATTTAATTTTTATTTATAAAAATTTATTAAAATATTTAAAGTTTGTTCGTAATTTTTAACATTCGATTATGAAGTATATATATATAACTTCACATCTTCAAAGTCCGCCAAAAAAAAAAAAAAATTAAAAATGTGATTTTACTTGGTTAGTACAATATAATAATACACCCAAAAATTAGTTATACAAAAATACATACTTTACATATCTGACCTCTTGATTAATAATATTTCCTCAACTATCAGATCTTATCTGTGGTTCTTTTACTCATTTTGCCACTCTAACGTGGTAGCATTTTATTAATCTACTCCGACCCTGTCTACTGTAATATAAACTTTTTAAAAGACTTTTCATAGTCTTCTCAAATCTCTGATCCAGGCCTATTTTAACCTTTGTATCATCTCTCTTCATAACTTTCTACTATTTCTTTTTATCTCCTGATCCTATATACTATATAACTTTTTTTCTATATTCCCTATTCTGCATTTTATCTCGTTATGAAATCTTTTCTTTCTAATCTTTATAACTCCATTTAGTATTTTTAATTGATACCACATTACCCCTTTTATCTGTATTACTTCTGCTTTTCCCTCTGTCTACTCTATCACTCTTTCTGGCTATCTATAAGTTCACTTTCAATTTTTCCTTCCTCTATACTCTCTTATATAATTAGATCACTTTTTGTGACTTCTATCCTATCTCTCTTATAATCTTCTTTACTCTCACTAACATTTTCTTCCTCGACTTCTTTTATTATTTCTGTACTTTCTAATCGTACCTCTTCTCTAACTTCATTAATATTTTTTTTGCACTACTTTATTATAGTTCTTCAATAGTTTTACTCAGCTTTTTCTTTACTGCTTCTATTGCATTTTGCATCTGATCACCCTTATCCCTCATCTCTTGCCTCATTACTTCCATCTTTTGATTCATTTCTTCCATATGTTTCTTTAGATCTGCTTCACTTCTCCCATCATTTGAAGTTGTCTCTCTTTCATTTCTAGCCCTATCTTTTCCATTAAATTCTGTTGTTTTTTATTTATCATTTCCATCATTAGGTTCATCATCATTTGCATCTCTGTTGGTTCATTTGTTCTTTCCTTTTCAACTATTTCAGGTTTTATAAAATGAAACATGACACACACACCCCACCCGTTATCAAATTACACTCTGTTCTTCCGATTCCATATTTATAATATATAAGTCTATATACACACTTCTCTATTTTCTAAACTTTGCTAAAATTCTGCTTTATAAAATTTTATTAACTATAAAACTTTATTAACTATTAATTCTCTATAAAACTTTGTTAACTATAAAACTTTATTACCTATCAATTCTTTATTCTTATTAAATATTTATCCCCACTAAGTCCGTCCTTTGTCGTTTTATTTATGTCCTAATTTTACACTTTCTAATGTCTAATTTTACAAAATCATTTTGTATATGTAATACCGGATATTTCTATTTTCTCACAGCCGAAACCAATTTTATAAAACGAAAATATTTTTATTACGTCCCTTATATATATACATTATTCTCATTATTGGTAAAAGCTTGTCACAAATAAACTTTTTTCTAAATATACTTTTGCAATCAATATCATTTTACTTTTTTTTTTCATATGTCATAGCATCGGCCGGGAGGCGAACCCGCAACAACCGTCTGCAACCAACTGCTTGCTTGCAAGGCGGCTGCGCTGACTTCTCGGCTAACAACGCTTGACAATATCATTTTACTTTTATTAATTTAAATCAGACTACTTCAAAAATTCTTCCCCTTCTATACTTGTCAAATTTATTCTAACAAAAGAAAAACGAACTTATTCTATTTCAACTTTTTTTTCCATTATTAAAATCTACATGTCTCGGAAATACGTGATTAATTCATTGATAGTACAACTATCTTATAAAAATGTACTACATATCTCAGGGAGAAAATCGAAGCTTATCCATTAAAGTTTGAAGATTTGCTATCTTAATATAAACCAAGCATTGATTATATATATGTGTGTATGGGAAATGATGATCAGGATCAACTGATGAGTGCTGGTGTCATGGGTTTATTCTAATAAGACAACTATTACAACAACAACAACAAAATTGTACTTTTTCAATTATAAAAATTGCTTTAGTGGCCGAGTGGTTACCACAGCTGCCTTACAAGCAGTTGTCCCGGGATTCGCTTCTCACGACGACGCTTTAACACTTTAAAAAAAAAATTGCTTTATCTATTAATAATTTTATTTTTTGATAAAAGTATTAAGAGATAATTTTATCAAAAAATAAAATTATTAAGAGATAAAGCAATTTTAATAATTTTATAATCTTGTTATGATATAAACACACAAATTTTCCCTTTTTGCAGTGATATCATGACAAAATATCAACAATATGGCATTGACTATTTGAACTCTACAAGCAATATATTACTAATTATTTGAATTGTTAAAAACTTCAAATAAAACTATGAAGCCTTCAAAATTACAAACACATATGGCAAAGATTCAGGTTTATAAAAAAAAACATAAGGATTTAAATTATATATATATAAGACAATTTTCTGAGACAACAGTCATTGACAAAAGTCTTTTCAATAGCATTCAGACAAAATCGTGATGGTTTGTGTGCTTCTTACAAGATCTCATTATGGATTGTTAAATCAAGAAAGCCACTGCAGTAAAGCAATGTTAGGCTCAGTTAGTACTTGGATGAGTGATCGCCTGCTGTAGGCCTTCTAAGACATTAAATAGTTTATGTGAACATTTAAAAACAGTCCAGTTCTTTATGTAGCTCGATGAGTTAACTTTGCCAGGGAATGAAACCTTACTTTTAGCTACTCATAAAACACACAAACAAAAAAAAAATTGTCAAGCATTATTATTAGCTAATAATTTATAGCTAACACTATATGAGAATTAATATTTCATTTATTGTAAGAATGTAAGAAAAAGAAATCCCTCTGAATAATATTTTATCAGTTGCTATTGTGCCTACAGTGATATGGCATTACATGGGTTTCTTGCATATTTAAAAAAAACTAGTTCTAGTCAGATAAATATTTGCTGTAAATAGTATCATTTTTCTATCTTTAGTTGCCAAAAATCTACACATACATAAGTCATTATATTATGTCATTAAAACAATCAACAAAATTAAAAGGAAATCGTTGAATTGCAGGTTGTTTGGATAACTTTATTTTGAAAATGAATTCAATTACTTATTGCTTCATACAGAAGTCTATTGAAATCATTAAAAGGTGTTCTTTGAACACCAATTTAATTGATTCCAAAAATGATGTAGTTTATTTGATAGATTTGTTTAAAAAATTTTAGTGAAACTAATTTCCTCTAAGGCAATAGATGGAATTTAATCAAAGCAAAATTGTTATTTCTGTGGTTGTAGCAAAACTTCTAGGTACAAATGAAATTTATAATAAATGAAATTCAGCCAATTTCAAATTTATTAACAGAAAAATATGTTGAAGACTTTCTAACCTATTGCCAGCATTTGGCTCTTCATTCTGGCTTTGATCAACAATTTGAAATGAACATATCTGGATGTTGAATCCTTTTTCAAGAACAAACATATAATAATCTGCAAAATTTAAAAGAAGTAATAAAAGTAATAACAAATGAATTGAAATCTAAAGATAGCTATCAACAGTTTGCCTGCCAAAACACATAGTTACATTTTAGTCTCGTTTATGGACAATAGTTAAAAAGTTTTCAACTGATTTCCTTAATCATAAATAGTGGAATATGGATTCACTGTAATTATAAATCTGTTAACTAAAAAAGAAATTCATCTGCAAATAGCTAATTATGATGATTTAATAGTACTGCTAATAAAAATAGATCCAACACATTGAAAAATTAATAGCAGAGAAGCAGGTTCATCTTTCTTATAAGAATTATTTTTAGTATTATAGTATTTGTGACTTATTTTAATATTATAGCTTCATTATAAGTTTAAAAAAAACTTTGAAATTTCAAGTATTACACACAGAAAATTATTTACACTGACTTTCTTTACTATGGTATAGGTCAGGATTTGGCAAAGTTTTTAACATGAAGAATCTTTTTTTTCCCCACCCATAAGGGTGAAAAAAAGGTTCTCAAAAAATATGAATTTCTAAATGGCTGTGGATATATTTGAAAATTTATTTTAGAATCTATATACATCATAATGAAAATAAAAATTCTCTTAAAAATAAATAAAAACAAAAAATTACTTTGACAGTTTGGTTTATTCAAAATTTCTAATACAGTATTTAAATATTCATTATATACAATAATTATTATTCTATAAGGCTGAATTTTCCTTTCCTATAGTTATCACAGTTGCCTTACAAGCAGTTGTCCCGGGTTAACGGGTTCGCTTCCCGGCCGATGCTATGACACATGAAAAATATATATATACAAATTACAAGAGACGTGAGATTGGGATCAAGAATCCTATGTGGCTCACAAATCGCAGTTTGCAAACCCCTGTTATAGGTCATAGGTAAGAATATAAATGCATAAAAAAAAAAACGTATTTTGATATTACATCTTTGTAATTGTTCGCTTAAAGAAAGAAAGGGGGCAGTAAATCCAAAATGGGGAACTTCGGCTTTAAATGATACACTTGTTTTTACATTTTATCTCTATAAATAAAAAACAAGCAATAATATTTATTTTTGCTTTCTTATCTCTCTTGCATATGCAATACTATATAATAATATGTCAGTACGTAGAGTTATATGTATTCATGAATGACAAAAAAAGGCTCAATTCATTTAATGGCGATATTTACTCAACAGTGAGAAATGGAGAAGTGCTGATGGTTCCTAAACTGCATTGTAATGTGTCCTAATTTTAAAAAATTTGACTTCTATAAAATCGATTATTTATATTTGAACATAGTCAAAAAATTAAATTTGAAACTTGATTTGCTTACTAAATAGGAAAAAACATGAGTTGGATTTCGCGCATCAATTTTATCAATAAATTATATACCCATAATTACTATTTATGTAGTCTACAGTTATCATAATTAATTTACTTAAGAATAAGAAGACATTTATTAAATTTTTAAATATTTATTCGAAGAATGGAAAAATATTGTGAAAGTATCTACTAGAGGGTGCTCGTAAACAGTAAAGTAGAAAATGATCCTTACGTCACTGGGGTTATAGAGTGAATTTATTAAAAATGATTAAATTAGTAGGTATAGCAGCTGCAGCAGGAGTTATTGGTTTTATTGTAGGTATGTAAAAAAATTAATGCACAATATTCAAAATAACGACGTATTACAATGAGATTTTTTTTTTACATCTGATTTGAAAGAATTCATTTTTTATCTTAAAGTTATAATCATCATTTTTAAATCTTAAAAATATCAAACTTTGTCATCTAATCATGTACGATTATAAAAGTACTTGTTTTTCTTGTTTTGAATTAATTGGAAATATAAATCAATCGTGCACGTGTGAGTGGGTGCACGGTATTTACTTATTAACGTAATGTATTACAAATTATTTTATAGTGCTTGTATTTTAAATTATATACGAGTATTAGTAACGTAAATATTTGTTTTTTCTTCATATGTCATAGCACCGGCCGGGACGCGAACCCACGACTACATGCTTGCAAGTCGGTTGCGATGACCTCTCGGCTAAGAAAGCTTGACAATATTTGTTGCATTCTCTAATTCTCAAAAATACTTATTTCTAAAAAACTTAAATTTCTGTTTTTATTTTATGAAAACATGATCTACAATTTGCCCTTCGAACCCCCCCCCCCCCATCGAGCCAATCTTAAAGCAAAAACAATGTCTAACATTACAGTTTTGAATTTTAATCTTAACTTTTTTATAAATAACATGTCTTCACAAGGTATAATTAATGAACTAACATTAAATATATACAATGAAGAAATATATTTTATAAAGTAGTTTACACGGTGTAAGTTTTTTTTCTTTGCTATTTTATTCTCGAAATTGATCTCCGTTCAACATCGATGAGATGTTTGTAATATTTATTTATTGATTAGCACAAATACTTATGTTAAAATTGAAACATTTATTAACAAATTTTGTCGCTATATGCAAGGATAATTACAACTTCTCATATAACATTTTCATATTTATAAGTCTTCTTAATTTTTTTTTTGATAAAAAAATAGCAATATCAAACTTTTATTTAATGTTATTTAACTGTTAGTCACAGAATGCTTTGCTCTGATAATACTTTCGAACACTGGCAAGTCTTTGCTTCATGAAAGTCTGAGTGGAAGCAACTTTTGAATTAAATCCATACAATGTTAGGATGCCATGCTATTGTTTGTTCATAGCTCTCATGGAAATAATTATTAAATTAAATCAACATAGTGATACAGTATAAAATTATGATAATGGTGGCGTGATAGTGGATCAAAGATATTTGGAATAATTTGTATATCTTTTCCCATGGTCTAAATAACTTACTCAATGCAATACGATATACTTTGGCCACTGTTATTCGGATATTATAAAAAATATTTTAAAGTTACGTCAATAAGATAAGAGTAATATTTTAATATGCTCTTTGCTTCGTATTGTATATATTAAAACTGTTGTAATTTTGAATTGAAAAAGTCTATCTATATAAGTTGCATAATTGATTTTTTACTGTCAAGATCCTTTGGATCTCTGAAATTTATAATTACAACGTGCGAACGTTGTAAATCGAAAGATTTCGCGAGTACTAATATATAATAGGAATTGTGGACTTAATCAGTGAAGTACTGAATCGCTTCATGCTCTCAGATCTAACCACTTCAGCTTCACCTATTTATATAAAAAAGTAGGTTGAAGTAAAGAAGATTCCCCTCTTCCAATGCGTAAGCTTGTTGTTAAGACCTGTAGAGGTCCCTACCTTCGCATTTTTAACCACACATGCTTTAGGTTTATTGCCTTAGTAAATAATACAACAATAATAAATCCAAGAAGACTAAAATCAAAAGTAGTAAATTTAAATATAAAAATTAAAACCTGCTATTTGGCATTTTGGCTGCAGAAAGGAATTTGCTGCTAATTGAAAGGAGACCTTTTGATTTTTCTTGGAGGCTTTAAAGGAACTGACCAGGGTAAATTCTTAATGATTACTCCATACATTCTGTGCAGCTATTATTACTATTCATATGGTATATGAACATGGATGAGTTGCTCATCAACACAGATTAAATTTATCAGCTTTTTACCTCTGGATTTAAGAACAAGAAATATCGTGATCTTTCTTCTCAGTTGCCTGATAGTTCTTAACTGAAATATCAGTTGAGTTTTCTTAAAGGCAGAATAAATATGTGTGAATTAAAAAAATTTTTTTTTTCTAATAGATATTTACAATCATGACAGACAAAAATAAATCATGATCCTTATTCCCAGGTACGTGTAAAGTCACCAGTCAATGCAGCAGAGGGTAGTAAGAATCCCCTGATTGTCGATCCAGGTTGTCATTTGATGATAACCTTTTATTCGGGTATTTATAACTGCAGAACAATTTCTAATGAAAGAAGATTGCAAGAATTGGAAGAAGTGTCTCATATTAAATGGGACGGTATTGGACTTTGGGAAGTTAGAAGACTAGGTGAAGAGACAATTGATTTAAAAAGTGGACATGTACTGTACTACAAAGGCACAAAAATTGGATGTACAAGTGGAGTAGGATTCATTATAAGGAAGAGCAACATTGTGGACATTGAGGGTGTATTAGACAGTGTGACAAGATTAGTTATTCAACTTAATAGCAAATATCAAATGCAAATAATTCAGGTTTATGCCCCAACAAGTTCTCATAGTGATGAAGTAGTAGAGGATTTTTATATGAGTATACAAAAGGCTTTTGATCAGATTAAACAACATTTTGAAATTTTTATGAGAGACTTTAATACTAGAATTGATAAACAATTGAAAGATGAGAGTACTGCAGGCAAATTTAGTTATGGTGATAGAGATGAGAGAGATCATAGATTTGTGGAGTTTGCAGAAAAAATAAAAATGAGGTGTTTTTTTTTTGAAAAAATGTTAAACAGAAATGGACATAGAAACATCCAAATGAAGATATAGCAGAATTGTATTTTGACTAACAGAAAATCATATATTTCAAGATTGTTAGATTTTTAATAAATTCAACACAAGAAGTGTCATGTAAGATACATATTAATGCAAAACTGGAGAGAGAAAAATTATTAAGAAAAACAATATTCACAGTTGATATTCCTAATCTTCGGAAACATTCTAATGAATTTAAATTAGAACTTGCAAATCATTTTTAAACATTAACAGATTTTGAATATGATTCATATTTCACATGATCACTATTTCTTATGCTAGTACATTACTGTTATTAAAACAGAAAAAACTCTGGTTGGCACTAAGTGGCACTACTGTATGGAGAATTTTGCCTGTTTTAATGATTCAGATTTGAATGAAATCAATAGGAAAATAACTGATATACTTTTAAAAACTACAACAAGGATAGCTGGTAGAAAAAAGGAGCAATTGACCAATAAAATTTCAACTGAGACTTAGAGAATTTATGACAAAAAAAAAAAAAGGAATATGAAGATATATGAAAAGAAAATATTACCAAAATCACCCTTTTCTTTATTTTGCTGTAATATCTTATATAAATACAATTTATTCAAACTACTTTGAACACTTTTTAGCAAAAACCTTTTATTGTACATATATACATACGCCTACATTTTGACTGTCCTGCAGTCTTCTTCAGAGCTATGATACAATGAACAAAATAAAATATATAACTATAAAAATAATACTATAAAAAATAAAAACAACATAAAATATATAACAAAACCTAATAAAACTGAAATAAATATAATCAAACCCAAATAAAATAATCCAGTTAATATAAAATAAAATATACAATATAAATAGAAAATAAATATAAAGTATACATGTGTATTCTTAACTGTATATATACATATTCAAAAACAACTATTATTCTAAATATATTATTCATTATTATTATTTTTAATAATCTCCTAATTAATTCTTTTTATATTGTATATTTTATTTTATATTAACTGGATTATTTTATTTGGGTATGATTATATTTATTTCAGTTTTATTAGGTTTTGTTATATATTTTATGTTGTTTTTAATTTTTATGGTATTATTTATATAGTTATGTATTTTATTTTATTTTGTTCAGTATATCATAGCTCTGAAGAAGACTGCAGGACAGTTGAAACATAGGTGTATGTATATGTACAATTAAAGGTTTTTGCTAAAAAGTGTTTGAAGTGGTTTTGGATAAATTGTATTTATATATAAAAATGATGTATTAAAGAGGATTGAATATCTCTAATTTTGTAAAATGGTGTTTAAAAAGAGTTGATAATGATATAAGACAGTATAATTGTGAATTAGCAAGGAAAACTGTAGAAGAGAATAAAAGTATCAAGAGTGTAAAACAACATTTTGGTATTGGTAGGAAACTTATATTTGCAATAAGAAAAAAAAGATGGAACTATTACTAAAAAGAGAGATGATATCATGAAATGGATAGAAGAATTCTATCAAGAATTATATAGTAATAAAGAACAAGTACCTCCTACAACTATTATATCTTCTGAATTGTCCAGGTTTTTAAATGAAGAAGTTACATAAGCAAATAAATTTATAAATGAGGGAAAACCTCCAGGTAATGATAGAATTATAATTGATATCTTGAAAGAAGCAGGTAAAGAAATAGAAAATTTTTGGCAAAGTTATATACCAAATCTGTAAATGATAAAGATATACTAGATGATTGGAAGAATACAGTATTAATATTAAAATTTTAAAAAGATGATAAAAAAGATATTAGAAATTACAGACCTATCAGTCTTTTATCAGTTTTAGATAAAATATTTATCCAAGATAATTACAACTTGTCTACAGAAAACTTTGGATTTCAACCAACCAAAAGAACAAACTGGATTTAAAAGTGAGTTTAATACAGTGGATTATATGCAAGTATTGAGAGAAGTTATAGAAATGATCAATGAATATGAGTTGCCATTAAGCTTTTGATTTGTAGTTTACGAAAAGGCATTTGACTCTATACGCATTTCTTCAGCGATTAAAACATTGGATCGCCAAGGTATAGACCCAGAATATTATCATATTCTGAAGAATATTTATAAAATTTCAATAGCAATAATTAGATTATGTAATGATGCTAGGAAGATTAAAATTGGGAAGGGTGTATGACAAGATGACTTTATATCTCCAAAAAATTTTATAGCAGTGTTGCAAGAAGTATTTTGTGACTTAAAATGGGAAGCTAAATGAATAAAAGTAGATGGATATTATTTAAGTCATCTAGATTTTACAGATGATGTAATTGTTTTTGCAAATAATGCTTCAGAGCTTCAAGAAATGTTGCAAGAGTTATGAGATAAAAATAAGAATGTGGGACTAAAGATAAACATTAAAAAGATTAAAGTAACGTTTAATGGATTTTCTCAAAAGATGAAAATAAAGATTGATAATGATGAGTTAGAAGAAGTTAACAATTATAAATACCTTGGTCAGATTATTACTACAGATGGAAACATAATGAATGAAATTAATCGTAGAATTAAATTTGGTTGAAGTGCTTTTAGTAGAAATAACTTAATATTAAAAGGAAATATGCCTATGTATTTGAAAAGGAGGGATTTTAAATGTGTTTTACCAGTTCTTAATTATTGATCTGAGACTTGGACACTTATCCAGAAGAGCAATGCAGAGACTTCAGACCATGTTAGAATTAACAAGAAAAGATTGAAAACGAAATACACTTGTAAGATAACTAACAAGCACTACTGACATTTTTGAAAGAATTAAGAGACTGAAAAGTGTTGGGCTGGATATTTTTTTAGAAGAGATGATAAGAGATTGTAAAAGACCTAGAAAAAGACCATAAGTGAGATGGATGGATGAAATAAGGAAGTGTGCAGAAATGATATGGAGAAGAGAGGCTAGAGATTGAAGAAGATGTATTGAACTTGGGGAGATCTTCATTTTGCAGTGGAATGATAATAATTGAAGATAATGATAATGATTTGATATTTCACTACTAGCTATGACAGTACATTGCTTAATAGGAGGTAAAATAAAAAGCAAATTATTTCATTGACTATGTCTTCTTTATTCTAATTAAAAATATATGAAATTCAATTGGTTTTAATAATTTAAATCATTTCTCTAAAATCAAAAAAGACTCAAAATATCATTAGATTATCTAAAAGCAATGATTTTATTTAAAACATTTGGTTCAGCTCATATTGATTGTGCTACAAATAACCAAAAATATTTAATATTTTTAGGTATTAGTTAAGAAAATGTGAATTAATATTCCATAGCCATGAATAAGATGATCATTCTTGCAATAAGAGACATCTGTTGATTATTACAGTTTGCACTAGGTGGCACTATTATATGGAAAAATTTGTTACTGTTTTAATAATGGCAACTATATTGATTCTTTGCATTTGTTAATGAATTATAATGAGCTATTATTTCATTTAGATTTTGCAAGCTTAGAATGATTTAATAGTTACTGTTAGAAATGTACTTAATAATATTCATAATAAAATTAAAATGCTTTACCTGTGATATCACTTGCTGAAATAAATATTGTAGATATATTTCACAATTATCAATTGTTTTTGGGTATTATTTAAATAGAAAAGTTCATGAATGATTTATAGAATTATTAGAATATTAGCTATGATAGACCATTATTTGCTTTGACTGAGTATATATTTCAATTTTTAAAAAAAATGTAATTGTGAGGAAAAGCTAATTGGTCAAACCTATAATAATATAACTGTTATGTCTGGGTATTTGTCAGAGCTTCAAACAAAGTAAAGCAATAATATTCATTTCTTTTTGTTTTCTGTGCTCATAAATTAAATCATGCTTTGTTTTAAGCTCTTGATAAGTCACAAATCAAAGAATGTAAAATCTTTAAAACAATTAATGTTCTAATACCATTTTCCATTAATTTTACAAAATATACAAACGAATTAGGTAAAGAAATTAAGATTTCTATCTGTGAGTCCAATCAGATGGGCTTGTAATGGAATAATTATTGAAATGCTTTTTGAATGCTGGGTAGATTTATTAACAATACTTTGAAATGATTTTAGAAAACATTGACAAATAGAACACAGAACCATTTAATATATTCCAGGATTGTTTATATTTAAATGATTTCTTTATCTATTTTTACTGATATTTCTTTTTGATTGAACTTCTATATATTTTTACACATTAAAACCAATTAGTATATAGTGTTTATTGAATACAAATAAGTTTTTTATAAAAAAAACAAAACAACAATTACTCGTAAACATGACCAGTGTGAAAATTATGGATTTAAGTCAAACAAAATGTCCATTATATACTGCATTGAAAATATATCCTAAAATTGAAAATATAAATCATCTAAAAAGCAACTGTAGGGAATTAAAATTTTCATAATCTTTTTATATAAATAAATGACTAGTTTAAAAAATTTGTCGAGTTTATTTTTCTCAAGTTAATGAAACCAAAAATTTACTTACTTATAGCATAAAATTCCATGAAGATGCTTATAGAAATTTAAAACTTGATTATGGTAGGTGTTTTGATTTTTCAAAGTCAATATATGAATTAATAGGTCAAAGTTGGCTTTCATTGTAGAATTTTGTTTGAATTTGTTAAATTTTCTGGAAGTTGTAATATAATTGACTTTGATTTTAAAATACAGTGTCTGATTAATTAAGGTCCCAAAAAGGCTAAAATTTACTCTTATTTTCTATTAAAAAAGGAATTCGTAACTTTTTATATCCACACATACCCAAAAAAGCCACTCTGATTAACTACTGTCCAAAAAAGTCTCTAATGTACTATTAGTTGCTATTTGAAAATAAAGTAATTTTTTATCGACACACACAAAAAAGCCAGTCTCTGATTAATTACTGTCCCAAAAAAGTCAGCTTACATTTTTATATTTTGTTTGAATTTTTTAATTTTATGGAAATCATAATATAATTTACTTTTATTTCCTTTTCCAAAAATAAAATCAACAGTTGTATAGAATCACTGGCCCGGGAATGTTATATCTAAATGCTTTTACTTAGCATCAATGCTATCAAGTGGCTGACATGAAGAACAGAACACTACCAAACATTTTAAAACTTTTCTTTTTGATTAAAAACATTTCTAATCCTTTTGAAAGCAACTTTGAAATTTTTATCAAAGTGTGATATACAAAGATTTTTACATAAATAGAAATTTACCAATTAATTGATTAAAAATTTTTTTCTTATCTCTCTAATCTCTTTGAAAGCAAGTTTGATGGTCTACAAAGTTTTCAAAAATATATAATAGACATGTATACAGCATTAATAAAAAAATAAACCATGCTTGTTTTTAAGTTCAAAATAAGAATCACAAATAATATTTATTAGACCTTTTTAACTATTTATTTCATAATGAAATTTTGTTTTACATTTAGAATTATTTAACCCTTTATAGGATTATTATTATTCCAGGAAATGTAGAAAATGTCTACTAAAATTTTTGTCTGTATTTATTTCTACTTTTCCTTTATATATATATATGCACACACATGGCTATGTTTCTGTGTGCCATGTAACCCAAATGGTTACAATATATATATATATATTGTAAAGGATAGAAGAGATGGCCATGAGATGAAAAGTGGAAAAGAGAAAATAAATAAACTTAATTTGAATTCCAAGTAGAAGATAGAAGACATAATAGATAAGTTTAAGATTACTTTGTATCAAAATAATTACTTCAGATATAAAAAATTAAAATAAATTATTCATTCAGAATGTTGTTCCTTTTTTTGTTCTGTTAAAAGCACTGTTACTGTTATTATATGAGTCTTCATCATCATCTCATAATCATCCTGACCATAATAAAAATTATTGAATATGATTGGCTGGCTAATCATGATTGTCATTGATTGTATTTCATTATTTCTTTGCGAAAGATTCCTGTGGTCCACACCAAAGGTGTTTGTAACATAAATACATGATTACAAAATTCTTGAGTGCACAGTAAAAGTAAATGTAGCCTATGAAATGTCGAATACAAGAAACTAAGATTAGGGAACAAGAAAGGCTTTCATTCTATCAACAGTAATTATAATTAAAAAGTATGTAAGTATGTCAGCCCTATTTATTTGTTTATCTAATATCTTAGCAAATTTCTATTGTTACATTACTGTTCACCATTTCATTTTTGAGAGAATTAAGATAAATTGAAATAAATTAAGATAATTAGCAATTCAAAATTATGAATGGTAGAAAATTTCATACTTTAAATATAAATTATAATCTTCTGATGGGATGAAACTTATGAAGTTTAGAAGAGTAAAATGTATTGTGTGATAACTCTTAGTGTTACAATCATCTCTCCATTGCATTCTCCTTCATCTTGCTATGAATATGAGAATGTCATAAATTCTCGAAAGTACCAAGTCATATTTAATTGATAGAAATAAGAAGCTTCTCTATTTTTGCATCTAAGCACATTTAATATATTTACTAATATTAGTAAATTTATAGCATTCCACTTATATTTTTAAGCTTAAAGAATGTATTTTAATTTTATATCCCTTTGCAATAATCCATTTGTATTCATGGTTTCTGTTATCTACAAAATGAAAAAAGTGAAGTATAAAAAAGTAGAAATTAATAATAATAAAAAAAAGGTATATATGAATTTTCACATAAATCAAGATGGCTACGATCTTGGTTTACCTGAAAATTCATAAGTATCAAAAAAAAAGTTATTTTTTTGTTTTTGTTTGCAGTGCTTATATATTATGTATATACTCCTATATGGATACGTGGTGTGGGTACTAAAAATGTTATAAAAATTTGCTTTGTCTAGAAGTTCTGTTTCCATGACATGGCTGGAATCAAATATCATGGATATTTTGATTTTATTCATTAATTTTAATTTACTTATTTGACTGCTCAGGTAAAGTAAGTCGGAAACATTTCAAATTCAAAATTATGAATATAATCTTTAAATAATAATTTTATAAATCTTCTCAAAACCTGTAATTAAGCTAATCATTCATTTGATAATCATATAGTGGGGAAAAAAATGTTTTCACACGATGAAAATTTTAAAGATTTAGGATATGCCTAAATAAATTTTAAATAATGATTCTTTATCTTTAGGTCAGTGAATAGAGTGAAAAATTCAACAGTGCAAAGTCCATGGATTATAACCCACCTTGTCATCCTTCTTAAATCTCAAACAATAAATCATTTGATTATTTTTTTAATGTAAAAATCATAAGAATGAATCATTGGAGTTAAATTGAAGGTTGAATTTCAGAATAAAGTTGGCATTCTTCTGGAATAGTAATTTGGATTTAATTATATCTACTTTACAATTAGTTTTATTATTAATGAAATTTATAAATTAAATTATTTGATCTACTTTTTTTTTTTAAACTATCATCCTTTGTTTATTTATTTTCAAAATAAAAAAGTTTGTTATAGATTTTTAATTCAATTATTTTTTTATAGGAAACAGATTTGGTAAAAGACCTCAGATTATTCAAATTCAACCTAATCTTTTTAAATCATTTAACAACCAACATCCTCTTTTAAAATATGTTATCGAGCATTCTCAGAGACTTCATCCATCACAAGAAAAACTTATGGAGGTAAATATGATCTTTTTTCTAAAGGAATAGGAATGAAATTATATCTATGTACATATACAGAAAGTGTTTTCCTGAAGGTTTGTGATGATGGTGTTTTAGTTGTATTTTTATATTGGACTATTTCCATCATCTAATATAAGTATTGACTGTGTTTAGAAAAATTTAACTTTATTTAAATATTCCAAATATATTCAACTGTTAGTTGTAGCATGCATGTTAATATATGCATAATGTTCCGATAGGTATTATTCTCTTTTCTTCAGATGTTACTGGTCTAACCAGTGACAGTACTAGCATGGGAATCAAACCTGGACCTTTAAATTCTTGAATATTGAATTTTAAAGTAATGCTCTAATCAAACGAGCCATCTTGCCAAAGGCAGCAGTTAGTTGAAATTTCATCTACTTATCTGTGAGGTTCCTCCTGATTTCTCCACTTTGTCTAAAGAGCAGAGTTGATTAGTGGTTTCCATACATTATATATAATAACACTAGGTTGACTTATGGGATTATCCACCATAATCCAGTATATAAATATGCAAAAAATAATTTTGATATTGAAATTTTGGCTTCTTTTATATGTTAAATTGATTTTACAGATAATATAAACTGAAAAAAAAAAAATCCCAGAAATAGAAAATAAAAGTGTTTCAACTCCTTATACATATCTGAAAAACTGAAAATTGTTATAACCAAGGACTCTCCCTTTCTATCTGGAAATTTCATCTGTAATTAACCAATTGACTGAAGCCAAGAATAATTGTTTGATCATTATTTGTCTACTACTATGCCTGTGAAAGTTGATTATTAATATAATTATGGAAATATTTAAAACATGTTAAATGATCACCCTGCAAATAGAATTAAAGGTAGGATTTATCAAATTATTGTGATTAATAAAATCAAATGCCTATTTGAAATCAATCTTTGATTACATATATTTATTTATTTCATGGTTTAAAATTTAAATTTATTTTGATATTTATCTTTCCTGCTATTGATAAAATTTGGTTTTCAATGCAGGAGAACTTTTGCTGAAAGTATATGTGTATAAATAGTCACAACTAACTCTACAGGTTTTTCACTATGTACTCTATCAAGTGTCATAAATGTATGACTAGTTACTTACATATCTAGCTCTTATCTACTGCTTCTTCCTCCCTCAATATTTTGCCTTTTTTTATATTTCAATATTAAGCAAATATTTTTTTTTATTTATAACAGTTTCGACTAAACTAGCAGTCTTCTTCAGATCCATAAATAAATAAAAAATATCTGTTTAAAGTGCTAAAGGAGTGTTAATGAAGTTTATACTTACATATCCTTGGTTCTCAATGAACAGAATCTGATACCTTATCCATTAATGAATGATCTTTTTTATAGGTATATTTGTATAAATTTGGACTTTAGATCATTTACTATTGAAATATTTAGCAAATAGTTTTATATGTTACATGGTCTAGCAATTTTTTTGATTACATAAGCATTTTTTATGCCAATGCTTACATCTTTGAATTATGTTGTTCATTTAACATCATTATTAAATATCTGTGTAGAAAGCTTTTATGTTTTCTCATTTATTTATAGAATTTTTGGTTGTATTTTTAAATCTTATTTTTTATTATCTTCTCTAAATCTTAGTTATTTAATGAAATTATTGTGTTCAATCAATCATGTGAATGCTTAAATACCACATGATTTCCCAAGCAATTAATCAACCAACTAATTAATCTAATAAACTATGTAATGCAAAATAATGAAATGTCATTTCATTTTGTAATCTTTTGATATTAAAACGGTAATTTGAAAAATAAATTATATTTTACTTTTGAAGGTGGTTGATACAGATATTAAGTTACTGCATTTACAGGTATATAATTATATTTTCCATTGTATACAATGCAAACATTATCTTCAAACAATGTTTATTTTCTTCAGTTTTGATTGTCCAATAGTCTTTTTCAGAGTTTCTTTTAGTTGCAAGTTTTAATTTGTTAAGATTTCCACTAAAAGAAGCTCTGAAAAAGGCTACTGGATAGTCAAAACTGTAAGGGAGTAAAATTATTTGAAAAAAATAATATGTCTGCACTGTGTAAAATGAAAAAAGAAGGATGTCATTAATTGTAATTATGTGTTATAATCTTAACTTCTGTAAGTAAGAAGCTGATGTAAAAATCAGACTCACAATAATGTCAATCTCTAAATACAGTAATGATTAATAAATGTTGATTTATTTAAGGAATAACCTCTAAGCATAGATAAACTAACTAACCATAGAATCCGTATTATCTATTTTTAAAGAGTACGTATGAAGAGCAATTGATTTTTACAATATTTTATGGTTTAAATCATTATACTATCAGTTATTACAATTGTATGTATTAGTAATCAATGCATAGCAGAAAAAAAAGAGAAAAGAATACTAATTCACTGGTATACACTATATAAAATAGTTTACAAATTATTAATTGTCTAATTAATGTTAGCTTACTCAAATTAATTATATTAATTGCATGTTTATCCACCTTTTTATTTTAGCTTAAGCCAATATCTCTAATTGGTTATTTTGATTTAAAATTTTTTTGTAAGAATAGACATTACACAACAAGTTACTAAGCATTATCGTAAAAACAAAATGTAAGTCAAAATGTTACCCTAAATAACTTGATAGATCGATTTTTAAAAAAGAAATAGGCATCCATAAAAATATAATATGACCAATAAGAATCAAGTCAAATATGTTCTGGTAGTTTAACTTCACTTCTGATGAATATATAAAATCATTGATTCTGTAAATCACAATCCTCCTCCATGATAATTTTAACCAATTGTATTTACATGAGATTTATATTTATATGAAGTAAATAAGCCTCATCTATGTTTTAATTGATAAAGAAAATTAACCAATATTCCAAAACAAATGAGAATAGGCTTATAATATTTAAAAGCATAGATAATAAAATATTTCCTTAAAATTATCTCCCCACCCCCAAAAAAAACAAACCTTATGATTTCATACTGTATGAGCTCTTATTGTCATACTTTGATGACAGTGGAAGTAAAACAGCCTTTGTAGTATTGTTTATCTTATGAAATTTCTTTGAATGTGAAGCAGATAAATATCATTCTAGTCAATCTTCAGAGAAGAATTTAATATCAGATGGGATTATGTGAAATTAAATAGTTTCTTATGCTTTAATATGCAGTTCCTGTATATACTTCTTTCTCATACATACTCTTTGTCCCTAAGATTGTTTTTTATTGTCATTATTACATACGATATATAGAAAACATTTACTTGAAGCCTATGATGATCTTTATCTTTGGCTTTGTATTGCACTAACAGGTAATATTTGTAAATAATGTTTTCCTCATCTTCTGTAATATTTCTAATAGTCATATAGGGATTTCCACTACAAGCCCGATTCACTGATATAAAGGACAATGTATTTTTTTTCTGGCACTCCTTTCAAGCTATCCCTATATATTTTTTTAATTTCTATCAACCTTTCAAAAGTCAAATTTTAAAACCTTCCCCTCATTGTCTTTACCACTGGCTAAGGTGAAAAATTAATATCTTTCTTACAAGCTTGTTAACTTGTTATAACCCTGGATTCACTTATCAAAGATCTGATATATAATTCAGTTTTTCAAGAATATATATGGGGAACATACAATTGTCATTAATGTTTCTCCATTAAAAACAGATTTAGATATTGTTTGTCCTAAGAACATAAATTTTTATCACCACTTTAAAAGATCAGAACTTTCAAATACCACAACCAATTTATCTACTGATATTATTTGTGACATATCACCAAATAAAAATATTAAAGTACCGCAAATCAAATTGTCTTTTAATTCTATTCATAGTATCTTTGTCTTTTTCCCTTCCAAAATTATTTAAAACTGTTTTTAATTTTTTCACATCATACTTTTCATATAAAGTATTTTTGATGATAGATTTTGGTTTAATCTCATTATTGCTTGACTTTTGCTTCAAAAAAAAATTAGTTAAATAATATGGTAGACTTCTTTGTATAGAAATGGCATTTAGTGAGATTTCTCTAATATTAATTAGTATAGTCTACTAGAATCACTGCCTTGTGTATCTTTATTCTTCTTTATCAATTATAACTCCAAACAGTATATATACATTTTACTTGCTTGGCAATAGATGCAGTAGCAATGTGACCTCAGCTATTTGCTTTGTCTCATATATGTTCTCACACAAAGCTGATTTTTCACGTGAGTTCTCTGCAATGGTGCTTGTCCCTACCCTATTACAATTGTTAAAAACATTGAAAGTTGCCTATGGAAGTGCGGCAACATGTTTGAAATTATTACTATGTAATACTACGTCAGGTAGGATGTAGGATCATTACTTATAATGTACATTTCAAGAGTTATGGCAAGTTGATTTCTAGACACCCTCACATGATACAGTAACAATCTGTGAAGTGTGCGCATTTGCAGAGTTTTGTGAAGCACATCAATGAATGGGCTGTAAGATTTGTATGCAATGACATCTAGGCCTGCTAACAGCTAATATGGTCAGAACTGTTCTAGAGGCTGTAAATTTGGCTGCATAAATGGCATTTTTATGTGTTCTGGCACATAAAGGCACCATCAAGTGGCTTGTGTAATTAAAAAAATCATTACCGCTTGCTTTGGCATTCTTTTAGGCAGAACCCAGCACAAACTAAAATTTTGTTTTATTGGTAGTAATAGTTATCTCTACAATATTATTGTTTCATGATATCATTAAAGAAATGAGAGCACATATATTTCACCATTGTAATGGTATAATATCTAAAATTATTGTATTTTTCATTTGGACTTAAGTTTTACTTTGATGAAGTTAGCAAATGTTATCTCCGTATTTGTAAATATCCCTTTAATTTTTATTTTTTATTTTTAGCTTTGTAAAATATAAAATTTTTATTTAAAACCAAAATTAATCATTCCATACAGCAACAAATTCAATTCTTGTCTACATATTTGTAAATCAGTTGCTAAAAGAACAGACATTATAATATATTATATTGATTCTTTATTTATATATATATGTGTTAATTTTCTTACATAATATCACCTCAACTTTGAAATTCAACTGTTGGCTTAATTGGTGCAAATTATCTATTAATCATCATATGTTAATCTATGCAGCTTATTCTTTTTGCTAAGATTATTATACAATTATGATTAATAATTTTATTGTGGCAAACTCTTCATATGCCACCAAGTGCAAGCCTTAATAATTAATGGATGCAAGAAAGTTTGTGCATAAGATCATTATCTAGGGTCTACTCATCCCAATATCCCCAGACTAGTTTCTAGCTTGAGGTTTTCATCAGTAAGCAGCCTTGGATCTGAGAGCACTGCACCTAGCTCATAGAATCTAATGCAACTCTCCAGTAACCATCTTTTACCTATTTAGTTAACTATAAAACTATGATTGCAAGATGAAAGTACAATAAAAGTTTTTAATACAAGCCCATTCACTTGTATAATCATTTAGATCTGAATCCAGTTCAATATCTATACATTTTGGTGTCTTTGGTTTTTAAAAACCATAGTTATCTTTATCCTATGGGAAAAATTGGTATAAAAACCTCTAAAACATCATATATTGCCACCCAGTACAAGCCTTAGTAATAAATGAATACACAAAAGTTTGTACATAAAATCCCTACCTAGTGCCTACTCATCCAATATTTCTAAACTAATTTCTAGCTTGTTTTCATCTTGGGATCATAGTTTTATAGTTAACTAAATAGGTAAAAACTCTCCATACAGTATTGCCACCCTGTGCCAACCAGGGTAATCAATGAATGCTTAATGGTTTAGTTAAATAGGTAAAAGGTAGCTACTGGAATATTGCTTAGATCCTATAATCTAGGTGCACTGCTCTCAGATCCAAAGCTCCTCACTGATGAAAGCCACAAGTTAGAAACTAGTCTGGGATATTGGATGAGTAGCCATTAGATAGGGGTTTTATGCTCAAGCTTTTTGCCATCCATTGATTACTAAGCCTTGAACTAGGTGGCACTACTGTATGGAGAGTTTGCTACTATACTAACAGCTTGTGTAAGCATAAGAAATAGTAATCGTGATGTTTTAGTGGCTTTTCAATTTTATTTTCCTGAAGGTATTTAATCATTTCTTGGTGCATGATCACTTTTTCTAAAATAATATAATGAATATCCTTATGTGTCAGTTCTTGTTGAATAACATCTTTTAATATCTAATCAGTTTTTCTATTCTATTGATTTTATGTCACCACATCATATTTTTATGTGAATAAACCATCAGTCTTCATAACTGAATTGCTTAGAAATTAAGATTAAAGCAAACTCATCTACCCTTAATAATATTGGACATAGGGAATGTAGCAATCTTAGCAAAACATCCTTTGCCAAAAATTAGATTTATTCAGGAAAAAACTTTCATTTTAATTAAGTCATTATACTTAGATCATTTTGTATCAGAATCTGTATTCTCAAAAATCTAACAGATTATGTATCATCTTCCAACAAAAGTGAATAAAGGTTATGGAAATGTATTACAAGTATTTTCTGCCATTATTTTACTCACTTTTTAGCTGCCATTTTTGCTTGGAATAACTTATCAGAGTGTAAAATTTCTGATTCACAGAGCATGGAAACTGCACTCTTGCTTTTTAAAAGCTCTGCAATAAATAATTGTATGATCAACTGCTCATGATGGCAAGCCAGACCAAATAGTTCTATTTAATTGTCTAATTTGAGGTTTGTTTTTCTCAGCTGGGAATTTATCTAAGAACTTTTAGTTCTTGAATCCGTAATTCTATTATTTTGCTAAACTGCACAGTGATCAGAAAGTTTAAATAATACTTCTGAAAAATAAAAATGGCTTCTATTACTATAGTCTCCTATTGTGAAAAAATAAGTGTGTTGATTTATGTTGAGGTTGAAAGTACTCCCTCAGTAAATGTTGAGATATGTTATTTATCTGATATTAAATAATTTTTTTATAAGCTTCCCATGGCAGTTCCCTATTATCTTTCATTACTTATTGCTTACTGTTTCTTGTTCATTTTACCATTGATAGTAATTACCAACAATAAGACATTATATCTTTTTTTATTTTTGTTGTTATACCAGAATTCTTGTCACTCTTAACAATGAAATTAAAACTAATATCCTAAGCCAGTGCTGTAACTCCTCTATTCGAAATAATGATAAGGAGATTCAGTTTTCTTCTTCTTCAAGTATTGCTAGTCTTTTTTTTTTAACATTTTAAATGTGTCTTGAAATGTAGCTGCCATTTCTTCTTTGCTAATTTCTTAAACTATAAATTACCTTTTTTAAAGCTTAAATTTAATCTAAATTTGTTAACTTTATATCCATTTTTGATTTTAGTAAAGACGTTGGGCTAATTTGAGTCTTCAGAGTGTCAATAAATTATTCTAACATCAAATGACTTATTGTTAGACCCTTTTCCACTATCAAAACTTGTCATTAATAAAACATTTGCAAAATTTACAGCTGAATGATGTAGAAAATAAATAGTAACACAGTACTAAGTAAGAAATAAAAATAAAACTTCCTGGAAAGAATGAATGGAACTGCTGTGTTCAGTCTGTTTCCTTGTTACTTAGATGGTACTTGACTTCTTAGAGCAGGGGTCCCCAATTCTATGCCCATGGGCACCATGGTGCCCATAGACCATTTTACGTGTGCCCGCCGCTGTCCGAACATGATAAAAAATTATTTATCTGATACAAATAAATTTAATTTTTAAAATTTCTTATAAATTATTGTATTATATTATAATCAAATTGTAGGGCATACTATACTTTTACAGAGTGAAAGAGTCTATCTCTCGTTCCGCCAAGTGCAGTCTTTCTCTGCACACTGCATTAGCACAGAATAAGTAAAGTTAACACAGACACCAATCTTTCAGCTTTGTGCATGTTTATAAATTGTATCTGTACATACAAATTCACCATTTTGAGAAATACTAAGTCGGAGTCGGATTCAGAATAAATTGAATTACTCTTTATTTTTCAAAGATCAAATTTCAAAAATTCTAAGCATTGGTAGTCGAGCGGTCAGCGACAGTTGCTTTACAAGCAGTTGTCCCGGGTTAGTGAGTTCACTTCCTGGCTGATGCTATGACACATGAGAAAAAAATATATATGAAAAAAATGATAGGCAACACTGAAATTGACTTTTCATCATTTGTTGTTGTCGGTCTTCAATTACTTCAAAACCAGTTTGAAAAACGATTTCAACAGTTTAATATCATTGAGCCAATGGTCACCTTTTTTCTCAATCCTTTTACTTGTCAAGTAAATGTAACTGAAATAGCTGCACAAATTGCAGACCTTGTTCAAGTTAGGGCAGAAGAACTGGAGTTAGAAATTTTGGATCTTCAGAATGAGATTGTCCTAAAATCCAATGTATCAGATGAAAACTTCTGGAATATAGTTGATAGAAATAAATTTCCATTCTTGAAAAGAGCATCATACAAGATAAAATCGTTTTTTGGTTCCACATACTTGTGTGAATCATTGTTTTCAACCATGAATATCATAAAATCAAAATACAGATCTCGACTGAGTGACGAACATCTTGATGATTGCTTACGAGCAGGAATATCATCATACTCCCCTAATTATGAAGCAATTTCCAATGAAGTGCAGTGCCAAAGATCGCATTGACTTGTAATATTATATATAATTTAGTAATTTACATAAAAATATAAACATTAATTTTTTATTTTTGAAATAAATATTTTTTTGTACATTATGTGTATTGTTAACAATATCCAACTATAAATTTATATTGAAAAAATAAATGGTGTCCACCACCTGACCGATATTATAGAATGTGCTCTTAAGTGCAAAAAGGTTGGGGACCCCTGTAGTAGAGCAACTAAGATGCAATTCTTATTATTTTTAGTGAAGTCTAGTATTATGTACAATGCATAAAGTAATGCCAAGCTAAGAACATTAATGTTGTTCATGGTTTGTATCATATAATATGTACTATTAAACACAAAGGCAAGACTTCCCATACCATAGCAGTACTCAGTACAAGTCAAAGTAATCAGTTAGTGGCGCTACTGTATAGTGATTTTTGCCTCTGTGTTAAACAGTTTGTGTAAGCATAAAGAATGGCGATCATGCGATGTACTATTAAAATGACTGGTGTTTTTTTTATCATTAATAAGACAAAAACTTGGTTCAAATTATTAAGATGAATTTATTATTACAGCATAAATACGATAAAAGGTCACCAATATATATGCATATTATGGAAACAGGTCATAATATTGGGAAAGAAAGCATTAGAATGATTAGTTATACAGATAAAATAAGGGATAGAAAAATAAAGGAAGCAATATTTATAAAGAAAATTGAACCAAATCTTAATAAAAATGGGGGAGGGGTAAAAACAATAATAGCATAAAAGGAAATAATAGTATAAGAGAAAAAGAAAGTTTTTTTTTTTTTGGGTGTGATAATACAGATAAAATAAGGGATAGAAAAATAAAGGAAGCAATATTTATAAAAAATTAAACCAAATCTTAATAAAAATAGGGGAGGGGTTAAAACAATAATAGCATAAAAGGAAATAATAGTGTAAGAGAAAAAGAAAGTTTTTTTTTGTTTTGTTTTTGGGTGTGATAAAAATAGTAAAAAATATTAATAGTTATAAAAATAGTTGATAGAGGGGGCTGTAGGATAGAATATGAAAGAGAGGTTAAAAATGAAGTTGAATTACTGGAGTAAAATGGAGGATAGAGACAGTTGAAAGAATAGATTAAGTTAAGAAAATTTTATATGGAATAATTAAGAAGGTAAAATGAATGGAAATAAGTATTTAGTTAGAATAAAAGATAAAGTAAGATTATATTGATAGTGATTAAAAAATTTTTTTGGAGTAGTGTAATTTAAATTATTTTATAATGTAAATATTATATGTATTAAAGTTATATGTATAAGTATGTATTATAAAGAAAGAGGATAAAAAAGATTTTAAAAGAATATAAAATAGGGTGGTTAATGATATTATATGAATTGAAAAGGTTAGGAAATATTTTTTAAAAAGTTAAAAGTTTGATAGGAATTTAATAATTTTATATAAAATAATGTATTTTAATAGTTGTATTTTTATGTATGTTCAAATTTTGTAGATCTGATAAAGACTGCATGGTACAGTCGAAACTGTAATCAATAATCAAAGTTTTTTTTGCTGAAAAGTGAAATGTAGAAGATTTTTGAAATTCAATATTATAAATAATTTTTTTGAAATTTTATTATGCAGAAATTTGTTAGAATACTAAATGATTTTCAAGTATAAGCTGTACGATAAAATAACCCTCATAATAAATGAATCATACTATTTTTTATAAATATTCTTGATTTTTACTCATTAACTAGTTAATTACTTTGTAATTAAAAATTCTTAGATCATCTTAAATAAAATATAAAAATTGATTAAACTACTGCTCAGAAGTTTTTAAGAAATTCAAGCACCGGGCAAGTCAGAGCTGGGTAACAATCCATGGATCAAGAGTTTCAAATTCCATCAATCTATTACTGTACCATATCTCATAGATCTTAGATCATTTTGAACTTATTTGATGATATCAAAGCAAAGAGAGAAATAGAAAAATTGGATTTCATATTTTTTACATATAAGAAAAATATATATTAGATATATAATACTATTTGCTATCTTAAACAAGGCAAAACTCTCCATACACTGATGAAGGCCACAAGCCAGAAACTAGTCTGGAGATATTGGATGAGTAGGGCACTGGATAGGGATTTTATGCACAAGCCTTCTGGTATCCATTGATTACTCTGGTTGGCACAGGGTGGCGCTACTGTATGGAGAGTTTTGCCTTGTTTAATAACAATTATGTGCTAGTATAAGAGATAGTGATGTTTAGTGGTTATTTGCTATCTTCTTATCACTATTTAATTAAATCTAACTTTATTCTTTATGTTTCAATTCAATTCATATTTTGTTTACTTTCTTTTATATAGATCACAAAGCATCACGTAGAATTTGGCAAGATGGGAGCACCAGAAGTTGTCCAACTTAACATGAATTTAATGAAACTTATGAAAGCCAAGAAAATATTGGACATTGGTAATATATATATAATGGCAAAGTAAATAACAAATATTCATAGAATTATTAAAATATAATTATCTTATAGAAAATTGCCTAAGCTGGTTATAATTGCAAGTATATTTTGTTAATTGTGAATCATAGCTGAAGCCTTGTTTACTCAGCTGATTGTGTAATGAGATACAGTAATAGATGATATATAATCAGTAATTTTTCAATTGGAAGTTGTGACAATACAAAGTTCACTGGATTGGTTTCATATTTGCCATCTTTGCACTAATTACAAATTAACACGATTTCACTTGATTCCTTCAATTTACTACATATAAACCAGAGCAGTCTGGTCTTCATTGTTATAGATACATCTATTGTATGTTTGAGTAATTAATGTTCATATGCATGGTTTGGCATAGTGGTAGAGCATCCAATTTGGGATTGGGAAGTCCCCGGATAAATTCTGGTGCTCTCAGGTTTGGCACTCAAATTTCATATGAACTCTCAAGTAATAAAGCTATATGCCTTTTTTTAAATCAGATGGTAGTGCAATTTATTCTCTCCCACCAGATCGATTTCTGACTTCTGCTTTTATCGATGAAGATTTAGGATAAAGCTGAAACTAATACAGATATGCATCTGGCAGTCATCTTCAACTTTTTTTAATTATCAAGCTAATAGATAATTATAGAATACTCAAAATTACAATAGATAATATTAAAATAATAGAGAGAAGGAATTGACTGCTTTGTTAAAACATTAAAACCGTAAAGATGAAATACATACAATTATTAAGTATAACGTCAAGAGTAGTTATCTTCAGCCTAATGCTTGAAAATCTCCATGTCTTAGCAAATGACTTTTTCATCAATGAAAACTAGAATTCAAAGTTAATGCATTTATTTATTTAGTAGCTATTTAACTTGGAAATTTAAAAAACCTTGTTTTCAAACCCATGTTAATTGCTATTGAAAGTGTATGAGAGGTCATGTAACATTGGTGGTATTAATCTTCTAGCCATAGGATTAAGGGGCTTAAATTGTTATTGAAATGAAGTCCCAAAAATGTATAGAAACTGATCTCATGTCAGAGATATATAGCAATGGAAGTATGTTAGGCTTGGTTTAAAACATCAGTATTTTTTTAATTTCCAGCTTATTAATTTGAATAGTATAAAGAAGTAAAAAGTAACTGCTAGATGCATAAATGTATCACTTTCATCTTTACATCTTAGTCTTCACTGCTGAGACCAAAAGTTTGATAGTAGTCAGTTTGGAAATCGGGATTTAATAGTATTATTCCATTGATTACTCAGATTTTCAATGGATAGCTCTGAAAAAAATTGAAGATAACTGTATTTGGAAATATATGACTAAGCATATCAGATATCATATGATATTGTTGTTGGTTATAATGATTTTTATAGTCTTTATCAACACTTAATTATATAATGGCTTAATAGGAATTATAATCAATTCCATTTTTTGTAAATCTATCGTGAGTATATGTAAAGATGTTACTTGCTTATTAGAAAGTGACAAAATGAAATTCACAATCAGTAATATATTGTTTATTACATAATTAATAAGCACAAGTATAAATATATTGTAGACATCTGTCGTCTAGAGATTTAATCTGTTTCAATTTTATATAAATCTCATCAGTTGAATTATATATGCATAATATAATTTATATGAAATATTTTTGAAATATAAGCGTAATTCATATACTTGGAATTTGAATGTAATATAAGGGATTTGAATACAGGCTTTCAAGCTCCCCTCAACTATCCACTCTATCTCGTATAAGCATTGCACATGATCACATACATGTGGAAAAGATAAATTACCTCCAATGTGCATATTTTGTGCTGAACCAGCACTCATCAGTTTATCTAGATCATCTATAAAAGCTTATACAGTATATTGCATAATACCTAAACATTATTATTATAAGTTTCGTGAATTGTGTTTATTACTGATTTTATAATATATATAACATAGTAAAAAATTGGAAAAGAATAAATATCTTTATGTTATTCTTCCATAAAATAATAATCAGAAAATAATAAATTCTTTACAACAGCTATATAAATATCAAAATGTTTTTATACATGAAAAGCCTTTTTCAGCACCTGATTTGGTGCTCTTTTCAGACAACCACCTAGTGTTCAATAATGAAATTAAAACAAACAATAACAATGCAAATCATTAAAATAAATCAAAACCCACATATATATAGATGGTTTTGACTGAAATAGTTTGTTAATGTAATAGATTATTAACATTTGAAAAGGGCACTAAACAGGTGTTGAAAAAGGCTTTTAATGTATAAAAAAAATTTGCTATTTATATAACTGTTTTAAAGAATTTATTATTTTCTGATTATTATAACATAATAAGAGTTTAGCATTACATATAACTGTAAAATAATTGTATAATTATCAATATTTATTGTAAATGTATAACACACTCAGATAAATATTATGCTTTTAATATTACAATTTTAATTGACTCTGTTTCTTATACTATTTAATTTTCTATTAATATTGAGAATAAAATCCAACTGAAGAAGAGATGGTTATAAATTTAAGAATTAAACAGAAAATAAATCATTATTATTGTGTCTATTTTTTATTTATTAAAGTTTTTTTGTTTATATAGGAGTATATACTGGATACAGTGCCTTAGGTGCAGCATTATCTATACCAGATGATGGCAAAATAATTGCCTGTGATATTGATGAAGAGTCTATAAAAATGGGAAGACCAATTTGGAAAGAGGTAAAACACAGAATATGTGATGGAAGAATAATCATTTTTGATTTTTTTCTATTCACTATGCTTCCCCATTTCTATTATCTGCAATGGTATGTTTGAAATGTAAGAATGACATATATGAAAAGTTTAAAAGATGAGATTATCATGGAGTAATATAAAAAAAATATTATAGATATATTTGAACTTAACTAAATTTAAATAAAAAATAATATTTTATAACCTAATAATAATTATGCTATCCAAAAGCAATTCTCTTCACCCTATTTGAGGACTAATAATTGCAAGGCAATGAATATCAGATGATATAGTGTCACATGTCTACATCTATAAAATATCATGGGAAGTTGAAGGACAAATTTACTGAATCTAGCTGCCTTAAAAAAAAATAACATAAGAAAATGATTATAGAGGAAAAGATATGTCTAAAACAGCAGGTCATGCATGTACCAATGAACATATGTTTAATTGAGAAATCATAAGAATATTGGGAAGAAATAAAAAGATAAATTCAAAAAATAAGAAAACTGCTCACATAGCAACAACAAGCTATATCATAAATCAACATAGTGTGATATTATTTGGATCTTGTTCTTAAAAGCAAAAAATGGATTAATCAGGAGGACTGTCATTGAAATACATAATTTTCTTTACTGATTATTGCCTTTGACAGAATAATCTGGATGGTAAGGATATCATCTTAAATTCAGTAATCATTAATGTAAATGTCATTGGTTCAATTCCCATGGTATGTGTCACCATGCAACCCAGGAACAACTAAAGAACAGAGGAAAATAATATATTTGATATATCATATTTCATACTAATCTGTACTCAAATAACTGTTTAAGACTAAAAATAAAGTTTGAAGATTTTTTAAAACAATTAACAATTTTGAAATATGATAGTGATGTGTGAATTTCAAAAATATTGGAAGTTTTTTGAAATATCTGAACCCATAAAATTGTGCCAACAGATGTCAAAGATGCTTTCATTGTTCCAAGTTTTAAAACAAAGGAATAAACAAGATTATCATAATTATTGAGAAATATCATTATTATCCACTATAACAAAGGTATTTTCAAGGATTTTATTGAATAGTTTGCTTCCAGTTATAGATGAATGGTTACCAGAGACTCAATGTGGTTTTTGAGAATCAAAGCACTATCGATATGATTTGTCTTGCCAGACAAATGCAAGTAAAGTGTCAGGAACAAAGGAGTGATTTATGTATTACTTTTATTGATTTGCTTAAGGCATTTGATTCAGTTAATAGGACTGGCTTATGGCATTATTTGATATTAGTTGGTTGTTCACCAAAATTAATTTCATATTATACAGTTTCTACATGGTGGAAAGAGAAAACATTTTATTACTGCAGATGGAAAATCTGAGACATTTGAAATGAAAACTGGTATTAAACAATGATGTGCACTTGTTCTAACATTGTTTTTAATTTTTATGACAGTAGTCTTTCGAATTGTTTATAGATAGCTTAATCAGACAGGGATCAAGATATGATAAAGGTTTGATGGTTGAATTTTTAATTTGAATAGTTATAAGCAAAAACAAGAACTTCATCTTTTTGGATTTTGGATTAAAGTATGCTGATGATTGTGCTATTTTTGCCAGTTCAGAGGATCATTTACAGAATGTACTTAATGTTTTGAGTGGAACATTTATAGATTTTGGTTTAATAATTAATACTCAAAAAATTCCAGTTCTTTGTCAGTCAGTGATGGGGAAAAAACCCTCGGCAATTTTTAGATTGGATAGTTATCAAATTGAGAATATAAGCCAATTTAAATACCTTGATAGTTATATAAATAGAAAAGTCAATTTAGATGTTGAGATGCAACACAGACTTCACATTGTAAAAATATTTTTAAATTGTTCAAAGTTACTTGATAGATTCACATATGAAATGATAAATAATATCATACTGAAATAATATTTAATTATTTAGACAGTATTTACTCTTTTAAATACTGCAAAATATATAATTTCCATGATTAATAAACCAATATATTTTAAAAATTATCATTAAAAACAATAATTTCAAATATAATAAATTTTTTAATTAAACTGAAAAACTGTTTTGTTTTTTTCAAATTTTACAAAATTAGAGTGGCAGATTTTTAAACTGAATGCATTGTTCTAAAATTATTAATTGTAAATAAAATAGAACCAGTTATTTATATTTTATTAGTGCAGTTAACTAACATAAATATAATGTAACATTCATTTAATGTAATGACATATCATAAAATAGTACCATTTATTTAAAAAACCCAAATTTGCATTTTATTGCTATATTTTCTCATAGAGTATGAATAAATTTTGATTATAAAAGTAATTTATAAGAAAATCATATTACGTTATCCACGATTTTCTGTTATATACTGTACTTTTTAAACATCCATAATTATTTCTCACTTTAAGATCAATAAACTTTATTTTTCTAATGCTTCTTTTTCTCATACCTTCCTCCTATAGTTTTTCCCAACAAGTTTGTTTGCAATTCTCTGTGTCTATGTATATGCCCAGTCCATGCCTCTTTCTCTTCGTAATTTCCTCAATATATATATCATGGAAAAAAAGACTCGTTAATTTCCATATATAATCTTTTAAATTTATTTTGAGGTGCTTCAACATTTCAAAGCATTTAATTTCCTTGATAAAATTAATTAAAACAATATATTAGAGGTCCCTACTTTCGCATTTTCAAGCGCATATTCTTAAGGTTTATAGCCTTGGTAAATATTACTTACGTAATCAATGTGTGTTTAAATAAATTTATAATTTACGTAATTGTATAGTGCTATTTTATTCTATTATTTCAATCGTGCTTTATTGTCAAAACATTCCAAATAAACATGTTTATTTTTATATTTGTATTACCAAGAATTGTTTTGTCTCTTCTATGCCATTCTAAAATAAAACAGCAAAAATGAAACACATTACAGTCTTAATTTGTGATTATTAATTAAGGGCGAATGGGAGAGCAGCTTTCGGTCTCTCATATAAAAAAACATCCAAGTATATTTTTATGTGTGTATTTTTGATAAAATAAAAAGGCAACTGAATAAAAATAAAGATTGTGAAAATTTCATGTTAGAAAATATTTTGACATAATAAAATATTGTTCACTACAATTTTACAATTTATTTTCACAACTATTTAAATAATTTTATTTAAAAAACATTGTATTTTTTTCAGGCAGGTGTTGAAGAAAAAATTGATGTTCGAATTCAACCAGCTATTACTACTTTAAGTAAGTTCATTTGTAATTATCATATTCACAGAATATTTTTTTAAAATCTCCATTAATATTATTATAAGGATTTTACATGGTTAGTTAAAAATATGGCAGTGGGTGTATATAAAATATTCAATACTAATTTAAATATTCAAAACATAAATAATATTTTTGGAATTCTAATTGTTACTGTTAAAATTAATATCTTTTTTATTACATCTTTGTCTGATGTTAAACCATATAAACAATGAATATAATTTTTTATTTAAAAATAGAACAAACAATTCTTGAGTCTAATGGAAGCATTAGAATTCTATAAAAAGATTTAAAGAAATATTTTTTTAAAAAAGCAATACCAAAGTATTTTCCCATGGTAGATAGATCATCGTTACCATTATTTTCAAGTATTATGAATTCACTGAAGGATAAAGGTCTTTCCAAGTTTAATCTGGTTTCTCTAAACAATAGCCTTACTTCTCCATATTACACTAAAAATATTTCTTTATTTCATCTATCCATCTCACACATGATCTCTTTCTAGGTCTTTTACATTCTCTTGGGATGCAACTGTCAATCTATTATCTCTTTTAGCAATATATTTAAATAAGCTCCATTTCAGTCTGCTTCTTAATTCTTTCAATAATACAGTAATACCTGTTTGTTCTCTCACTCATGTATTTTACCTTTGATCCCTTTTTGTTACTTCCGAAATATATATCTTCATATTTCATTGAATAGTCTGAAGTCTATATATTGCTCTTCTGTTAAGTGTTCAAGTCTCCGATCCATAAATAATAACTGATAAAAAAACATCTATTAAAACTTTTCAAACACATAAGCATATTTTCTTTTAAAATTAAATTATTCCTATCAAATTTAATTATATAATTAATTTTATCCATTATCTTTTCATCTGTATTAAAAATCTGACCAAAATATTTGTAGTTTCTAGCTTTTACTAATTCATGATTATCAATCTTTATTACCTCTGAGAAAATTGACTGAACATTACTTTAGTCTTTTTAATATTTGTTTTTAATCCTACTTTCTTACTTTCATCTGATAACTCTTGCAACATCGCCTAAAGCTCTGAAGCATTATTTGTAAAAACAACCACCATCTCATGATTTAAATAATCTCCAAATATTTTATTCCCTTATCTTCCCATTTTAATTCATGAAATAAACTGCTGTAACACCCTGTCATACACCCTTCTCAATGTTAATCCTTAATAATTTTGTCTTTATAATGAACTATATATCTACTTTTCAAATCAGTTGTCTCTTTGTCTTTTTTTCTAACTTCAACTCTTACATAATTCAATTTAATATTAAAACAGGCAAAACTCTCTATACATATTGACACTCAATGCAAGCCAGAGTAATCAATGGTTGCCAGAAGGGTTATGCATAAAATTCCTATCTAGTGCCTACTCATCCAATATTCCCAGATTAGTTTCTGGCTTGCACTGAGTGGCAATACGTACAGAGAGTTTTGCCTGTTTTAATAACAGTTATAAGCAAGCATAAGAAATGGTGATCATGTGATGTTTATTGGCTTCCATCTAATATTTAGACAGTTCTTCCAATTCAAGTAATCTTCTTTCATTTGAAAGTAATCTGCAATTTAAAGTAATTAAAAAGTCATCAAATGACAATCTGGGTTCACCAACAATTGGTTTGGCTCATAACTTTATAGCCTATTCATAATAAAAGCCGTAATTTATTTTTGTCTATCATGTTTGTAAATATTAAAAAAAAAATCATTCACACTTACATTCATCATGTCTTCAAAAAAACTCGAAGAAGACCCATAAGGATAAAGGATACAAAATTTTCAAGAAATGGTTTGTTAAGAGTAATAAGCACAAAAATTGAAAATTCTGCCAATTTTATTTTGGGATAAACAAAAAAATTATCCATTTCAAAAGAATGCATCTTAATGGGAGTCTGGAAAAAAAGGATAGATGATGGTGCAGTTCTAAAAATCTATAAATAAGCTTCAAGAGATACATTATTTATCAAAGACTAACAACCAAATTCTTTAAGATCAAGCTAGTACAGTAAAGGAAAGAAGAACACCCAAATGTATTCAAACTCCATATGATGTAAGGATTAAAAACCCAAAATTCAGAATAGAGAGAAATATGCAATGTATGTGCTAGTAGCTGTATATAATCACATATTGTGGTAAATTTGTAAAGTTGTAATAGATGTATAGTTTGTAATGTTCAAATTAGTTAGTGCTAAATGTACTAATCTTGTTTAAAGTGTAATAATTGTTAGTAAAAACTTAGGGATTAGTCAAGCATTGGTGGCCTAGCGGTTAGCTTAGCTGCCATACAAGCAGCTGCCCCGGGTTCACTTTCCGGTTAACGCAATTGACATAAGAAAAAAAAAAAAACTTAGGTATTAGTATAATCTTGTGAAAAAGAAATTAATTTCTGTTTATGAAAATTCTTTTATTACTGGTTATTCTAGTAAACTTAGAAAAGTATATATATATTGTGACAATAATGAACTCATCTACCAATAGACTGATTCAAAGTTATAGAGTGTTCAATGGAATTTAAAAATACCTAAACTCTATACTAAATAATTAAAAAATAAATAAAAATAGTTGGGAACCTTAAAATCAAACTAGAAATTAACCTACTGATGATGATTACAGTATAATTATACAGATTATAAATACTCAGTCACATATATTGATTTCAAAATAAATAGAATGTTTATAAAGGTAGAGATTCTGTAAATTAATTAATAGGCATTTTTTTATGTAATGCCTAGTATGTTTTAGTACAGTAATAGAACACCAGAGTCTAGAATGTAAGATTCTCAGATTGATTCCAGTATTGATATTACCAGCACTTGTGTGAACACCTGAGCCATAAAGTTATTTTATTATATTTAATATATATATTTATTGTGTTTATGATTCTAAAGTATGCTGTGTATGATTTACTTTTTTAATTTCTTAATCTGGGAGTATATTTTTGTAGAGTAGAAAAAGATAAATTTATATCATGAAAGGAGAAACCATAATACAAGAAAAAATTAAGGAGGCAATTTTAATAAATAGAAATAAAATGAATATAATTAATAGACAAGCTGCTAATGTTAAAATTTGGGATTCATGGGATTTGAGTTGATGATGTTTGCTTATGTTTTGTTTTTTTAATTTAACGGCAGTTGAGGCAAGTTAAGGATTTAACTGAAAGTATTTCTGTGGATTGAAAGACTATATATAATAGTTAATTACCATTATATTTATTATTTTTATTGTTATTACTTAAAATATATATATAATTAACAAATAGGCAGCAAACGTTAAGATCACAGAATTGTGGGAAGGTTAGCCTTTCAAAGTGTTAGTTGACAAAGACTACGAGGATAATCGAAAGTGCTTCTAAGTGGATAAAATTTTTAAAATTATACTTTACATATATATAATTACTGTATTTTTAAATATTCAATTACAAGATTATTTATATAAAATATACTTAATTAAGATAAATTAGCTTTAAGATAAACAACTTTTGATAAGCAAAAGTCAGATTAAGAATCAGGTAAACATGTTTTTGCCAGACTTCACAAAGGCTATATATAAGAAATTAAGTCTGATATAATTCATTTATTTATTCACAGATTCATTAGCATATCCATTCAGATATTTATTCTTTCCTGTTCATAGAGAATCCATGAAACTATAGTACAGCATAAAACCGGAATTAAAGAAGAGAAACATATTGTGAATTTACCTGTATAAAAAAAGTCTTATAATTACAAAGTTCTCATTAATAATCATTTTATTCTAATCATGATGAAAAACTTCTTTATGAAAATGACTTTAACCAGTTCATATTAAGTGAATGCAGAATTGTATTACTATTCAGTCTCCTAAAATGTAACTTCTCAAGAATGAAGTGTTTCCATGCTATGCTTCATAATTAATAACCTAAAGCTGAAAATGATGTAAAAGACGGCTTCTTTGCTTGTTCTGATAGAACTTGTGCTGGTCAAAAATCACCCTAACCTGCTGAAGTGAAGTAATATATTCATATATAAAGGATTCAAAGATATAAATTAGAGATTAATTTCAAAATATAATTGTAAAGAAACCAAAGAGTATAGTGTAAAGAAACTTACAACACTTATAATGACATGTAATCTTTATTTAGTAAAATAAGGTTCTATTTGTATTGGGAATAGTCAGAATAGCTCTCCTAATTTCTAAAACAAAACTTAATATTATGTTTATTCTACCATAAAATAAATTACTTATGATGTAAGCACATCAATACAAGTTTATATTTTAAAATGCATTTCTTAAAATATAAATAAAATATTTAAAGAAAAATTATTTAAAAATTTTCTTCGCAATTTAACAAAGTGCAATTCTAATGTTTGAATATCAGAAAATTTTAAACAAAGTGTAAATATCTCCCTCTATAAAATTAATTAACTATTATGCAAAAAAAAATATTCAATAGGAAATTTTATAAATTTCATAATTTAACTAGGTTTAACTTATCAATAATAAAATTTAAGAAAACTGTCCATAAGTTATATTGCTTGATATTTGTTTTATTTTCATTTTGATACTTTTTTATACATCATATCATCCCAAAATTATTTTCACTTTTATTCCATTTGAATATGTATCTTATTAAGATAAGTGATCTCTAATATTTTGCATAGGCATCAATTCTTCTTCTTTTGTATTACATATTATGGTAATCATTAACATCATTTGAATAAAAAATTTCCATATACTACATCTTGCTCTCTCACAAAATTATCTACTTCAAAAACGGTTCAGTCATTACTTTTCCAACTTATAAACTATCTTTTACGATGATACCTGTGATGATAGATAGCAATTAAAGTCTAGAATATGGAATAATAACAATGTTTAAAAAATAAGATAATATCATGGATACAGTGCAAATAATAAGAATAGGTCCATATTCATCGGACCTACGATACAGGTCATGGCTCTATTATAGCACTTATAGATGAGAAAATGTGACTTTCCATGGAAAAAGATATACTGTCTTATGTTATCTGTATACTTTAATAATTTTAAAATATGGAAATATAATTCACCTAGAACAATTCTCAACATAACCCTAATACCTAGGATTTCATAAGAATATTACTTTCCTGACCACTATCATATATTTTCCCCACTGTATAACTCATTCAACATCATAAAAATATACCAACAGCATTCTAAAATAATTTCCAAAACTCAATACTAAAGAAAACAACAAAGATCTAAATTCATTTCAAGATGTTTTAAAAATTTTAATGCTCAAATGATATTGATAAACATCCATTGGTACTATACATTTTATTTATTTGTTAGGATATAATTTAAAGGTCAATATTATGTCCTTATATTCCAACAGATAACATTCATAATATAACATTTTAATAATTTAACGATGCTATGTAAGTTACGGATATACAAGCATTCACATTTTAAATAAGTATTTAGAAATATCCTTAGATGTTTTTGCACATTCGTATGCATTTGTCAACTCTTTCACAAAATACACATGATAATTTTATCAATGGTTCATTCTTCCACTGATTAACATTAAATTCAAGAAATCTACAATATTAATCTAAATTACTAATTAAAATATATCTTTTCTTAAATAAAATAAAAGAAACAAAATTATTAAGCAAAAATATAATTAAATAACAATAAAAATTATCAATGATCTCATTATACTGTTGAGACCATTTACAGTGATCCATTTCTCCAAAACCATACATTCAAAGAAAAAATTAGGATTGAAATTTGCCTTGTTCAGAAAATTACTTTCTGAATACCCATTTGTTTTTTTAAACAATAATAAAATTAATCTATCTTAAAACTATATAATAACAAGAAGTTAGTTTTAAAATAAATAATTGTAATCCTTTAAATATTAATGTTAAAACTTAACACTAAAAAAAAAATAATAATAATAAAATTTAAAGTTACAGGAGGATTTTTTTCTTCTCTTTGCTTGTCTGGAATCTGCTTGTCAGGCAGCTCACTTCATTGCCTAGCTACGGCTGAACAGCATTGTGCACAATTATTTTTTATCTTGGCGCCATATGAAGAAATATACAAATATCAACATTAAAATCCAGTAAAATCTAACATAATTTATGGAAAATATTAATATCCTGTAAAATAAAATGTTTATTTCAATCTTTTCTGAAATTCTATCCAGACATTTAATATCCATGTAGAATAACAGTTCAAAATCCATTTTATATGAAATACTTCCTTACGTATGTTTTCGGCCATTGTATAGAACAAGTACATATTGTAGTGAATATAATATAATTAATATTTGCATTTTCCATTGGTAAAATTATTAATAACAGACATTATATAATGTAATTATTTAATATATTTATCAGCAGACATATAGATGAATTAGCACATCTTTTAAAAAAATACAATTTTATATCCTTTAAAACATATATCTTTTGACTAAATATTTTTCTTCTTCAGGTAAAACAGTTATATCATTCCAACATTTATTAACTGATATTTTTAATCTTTAAAAAAACATCTCAGTTCATTATTTACAGATAAAGTTACTTTTAAAATATATAATTTATTTATTAAGTTGATTATTAACAAATTCTTTAAAAAGACATTCAAAACTATTTCCTTCAATTTGTCTCTAAATACATTGTTCTTAAAATATAAGTTCATTTTGATTTCTTCAAAGACAAATCAAATGTGGGTTATTATTATCATTCATAGAATAAAACAAACATTTATCATACCATAAGATATTTTAAGTTCAGTTTTAAAGCACAGGTGAAGAGCCTTAATTTTCTTCTCTTTTCAAATTTAATATTACAAATAAGATTTTTATTGAATATTCGTTTCTCTCAATTATTACGAATAAATTAGTTGCATTGTAATATAATAAAGTAATTTAAACTAAACAATCAGTCATTCCAAACATACAAGTTCTTACGCAAATTCACTCCGGGTTTGTTGCAGTAATTCTCCTGGTATTTGATATTCATCTTCCACAATATCCAAGTAGCCACTATTGCATTCTGTATAATATTGAAAGTCCTAAGCTAAGTTCAAGTAGATAAACTGATAGGAAACTAGTGTTTAGTGATTCATTATTCAAGTAGTTATTCCAGTTATATTTTCAAAAAAAAAAAAAAAACACTTTCAAGTAAATAATAATAGTTTAAAAGAAATTACTACTGTAATATATAAAAAAAAAAAAAGTTATAAATTTCAAACTAAATCTGTAAAACACTGAAAACACATTTAACTAATATGAAAAATCTCTGACTGGCCTCAACCTTAATTTTTATACTGATCTTGATCCAATGATTTCATTGGTCAACACTTATTGTACAAATTTGCTCATTTACATAACTACTTCAAATATGATTTTTAAAAGTCATTTACATAAGTGCATCAAATATGATTTTTAAAATTAAGTTTTAAAACTATGAGTTATCAATATTAAATATCAAATTATTTAATGCCTCAATATTAAATATTTTTATCTAAAAAATTAAATATTCTTATTAAAACAATTTTTAAACATTTAAATAACCTGAAATTGATTTTAAAAAATAAATTATAACACTTAAATAAAATAATAAGTTTAAATATTATTTTTCTAATATTTTCTATAGTCTGAATATTTTGCTACACTTTATTGTATCAAATTTTGTTGTTTTGTTTTTTTTAAATGTCATAGCATCGGCCGGGACGCGAACCCGCAACCTGGGCAACTGCCTGCAAGTGCAAGGCTCGCGCTGACCTCTCGACCACCAATGCAAGATTTTTTTTTTGTTATCAAGTTAAAACTAAAGTTTTCTTTCCCTAACTTTCTAAAAGCATATATATATTCACATACATCTAATCATGTGATACTTTCAGCATCTTTAAAAATAATATTAAATTAACTTATCATTTCAAATAATATTTTAAACAAAATTAATTATCTTAGGCATATAATATCAAATATTTATCATTATAATTAAGCTATTCTATTTCTGTAGTATTTTAAAACTATACTAAATAATACTATATTTTAAATAATGTATTGCATCACTTTATATTTAATTCACCTAACAATGAGTTCAAACTACTTGATCTGTCTTTATAACCTCCTATCTATTGAGTTTGAATCCCTGTTATCTATAACATTTAAATTATCTTTCAAGAGCAACCTTTATTAATCAAAACATTACAGATTATTTTGGTTCTACTTTCCCATTACAAATTTCAAAGCATTTAATTTTATAAATATAACAACATTCATTTGATTATAATAGGCTATACATTTTGTAACAATTATAATTATATAAGTGTATTCCAATCATATTTAATGTCTATTTGTGCATCGATCAATATGATCTAGCCCCGGATGAGCATCTTAGAAGGCCCATGATTACCACACCTTGAACCTCGAAGTGAAGACCCATTTGCTTCATCCGAATAGGCCGCCATTCAGCCTTTCGCCAACTACCACAATAGGCAATGAGGTCCAAGGCCCAGGACCACCAAGCCCCAATAACTCTATCCGAGCCCAGTCACACCAAACTCATGCACTTTCATGTAATAATCACATAATTAAGCAGGGCAATATATTTTGCCATGAGTTATACATAATCATAACATACACAAAACAAAAACCATAATACCCTTAATCTAACTATTTTAAAGGAAACAAACTTTTCAATACATTATTTGTATTCTTTGTAATAGAATCATCAAGAATGTTTCAAAATTAAAGTAAGATTCTTATTTAACTTGGGGCCACTATTTATCCCTATCCATTGTATTGCTATAAGCACCAACAAAAATTATATTTCTATACCATTTGAATTACAACTTTGCATTCTATGTAATCAATTTATTTTGGTTAATCATTTATCTCTTCTAAATCAGTAAGGTTTATCCCTTCTTGTAGTAAATTTTTATCATTTTGATAATTTTTTAAAGAACCAAGATTCAGTGTTAATTTATCTTGAATTAGTGTCCACAAAGATTTCTATTTACATCAAAGGCATTCAAATTCAATAATTAGAAACAATAAATTACATATAAACAACTTAGTGATTTTCACATTAAAGCTATAACATTTAAATTATATACTAAAAAATAACATAAATTTAAATTTTTTTTTTAAATATAGCCATTTTCTAAACTCTATCTAACTATCTGCACCAATTATAAGGGTACAATATATATTGTAACTGAAATGAATGACATTTGTAACAGTAATAATAATAAATTGATAGAAAATGATCCATTATTAACATATATGTTTATCCAATCTGTTATTTGTAACAGTAAGTAAACATTGTCACAGTATAGATAAATAGATGAGTGATGAAATGATAGTTGCCATAATTCAATAACTAAATATAACATTATAACCCTATTGCAACTATCCTAAACATTAATTCTGTCACATTAGTAATGAAATAAATAAGTTATCTCATTTCTCCATATAAAATAACAACAATGACAATTAAAACTATCATCATTAAAGATTTAATAATATCTAAATATTGGGGATGTCATTTGAACAATAAAACATACTGGCCATTGTCATCAAATAAAAGAATATTAAATATAGCAACTGAATAAAATTACCCACTTTGAGATTTCTGGAGTGCATTATGCTTATCTCTCATACTAGGTTCTTTTAACAAAGAATCCTTCCTATTCTTCTTTCCAACCATATAAGACCATTCATGGTCACATGCACACACTGGTGCTATTCATGACAACTTATAAAATATATATTATATAAAGTTAATATTATGAAGTTGGAAAGGGATTATATCACTCTTTATTCAGTTTAGCTAAGTATATGTGTTTTCCCACGAGCACCACTAGATTGTTTTAAATCTAGATAAATATCTGTTTAGAGTGTACTGAGTTCAAACTCATTCTGTACATTTTTATCACACATGACTTGGATGACTAATGAAAAAAATGACATTCTTACATTTTATCTATATTGATAAAATTACAAGATCCCAATATTACCAAAATTTATAGTATAGATCAAAGACTCTTATAGACATTGCTAGCTCATTTTATGTATATTGATGAATAGACAAGTGTAATCTTATTAATGGCTTCTAAACAAGCATGTGAAGACCATTATTGATATTGATGGCCATTTAACTAGATTATTTATCATAATATAAAGGTAATAATGATGATGATAATAATAGTGATATCATAGTAATAATGATAGTAATAGTGATATCATAATAATGACAATAATAATAGTGATGATGATACTAGCCATAGCTTATTAATAAACTCACAACAATAATTAATCTTTATAAACTCATATGCATTTATTAAAAATTATCCTATTTCAAACTGAGATTTAAATACTACACTTACTAGCATTTATATAAGTTTAAAGTTATTTACTAAAATACTTTTATAGTTAAGATTAGGATTTAATAATACTAGTGATGATGACTGATCATCATGAATCTCTTTGCATAATATTCAACTTTCCACAAACCCCTATTTATTAAAATATATTAATTCTGTTAACCGTTAGATTGAGTGATTATAATTTATTAATGATGATGATGGCGATCATAACTCTTATATAGTATTATTTGAAACATTTTAACCAATAACACGATATCCATTTTTGATGAGGATGATCAAAACTCATGGACACAACCCAATTTTAGCCTTTCCACTATTGAACTATAATTATTAAAATTTGGTTATTATCAAGCTTAATCCTTAAATACCCAAAGATAAATTAACATTCTAGTTTACTTAACCTTTTGCGAGCGCTTAATATTTGCAAGTGATTGCTCAATATTTACGAATGATAATAATTAATAACTGCGAGCAATGATGATGAATTAAAATGATAGAATCAAGACAAGAAAAACACAACAATATTTTTTTAATAAGAACTCAGAAAACCAATTAAGATATATATAATTATATTTTATTAATACTATTACTCTTTCTTTCTTTAAAATCAAATCAATAATTAAATAAATGGCTTATTATTACATTAATTCAATACAAAAATTTATATAAGCACAAGCAAATAAACTTAATATATAGGTTTTGTCATTTCTGGATATTTTAAAATAAGCTGGCTTAAAAAAAATACATTTTATGGAATGCTTACTTAAGTCTTTCCTAACTTATTATATCATAGAATAAATTTCCTATGTATCCTGTGTGTTTTATTTCACTTCCATTCATATGTAAGCCTTGCTCTATAATTTCTCACACCTAAACTATTTATATATAACCTATTCCTTGACATGTTTGTATAAGCAGTTACACATGCACACATTCGGTAATGTTAACATATATGTTTAAAATGTATACCCACAAATTACATATATAAAAATATTTTTGCAACCTTTAAGCAAAAGAAAATAAAATACATGATATTAATTTTAATATGCAACAAGATAAAATAAAAAAAACAACATTATAAATGCATATATTTATAGGTTGCTCATTATCATTAACAACTGAAGAACAATTAAAAAAAAACATTTCAACATTACAATATATAATAATAAAAAAATAATAAAAAATAATGAAAAATTTAAGTTTAAAGATTTAAACTATGTTTGTGTGATATTGCAAATAACTATAGATAAACAAGTCTTTAATATTTCTGTATCAAAAGAAAAATTGCTCTGACCAGTAAATTAAGGTTTACTTTTAATAAGTAAGAATAAAAATCTGTTAAAGAAAGTTCATAGTTACCCGATCACTTTCACTTCTTATAAATGTCCTGAGTTTGAATTTTCAGACTGCTTGTCTTTGCTCCATAAAAAAAGAAAGTTATTGCATATACGGTTAAGATAAACATGAATCAATTGACTTGCTTGTTTCTTTAATTCTAAAATTATTTATTGTTGATTGGCTTCCTTCTACCATTTTAAAAAGAGCTATTATAAATACTTTTTAATAAGTATGTACTGGTGGATTTGCTTGTCTATCCCATTTTTTACAAAAAATAATCGCTGTAGACACTTTAGATGACTGAGGTAAACTTTAACAAAAATTTGATTCATGGCTTCAAATTTGGCTATATATGGATTTTATACATTTTCTCTTCCTCTTCCTTCCTCTTCTCCATCCATCCAAAGGTAATGAGCCTTTAATGGACCAGGAGCCAGAAAAGAAGCATTTCATATAGCTTGTGTGGTTGGCTTCAAACTCTTCCATTTTTGTTGGTTATTATTTGATTGGTATATGAGACCACAGTAGATTAGTGATTTTAACTCATTCTGTATTAATCAGGAAGCAGAAAAAAAATGGTTTAGCAATGCAGAGTCATGGTATTATACTCAGAAAAATATGTTAATCTCATTTCATAGAATTATCAATAACTTCTTATAAATTCAATTTTGTTCCATTTTTTCTTCTTTATTTTTATATTGCTGGAAATTATTTATATAGACGCACATCTTTGTCTATTTTGACTTTATACAAGAGTCTTTTCCTTCTTTTCCCTTTTTCAATTTTTAAAGAGGAAAAAATTGAGTGAGAGTTACATCTCTGTTTAATAATAATGACTGAGTGAGTCTCTAAATTAATAAATGACTGAGTTACATCTCTCTCTAATAATAATGACTGAGTGTCTGATTGTCTCTCTAAAATAATAATACTAAGTGTCCTTTAAAAATTTTATTCATTTATATTGCCAATCTTTGGTCAAAGAAACTGACCATCTGCATATCTTATCTTGAAATAAAAGACAAAAAATCAAAGTTTGACAAGTTGATGTACTATCGCGATTTTACAAGAAAATTAATAATCACCTTTTACTTCCTCAAAGCACCTCTCTCTCTTTAAAAAAAAAAAAATCTTAGATACAGATAAAAACAATACAACAAAGCTGGCAATCTATAGCCATTACAAATAGGTGTAAAAGCGTTTTTGTGTTTATACAGATGTTCTTATTCTTTCACACTCTTTTGCACGTGTACATTTTCAAATCCCAATCTCTTAATCTACTAATCTGATCGCCTTATTTTACACTTTCTGAATGTTTTATTTTACAGAAATAAAACTAAATAACTGAATATATTAATTATTTAATAAGAAAAATAACATTAAAATATCATTTCTTACAACATTATATTCATTCACCTATTAATTTATCAACTATATATTACACATATAATATACATACACATAAATCTATATATATATAAAAGAAATTTTTTTTTAATTAAATAATATGTATGTATGTGAAATGAGTCATATATCTACAATATATATATATATATTAGAATATAGTGAAACATTTGTTATTTCATGCTTAAAATAATTATGAAAAAAAGTGGTAGATTGACAAAGAAATTCACTAAAATTTTATCAAAAATATGTAGAAAATTCTAGCATGACTTAAAAGTAAATATCATAATATACAATAAATTAAGACAGTTTGATATATATAAGAATCCCGTACAGGGAGCATTATATGCAGTTGGAGAGTTTATCAAAAACTTTTACCTAAAGAATTTGTTCAATGTGTCCAATTGTTAGTCAGTACACAAATTTAGATCTTCTATTGTCAACCCAGTGTCATTATATATGAATCCTGTTTTCTTAAGCATTGTTCCAAAATTGCTAACACAAATTATGCATTATTAGCTTTCTGTTGGGATGCCACCTGTTAAGTTTAGGAATGTCTTCTCTTTGACTTTAATTTGTTATAAATGAATCCTTATTATATTTTGTAAAATCATCTTTTAAATAATGAGAAGCTAGCAGAAAAAAACATAGATATCAATTTATTAATTTTGATTTTAAAAATCATTACAAGTATCAATCAATCTGTAGTTGTTGTTTTTTTGTTAGATGTTATAGAAAGAAAATAACATATAAAAATATTATTGCAAGTAATAGATTGCTTTTACTTGCATTTAACAAAATTATCAGGTTTTTTTATACTAACCAGAAGTTCATTATAAGTCTAGTTTCCAAATGAAGACATTCATTTCACATCAAAGGCTTATGTGAAATGAAAAGGGTGGACCAAATTTGTCATCCCTCCATCTTAGGACTATAATAATTTCTATGACTAAATATGAAATAAAAATAAAGGAAAACAACCAATTATAATTGCTTTCAAATACCAATGCCTACCAAAATATAACAGTATGACTGAAGTAATTATGGAATTAGACATGAATCAGGAATCGTTGAAATTAATTATGGAGAAACGTTATATATACTTCAGAATTTACTAATTTAATTTGAAAGAAGTTTTTTAAAAACACAATATAGTACAGGCTGTCTTCAGTCAATAATATTTTATAGTAAAATTAATCCATAAAACTAACTACAATTGAAGAGTGTGGTGCTATCTCTATCTTGTGTTGCGACTTAAGATCTTTCTATACAGTCATCATTACATCTGATTGGCTGTCATATAAGCATTCTAAAAGTGCATGCAAAATATTTTCAGCCTTTCACTTTAATTATGAACTGCTTATGCTTAATAAATAATATTTACATACGTTACTGTCAGTTCATAAAGATCTGAAAAATTACTTCATAGTAAATCGAAAGATTTCGTGTTGTTGATTTATAAATAATATGCAGTGAGTTAAATGTGAAAATGTTTAAAGTTTCACGCTCTTAAGTCAAAATGCTTCAGATTGGCATATGTACATATAGAAATTTAAGTAAAGAGAAAGGTGGAACCACCTTTTTCTTATAAAATCTCTGTCTTGTGCTGTGACTTAAGAGCTCCCTATACAGTCATCATTACATCTGATTGGCTGTCATATAAGCATTCTAAAAGTGCATGCGAGAGGTTTTCAGCCTTTCACTTTAATTAAAAACTTATCTCTTAAATTTTGCTTTATGAACAACCCACTTATTTTTTATTTATTCATAGTATTTAGATTTTGTTTTAATTTTATTATAGTAGATACATTTTTTTATGCCATCATTATTCATAGCAGTATTGTTAAAATTTTGTAATATTTTTTCCAAAAATATTAAAATTTTCACTTCTTTAATCAATTTTTATTTAAGATCAATTAATTGATTCAGGAGAAAGTGGAACGTTTGATTTTGCTTTCATTGATGCGGATAAATATAAAATAGGTGACTACTATGAGAAGTGTATCACATTAGTTAGACGAGGTGGTCTGATCGCTGTTGATAATGTAAGTATAAATATTGCCATGTTTTAAAGATATTTTACTAAATAATAAATTTTGTATTACTTTAATGATTTAGTATATAGGGCATATGAGCACAGACTTTCACACTACCCACCATTCTTCACGCTATCTCATAACACTGATACACTTCAACACATATGTGTTGAAAAGGTAAATAATCACCAATATATGTATTTCATGCTAAACCAGCAATCATCAGTTGGTCCAGATTATCATCTCTACCCATATATGCAATAAGTTCTCAGATATATATTAAGATAGCCAACCTTCATACTTTAATGGACAGGCTTCAATCCACTCCACACTCCAACTCTTCAACTATCCATCCAATTGAAAATCTGATGGTGGAATGCTCAAAGGCCACCCTGACGCCGAGATTCTTGTCACACCCATGTTGACCTAAAGTCACCTGTCCATTAAAGTATGAAGATTGGCTATCTTAATATATATCTGAGAACTTATTGCATATATGTGTAGAGAGGATAATCTGGACCAACTGATGATTGCTGGTTTAGCATGAAATACATATAAACAGCAAATAATTTAAAGTATTTTAAAGATGTATTTTCAAAATAATTTGATAAAATATTTATTACTCATCGTTTTTTTTTTTATATTTTGATTTATATTGGGGGTGGGGGGATTAACCACATTTTTATAAACTATGATACATTTAATTAATTTTTCTTATATCTAAATTTGATGAGGCTGGTCAAATTTGTTGGTTATAAATAGGCAATACACTAGTTTCTAGTTCATGGGTTTTCATACAGTGAGGAGCTTTGGATTTTAGTGCACATCAGCAGCCTACTTTTATCTTTATAATTAACTATAAATGTTTTTAATTCAAGCTAATTCATTTATATAGTCGTACAGATCTGAACCCAGATCAGAATCTATATATTTTGGTGTCTTTAGTTTTTTGATAATCATTGTCACTAACATCCTTTGACTAGGATTGGTATTAAACCACTATAACATCATGTGACCACCATTTCTTATGCTTACGCAATTTTCTAACACACTAGTAACTTTTTCCATACATATTGCCACCTAGTGAAAGCCACAGTAATGAATGGATGCTTTATAGTTAACTAAAAAGGTAAAAGATGGCTGCTGGAGGAATGTTTTATCCAAAGATCTATATGCAGTGCTCTCAGATCCAAGATTCCTCACTGATGAGAGCCATGAGGTAGAAACTAGTCTGGCGATATTGGATGAATAGATATTAGTTAGGGATTTTGTTGCAATAACCTTCTAGCATCCATTGATTACTATGTTTTGCACTAAGTGGCAATATTGTATGAAGAAAGTAGCTATTGTATTAATAGATTTATAAGCATAACAATATGATGTATAATGATGACTATGATTATTAAAAAACCAAAGACACCAAAATATATAGATACTGAATTGGGTTTAGATCTGTTTAACCATACAAGTGAATTAGCTTGAATTGAAAACCTTATTATGTTTTAAATTTGGGCTCATAGTTTATTAGTTAACTAAAAAGATAAAAAGGTGGTGGCTGAAAGGATGCATTGGAGCCAAAGATGTATATACAGTGCTCTCAGATCCAAAGCTCCTCAATGATGATAACCATGAGCTAGAAACTAATCTGAGGATATTGGATGAGTAGGCATTAGATAAGCATTTTGATGCACTAACCTTGGTGGCAATATTATATGGAGAATGTTGCTATTGCATTAATAAGATTTTATATTATCTGTATAATCTCGCATTATTTTAAATATTTTTTTTTGTTTTCATAACATCCAACATTTTCTATAAAGAAATATATTAAAAATGTTAATTAAAAAAATGAAAATGAAGTTAAATATTAGTCATATGTAATTTTTAAAAAGTAATAATTTTTATAGATATAATAAACACCTCCATACTTCTCCATTATTTTTAAATTCATATAAATAAAGATATAATAAAAGACAAATGACCCCCAAGATGCATTTCGTGCTGAACCAGGACTCGTCAGTTGGCCCAAGTCACTATCTCTCATATATATCTTTATTATATGCAAAGTATTTATCTAGAGTAAATTGTTACATTTTCATTTACCATTGTCAAACTTCCTCCACTCACAGCTTTGACGCCATCCATTTCAGATAAATACACTAATGATTATTACTAATCATTTTCGAAACTAGAGATTATCTCTAGCACAGATATAAACTTTAAACCTCAGTTAAAGATTAATATATCTGATTTTTTTAATTTATACACATGGAGTTATTCACCTTTCACTGACCCGTATGTAATATCTTTATAGATATAATAAACATCCTCACACTTCCCCATTCTTTTCAAATTCATATAAATAAAGATATAATAAAAGACAAATGACCCCCAAGATGCATTTCGTGCTGAACCAGCACTCGTCAGTTGGCCCTGGTCACTATCTCTCATATATATCTTTATTATATGCAAAGTATTTATCTAGAGTAAATTGTTACATTTTCATTTACCATTGTCAAACTTCCTCCACTCACAGCTTTGACGCCATCCATTTCAGATAAATACACTAATGATTATTACTAATCATTTTCGAAACTAGAGATTATCTCTAGCACAGATATAAACTTTAAACCTCAGTTAAAGATTAATATATCTGATTTTTTTAATTTATACACATGGAGTTATTCACCTTTCACTGGCCCGTATGTAATATCTTTATAGATATAATAAACACCTCCATACTTCCCCATTCTTTTTAAATGCATATAAATAAAGATATAATAAAAGACAAATGACCCCCAAATATAATAATAATTTCTAATCTGTTATTAATGACATCATTATTCAATAATAAACAATATTAAAATTGTTCATTCCAGTGTTCCAAATGCCTTACTTCATATTTTTCTCCCTTTTAAAAATAAAACTATCACTAGTAAGTCGGTTAATAGATGTGAAATATTTTAGTGGTGAAAATATATAATGAATAGTTCAATAAATGATATGACATTTCTATTTCTTCAACAGAAGTGCCCTCTATCTGAGCAGCATCCTATCCCTGAACAAAATTTCAAATAAATCTTCCATATAATCAGATTCTTTAAAACACAGTCTAGAGTTCCTGACCTTAAGCTTATAAGTTTTATTATTATTGTTGTTGTTGTATTATTATGAGAAGCACATCAAGAGTCATTGCAATAATCTTATATTTAATAAGCAACCAAAAATTAAATATAGTAAATGCAATAAGTTTCATAAGTCATGTATAAAGGGTATTTCAGCATTAAATAAAGATGAAATGGAATATTTTATATGTGACAAATGTTCTTAATTGTTTATTATGTATGACAGATTAATCTCAGTATATGGCTAAGCATGGAAGGAACTTGACGATAGAATAAATCAACTCAACAAGTTCCAAACATTTATTTTAATACAAAGACTAATAAATGTATTCCAGCATATGGATAATACAAATATATACATACATATATATATGAAAAACAAAAACAAGTTATAATCATGTAACTTGCTATCGCTTGTATTTATGATCAATAGATGGCGTTTTACCAAAACCACCGAACAAGCGTATATTTGTTCGGTGGTTTTGGTAAAACGCCATCTATTGATCATAAATACAAGCGATAGCAAGTTATGTGATTATAACTTGTTTTTGTTTTTCATAAATGTACTTTTAAAGGTTTTTGCAATGATATATATTGCAGAGGCTTTGACTATGTGGTGAAACTGAACTGATATCAGACCCATGTAGCTATCTGGCTTGTTAGGCTGGGTTTGAAGATATTACGTGTCTGAAAAATTCATGCTTACAAACTGATAGGAACTCGTTGCATAAACGCTTGGAGTCAGTGTTTAGATCTAGTTTCTAGCCCTATCCTTCACTGATGATAGAAAATTAGCTTGAAATCAGCTGACCTGAAGGTGGAGCAAACGAAAGAGATAGTGAATTCTGACTCTTTTGACGTTTATGTAAACAAATATACGCTTGTTCGGTGGTTTTGGTAAACGCCATCTATTGATCATATATATATATACATATAAATCATAGACAAATTATTAATACAGATAGTAACTTGAAGGCTTATACAAAATAAATTTTAATACAAAGATTAACAAATGTATTCCAACATCTGGATAATATATATATACACACACACGTAAATCATAGACAAATTATTAATACAGAGAGTAATCTGAAGACTTATACAAAATAAATTTTAATGTAAAAACTAACAAATATATTCCAACATATGAATAATACAAATATGTGCATATATATATAAACGTCAGCAATACATATGGATAGCATACATATTATATTTAATGTTTTCATGGTTGTATGATATAAATAAATTATTATTTTTTGGGATAAACCATGTGTTATTTTCCATTACATACCAATATTTTGACGAACTAGCATCTGCCACTGTCAAGGTTAACTTTTGAAAGAAAAATCATTACTGTTTGAGATGTAATGATTTTTCGTTCAAAAGTTAACCTTGACAATGATGGATGCTAGTTCTAAGAAATATCGGTATGTAATGGAAAACAACAAACGGTTTAGCCCAAAAAATAATAATTTATCTATATATATATCATAGACAAATTATTAATACAGAAAGTAACCTGAAGACCTATATCCACTTGGAGAGCTATGGTTGGTGGATGCACTGGGATATGAACAGCTTCCATAAAGTCTTCTAGCTATCTCCCAAATGACTACTTGTAGATTTATTTATACCTTTCCAAGTGTTTGGAGTAAATAATTAATTTTTTTTTGCAAAAACCTCAATTAATTGTTTAATTATTAATTATTTACTGATTGATATTAACTTAATTCTAGAATTACTCTAATTGCAGTGTCTATTTTGAAGATTAGAACATGTGCACTCTAAAATACTTCAAAATAAAAAAGTGTATCCTACATAGATATAACAGTTTTTTAAATCTCAGTGTGTGACTAAAAATTTATTAACCAGTCTGATTGTATACATTATAATATTACTAGAACTGAAAACTTCATTTGAGTAAAAATTATTAGGAAATGAAGAAATAATGATAGTATTGAAGTTTGTGGTAATCTTAAAATTGCAATAACAAATGATATTTTAAAGTATCATTTAGAAATTGAGAATAATTGTTGTTTAAAAAAAAAAACAATATCAAGAATAATGCTAATTGTATGTCTAATTAAAAAATAGACTTTTTTTATGTAGAATCTTGAATATTGTAGTTGATTTATCAAATGAAATTAAATTATTAAAAAATGAAAAATTATGTTAAAAAATATTTTACTAAAGTTGAATATGTCTAACAATATTTCAAATATTAATAAGAATGATAATGCTCAAGATATAATTATTGACAATAAAGTTAAAATAAAAGTAGACATGCTGGAGACATTATTACTACTGATTTTCTTTCTTTAAAACCAGTTGATTGTTCTGGCACCATATTGCATTTTTTTAAAAACTGACTTCAGATACAATTTTCACAATAAATTGTTTTAATAATATTAGAGCAAAATTTTTACATTGATAGAAACTAGAAAAACTAAGGAAAGCAATAAGACTAAAACAAATAGTGATTACCATTTAAAAAATAAAAAAAAGAAATTTCAACATCCGACATAATTATTACTTTATTGTTTGTTCATAATTTTTAATTTATCATTAAGTTTAAATTACATCTTCACTAATAATTTCTTTGTTTTCCTCACAAAATTATATTTCAAACCATATATAATATTTCTTTCCTGAGATAATCCATAGCTTGAGAATCTCCATAACTGGTCACATAAGAATTCTTCATTTTTATCTCGTAGCCCAGAAGTTAACAAATCTCAAAGGCATCTATAAGAAAAAGATTCATCCTAATAAAAGATTCAAAACAAATCATTTCCAGAAGATAGATATGCATTTGTCATCATATCAATTGATTTCTTATCTATCTAAAACTAGAAATTGTAGTCTACTGTCTGTATCAATAATAAAATGAGTATTTTATATTTTTTGTATACACCAGTGATGTTTATATTCTTTATGCACACCAGTGATGCTATCTTGTTATATTTATTATCCCACAGAGTTATAATTTATTTGTATATAGCTTATTTGCTAGCTATAGTCTTGAAAATAATGTGAATATCAAGATGTGGCAAAACTACCGACTCCACAGTATGAGTATCAAGGCATAGGCAAGAATCAGAATTTGATTCTTTGACTGCATACAATTCCTTGTGGTATATACATAACCATTGTGGCTATCACTACACACACATACCATTTGAAATCTCTCTTTATTGGTTTAAGTGTTTATATTTTTGCATGGTACTATATCCAGTAAATTTTGTGATTGCTTTATCAACTGCAACCTAATCAGTCTTAAAATTTACATTGCACTGCTCTATATATGTAAATCATTACTTGTTATACAAACACAAACATGCAAGTGCAAACACAAGTAAACTAATACAAATATAAACACATTAATAAATTATTAAACCTTCTGAGAATCATTATGTCTATAAAATAAAGTTGCCTCAAACTTGGATCAGAGACCCAAAATTACATTATACATAAACCACTTTTGTTATATTTGAATACAAATTTATGTACTGTATAATAAAGAGCATAAATGATTTAATATTATATATAATTTATATTCTACACAGACACACCAATACAAATGCAAACACATTAATAAATTATAACATTTATCAAATAATTAAAAAAAAATTTTAAATATTCAAATAATTAAAAAATTAAATGATCGATATTTCGCAATTACGTTTTTATTGCATTGAAGACCTTGAAATGCAAATCATCAGCATATTTTTAATCCATTTTACTAAATAATTTGGCCAATAAAGCAATTCTGCCTTTGTCGTCTTTGTGTAATCTAGTAAACTGACCGGGGGAAAAAATTAAATGTCTCTATTAATAAAAAAATTCAAATTTTATCTGATTTCAAATTGTGATACACCATTTTAAAGAGGGAATTAAGCAGCAATGAATGCTGGGATTTCCATTGCCATCATGCTTATAGTTTTCATGCAATTTAAAAAAAGAAAACAAAATTTCAACAAATCAGCTGCCATAAATGTATGACACACTACAACTATGTAACCCATTAAACCACTTAATATCACATAATCACCATTTTCTATGCTTACACAAATTGTTAAAAGAGTGTCAAACTCCCCATACATCAGTGATTACTATGGCTTGCACTGGGTGCCACTACTATATGCAGAGTTTGTCATGAGATAGTGATGAATTTAGGAAAGGGCAAAGTTAAACCTATTATCATGTTTTAATAAGATGGCACCAAAGAGAAACTTTCCAAACAAGTGGAGTAATACAAGAGTAAGGCTACTATTTTAAGGAAAGGATCATAGAAAGTTAAGCAACTATAGACCGATAGTAGTAACGTCAATGTTATATAAAGTTTATGCATACATCATGGCTGGAAGAGTCACAAAATGGATGGAAGAAAATAATATACTGAGAGAAATGCAAGGAAGTTTTCAATCAGATAGGCATGTAGGAGATAGTTTATTTGTAGTTACACAGCTTATAGATATGAGTAGAAATACAGGTAGAAAGTTATATATGGTTTTTATAGATATAGAGAAGTCATATGATAGAATAAATAGAAATAGGTTATGGCTAAGTTTAGTAAATTTGAGAATGGTTGGAGCGTTAGTGGATATTATTAAGAGATTGTATGAAAATAATAAAATACATATCAGTTAGAGAATATAGAATTATTTAAAGTTAAAAATGGGTGGGACTAAGGCAAGGATGTCCTATGTTACCTATTTGTTTTTGCTGTATTTGAGAGAAATGGAGAGAGCAATAGAAAAACTAGGAAGAGGGGTAGAGATACCATTAATAGGTGGCAAGGGAGTATATACATTTTCAGGTGTTTTATTTGTAGATGATGTCTGCTTGTGCACAGAGATACCATTAATAGGTGACAAGGGAGTATATACATTTTCGGGTGTTTTATTTGTAGATGATGTCTGCTTGTGCACAGAAAGAAGGGAAAGTTATGCTGAGGACATGCACAAGGGTGGGTGAAGAGATGAATATTAAATTTAATGAAGAAAAATCAAAAGTAATGTTGATTAATACTGGGAAAAGAGAAGATGAAGAATTTTTATTGGGCGATATAAAGTTGAATGTGGTGAATAGGTATAACTATTTGGGAATTGTCTTAAGTAATCAGAGAAATTGCTTGGATGAATGGGAGAAAAAATTGATAAATGAAGCAAAGAAAAGAAAGAGTCCAATAAAGAAATTAACAGTGTTTTCATATAATAAATGTAATGTAGCTAGAATTGTATGGAAGGGAGTGGCAGTAGCAGGGTAACATATGGTAATGATGTGTTATTTGGTAATAAAGGGGTATTAGATTATTTAGAAAAAGTACAAAGAGAAATAGGAAGACATGCATTAAATGCAGATGTGTGGATGGCAAAGAAGGCAATTCAAGGAGAAATGGAACGGTCAAGTTTTAATATGAGAGATGCAAAAAGCAAAATGAAAATGTTTGATAGATTACAATTTATAGATGATAAGAGAATAGCCAAAATAGTCTTTAATTAGATTATGAGTAAAGGTCAGGCAACATGATGGATAAGAAAGGTAGTCCAGTCTGCAGAAGATTTGGATAAAGAATTTAAGTCAGTATACTTATACAAAAGGTGGAATGATTGTGTTAGGAGAAGTATTAAGTGTTATTGTGGCAAGGAATGGGCTAGAATAGATGCATTAATAAAGAATAGGGAGTTTGGGCGATGGAGATTAAAAAAGTTTAAATGTGTATAGAAGTAAATGGAATATTGGGTGCAAGTTAATTTATGATAATAGCAATGAAAGTAGTTTACTATTTAAGGCTCAGACAGGATCTTTAGCAACAAGAGAATATACACACAAATGGAAAAATGTGGTTGACTTAGTCTGCAAGTTGTGCAAGAAAGGCATAGAAAATATTATGTAAATGCTTGAAAGTAGAAAGGTACAAATAATGAAGTTGTGGAAGAATAAATACAAACAAAGTGATTATACAGAAAATGGGTTCGGTTTTTATGCTCAGTTTGGGAAAAGATGAGGAAGATTTAGATATAAAGGCCATGGAATTGACAAAGATTATGGGTTACGGAAATGAAATGGAGCAAGATAGAGAAGAATATGGGAAAAATTTAGGGTGGAGAATGGAAAGGGAAGGCAAACTGGCTAACAAGTTTTTCTGGGCATAGTGGCATATAAGGAGAAGTCACAGTGCATCACATAACTATACATATCAATTAGAAAATATAGAATCAGTTAAAGTTGAAATGAGGTGGGTCTATTTTGTTTTGTTATATTTGAGTGAAATAGAGAGAGCAATAGAAAAACTAGGAAGAGCGGTAGAGATACCATCAATAAATGGCAATTGAATATATACATTATCAAGTCTTTTATTTGTTGATGATATCTTCTTGTGCACAGAAAGTAGGGAAGATATAGAAGTTATTCTAAAGACATATACAAGATTGGTTAAAGAGATGGGGATTAAATTTAGTGAAGAATAATCAAAAGTAATGATGATAAATACTGGGGAAAGAGAAGAGAAAGAATTTTTATTGGGAGATATAAAATTAAATGTGGTGGATAGGTATAACTATTTGGGAATCATCTTAAGTAATCAGAGAAATTGCTTGGATGAATGGTAGAAAAAATTGATAAATGAACTAAAGAAAATAAGTGACTGATAAAGAAATTAACAGTATTTTCTTATAATAAAAATTATGTAGCTAGAACTGTATGGAAGGGAGTGGCAGTAGCAGGCTTAACTTATGGTAACAATGTGTTTTGTGTTAGTAAAGGGGTGTTAGATTACTTAGAAAAAGTACAAAGAGAAGTAGGAAGATATGCATTAGATGCAGATGTGTAGATGGCAAAGGAGGCAATTCAAGAAAAAATGGGATAGTCAAGTTTTTACATAAGAGATGTAAAAAGAAAAATGAGAATGTTGGATAGATTGCAATTTATGGATTATAGGAGAATAGCCAAAATAATATTTAATTGGGTTATGAGGAAAGGACAGGCAACAAGATGGGCAAGGAAGGTAGTATGTTATGCAGAAGATTTGGATAAAGAATTTATATCAATATACTTATACAAAATGTGGTATTATTGTGTTAGGAGAATTGTTGAGTGTTATAATGGCAAGGAATGGGATAGAAGAATAGATGTATTAATAAAAAATAGGGAGTTGGAGAACTAGTATGGAGATTAAAGAGTTTAAATGTATATAGAAGTAAGCAAAATAGTGGGTGTGAGTTAATTTATAATAGGAAGGAAAGTAGTTTAAGGCTTGAACAGGATCTTTAGCAACAAGAGAATATACACATAAATGGAAAAATATGGGTGAGTTAGTCTGAAAGTTATGTAAGGAAGGCATAAAAAATATTAGGGATCTATTAATTGAATGTAAATGCCTGCAAACAGAAAGTGTACAAATAATGAATTTGTGGAAGAATAAACAAAGTGATTATACCAAAAGTGGGTTCTTGGTTTTTATGGTGGGTTTGGGGAAAGATAAGGGGGATTTCGATATAAAGGCCATAGAGTTGACAAAAATTATGTGGAAATGGGATGGAGCAGGATAGGGAAGAATATGGGAAAAACTTAGGATGGGAAATGGAAGGGGAAGGTAAGATGGCTAACCATTTTCTCTGGGTATTGTGACTGAGTGATTCCTGACTCTTTATAAGAAGCCACAGTGACATCACATCACTAGTTTCCTCCTTTGTTAAAGAAAGACTGGATTATTATAGAAACAATATGTAAATCTTAAAAGCCATCAGATGAGATAAGAGCAGATAATAAAAAATATATTTATGCATATAAAGTGAATAAGCAAAAAAATAAAGTAATTAAAATTAATAAACAAGAAAATAAAACATGTCACATGACTCTGATATGATTCCTACCAGTTTTACAGAGTTTAATAAAGCCATTTCTTATTTTGAAGAAAAAATTTAAAGGTAAGACACTATCTTTGATTTTATGATTATATCCTATAAAAAAAATAAAAACAAAAAATGCATTTTAATACAGAAAATGTTTCCTCTGTTTTAGGAAATCAAGCTATTCATATTTTGAAAACTGTTAGACCTAAAGAATACTAAATCCAAAATTATTCTTTTTTTTATTTATCCATATCAGTACAGGTCTGATGGTGCTGTAATATTGTCCTTTTATAGAACCTTGAATAATGATAATACTTCTAAACAAAATAGTATTAAGTCAGTCATTAATAAGAATGTTGAGAAAGGAAGTGATATTTTGATAAATGATACTGTAAATGAAAATAACATAGAAGTGTAGGACATAAATTTACAAGAAGAGATTCTTAATAAATCAATGTGATAAGTATCATTTAATAAGTTAAAATGTATGTAAACTTAGAACTAAGACAATTGATTTTAAATTGAATTGTTATTACTTGATTATATTATTTTAACAGAAACCTGTTTGAATAAAATATTTGATAAGACTAATATATTTATTTTCATATGTCATAGTATTGGCCGGGACAACCGTCTGCAACCAACTGCTTGCTTGCAAGATGGTTGCATTGACCTCTTGGCTAACAATGCTTGACAAGACTAATATATTTGATTATAGATATAATATACATAGATGTGAATGAGATATTTATTTTATATAGTGCGATGTTTTTGAATTGTAATAAACTAATAATCAGCTTTGTAAGATAATGCACATGTCCTTTGTGGATCTTAACAATAAATGAGCTCTTATTTTCCAATACAAGATAAAGTCTTTATTTATTCATTTATTGTTAAGATCCACAAAGCGCATGTGCATTAGCTTACAAAGCTGATTATTAGTTTAATACATACATGTGATAGAAATTATGCAAATGAAACGACAAAAGGTCCATGATTGACGTTAGCACTGTATAAACATATTGAAATATTAATTAATTAATTAATAAAGGTATTATAGAATCTTATTGGATTGAAATAAGTTTAAAGAATAAAAAGAAAATGATAATAGGTACTATATTTTTGACTACCTTGTTATATTAGTAATTATAAATATGCGACTTTTTTCGCATTAAATAGTGAAGCTATAATTATACTATAAGGTGTAATAGGTCTACTTAGCTCTTTCGAGTAATCTCATACTCATAGCTTTGTGAATGAAGACTGTTGTGATTTATTGTACACATATGCAAATGAGTTTGAATTTTTAATTAGGAATTTTATGAATATTTGATAACAGGATGAGTTTTTAGTAAATTATAAACATGGCATTATTATATTTGGTAATTTTAATGAAGTCAATTATTATTTATGTAGCATCAAAAATATTTATGCTAAATTTCATAGAATAAATTTTTTTACCTGATTTAATTAAAGTAATTGCAACATGATGTTATTAATTTTAAGGAAACAGTATTACTTCTTGTTTTTAATGCTAAAAATAATTTGACATATCAGCCTGTATTATGATAGATGAGTCTTATAAACATATAAGGTTTATTAAAACTAATTTTAGAGATTATAAACATAATTATTATTGTTTATATAAAGTCTTGATGGGCTTTGGAATGTCATTTATATAGAAAATGATATAAATATGATTACTAATAAATTTATTGATATTCTCAATATCAATAATAAATATCCTAAATTTATTAGTATTCTCAATGTAATAATAATAAATATCCTAAATAGTTCTGTAAGAAATTATGTACAGATTTGAAAAGAAAACATAAATATAGATTAAATAAAATGTTTAATGATAATGAATTAAGAAATTTAATACATTGCTTGCTTATACTAAATGATACTGATATTTTTTATAATTGTTTTATTATTAATACCAAAAAAAAATTTTTTTTATTAAAAATAATTTACTATGATATACAATTTCATTCCAATATCGGCCTTTCAAGCTAATTGAGCATGCGCCTTTTGAGTGTTAAATAAATGAATACTCTTATCTTCAATCCAAGATATAGTGTTTATGCAGGAATAAGTTTCAGTAAGAATGACGTTTAGTAAATTCTAAGTAATTACACCGACGTCATTCAGCCAAAAAACATCGTAAATAGTAATTTAAAGTGAGAATCTACTCACGCTCACTTTAACAGTTCTTCAGATTTGCTTATATAAAAGAATTTGAGTTGTAGGAATAAGAGGGATTCTTTTTATTCCTGCATAAATACTATATCTTGGATTGAAGATGAGAGTATTCATTTATTTAACACTCAAAAGGCGCGTGCTCAATATAATTGCAAGCACGGCGCTAGATAAAATTTGCTTATTTACTTATGATATACAATGTTTTTGTATATATCATATGAATGTATAATTTTGTAATTATTAATATTATATTGATACAATTTGTATATTTCTGTTAAAGTGGAAGTGGTGATATGCAGATAATAAATATTGAATTATTGTTGTTGATATTATTATTATTGTTTTTGTTATTATTATTTTTAGACATTATGGGATGGAGATGTCTTAAATGAAAATTCAAAAAGTGAAGAAACACAAGCTATTAGAGTTCTCAATAAAAAAATCTTCAATGATCCAAGGGTAGATATTAGTTTTCTGACTATAGGAGATGGATTGACATTAGCCTTTAAAAGATGAATTACTTTTAAATCTTTTATTAAATTGATCCAATAAATAACTGAAATGTATATTAATTTATTCAAATTTAAAATTTTTGTATATTTTTAAATATATTACTGTAATTCATAATGAATACTATAAATAAACAATTTTATATAAAAATGTTTTTGTTGTGTAATATTTGAACTTCTGTTTGATATTCTGAGTAAGAATATATATATTGTGATGATCGCACATACTGCGGTCACACATATAAATATTAAACATTCAAAGAATATTAAATATTATGTTTGGAAGGAAAAAGAAAAAAAAGAAAAGCGAGCTTGGAAAAATTTACAGAACAAAGAAATATTTCAACTTATTAAAAAAAGAAAGGGAATTAGAATCAAAAGATTCTTATCTTTTACCCCCCAAAGTTCGGGTTTTGGTGAAATTAAAATATAAAATTAGAGATATTGGAAATGTATGTTAAAAAATAAAGCGATAAAGAAATATAAATAAAATGCAAGTTAAAATCCGATTTTGAAAGAAAGTAAAGTTTAAAGAAAAAAAAAGAAAAAACCTTAAATAGCGCGCAAAACAGAGAAAGTTAGACATGATCAAAAGATAAGGATCTGGGTTTTAAAGTACACATTTGACGTTAAACAAAATGCGTGTATGGAGTGTATTTGAAGTAGGATATAGACAGAAATAATAAATGCTTGTCCAAATTTAAAAAAACAAGAAAAACATGTATTAAAATCTGTTTAATTAAAATCAAGAATATTGAAATAAATAAAGGGACATAGTGCTACAAGAGTGGGTAAAACCAATTTACATATGGCCGAAGGCATAGTAAGAAAGAAGGTGTGAATAAAAGTGAAACAAATGATCAGAAGGACAAAGGCTGGTGGAATTTTTTAATTAAAAAAAAAAGTTTTCAAGAGATTAGAACAGGAGACTTCATGTTGAGAGGGTGGTAAAACACAGCTCCGATAATCAACCGATATAGTTAACAAATATGACTTTTAACATCGGTGCTTCATCTAGAATGGCTGGCTAAGGCCATCGTGATCGCTGGTCGATCTGGACTTACTGTACTAATGGTTCTTGTCAAGATGTAATAACCGCCGTCATAGCGCCTGCCGGTGGATTCATTTAGTTGCCTTGTCCTCGATGCCTCGTCTGTGATGCCTTAACACTGAGAAGCTATACACAACCAAATCTAACCTACGAGCGACCGTCCCTCCTAAAGAAGTGGAGAAATCCACGTGGCGGTCGGCAGGACGTCGAATAAATTCAGAAACTAAAACCTAGGTAAAAATACATACTATTTTTTATATATTTCAATGTGCACATTGTTTACTTAGACAATGGCCACATGCGTTTTTGTGAATGATAAAGACATTCTTGAATTTTTTTTTTTGATAAATACCCAGAATGACGATTTATAAATGTACCATCATTTATAAGAGTTTTTTTTATGTGTTCTTTTCTTGTAGCACTATAGATCATAATCGGTTTTATTTAATGTTAATGTGTTTTATAAATCTTTTTATGATTGATTTATTCTATTAAATATATTTTTTCTATTTAAATCTGTCTTGTCTCGTTCTTCGCCACGTCCAAAAGGGATAGTCTAGTCTTAGGGTGGGAAAACTATTATTCATTATTTTTTTATTATTGAATTAACACGTGGAAATTGGTGGTGCAGTGTTTGATTCCGTTAAATTTATAAATCATCCAAGCGCTGTAACTCTGTCAGATCTTACAGCAGTCGGGAGAAAGTTGATCGGGAAATATAACCTGGGGCTATATCCGTATAGCATACAGGTTTGGTCAAATACGGAGATAGACTTGTCTATTTCCGTATTTCTCTCTGCTTGCGGTAACGGAAAGGGGACGATTTTGAATTATAGAATTCCCCATTATGTACTCATCAAAGGGAAGTTTAGCCTTCGATCGTCGTGTGCCCGTTACAATATACACACACATATATCCACAAAATTACTAATATTTTGATTTTTTTTTTTAATTGCCATTTTAAGTAGATTAAGAAAATAGTATATGAATTAAATATAAAAATTGATGCATTTAATATATGGATTTAGAGGAAAATGGTAAAGTTAAAAAAATGAAATTATATTATAGCATTGAAAAAATGAATGTATATATTAAAGAAATTATAAGGTTGGAAAATAACTGCAATATATTTAGAAAAATTGTGAAATAATATTTAATAAAAGATTTTGTGATGCAAGATATGCAAAAGCTTATTCTGGGAAACTTCCTAGTCAATTCTTAAAGAGTAGAAAAATGGCTTCAAATTAAATTTCTTTTCACAAAACTTCTCTTGCATTGTTTAAAAGCTATGCACTTTCCTTTATTTCTTCATTGCTATATCTTGTTTTATAATGATCATTTATATATGAAATTTTCTATTGTGTGCCCTCGTAATATTTTTCTTTTTGGTGTTTCTATATGTAAAGAATAGGTGATTTAAAATAAATGCACTTGTACATTTATATTAGTCGACTAACAAAAGATGATTTGTTAAAAAAAAATTAGCACAATGTAACTTATGGATAACAAATTCAGATCTTAATTAAAGATAAGCTCCAATATAGTAAAAATAGTCGTAAATGGAATTAAATTTAAAATAATCTTGATTAGTCATTTCACAAGCACCAATAGGAAAACAAGTAACCCTAAGAAAAGTTTATAAAACTAGTACAAAGAATTCCTTATTCTCTCTCTCTGGACAGTGTTTCTTTGGAAAATACTAGAGATATATAATCTCAGTGATATTTGATCTAAAGTTAATCCACCAACTTAGAGAATTTACTACAGGTCATAGTCTAAATTTTTTATTATTTTATAAAAGCCTATCAAAGTGATCATTTGAGAATCCTGAATAATGGATGATATTTCATTGGTCAAATCAGCAGTAGTTATATGGTCAATTTAAGAAATATTGCAAAAACTTATATTGATTGTACATCATTCATATTATATGTAATGCTGAAAATAGAAACCTGAAAAAGAAGACAGACTGCAGTACATAGATGATATAGTAGCTTGTAATGGATTGTTCAGAATTATTTTAAAATTACTAATAATTTGTTAAAGGGAAATACAATAATTCAGTAATATTTCTTTAATGTGCAAGTATGTGTGTGCATAGATGAGATATACAAAAATATCTTAACTTGGATCAAATAAATAAAGGCAACAAATTTATAAATCTTTATTAAAATAAATGTCAATATAAGAATTTTATCCAGCTAATGGTGTTTAAAAGAAATTGAAATATATCTATTTTATTAAAACAAATAGTTAATTTGATTACATTTGTAGATAACAAAAAATGAATCTACAAATATAATATGTATTAGTAATTAAAAGATAAAAAAATCAGTAATTTATTATGCACTTTTAATTAAAAGAAACATTAAAAAGAAAAATATGGAAAAAGATTAAAAGCAGGTGCCACATTCTTTAGTGCTGGACTTGAAGATTTAAAAAAATCAGTCCACCTCTAATTATTAAAAAGAGCAGGAAAAAATATGTCCACTGAGACATAATATTAAATTCAGAAAGAACTTGCTTTATGGACTATAACTGTGGCTGAGATATATATTGCTGCATTGGAAAAAAATGATTGAATATAAATTGTCATTACCAGAAACTCTTGATTTATGGGTTATTATTTGTTGATATAGCCATAGAAAATGCATTGCTGATTAATTTAAATGTGAACCAGTGCTGCCATAATTATGTAGTCATCTGAGAATTACCTGGAGCTTGAATCTGAAATGCCACAACACAGATAAATTACAACTCATCTATACTATGAAGAATCATTATTAGAAACTGAACACTTAAATTAAACAAATTGCAAAAATAAGAAACATCACGATTTAATCCCATACTGTTCAGTAATGGACATTATGCATACCATGATAAGACTGTTCCTTTTAAAAACTTTAACAAAAGAAAATAGAAAAGGCCCTAATAAGTCAGTAGATTTGAATTTAGATGTAAGCACTTGGAGACATGAGTTAAGAAAAGCTTGAAAATTGTTTACTGACAAGCAAGATATATGAATTCCTTCAGGGTGGAATATTTATACACTTAATGTGATTCACTAAGCATGCTTTCAATATCTTGCGATATTTTATATTAGTTATTTTTTATATGTTTAGTGACTGTACTAATTCTAAAATATTTTTTTATTTTGTGTGTGTGTGAAAGTTAATTATATCTTATAAATAAATTATTAGTTTATAACATTCAAATTGTCAGTGCCATTTTGTATCACAGCTTCCATTTCATATTTTCACTCTAGCACTTATCAGTTCTATGTTTATAATTTTAAAAAAAGGTTAAAGAGAATGCTTAACCACTCAGCAAATGTTATCAGGAATTGTGAAAGTATAGGAGTTGAAATTGGTTCATTTAGCTTTTTTTTCACAAATGAAAAGATGGTGCCCTAATTAATTCTGCAAATGCTTGCCTTTTCATTTAAATAAATTACTTCCAAATTGTAAAGCCTATTTTGAATCCCTAGTGTTGATTTTGTGGGGATGATTGGGAAATATAACTAGGTTCAATCATCTCCATCCTTATCTACTTTATATGTAACTCATACACTACTTAATTATATTTAAATGTAGTCTCTTCAAATTATTGATACAAGATTGATGACCCAAATGTGACATGTTAAGTCCATTTTACCTGAGAGTTCAGGACAAAAATGCTTTCCTAATATGTGGCTCACTAGTATATGTATATAAAAATACACTCCAAGAAAATTTAAAAAAAGTGACTGCATTTTAATGGATATATAAAAAATAAAACATTTTTTAATACATTATAGTTATATGTATGTGCCTGAATTATATGTATATAAAGTTTGTTAAAATAAGTGCTGTGAAATAGTAAATCAGTGTCATTTGGAATGGAAGATAAGACTGTCACTTAAATTAATTATAAGTACTAATCAGTGAGCAATAACATTAATAGGATATGAGTGAGAAGGTTAAATAGACAAAAGAATTAAAATGGGCATGGGTGTGGACTCAGGCAAGTTTGAATATTTCTGGAAAGATACTAATCAGTTAGCAATAACATTAATAGGATATGAGTGAGAAGGTTAAATAGACAAAAGAATTAAAATAGGCATGGGTGTGGACTCAGGCAAGTTTGAATATTTCTGGAAAGATTTGCATGTGTTATGGTAAGGATTGTTGCACTAAACTATGTATCTGAATTTGTAATAATAGTGTTAAATAATGGTAGTAGACATATAAATTAGATGATTACGAGATCAGTAAAAAAAAAAAAGGAAAAAGAGTCAATCATACAGAAACTATTGATGCAAGAGGCAGAATAATCAATAGAATTGGAACTGGAACAAATGAAAGTTAAATATAATTAATCAAAGAAAACCAATAGAATATGGTAAAAAAATATACAGAAAGCTCAAGAATGATTTAATGAAGCACTATAAAATATAAATGAAATGCATAAACAGTTCATTGAGTGACAACAAAAAATGATGTTATGTTTGGTTAGAGAAGTTTGTGAAGAAATAAGGAAAGAGAATAAATATATGATAGAAACATTCTCTGAGAAATGTGAGGAAAGATTTGGTCAACTGAAAGAGAAGCAAGAAAAGAATAGATTTAACATAAATATCCAAGTGATAGAGAATGAAGAATCAGTAAATGAGATGCAAGAAAATATAAAAGATGTAACTTCAAAGTTAAGTAATTCAAAAATTGATTGTGAAAAAGCAATATGTGAAAGTCAGCAAGTAAATAGAAAACAGATAATGGAAACTAAAGTAGATATTATATATTTGTCATGGCAAGACAGAAACAGGACAAGGAAGAATAAAAGAGGCAATAAAGAACATGAAGTTGGAAGGCCTAGAATTAGACAATCATATGTGTATTATAAGGAAAATAAAGAAACGGGATCTGAAATGACAGGTCAAACATAGTAGTTTTGAAGAAGTTAGCCTAAGCACAGCATGTTTAAAGGTCAGACAGGTGAAGCACCTGTAGAACATTATATATTTTAAGAAAGATATTTTAAGCTAAATTTGATGTCTGGAGAATATAAGTTAGTCATTTCATGTAGTCACTTACAGAGTGATGCTCTAGCATTGTGAGATTCTCTATATGAGAAACTTACTACATTTCAGAGATATAAGGAAGCCTTATAAATAACTTTGGAACAGAAGAGAAACAAATGGTTATCTAATACCAAGCAGAAAAAAATTCCTTGGAGGTGAAAGCTACTCCCAATTCTTTTGAAGGCAGGTAGCCAAGTTAAAAACACTATATACTTGCAGTATGGCCAATGGTCAGACTGTATGAATAGTATGTTATAACCTGCCTTTCAAGATTGAACAAACAATTATAAATATGGATAAAAAGACCATAGAGCAAGGAGCTGAATTCCTAAATGCACTGGACATCAGTATGCATGGCAGTCTGACAAAACTTGTGACCATGTTTACATCAATGTTCTGGAGTTAGAAAATAGAGAATAAAGTCCAAATAAATCATGAAGACCTCCAAAAAAACTTTAGTCAAATGGAAATCAAAAGCAAAATAATGGTCTAGTCTGAATTGTACATGGAATTAGAATTTAAAAAAGTTAGGCTACGAACCTGCTGTTGATTTTTAAAAAAAAAGAGTGAATGATAAATTTTTCTGGTCATCTAAAATATGATCACCAGCACCAGTCAAGAAATATTGAGAAAGAGATAAAGATTAAATCTTAATTGAATATGGAAAGTCTGAAATGTTGATGACCCCAAACATAACAGGATTTAATCCCATACTGATCAGCAATGGAAGTTGTAAATATATATACCATGGTAAAACTGTTCCTTTTAAAAATTTTAACAAAGGAAAATATAAAAGGCTTTAATAAGTCAATACAATCCATTTATTATGTTTGAATCTATTTTTTTATATTAGTAATTAAGTTACTTTTATTTAATTATTTTTTATATGCTTAGTTATTGTACAAATTTATTCTAAAATAATTAATTTTTACTTTGTGTGTATGTGTGAGTTAGTTTATAAAATGTTAGTTTTCAGTGCCATTTTATATTGCAGCTTTTATTTCAAATGTTCACACTAGCACTTATCAGTTTCATATATATTGTAACATAAATAAAAGGATCAAAAGATATGATAAATAAAGGTAGAAATGATTCAAATATAAATATTACCTGAGCAGTCCATAGAACATTGAACAAATATATTAAAATGATGAGTAGGAATAAATGAAACATATTTCTATAATTAGATTTCTCAAGATATCACAATATTAATAATTAGAAACAAGTATAGAAATGATAAACAAATTATTAAGAACAAACTATTATAACTCAGGAAATAATGTCAAGTGGGTGAGTACACTGGTAACTCAATAAAATATCTTCTCAGGTATACAAACAGTAGATTTGATCCCCTTTCATCTCTTGGTTTGATGTCAAGTGCATATTTAAATAAATAACAACTGAATATGATCTAGCAGGGCGCCACTAGATTATCTGAACCTAGACACATTTATATCTTATAACCTTTTCACATGTACCGGGTTTGAACCCCTTTTTGGTACTTTATTTTTAATAAAAATGGAGGATTTTGCTTTTTGACCCATATCACTGTAAGCACTAATGTTTAGGTAAACATAAATCATCTTTAAACTAAAATGGAGTATATAAAATTCATTAGACAGAAATCATTTCTTAGATCTTAACATAATAAATGTGTTTCGATATTTTTTTGTAAGTTTTGCTAGCTCAGATCATACTATTAATTTCGGATGGCAATTCAGTCATCCTTGCATGAAATAGATGATGGGATGGTGGTTATTACAATTGTTCACAAATGTCAATTAAATACCATGAAATTACCTATTTATCTATAGTATTTAAACATTTATTTATCTCATTAAGTAAAACGTTGATGATGATGATGATAATGATAATGGTTTCAACCACAGCTTTAGGACTAAGCCTAATCATAAAATTTAGTTTCAGAAATTAATAATTATTGGCTAATCTCAGTATATCTAATTATATCTTAAATAGCTAATATTCGCCTTGATGATGAATGATCACACTTAATAAAACAAAAAAAATACTCTTAATGAAATATATACGCCTCTGTTTAATAAAACAAATTAACATTTATTACTGCATTTCTAACGTATACATATCTACATGAAAATGTATATTGACAATAACAACAATATTCATAATCGACTGTTTTAAAATCATAACATTAATTTTAAATTCTTCCCCCTTTCCCACAACTGGTATAATTTTATATTAAATTAGATGTCAAATTTGCTAAGATTCTCACTCCACCAGAAAATATCTCAAAAAAAATAAACACTTTTTTTTCTCTCTCTCTTTTCTCTTTTGCACCCATACCTTTATAATCTAACATGTAAAGCTGAATGATAAAAAAAAATGTTAGAAGTGAAAGAGCAAGATTTCCAGAACAAGTTTTAAATTATTTTCTCCCCCTCCTTTCTATCCTCTGAAATGCTATACTTTAACTTAAAACAAAAATCTAATATTTTTAATACCACCTATTATTTTACATTCATACACAATTACATATATGCAACAAGTATTATTATATTATGTATGTGCGTGTTTTATACCCATAATAACAAAAATATTATTTAAAACAAAATAACAATAACAAAAAAAAATATGTTACATATTAATAACATTTCATAACTTTAGGTTAATAGACAATCAATTTTAGTACATATAAAATCATTAATGAAGCTTATGTTTATCGCTATTAAGAAATTCTTGGTTTCAATTGATGCTTGGTTGTTTTAAAAGCTCTTTAAACAAAAATATACCATTCTGTTGCCAAAATTTTACTAAGTCTCTGATATCATAAAGAAAAAATATAAAAAAATTTATATTACCAGTTCTATTCTTTGTAGCGACTTCCAATGAGTCAAATTTATCTTGATCAATGTCTATATTTTTGAAGCTACCATTTCCATTTTTCTTTGGAACAATCTCTTTCTTGAGGTGTATAATTATTTGATGATTCCATTGAGGTTATCTGCTTTAGTGGACAATTTGGAAATCATTATATTAACTCTTCTTCTCTTCCTGTCAAGCATGATTCTTTTAGTGGATGAAGTACAGCAGTTGTTTTCACATTTATAATTTTTCTTGGGTTTAAACTCAGTCACTGGATTTAGTTGAACTCGATTTAACATTTATTTGTAGATTAATCATTTTTCTTCTGATCGCCATCAAATGCGGATGACTGCTTTCTTCTTTCTATTTAAAAACATCTTATTTCTCTCAGTCAGTAAGAAGGTGTAGAATCTTATAATTTCAGACAAGACATTTCCTTTTTTTCTTTATATGATGCTCTGGCTGGAAGATATATATTAATTTTTCTTACCCCACCATCCTTATATCTTCAATCCTCAAAAAAAAATTTAATATATAAAAAAATGACTTGAAATTGGGAATTTTTGTAGAGTTGAAACGCTTGTCTTTTTCTCTTCAATATTTTTAAAAGTCCCTATCCTATCAACTGATATTCCAGACTGCTTTTATATCCGATTTTTTTTCTATTTTTGACCAATTCGTTTTTAGCTGGAGAGCGCAATCCTTTTTAGGAACATTTAAAAAAAATCATACACCTGGTTTTCAGACAAACTTTTGTTTTGAAGGAAAAAATAGTCTTAATCCTTTTTTACACCTATGTAACATCTCAAATTTGAGCTTCTTTCGTTTGATCTTAGGATGAGACACTTTTAAAATTAGACTTCTGACATTGTTCCTAAGTTTTAACAGAAAAACCTTATAATACAAAATTGTTGAATAAAAAAAAAAAATAACAGATTTTCTTCTTTTTCTTTCAATATTTAATAAATAAAAATGTAGTTTATGTATGCAATGTACACACACACACACACATTCAAATTATTTATAAAACAGGCCTATAAAACAATCTAAATGCTTTTTAGAAATTATGATTTTAATATCTACATTAAACTCTTACAATTTTTAAACCCCAGACTACAACTTTTAAGCTCCAAATTATAATCATAGACAAAGAACAAAATAGAAATAGAATAATAAAATAGAAATAGAATAAAATATTAGAATTGATCAAGTATAGGTTAGTTTTAAAGAAAGTTAATATTTAATACATCCAAATGACTAACTAGCTTTGTCAACACACATTGCCTATATATGTTTTGTAACTCTATTTAACAAATTGATTATTGAATAACTGAATGTGTGTAAACAACTAAAGAATATAACTGTTGTCCCACTCTCTTTCTGTCTTAAGCTTTTAGAACTGGATCTTGTAGGGTTTAAACTTGGGTGCCCTACAGTTTCCTTTACTATATGAAAATGTGATGATGATTTTTGTTCCACATTTTCTTTCATGCACATTACTATAAATTCAGTTAATGACTAAATTGTAATGGCACAATATATTTATATTGAAACAGTAAGGTCTGCTTTGCAGATCTTCGTTTCACCTTTTCTTACCTATTTCCTACCCTCATACCTTAGTTTGAACCCCAATCTATTGTAGTTGTCTGCAATACGTTTATATACTGAAAATCCCGCCTAATTTTAAACCATGAGTACAATGCTTGTATTATATATATAAGTCATTCCCAAATAAATAAAAGATTATAGATTATGTATATGTTCACATAATTTTGATTTATTAAAAAGTAGGTTATATAAGTCGTAATTGCGCACACCCTATGATATGCATTTTAAAACATATCAAAATTATAAATTGTTAAAGTTATTTTGTTTGAATCTATTTACAAATATATTACCGTCATAATATATTTTGATTTAAAATAAAATTCATTTAGTAAATATTCATTTAGTAAATAGATTCAAATATTGCAATTTAAAAAGTAAAATCATTTTCTTTAATTTAATAAAAGTTATTCCAAATATTTCTGTTAAAATAAATGAGGGACAATAGTTTAATTATTTCAAGTTGTAATTAGTTAATGTTATATAAGTTTATCTAAAAACAGCAGATGTCCACTTAAGGTTTTCTTTAATTAATAAAAGTAATTTTTAATTAAATCTAGTTTGTAATTCGAATGTCGACAGGGAAAGTAACAAAAGAAATTAATTAATGTTGAATTCCTTTAGACATTCGGATGATTACAGCTGATAAGTCCGATATATTTTTGTAATGCTCCAGGGCAGTTCTATTGTTAAAGTCTACTATAAAAAGAAGGGTTTTCTTTTGTTCTTCAGTTTTTTCTTCTACTGTTTCTAAGAGAAATCATGCCGACTTCTATTCTAGTAATTTGTAAATCTTGACGTGACAGAGTAGAGCGCAAGAAGGCTATTTCTCTCTGGAATGGTCATCTGCTGCCATAGACCATCGGAAGTTATCACACAGGGAATCCCAGAACTGCTGCTGCCAAAAATATGAACATTTCCAGATTTTGCTGTTAAATTATATAAAAACCTGCCGACCATCAATCTACCTAAATGCTTCTCCAGAGGTAACCCTAAATTAACCCAAGAGCTCTTGTGATAACTAACATGCTATAGCTATTTAAAATTGTTTTCCTTATATTTCACATAACTTCATTATGTATTTCTTTAATGTGTTAATATAATATAATCAACAGTTTTGCTCTATCCTTGGGTTAATATTTTCTATTTATAAAGCTTTCTTTTATTTTATTATGATAATGTGTCAGAATCATCTTTGACCGAGTGAACTATTCCCTTTATTGAAAGTAAGACGCCGCTATTAAGGCATATTTTAAATTTATAATTTTCCAATTTTATTATCTTGCAAATCACTCGTTCGAGGGCGATTCTATTCTTTAATATATAATATAATCACATAGTTTAAAATCTACATGTTATTGATTTTAATCTGAGAGTATGTGCGAGGTCAATGATTAAATGTGTCCCCTAATGCATGATTGCGTATATAAATCTATACTTACTTTTTAAACCCGCAAGCATGCATTTTCCTATTTTAATTACCATGTTCTACTTTAATTATAAAGTTCATCATTGACGTCGAGAATGCGCGGACCCTTTTAAATGAATTTCAGGGAATTTGATTAGGCATTTCTCTTAATCCGAGTAAAAACCATTTAGTATGTTTTTATATACACTAGTCTTGTATTGCTGGTAAATGAATTGGTTGTTGAGACCGCTTTGTTTTATTTTTCCAAGGATTCTTTACACGGCAAAGTTCGTTCTTTTTGCTTATTGCAAGTTTCCAGGAAGAGGGTGTCCCAAATGACATCCCTGGGAATTAAACGCAATCGTCACACAGTCGCTAAGTTTCAGCTGTTCATAAAATACTTTCCTATGGGTTAGCGGCGAGATGCCCTCCGTAATTATTCCGGATCTTCAATATTGTTTTATTTTATATTTATTTTACAAAGCATCCGTGACTTAAACGTGTCACACCCTCCAACTTTAATAAATTCATTATCAGCAATACTGACCTCCCAATGCAACTCTATTATTATTATTCTCAAATAAATGCTTTGATCACATTCCCACTTTGTTGCTTAGTAAGCTTTTGTCTGTGCTATTCTCAAAATCAATAAATATTTTATAACACTTAATTTCAAATATTTTCTTAAACTTGTATAATTGCTCAAAGCACCTCGCACATGTTCCTATCTTGTCAAGCACATTATCGTAATGCTATTAGCCCGAGGAATAGAATATATCACTTTGTTTTAAAACCTTTTTGTTATTTATTGAAATGTAATGCCCATAATTATTTAATATGCGTCCCTGTCTCATATAAGCAGACAGTGGCGTTATATATATATTTTATTTAAATAAATTTTGTGAAATTATTTAAAACTAAATTTGATCTATTATTTTATTTGATTCCTATCACTGTCTCGGTCTATATATATATTTTCTGCATTTCTTTTGTAAATCCATAGACGTTAATTAGCCACCCAAACTTCTTTTAGTATAGAGTCTTTTGTTTCTCCCTGACCACCAGGCACCGGTCAAAGGTCATACTAGCAGTGGCATCAGATGCGTTGTCACGTAGATGGCGCTGTGAAATTTGGGCTTTAGATTCGAACTTAGTATATCTAGAAGGCAACCCCTCCTAGAATGTTCAGTTTCATGTCTGGGGTTTGAATTCTGCAGTGTGTTAGCGAGATAGACGATTCTGACTGTTACAATATATATATATATAAGAACATCTTTCTCAAGAAATAGAACTTACAAAAAGTATTCTGCTTTCTAATAATTATAATAAAAACATCATATGTAAGGCTTTATATAACATTAATACTAAAAAGAAAAAAAGAGGATAGAATTGATAATTCCTCTTTTAATAGAGTAATTTTGCTTTACATTAGGGGGGTTACTGATAAAATCAGTAGAAGACTATCTTGTTTTAATATAAAGACCACTTTTTCTACTGGCAAAAAAATTGGTGATTTTTTTTGTATAAACCTAAAGACAGAATATTTTTGGAACATCAAGGAGTTTATGAAATTCCATGTTTCCAGTGCTCAAGAGGCTATGTGGGTCAGTCTAATAGACGAATTAATGTCAGAATTAAGGAACATAAAAATGCTTTTCATCAAAAAATTAGCACATCAGTTTTTACTTCCCATTATTTAGAAACTGGTCACAAACCTAATTTTGACAATACAAAAATACTTGCTAATTTGGAAAGATATGATTTAAGAACCATGAGAGAGTCAATTAAAATATTAAAGAGACCTACTGGTTTAAATAGAAGTGATGAAGCACAACGTATTCCAGCTATGTGGAAACCTCTCATTTTATCCAATATTAACTTAAAATTAATAGGTAAAAATACTGTCTGAAATAAACATTTTGATAAGCCTCATACTGTGAATGCTGAACTGGAATCTCATTTCTCATCTCGCACACAGTCACGTTATTTGTTAAGATCTAACAGTTTTTCTTTCAAAAGTTAACCTTGATAATGGCGGTTGCTATTCCGTCGAAATATCGGTGTTTAATGGAAGACAATACACGGTATAGCCCAAAAAGTTATAATTTATCTACATCATATAACCATGAAAACATTAAGTATAACATATATATATATATATATATATAAAGTTAAATTAGATAGAATCAGGAACTGCAAAAGTATAAGAGTTGAAATTGGTCCATTTAGCATTTTTTTCTTTTCATAAATGAGATGGTGTCCTAATAAAGGCTGAAAATGCTTACCTTTTAATTTAAACAAATTATTTCTGAGTAATAAAGCCTATTTTGAATCCCTAGTGTTGATTTTGTGGAGGTGATTGGGAAATATAGCCCATTTTTAGGTTCAATCATTTCCATTCTTATCTACTTTATATATGACTCTATGAAAGCTACACCAATTAGTTATATTTAAATGTAGTCTCTTCAGGTTAATGTAGAATATTATATTGTGTGAATTTGATATTGTTCTATTTTTGTTATATCCATAAATGATTTAATTCATTAGAAAAATAATTCTTGAAAAAATAGAGAATAAGAAACTAACCAACAATTGAAAAAATGAATTCCATCATTAGAATAATGAATGAAGTACTTTTGAGCAATCTGAAAAACAAATATGACATTATTCTAGAAAAATATTACTCATAAATTTGCCAGGAGTCAAAATTTGATGGCACTTGGTAATAATAGTATTAATTTTATATGTGCTTGTATGGCTGAACATTTTCACCTTTTTATCATATGCATTTTTATATTTATTCTTACAATTTATATGAATAAATTTATACAACATATTAATCATTTGAGAATTGTTTTAAGGCAAATTTAATTTCACAAAGTTTGTGCATGCTAATGAGTATATTACAAACTTCTTGGAATTAACTTTGGCATGCTTCAAGGAATTGACTTTGGTATACTATTTGTGCAAATGAATAAGGTTGTCTAAAGCAAATTTGAAAGTCATTAAGACTTTGTGATGAAATAAAAACGCTTCTGAATACTGATGAAATATTATACAATGATTTACCAGAAATATTAATAAAAAATTATAATAATTATTCATATAGCTTGAGAAAGACTATTAAACATGTGTCATACATTTTTTATATGTCTGTTTGCTTTTGCCATCAGTGTTTAATATTTGCTATATGACTTGATCTCATTAAATTGATCCCAAACATTTATTATTCATTAATACATACATTTAATTTATACATAAAACATACTCAAAAATCTTGTATATTTCCTAGGTACATTTAAAATTTAATTCATCACAAATATGTAATTTTAACATAAAATCTTAAATGTTTCTAAGAAATATTTTATTAAAAGAAATACATATATTTTAATAGGTGAATATGTGCTAATTTAAAATGTCAGATTCCATAAAAGCTTTATGAATTAATATCTGTACCAAGCTGTTTGATATTTCAAGTAGTAATCTACTCTTAAATTTTTTTATTGTTCAATGTGATATAATACACTATTTTCATTTTTGCACTTTTTAAAAGCATTTTTATTTTCTGTAGGTTTAGCTGAATAGTTAAAAGTAAAAAATTGCTTTTAAAAAAAAGAAAAAAAAAAGAAAGAAATGAAATATAAACTTCCATATAGATATGAACTCAAAGGAATTGTCTTCAATAATATATATATATACACACACACATACAAATTATAAGTACTAAATATGACTAAATCAAGCATTTATACATTGTTTAGAATTTAAAAATAAAGCACCACTAAGTTGTTTTTATATGTTTAGAGCATATGTACATATAAATGGATTATTCTCCTGTACATGAGGGGTCAGAATGACTAATATGTCAACATGGATAGGATGACAATCTTGGCACTAACAAGGGCCTTGAATGTTGCACCATCAAATTTTCAATGAAATGGAAGGCTGAAGAGTTGTGAATTGGAATAGTTTGAAGCTTGTCGATTAAAGTATAAAAATTGGCTATCTTAATATAAAGCTGAGTACTGATTATATATATATGTGTGAGGATAGTAATCTAGACCAATTGATGATTGCTGGTTTAGCATGAAATACGTATATTGGTGATTATTTATCTTTTCAACATGTGTGTGATCATGTGGGTCAGCAATATGAGATGGCACTGAAAGTAGTGGGTCGTGTGAAAGACTGTGTTCAAATCCCACATATATTACATATATAAATGCAGGTTTAAGCCTATACAATGTATTAAATAAAATAACAGTAAAGAAAATTGTTTATGAATTAATTAATAAAGTAAGTATTATAAGGATGAAACAAGCATTTACATTACATAAAAGTGATTTTTTAATAAGTGAAATGCCATTTTTAGGAAGCTTTTAAAAAATTCATTACACAGAAATCAAAACAAAAATCATTTTTATAAATATACTTTTTAAATTGAGATAACTTTTGTAAGTTTTGATCTATTTCTGATGTTAAAATCAAATCTGAAAGTATCAGGTAACTTTGAAATGTTTTTTTAAACTTATTTTAGTTTTTCTGTAATGAATTAAAAAATACTCTTAAAATATCTTTAAAAAATAATATAATTTTATCAGCAATAGAATTAACTGATTATTAATCAATAATTGGAAATCAAATACTTTTATCATTATATTCAATAATAAAATAGCTAGCCATCACAAGTGCTTTTCTAATATATAAAAGACCCCCTTTTTATTAGGTAATTTGAATATTTTGCAATACATGTGGGCAAATATATTATCTGTCCATTTTAAAAGTTCAAATATAAACACAATAAAATAAATATTAGATGGTAATTAAACCAGATTCCTAAAAATAGTTTATTACTAATTTAGGTTTTTCAGGCAGGGAGTAATTGCAATAAATAATCATAACTTTTAAATATCTGTAATTGCAGAATGGAAGTAACTACCTTCCACTGAGTTATGTACTGTAAACCCCAATGAAAAGATAAAATGATATTCTATCTTTGATCCCTGTTGCTATATAAGCTTAGGTTTTAAATTATACAGAGAATTTTGTCTGTTGTTTTAAAACAATATACATTAAAACAGGCTTCAGAAAGAAATTTGCTGTTAACTGAAAGGAGACCCTTTGATTTCTCTTGGAGGTCTTAAAGGAATCAACCACTTCATATCTTCTTGTCATTGCAACTGATTTACTATGTGATTATTTATATAGTATAAAAACATGGATGGCTGCTCACCAACATGCATTAGTCAACACAGTGAGTTTATTGGCTTTTTACCTCCGAGTTTAAGATCAGGAAACACAGTGGTCTTTCTTCTCCATTGCCTGATAGCTCTTAACTGAAATCAGTTGAATTTTCTTGAAGACAGAATGAACATGTGTGTGAATGATTTTTTTTTTTTCTGATAGATATTTACAATCATAACAGACAAATAAATCATGACCCTTATTGCCAGGAAGTTGTAAAGTCACCAGTCAAGGCAGCAGGATACCATTTGATGCTGACATTTTATTTAGGTATTTACAACTGCAGATCACTTTCAGGTGAAGGAAGATTGAAAGATCTGTCTTGCATTAAATGGGATATATTGGATTTTATGAAATTAGAAGAAATGGTGAAGAGACAATTGATTTTAAAGGGTGACATGTACTGTATTACAATGCACAAACATTGGAAACAGAAATGAAGTAGGATTCATTATAAATAAAAACTGTAAGCACAACATTGTGGAGATTGATGATGGTGTATCTGACTGAGTTGCAAGATTAGTTATTCAATTTAATAGCAGATATCAAATGCAGATAATTCAGGTTTATGCCCCAACAAGTTCTCATTGCGATGATGAAGTAGAGGATTTTTATTTGGATGTACAAAAGGCTTTCGACAGACAAAATAACATTTTAAAATTGCCATGGGAGACTTTCATGCTAGAATTAATAAACAATTGAAGATGAAAGGGCTGTAGGTAAATTTGGTTACGGTGATAGAAATGAGAGAAGTCATAGATTTTTGAAGTTTGTAGAAAAAGCAAAACTTTATACTATGAATTCTTTTTTTGAGAAAAACGTTAAATGGAAATGGACATGGAAGCATCCAAATGAAGATACAGCAGAATTGGATTATATTTCGACTAACAGAAAATATGTATTTCAAGATTGTAATGTTCTTAATAAATTCAACACAGGAAGTAATCATTAATTAGTGAAATGTAAGATACATGTTAATGTAAAACTAGCGAGACAAAATTTATTAAGAAAAACAGTATTTACAGTTGATATTATTAATCTTTAGAATCATTCCAATGAATTTAAATTAGAACTTGCAAATCATTTTCAAATATTAACAGATTTGAACACAATTCAAATTTGAAAGAAATCAATAGGAAGATAGCTGATAGACTTTTAAAAATTGCAACAAAGATAGCTGGTACAAAAAAAGAAGCAATTGACCAGTAAAATTTCTACCGAAACTAGAGAATTTATGAAGAAAAAAAGGAATATGAAAATATATAAAAATGATGCATTAAGAATGAATGAATATTTCAATTTTGTAAAATTGTGAAAAAGAGTTGATAATGATAAAGTATAATTGTGAACTAGCAAAGAAAGCTGTAGAAGAGAATAAAAGTATCAAGAATGTAAAATATTATATTGGGATTGGTAGGAAATTTATTTCTGCAATAAGAAAAAAAGATGGAACTATTACTAAAAATAAAAATAACATCATGAAATATAAGAGTTCTATTAGGAATTATATAACATTAAAGAACAAGAAAAAGTATTGCCTATAACTACTATATCTTAAGAGCAGGATTGGTGTTAAAACCACTAAGCATCACATGATCACCTCTTATACTAGCATATAATTGTTTATACACAAGGCAAAATTCTCCATACAGTAGTGCCACCCTGTATCAACCAGAATAATCAATGGATGCCAGAAGGTTTGTGCATAAAATCCCTATCTAATGCCTACTCATCCAATATCCCCAGACTAGTTTCTGGCTTGTGACCTTCATCAGTGAGGAGCTTTGGATCTGAGAGCACTGCACCTAGATCTTAGAGTCTAATGCAACCCTCCAGTAACCACCTTTTATCTCTACTTAACTATAAAACTACGAGAATGAAATTGAAAACACAAAAATATTTTCAATCTAAGAATCAATAGCTTATATAGTCATATGGGTCTGAACTCTGGTTGGCACAGGGTGGCACTACTGTATGGAGAGTTTTGCCTTGTTTATAAACAATTGTGTTAGTATAAGAGATGGTGATCATGTGATGTTTAGTGGTTTAACATCAATCCTGCCTAATAGGATAGTGGTGGCTATGGTTGTTAGAGCCAAAGACACCAAAATGTATGGGTGCTGAACTGAGTTCAGAACCATATAACTATATAAGCTATTGAGCTTAGATTGAAAATATTTTTGTATTTTCAATTTCATTCTCATAGTTTTATAGTTGAGATAAAAGGTGGATGCTGGAGGGTTGCATTAGATCCTAAAATCTAGGTGCAGTGCTCTCAGATACAAAGCTCCTCACTGATGAAGGCCACAAGCCAGAAACTAGTCTGGGGATATTGGATGAGTAGGCATAAGATAGGGATTTTAACTACTATATCTTTTGAATTACCCAGGATTTTAAATGAAGAAGTGAGACACACAATCAAATTTATGAAGAAGGGAAAAACTTCAGGTAATGGAATTATAATCGATATCTTAAAAGAAGTTGGTGAAGAAATGGTAAAAAATTTGCAAAGTTATATACCAAATGTTTAAATGATAAAGATATACCAGATGATTCGAAGCAGTATTAATATTTTAAAAAGGTGATAAAGAAGTTATTATAAAATACCGATCTATCAGTATTTTATCAGTTTTATACAAATTTTTTACCAAGATAATTACAACTTGTCTACAGAGAACTTTGGATTTCAACCAACCAAGAGAACAAGGTGAATTTAAAAATGGTTTTAGTATAATGGATTATATCCAAGTATTGAGAGTAGTTATAGAAATGATCAATGAATATGAGTTGCCATTATGCTTTGGATTTGTAGATTATGAAAAGGCATTTGATTTTATAAGCATTTTTTCAGTGATTAAAGCATTGGATCATCAAGATATAGACCCAGGATTTTGTCATATTCTGAATATTTATAAAAATGCAACATTGCAACAATTAGATAACATAATAATATTAAAAAGATTAACATTGAAAAGAATGTACAACAGGATGAGTCCATATATCCAACTTTTTACAGCAGTTTTGCAAGAAGTATTTTATGGATTACAATGGGAAGGTAAAGGAATAAAAGTCATCATCATCATCAACCATTATCAATCCACTGCAGGATGAAGGTCTCTCCAAGTTTAATCCATCTCCGATCTTTAGCTTCTCTTCTCCACAACACCCCTGCACATTTTCTTATTTCATCCATCCATCTCACATGTGGTCTCTTTCTGGGTCTTTTACAATCTCTTGGAATCCAGTTTAAAATTTCAATTGTCCATCTATTATCATCTCTTCTAGCAATATGTCCAGCCCAACTCCATTTCAATCTTTTAATTTTTTCAATAAGGTCAATAACACTTGTTTGTTGTCTTACCCATACATTGCGTTTTCGATCTCTTCTTGTTACTCCCAACATACACCTCTCCATACTTCTTTGAATGGTCTGAAGTCTCTGTATTGCTCTTCTATTAAGTGTCCAAGTCTCAGATCCATAAGTAAGAACTGGTAAAACACATTTGTTAAAAACCATCCTTTTCAAACACATAGGCATATTTCCTTTTAGTATCAAGTTATTTCTATCAAAAGCACTCCAATCAAGTTTAATTCTATGATTAATTTCCTCCATTATGTTTCCATCTGTGTTAATAATCTGACCAAGGTATTTGTAACTGTTAACTTCTTCTAATTCTTCATAATCAATCTTTATTTTCATATTTTGAGCAAACCGATTAAACATTACTTTAGTCTTTTTAACATTTATCTTTAGTCCTACTTTTCTACTTTCATCTGTTAACTCCTGCAACATTTCCTGCAGCTCTGAAGCATTATTTGCAAAAACAACTACATCATCTGCGAAATCTAAATGACTTAAATACTCTCCATTTACTTTCACTCCTTTAGTTTCCCATTTTAATCCACAAAATACTTCTTGCAGCACTGCTGTAAAGAGTTTTGGAGATATGGAGTCACCTTGTCTTACACCTTTCTCAATGTTGATTTTTCCAGTATCATTATGTATTCTAATTGTTGCTGTTGCATTTTTATAAATATTCTTTAAAATATGACAATATCCTGGATCTATACCTTGATGATCCAATGCTTTAATCACTGAAGAAATGTGTATAGAATCAAATGCCTTTTCATAATCTATAAATCCAAAACATAAAGACAACTCATATTCGTTTGTCCTTTCTATGACTTCTCTCAATACCTGGATATGATCTATTGTACTAAAACCACTTTTAAATCCAGCTTGTTCTCTTGGTTGGTGAAAATCCAAAGTTCTCTGTAGATGAGTTGTAATTATCTTGGTAAAAAATTTATAAAAAACTGATAAAAGGCTGATAGGTCTGTAATTTCTAATATCTTCTTTATCACCTTTTTTAAATATTAATATTATTACTGCATTCTTCCAATCTTCCGGTACATCTTTATCATTTAGACATTTGGTATATAACTTTGCTAAAATTGTTTCTATTTCTTCACCTGCTTCTTTTAATATATCAATTATAATTCCATCATTTCCTGGAGCCTTTCCTTTCTTCATACACTTAATTGCATGTCTCACTTCTTCATTTAAAATTCTGGGCAATTCGGAAGATGTAATAGATATAGGAGGTACTAGTTCTTTATTACTATATAATTCTTGATAAAAATCTTCTACCAATTTCATGATGTCATCTCTCTTTTTAGTAATAATTCCATCTTTTTTTCTTATTGCAGATATAAATTTCCTACCAATACCAAAATGTTGTTTAACATTTTTGAGACTTTTATTTTCTTCTACAGCTTTCCTTGCTATTTCACAGTTATACTTTCTTATATCATTTTCAACTCTTTTCCGTACCATTTTACAAAATTCGAGATATTCAATTCTTTTTAATACATCATTATTGTATATCTTCATATTCCTTCTTTTCTTCATAAATTCTCTAGTCTCAGTAGAAATTTTATTAGTCAATTGCTGCTTTTTTCTACCAGCTATGTTTGTTGCAGTTTTTAAAAGTGTATCATTTATTTTCATATTAATTTCATTCAAATCTGTATCATGTTCAAAATCTCCTAACACTTGAAACCTATTTGTAAGTTCTAATTTAAATTCATTATAATGTTTCTGAAGATTAGGAATATCAACTGTAAATATTGTTTTTCTTAATAATTTTTGTCTCTCTAGTTTTACATTAACACGTAACTTACACCTTACTAATCGATGATCACTTCCTGTGTTAAATTTATTAAGAACATTACAATCTTGAAATATGTATTTTCTGTTAGTCAAAATATAATCCAATTCTGCTGTACCTTCATTTGGATGCTTCCATGTCCATTTCCTTTTAACATTTTTCTCAAAAAATGAATTCATAATATAAAGTTTTTCTTTTTCTGCAAACTCCACAAGTCTATGTCCTCTCTCATTTCTATTACCATAACCAAAATTACCTACAGCAATTTCATCTTTCATTTGTCTACCAATTCTAGCATTAAAGTCTCCCATAACAATTTTAAAATGTTGTTTACTCTGATCAAAAGCCTTTTGTATATCCATATAAAAATCTTCTACTACTTCATCACTATGAGAACTTGTTGGGGCATAAACCTGAATTATCTGCATTTGGTATCTGCTATTAAGTTGTATAACTAATCTTGCCACTCTGTCCGATATACCATCAATCTCCACAATATTGTTCTTCCACTTTTTATTTATAATGAATCCTACTCCACTTGTATTTCCAATATGTGTGCCTTTATAATAGAGTATATGTCCACTTTTTAAATCAATTGTTTCTTCTCCTTTTCTTCTAACTTCACAAAGTCCAATAATGTCCCATTTAATATAAGACAGTTCTTCTTCTAATTCTTGCAATCTTCCTTCACTTGAAAGTGATCTGCAGTTGTAAGTACCTAAATAAAAAGTCATCATCAAATGGCAGCCTGGGTCCGCAATCAGGGGATTCTTAGCACCCTCCGCCTTCGGCCACCAACCGCTGCCTTGGTTGGTGACTTTACAGCCTCCTGGGAATAAGGGCCATACTTTATTTTTGTCTGTCATAATTGTATATATGTATTGGAAAAATATTTATCATTTACACAAACATTCATTCTGCCTTATCAGGCACTGAGAAGAAAGACCATGGTGTTTCTTGATCTTAAACTCAGAAGTAAAAAGCCAATAAACTCACCACACTGGCTAATGCGTGTTGGTGAGCAGCCCATCCATGTTCGTATACTATATGAATAATCACATAGTAATAACAGCTGCAACGACAAGAACGTATAGAGTGGACATTAGGAATTTGCCTGCTCGGTTCCTTTAAGGCCTCCAAGAGGAATCAAAGGGTCTCCTTTCAGTTAATAGCAAACTCCTTTCTGCAGCCGAATAAAAGTAAATGGAGATTATTTAAGTCATCTAGATTTTGCAGAGGATGTAGTTGTTTTTGCAGATATCAGATGAAAGTAAGAAAGTAGGATTAAAGTTAAATGTTAAAAAGACTAAAATAATGTTTGAAGGATTTTCTCAAAATAAGAAAATAAAGATTGATAATGATGAGTTTGAAGATAACAACTATAAAAGCATTTCTTTTTAAAATTCTTTTGCTAGGGATTTTATGATTCTTGTGGAGTTAATTAAGAACATAAAAATAGAATAAGTTGATACCTTGGCTCACTGTGGAAAGTTTATTCATAATTATGCCTAGTTATGAAGCATTGTCTATTGTTAAAAAAAATTAAATGAAGACAATAACTTAAAAATCAGTAACTCTTCCTATTGCTAATATAATAGAATTATTACTATTTGCATAAGTATATTTTCATTATAACATAGAATTCTTCCAACAAAATTAAGAAAGGGTTATAAGTTTACCATTGTCTATTGCTGATTAGCAACTTTATATGGAAAAACTTGAAACCATAAATATTATTTCTTCTCAACCAAAAGTCTGTCTTCATTAGATCAATAATAAATTTGTTGTAAGGTCACATGATGAAATACCATTACAAACATTTTGCATACACATCAATAATATATTTTTTTCAATTAAATTCATAATAGAATTAGATCAAGAACAAACATTTACATTCTTAGATATTCTTATGCTAAGACTTCCTCACAAAATCAAACTACTGTTTACGGAAAACCCACGTACATAAGAAAATAGTCAGTATTTACATCCAATCATGACAAAAATACATTCAAGTATTTTACCATCATTGAAAAGTGCAGAAAAAAGTTTGTTGAGAAGCTAGTATTTTGAGGGGGAAAAAAGTTCAATATAGAACAAACTCTCATCATTAAAATAAACCTTAAATAGATAATGTAAAAAAAAAACCCAACAATAATAGGTATATAATATACCATATACTCCTTAATTAACACTTTACAATACAATTTCAACATATGATTTATTTCTTATTGCTTACAGTTTCAACTGCCTATAAATTATATGTTGAAATTACATTGTAAAGTGTTAATTAAGGAGTATATGGTATATTATATATGTATAATTAATATTATATATGCATAATTAATCAATCCAAATAAGGAGAAGTGGAAAGAATTTTTAATACTTCAATAAAACAATAATAGGTACTAGTGCATTCATACATACCAGGGATAAAGATAAATTAAGGAAAATCTCCAGTTAATGAAATATCAGAATTGAAAAGTCACAGCACATTGCAAGGAATCCTAATCTTTTGATAAACCTAAACTTGAAATTCTGAAAAACAAGAACTGCTTTATGAAATACCTAATAAATGAAACTGGACATCTCATTGAAAACCAATTAAAATGTAAAATAATGATTAGAGGAAAAAACATATTTAAAATAGCAGACAATGTATGTTCAGAAAATATGTTTGTATTGGCAAACACAAGAATTTTGGGCAGAGAAGTATGAAAATGACAAACAATTTAGCACAATAATCTATATTTGGAAAACAATCATTAATACTGCATTTAAAAAGAATATCTAGTGTCTGAACCTACCCTGACACCTCTCTGAGGAGTGCCAAAGCACGAAACCATGATCAGGGGTTTGGGGAGGGGTTCTGACAGATATTTTAAGTGCTGGCTCTGGCTAAGCATTTATCATAAAGCTTGTAGAGGAATTGGCAATCCTCATTGTTTATAACTTACAAGCTTAAGAGATAGGGTCATGTGATCTATGACTCTTATTTTGACTAAGGAATCAGGACTCTCATAAAATAAAATTTCTAGAAACTTTCCTTTACCAGAATATTCTACTTGGCTAAAACATTATCTTAAATTCAGTAGTTGTAAATTTAAAGGTCATTAATTTGATTCCTATGCTAGTACTATCATTGGTCATGCCAGCAATTCCCAAAGAAGAGAGAATAATATCATTTGAAACATTGTGTTTTATACTATCCTATGTATTATTACCTGCTGAAAGAAAAGTTTGATTTTTTTTTTCTAAAAGCATTTAATGATTAACTAAATGATAGACTATAAACTTTAATATATATAAGTTTTCTGATTTAAAAAAAAAAAATCAAGATTTTGGGCTCAAATCATCTACTTTTTAATGAATTACTTAAGATGTCTCCATTATATACTATTTATTTTGTTGAACTTTATATAAATATTGTTGCATATTAGAAGAAATGATACTCATTAAAAAGTAAACCAGGGGCTCAGTGCCCATAGAAACATGATAATTCCTCATCAATAGTATAGGCCACATCATATTACAATCTTGATTTTGTTTTTAGTCAGTGCATAGCCTCTCATCTGATCAACAGTGACTTCAGAATACCTGAAATCTTTTTATCCTATAATTAACATTAACTAGATTTCCATTTGCTGATCTATATTGAATGACAAGCTGGTTTGACTATTCAGCCCAGACTGGGAGTTTTCCATATTGTAAGTGGAAGCAGCTTACAGTTATATTGAATGGGAAAATATGTAGAGATACTGATTGTGTTTCTCCAAAAAATTTGCTTGTTAAACATAAAATTTCTGTTTAAATTAAACATACAATTTTGATGTATGGAATATCACAGATATATATGTTAGTTATAACGATTTATTAAGACTTGATTTTTCATAAAGATCATTTAATAATAACATTTTTGTCGAAAAGTATTTCTACAGATATGCCATTTTTTCTGTACACTTCACATGCATTGCAGATGAATTCTAGACAATTAAAATTAGAAGTTGAACATTAATCATAATATTGAGGAGTTGACTTAATTCATATCATATTGAATGTGGATATAGTAAGTTTGATAATCACATATAGCATGCTAATGAAAACTGCTGATGAGTTATGTATTTATATATGTGTGTGTGTGTGTTATATAGAGCTTGCAAATAAACTCTCAACAAAACTTGTTAAGAGCTTATTTGCAAGCCCTATATATAACATTTGTAATACAAACTTGTTAAATTAGGTCATGTGATATCTGACTTGATTTTTTTTTATATGTGTGTGTATATATATATATATGTTAACTAGAGGTCAGATTAGTTAATACTATGCTATATATCAGGAGTAGGAAAATAGCGGCCCGAGGGCCACATGCGGCCCGCGAAGAGTTTTTATGTGGCCCGCCAAGACAATCAGAAATATCCGCTTTGAACTGAGATTTCCTTTCCGTGCGCGACTGAAGATTCATCTCGTATTTTCCACTAGGATGGCCACATCAATATACATGTGCAGTGTAGATATGATGTGCAGTGCTTTTCCAGTTGATCTGGTTAATTTCAATTTTGTCTTTGCATTAGCAAATATATACATTTCCAACTTTAGTGAAACCATGAACCCTCTGAAAAAATGTAAAATCAGTGGTGAATGTCGTGTGTTTAATGAAGAATGGACAAACAAATATTTCTTTGGTAATACAGGGAATAAAGTAGTGTGTTTATTGGATCATGAAAAAAACGTGTGGCCCTCCACTAACCTTCGCTTCCACAAAGTGACTCTGCGGCCCCCGAGCCAAAACAATTGTCCACCCCTGCTATATATAAATAATTTCTAATATTATATAAATATGTGCATATGTATTGTATGGTCTTATCATAATTTTGATTAGTATTATTTTTTTATGTAATTAACTGTACTTATATAAACTGATTCTACCTATATATAATTAACAAAGACATCAATTTAAACAAACATATATATATCATTAAAAAACATTTTACTGATGGAATTTTTTTTGTAAATTAAATTTATTAATATTTGTCTATGCTAAACTTTATAAAAACCAAAAATATCAATTTCAAATTTTTTTATTCACAATATATTTAAAGTTTAAATTTACTAAATGAAATAATTCAGTGAATGAGTGTTATGACAAATATAGAAAGTAAATTACATCTTTAAATTTATACAATAATTCTAATATTTAACAGTAGTAATTAATCTAATTCACATCATTCTATTTATAAATCATCTAGTATTAATGGATATTAGATGATAGTGCAAACTGATATCTGGCTATCGACTAATGATTATTGAGGCACTATTATCTGATATCCAAACATAATTGGCTTTATGTAGAATGTTGAAAAATGTATTGGTAGTCATATTCTGCAGATTAAATATAAGACAATCACTTTTAATATTCATTAAATATTTAACTAAGTAATAAAAATTTGTCCTTATCAAAATGTAAGTAAAGAAAAATTTTGTGCATGAAAAAATTACATGGCATTTATACAACAATTCTACATTAAAACAAATAATCTCATAAATCAATTTCATTTTATAAAGCCTTGAATTGTTAGTACATTTCAAAGTGCACACAGTAATTATTAGTCATAACTTTTTTAAATGCTTAAAATAATGTATACAAATAAGTATATAAATCATTTCACTAAATAAACAAGTCTGAATACATTACTAAGACAATCTTATAAGCCAAATTCATTTTTTATCTAATAAAATAGATTGGCAATGATATAACAAAAGGTGGCATTATTTACAGGTTTATTTTTAAACGATTCTATAGGAATCTGGTTTGTAAGACTATCTTAATATTGTATTTGAACTTGTTTGTTCTGTGAAATAATTTATATTCTTAGCATTACATATTTAATAAACTGTAAAATTATTTATGAGCTCATTACAATAATTAATACTTCATCTAAATAAGCACATGTAAAAAAAATTTAATGAAAAAACTTTTATTTTTAACAAAACAAAACATTTTAAAAATTTTATTTCAGAAATATCTTATTCTGAATACAAACAATTTTATAATGAAAATATTTATTCCATTTTATAAAAATGGTTCCAAACAAAAATAAATATTCAGAAGTCATCACAAATGGATTCACTATGAGGATTGAGACCTCGCTCTTTTAATGTTTTAACACGGATCCTTTCTTGCTCTAATTTAGCAGCTTGTTCTATTCTTTGTGCTTCTAATATTTCATCTATACTAACTTCTTTAAGTGGTAAGTGTTGCTCTTTTTCAAGATCCTAAAAATATTGCACAAAAGATATGAATATACAATATTATTTGTAATTATTATTAAATTATCATTTAAAAGCTTTTTTTGTATGAAGTTTGTCTATCACAAGGAACCAAAAAATAATCTGAAAATGTTTACAGATGGTATATATATATATATATATAAAGATTATAATTTATATATGACAAAATATGTTGTTTTTTATATAATAACAACAATTTTAAAATAAATATTTTGTATATTTATTACAATCTATTTATACAGTATGTCTACAAAAATTGACAATGTGTAAATTAATAAATAGATATGAACACATAGGTTAGACAAATGCTAGATAGTAGATTTTTTATTTCACCTTCTACCAAAAATAGCTATGTATTCATGAAACAGACCAATAATTGAATGGTTAATTAAGTTGGTCATAGATCATCAACTTGAAAAAAAAACTTAAAAGTGCTTGGTATCGTAAAATTTCAAAACTTCATATAGATTTAAATTATTGTTTGTAATTATAGCAAATACAAACACTAAGCTAAATGTAATGAGAACCTTTATACAACTAATTTTAAAAATGTGCTATTAACAATTTGGACATTCTAATCAACTTCTTTGAAGTTAAATTAAATCATAATCTAAATCATTTAACAAATTTAGTGATAAAATTAAGCCATTATTTCCAAAACTACCACATCCTATCTTGAACTAATCCTCTCCTTGGTTGATGCATTACTTGCCTATTATAATCATTAAATGTACTTCATAAATATAATAGTATACAACTGAAAAAACTAAATTGAAATTTTTGATCAAAGTACATATCAGGAGTTTTGAATTTGTTGTTCTGAAAAGTTTTCTTTATTTATAAGGACAGAATTATACTGCTACATTAACAAATCACTTCTTTAAGGGTATAGCAGTTTCAATTACTTTGCTAACTGCATTATCATATACTGGCATATCTTTCATTAGTTTTGAATATGCTGATTTAATTGATTGATTAAATATTAGATCATTTGCAAATATCTTTTATAGCAATATATATATTCTAACCTCCCCCCATGCATTCTCACCCCAAAATATACTGTTTATTACGAATATTACGGGTTCTAGCTCAGTTAACGAATAAATAAATGAAATATTCAGCATTAATTAAAATGATTACTAGCTCTAATTTTAAAATACAAATACGGTTCAATTTTAAAATGAATTAACAAATATTTACTATTTCATGAGACATGGAGTGACAATACAGGAAACGAGATAGACTACATTGAGCCATTATCCACACGATACTACCTCAATGGCATAAGAACACTATCCCCCCTTTTTACTATACCAAATAACTAACTCATAGTATTCTTATGACTTTCGGAGCTCTATTCACTACGATTAAAATAATAATCATATCTTAATCTTCTTTATAACAAGAATCTAGCTCAATTAAATAAAATGAAGTAAAATAAAATAAAATCTCAGGTTCATAAATTGTATTCTAACTGATTTAAAATTACGGTAGTAAAATATGAAAAGGGAATTTTATGTCATAATCTACTACACAGCAACTAATAATAATAAAAATAATAATAACAATAATAATATAATATAATCTTATTTCTTCCTAAATGAAATAAATAAATACATACGCGGTAGTATTTTAATAATCTGACAACAGAATACATGTGGCAACATTAGCATATAATTTAATGTAATATTGTGGCAACCGACTTATGACCAATAAATAATATAAAATTATGATCTTTTAATTTTAACATACCAATAAATTCTCAAAATTCTTATAACACTTTTATGTTTACCTTTTGTGCAAAATTTATATGTCTGTTTCAATTATAAATGTATCGTGATTTCATGCATCCATGTGGAGAAATAACAACTCGGACACAAAAACTTTAAAACAAATTTAAAAAACAAAGTTTATTAACAACCTAAATAAATTAACAATATTTTTACACTATATACATTGGATATCCCTTACTTTCATATCTCAACTTAGTTTATTAGTTTATAAAATGAAATCAAAATATTATTTACTTTTCCTAGTTAAATCTTATTTTTTTTTTTTTTAACACTTAAGACAATACAGTATTATTACTTGATTTATTATTATTATTAGCTTATTACAAAATGCATTTCTTATATGATTATCACAAACACTTTTCATCCCTAATATTATTAAAATTACATTTTTTACAAAATTTACATTCGTAATAAAATTCTACAAAATAATAAAATTTAGTTTCATATTGGTTGTATGGAATCTTACAAAGTCAAAACACTATTCTACATTCAGTATTAGGTTTTTATTATTCATTATCCGATGTTTATTAATCCTAATATTCTCATTCAAGCCTTACTTTGGATGATATAATTATAACTATTAATATACCATGCACAAGTATATGTTTATTATACCTTATTGAATTTTCTCTTGATAAATATGCAATACTCAAAAAAAAATTCAAATTTTATTATCACTTTTAAAATACTTGGTTTAGATTTCTTTTCAAAATCTTATATTCATTTCTGAATTAATTTTACAATGTATTATATGATTCTTTCTCTCTTTATGATATTTTGGACTTTCAATTTTAAAGTTACACAATTCTATACATTCAAGCAAATAAACTATTCTTATATAAACGATAACATATCTTCAGTTCTATTTTATTCATTATTTCTTTGAAAATATCTTTCTGACCGATGCAGATTCATGAAATAAGGATAGCGAAGATAGATGCATAGGATCAAAATACAACTAAAATATTACTCGTCATATACCTTGACAATCATGGCACAGTGAATTAAAATACACTATAGAGGAGTGACCTTTACCTGTCTACCAACCTCTATCATAGGAACGATGCTAAAGCTATTTCTTCAGCTTTATTCTAACATCAAAAGTTTAAAGATATGCAAAACACTGTCCAAACCATATGTGTTCAGTCATAGGACTTAGTTAACTATACTAAACCACACAAAACTAAATATGATCCAAATCTCTTATATTTTCCTATTTCTTAAAAAAAAACATCATCTTGGTTTCCTCTCCACTAGTACTTCCAAGTCACTATCCGATCTTATTTCTCAAGATTTTTTCTATACTGTACATCGACAAATACATATCTGCATTACTAACAATAATAAAATTCATTGATATTTTAAAACTATTCCACTGTTCTATAAGAAAATCTTTTTACTACTATCCTCCGTATATTTAATCATATACAAACTATTTAAATATCTGAATACTTTATCACATGAAAGTTCAAAAGACTCACACAATTGTTCTGTTAAATTATATTATTAATATACTTTAAATAAATTGTTGCATGCATATTCCGAATTACTCCTATCTCATTATATGTTAAAATGTTGCATAAAATGTGTACATATAATTAAGACTTTCATTCTTAGGTCAATAGACGATCTAAAAAAAAAATACATTATGCATTATAAATAACTATTAAAATTACCAAACGGCCTTTATCTCCTCGATCGCGTTCCGTAGGCTTCACCATCCATCTGATCCTTGTAGATATAAGATTCACATCCATACACTTTATTTTAAACACTATTTTTATAATTTTATCAAGCTATTATATTTAAATTTTAATATTACTAAATTTATGTTTTATGTTTTCCCTAATCTCACATAACATTTTATATTTTAAAATAAATTAGTAAAAAATATTCAAACCTATGTGCCAGTCAAAACATGCTTATCCATCTAACACGAGCTGGAACTCACAAAATGTACTTCAAACCCAGTCAAGCCCGAGATTTAGGTCAGGGACCAGCCTGGATCGGAACCCACTCTCCAAGCACCAGATCTAACACCCAATGGATAACATAACAATGGTAGCACACGAGATTTAATTCTTCTTCCGGCCCACTAGCAAATCGGAGAAAACAATAAGATTCATGGACTTAAACATATATATAAACAACGTAAATACTAGACATTCCACGGATAAAATCTAACATATTTAAATAATAGGGGCTTTACTAATGAATACTTATGGGCAATTAGTGAATTGGATTGATTTAATAATGAGACAGAAACTGATATATGATGAATTAAAATATATTTATTGACAATTGTTGTTGGCAAATGCACACAGGCATTTCATTTATAAAGTAACATTCTCTAGACTATTTGAACAATAATTGATGTTGGCAAATAGGTTTGTGGCTATGATTTAATGGAGCCAAATATCCTGCTATACAACTAATCACTACATTAACTTATTTGTTATGTCCTTTTATAATCAGTTCGAGTGGCTCTTTTACGTAAAATCAAACCAAGTCTGGAGTGAAACTTAATACATCTGACTATAATCAATTTATATATTAACTATGGGCTTATAAAGCATCCCAGATAGCTTTAGATCGAACGGGTTTTCAAGATTGCTTCGGATCAACGCCGAAGACTGCATATTAGGGAGGAAAGAGTTGGCTATAACGATTTTACTAATACGCTAGGCACAAGTAAAATATAATAATAAAGTGGCTCTGTGTATGGAAGAATAGTTTTAGGGTTTTTGTGACAAACAACGGTTTACCCAATAACCGGTCGTCATGCTGCAAAAGGGAACCTTTATTTGGTTCATAAGAAGCGGGGGACTTACGTGCTAATCTGGCCCGTAGCTCAGACTTCGCTACTGCACTACCCTATAAGAGAAAATGTGCTGGCAACGCCGTGGCTCCATCTTATATATAAAACAGCACAACGAGAAAAATATTAATGGTCGTGGTTGGCAGACTGTACTGTCGCCACTAGAGGCACTGTTTCTGTGTTTTCACACAGAACATACAGGGTAGGGGCCTCAAAAGCAGACGACGCTTTTTCTGCCATAGGTGGCGCTGTTCACCATGCGTACGCACAGGAACCTTCCACAAGCTGGCTGGCAGCTTGCGTCGTTTGCTACCAAGAACCTAGGTGGCGCTGATTGCCGTAAACACATCTAGCTTATGTGTCGTCTGCTATCAGAAACTACCAAGATTCTAGCCCACTACGCGGCGCTGTTTCTCCACGTTACACATGGTAAAAACAGCAACCTCTAAATGCCTCATTGCTGACGTTTATGAACATAGTACTTAAAACATTCAGGGCCTATAATGTACAGGGGTGAATAATTTATAAAGTCATAACTATTTAAATATACGGTCAAACGTAATAATTTTACATTCTATTTCACCATTTCATGAATCGATGTATTTTTAAAGTATGACTTTGTAAAAAGCGATCTGTTTTTTTAATTATTTACTCTAAAAGTGGTTTTTTTTTTTGTAAATAAAACAAAACGTGAGTTTCGGTCTGTTTTTTTTTTTTAAAAAAAAAAAAAAAAAAGCTAATTTTTTTCCCTACGGCAGTATATCGTTCAAAAATGTATTATTTTAAAAGATTATTGTTTGTAAAACTTTTTTTTTTACACTTTCAATTAATATTTTCAATAAATTTTAAAGTAATATAAATTATATTTCGGTTTATAGATTACTATTTCGAAAAATAAAGTGTTATTTGCGTGCTGCGTATACTGTGTGCTTGTTACTCGCAAGCAAAATAATTCGAAGATCTTTTTATCAAAACTACCTCTCACAATAATATTAAAAGCATAAATATTTATTGAAATTGTATTTAAAATTTTAGAATCATTTTAATAACTACTGACGGGAATATATACAAACTTTACTTTATCCCATTCAATCTCTTTAGTTATCTATAACTACTAAACTTTTAAAAAGGAGGAAAAGTATATTTAATAAGGGACTTACGAATACTTTACTAAAAAATATACTTATGATTGCACTCCAGGCTAGTTTAATCTTTAGTAACATAATAAATAAAGGTTGAAAAGCCACATTTTATATTTATATTAATTAATTTACTAAATGACAAAAATATGAATTTGGGTTTCGAAACAGCGCACGAAATGACGTTATATAAATAATAATACGGAGATTTTAAATGATATCTTTTTAAAAAAACATATTGGTAATTAAATGCACGCTGTTTCGAAACATAGGCATAATTAACAATAATTAAAAATAAGCAAAAGAAAAGCAAAATATAACTGCAGTGATTAAATTATATAGCAAAATATTAATTAACAAAGAAATTTAGCAAAAATATTTCATTTATAGATTTCAAATACGATTTAGACAGAGTTTACAATATTGAATTAATAAAGAAGTTTGCAAAAGTATTTCATTTTAGAGAATTTACAATATTATTTGGAAAATAATTTAGAAAGAAATTACAATAATATGGTTAGCTAACCTGATTTTGAAGAAATAATGATTGTTGTTGAAATTCACACAGAGCTCTGCGATTTTAAATAATATTAAAACAGTTCTCCTATAGCTGAACTGGAGATATTCGAGCTGGAACGAAGGTGAGTTCTTTGGCGGCTTATGGCATGTTCTTATTCAGTTGCGAGACGATTTAAAATGGTGTTGGAACGAAGGCAAGTTCTTTTAGCGGCTTATGACATCTTTTATTTGGTGTGGTTGTTGCTTCGGCATTTGATGGATTGAACTCGGCGTTCCATCACGGGAATTGCAGCAATTCTTGCCTGACTTTAGCCAGACATGGTAAAATTAAACAATTTTGACTTGGATAGTAATAGCTCTTCAAAAGCAAGATGGAGTATATCTTCCCGCTTAAAATAAGCCCTATTTATACATTTCGACTAAACTTTAACACCTTTTTGGAATTTCGTTTGCCTCGGGACCAATTGACTTTTAATTAAATAAAATAATATAATCCAATTTCTGCAACAGATAACGTCTCCAAGGTGTTATATTTAATTTACTTTAAAAAATTATTAAAACATATAAATTATATAATTTGATTCAGTTTCATTAATTAAATTCCTTTTTAGGTGTTATAGAATGTTAAGGCCTAGCAGAAAGAACGGTATTCTGATTTAATGATAAAGTCTTTTGTGCAAACAAAAATCAATCAGTAAACTAGATTTTACTTTTTACCCGGGTGCGTCACTAATTGATTTCTTGTTTACACAAAATTCTCATTTTTAATTATAAACGGATTTTTATTTTACTGAAATAAATAACTTTTAACATATTTGTTTTTACCAAATTATTTGTTTAAAAAAAAGCAAATTTAAAGAAAATACTTTAGTTTCAATTATATATGTAAAACATTAAATCAGAAAGCCGTTAAATATATTTTAAAGAAAACATTTTACATTATAGTATATCTTTTTTATTTTAACTTAAATATATATATAAATCATTTTGCCGCTATTCCAAGGTTTAAATTATCCATCCACATACGAATATTATAACGAATATAATTAAAAATTGACTGAAAATTTATAAAACATTTTATAATAATTTATGAGCATTTCTCCGCTATAACTTTATCAAACCTGTCTAATTATAGCGTGTTTTCGTAAGTAAATGGTGATGCAATTTAAGCGGCCATTATAGCAAAGTTTTCCCGCTCGACTTATATATAACATTTTTACATTTAACATTTTTATATTTGAGATAGGTTCGAAACTAGTTCAGACGAGTAGGTCATTAGGTTGATGGTGAAACGGAAAGGGATTGGAGGTTTCCGTTTCATATCAGTAAACTTAGTAAAAAAAAAAACAAATAAAAAAAAATGACTTTACTTATATAACACGGAGCTAAATTATGGCTTCTTTCAAAATATAAACTCATGACCTAATCCTATGCTAAACTTATGATAATACATCATGCTGGATTACGCTATATAATAAATTTAATGCTTCTCACAATTATCAATACACATAATGAAATTATCGGTTATTAGTAAATATTTTAATCTTAAACAGATATATACCCAAACGAGTATACCTCTTTGTCAAAATAATGGATATGTTTTATATATATATAAAATATAATGCGTGTAATAAATATATAAAAGGGTATATAGATAATATATGGATAAAATATAAAGTATATAATAGGTAAAATGGATATAGATAAAATGTAATGTGTATAATAACAATATAAAGGATATGTAAATAAATATAAAGTGTATAATATGTATATATATATATATATAACGTATATAAATAAAATATAGAGTGTATAATATATAGAGAGTGATCAAATCACTCACAAAAATAACTAACAATTTAAATAGGATCTGGGGGTTGTTTAAGGAGTAACTCCACTCCGGGGTTGAAACAACATCCCAACAGATCATCATCATCATCGTCAGTTGTCCAACCGTCTTCATCATCTTCGGTTATCCATTCATAGCTTTCATTTTTGTCTTTCAACCTCACAGGAGATCGCTTAGGGTGCATTGTCAGACTTCGTGCGAATTCGCTGCCTTCATACGGTATCTCGTTATGCAGCTCGACATTCTTTTCTTCCGTAAGTGCTTTTCCCCATTCCTTGCTTTGACTTTGCGTCACTTGGGATTTGTTCTTTTCCAAACCAATTTGTTCTTCATACGGAGAAAACGTGTTATTTTCATAATTAAGCTGGCACTTATGCTCGCTTAAAAAGTCGTTTCCTTTGATTTTGATGCTTTGCTGATCGACTTTGGTTTCCCCCTCTCTAAAATCATTTTCAGTATCATCTTCAGTCTGGCCAATAACTTGCACTATCTCATATCGATTAAATCACTAGCAAAGTTGCTTTCCTTACTTTCCTTTTCTGTCTCTTCTTACATTTCTGCTACATCTCTCAATTCTGGAATACATGCTGTGATAATGTTTTCTTCTTTGTCGGCTATTTGACTTCTTTGTAGCAGGTTTTCTTTTATTTCATATATTTCCTCTCTGATCTCCCTTTGGGCTTCTTCACACTCTTGCAATTTACTGTTAAATTCTGCCCCTACTTTAAAGACCCTTTCTTTCAAACCCTTTTCTTGACATTCTACTTGTTCAACTAAAGCCTTCACTTCTTCTTTAATCACAACAAATTCCTTTCTATTTTCTTCTTGGTTTTTATGTAACATTTCTTTAAATTCTCCCCTCATTTCTTCAGATTTCTGCTGGCAGCTGGTTGACAATTCCTGTAGACCTTGGCACAACATTTCTTCCAGCCTTTTATCTCTGTCTGCCATCTCTTGTCTAATATCTCTGCTAAGGTTTTCAAATCTTTGTGACATTTTCTGATCTCTTTCCTCCATTTTCTGATCCATTTTCTCTGCATCCTGTCTAAGCTGTCTCAGCAACCAATTCAAGTCCCAGCCTTCCTGTTTAATCTCCTTTATCGGTATCTGTACCGATATTTCTGTAACTAAATTCTCTGGCATAGCTATAGTTTTCTGTGCACCCTCATCTCTATCCTGGCTCATACCATCTTCCCTTTCTATTTCTTCCGTACTGCTGTTGTACTTATTAATCTCTCTTCCTGATCTCAACATGATACCTCCACCTTTCATCTCCATTCCTTCTTCTATCTCTTCCCCACTGCTCATTGCTTCTGTTTCTTTGTTCATTCTGTGTACTATATATTCCTTTCAAATTTATTATTATTACGCCTACTAAGTATTTGATTTTTAAAACTTTTATACTTTTAATATGGCTGTTTGCTGCTCTCCCCCTTCAAGAACGACTCGTTCACTTCCATCCCAACTCTATGCCTAACTCACTAATATATCTATAAGCCCACACCATTTTGATGCCCGTCCAACATATAATCAATTAAAAAAAAAATTCGTGTCCCTACTTTTTATTTTATAAAATATACGAAATTCTTTTTTTATTTAAAAAAAAAATCCCTTCTTTTTTTCTAGCTTTAATAAAATATACGAAAAATTTTAAAAAAAATCTTTTTTTTTTTTTTCATCTATATATCTAAAGTATAACACATATTTTAATATTAAAGATGACTTAATAAAAATTTAACTCACCCCTGCTCTCTTCTTCCAGATTTTTTTTTTTTTATATATATACACATATATACTTAAATAGTTTTATGACCTAATTCCGTTTGACCCGTCTGCACCAATTTCAAACCTTTTAACTTTTGGTTAATTTGACCTTATTTATATATATATTTCTGGCTCATTCTAAATCACTCCAATTCATAAAAATACTTTGATAAAACAATGAGACCCCCCTTTTCTTTTAATCTAAATTTCTTTTCTCTGCTCCCTAATGACAAATTTATAAGAGGATGACTTATAAGTTGATCAATCATCCTCGGGCGCCAGTCACTAGTGAACAGGAAAGACACAAAATAAATTTAATAAATTTTTTTGCTATATACACACAAAAGTCCATAACTCAGAGTATGTAGGTGTTTACATCGAAGCCTCACTTGGTCGTCCAAACGCGGAAAAAAAAAATCTTACATATATACATTATTCAAAAAAAAATTTGACTCAAAATCATTAATTTTGACCAAAAGAATTATATATATACTCCATAATCTCTTCAGGGGTGGAAATGAGTTACAAGCCCCACGATTTGGGCGTCCAAACGCGGAAAAAAAAAAAAACCTATGTGCCAGTCAAAACATGCTTATCCATCTAACACGAGCTGGAACTCACAAAATGTACTTCAAACCCAGTCAAGCCCGAGATTTAGGTCAGGGACCAGCCTGGATTCGAACCCACTCTCCAAGCACCAGATCTAACACCCAATGGATAACATAACAATGGTAGCACACGAGATTTAATTCTTCATCCGGCCCACTAGCAAATCGGAGAAAACAATAAGATTCATGGACTTAAACATATATATAAACAACGTAAATACTAGACATTACACGGATAAAATCTAACATATTTAAATAATAGGGGCTTTACTAATGAATACTTATGGGCAATTAGTGAATTGGATTGATTTAATAATGAGACAGAAACTGATATATGATGAATTAAAATATATTTATTGACAATTGTTGTTGGCAAATGCACACAGGCATTTCATTTATAAAGTAACATTCTCTAGACTATTTGAACAATAATTGATGTTGGCAAATAGGTTTGTGGCTATGATTTAATGGAGCCAAATATCCTGCTATACAACTAATCACTACATTAACTTACTTGTTATGTCCTTTTATAATCAGTTCGAGTGGCTCTTTTACGTAAAATCAAACCAAGTCTGGAGTGAAACTTAATACATCTGACTATAATCAATTTATATATTAACTATGGGCTTATAAAGCATCCCAGATAGCTTTAGATCGAACGGGTTTTCAAGATTGCTTCGGATCAACGCCGAAGACTGCATATTAGGGAGGAAAGAGTTGGCTATAACGATTTTACTAATACGCTAGGCACAAGTAAAATATAATAATAAAGTGGCTCTGCGGATGGAAGAATAGTTTTAGGGTTTTTGTGACAAACAACGGTTTACCCAATAACCGGTCATCATGCTGCAAAAGGGAACCTTTATTTGGTTCATAAGAAGCGGGGGACTTACGTGCTAATCTGGCCCGTAGCTCAGACTTCGCTACTGCACTACCCTATAAGAGAAGATGTGCTGGCAACGCCGTGGCTCCATCTTATATATAAAACAGCACGAGAAAAATATTAATAAGTTTCACATCCGCCAAGCCGAAGGATATTATAAATGAAATATCACATATTAAATGAACACAAGTTTATCAGCTTGATCAAAAGAGCCAACTCTTCTGTAGCATGAGAAATATGTATATGCTACTGACGGGAATATATACAAACTTTACTTTATCCCGTTCAATCTCTTTAGTTATCTATAACTACTAAACTTTTAAAAAGGAGGAAAAGTATATTTAAAAAGGAGGAAAAGTATATTTAATAAGGGACTTACGAATACTTTACTAAAAAATATACTTATGATTGCACTCCAGGCTAGTTTAATCTTTAGTAACATAATAAATAAAGGTTGAAAAGCCACATTTTATATTTATATTAATTAATTTACTAAATGACAAAAATATGAATTTGGGTTTCGAAACAGCGCACGAAATGACGTTATATAAATAATAATACGGAGATTTTAAATGATATAATAATACGGAGATTTTAAATGATATCTTTTTAAAAAAACATATTGGTAATTAAATGCACGCTGTTTCGAAACATAGGCATAATTAACAATAATTAAAAATAAGCAAAAGAAAAGCAAAATATAACTGCAGTGATTAAATTATATAGCAAAATATTAATTAACAAAGAAATTTAGCAAAAATATTTCATTTATAGATTTCAAATACGATTTAGACAGAGTTTACAATATTGAATTAATAAAGAAGTTTGCAAAAGTATTTCATTTTAGAGAATTTACAATATTATTTGGAAAATAATTTAGAAAGAAATTACAATAATATGGTTAGCTAACCTGATTTTGAAGAAATAATGATTGTTGTTGAAATTCACACAGAGCTCTGCGATTTTAAATAATATTAAAACAGTTCTCCTATAGCTGAACTGGAGATATTCGAGCTGGAACGAAGGTGAGTTCTTTGGCGGCTTATGGCATGTTCTTATTCAGTTGCGAGACGATTTAAAATGGTGTTGGAACGAAGGCAAGTTCTTTTAGCGGCTTATGACATCTTTTATTTGGTGTGGTTGTTGCTTCGGCATTTGATGGATTGAACTCGGCGTTCCATCACGGGAATTGCAGCAATTCTTGCCTGACTTTAGCCAGACATGGTAAAATTAAACAATTTTGACTTGGATAGTAATAGCTCTTCAAAAGCAAGATGGAGTATATCTTCCCGCTTAAAATAAGCCCTATTTATACATTTCGACTAAACTTTAACACCTTTTTGGAATTTCGTTTGCCTCGGGACCAATTGACTTTTAATTAAATAAAATAATATAATCCAATTTCTGCAACAGATAACGTCTCCAAGGTGTTATATTTTATTTACTTTAAAAAATTATTAAAACATATAAATTATATAATTTGATTCAGTTTCATTAATTAAATTTCTTTTTAGGTGTTATAGAATGTTAAGGCCTAGCAGAAAGAACGGTATTCTGATTTAATGATAAAGTCTTTTGTGCAAACAAAAATCAATCAGTAAACTAGATTTTACTTTTTACCCGGGTGCGTCACTAATTGATTTCTTGTTTACACAAAATTCTCATTTTTAATTATAAACGGATTTTTATTTTACTGAAATAAATAACTTTTAACATATTTGTTTTTACCAAATTATTTGTTTAAAAAAAAGCAAATTTAAAGAAAATACTTTAGTTTCAATTATATATGTAAAACATTAAATCAGAAAGCCGTTAAATATATTTTAAAGAAAACATTTTACATTATAGTATATCTTTTTTATTTTAACTTAAATATATATATATAAATCATTTTGCCGCTATTCCAAGGTTTAAATTATCCATCCACATACGAATATTATAACGAATATAATTAAAAATTGACTGAAAATTTATAAAACATTTTATAATAATTTATGAGCATTTCTCCGCTATAACTTTATCAAACCTGTCTAATTATAGCGTGTTTTCGTAAGTAAATGGTGATGCAATTTAAGCGGCCATTATAGCAAAGTTTTCCCGCTCGACTTATATATAACATTTTTACATTTAACATTTTTATATTTGAGATAGGTTCAAAACTAGTTCAGACGAGTAGGTCATTAGGTTGATGGTGAAACGGAAAGGGATTGGAGGTTTCCGTTTCACTCACATAACATTTTATATTTTAAAATAAATTAGTAAAAAATATTCAAACTATATTTACTGTACTCCGTCATCAAATTTTCCTGAAAACCGTTCATACTAAGCCAAAAAAAAAATTGTTTATCATTTCTTTTCTATTCACTTAATGTTCCTCTCCCTGCTTGTTCAATTTTAAGGTAAAACAAATATTACTTCGTTCAATAAATATTCATGAATGAAATCCTTGGTTTTTATAATATTTAATACAATTATTAATTATGATATTAGTTAATCCCGTAAAGAAAACTTCTAAATATTCTCTTCTAATATTTCTTGCTAATATTTTCTCCCGCGCGACTTTTACGATGCATCTTCTCAGTACTTTGATTTAAATATTCAATAAAACTTTTCTGTTTCCATGGATTCATTTCATTAAGTAAATTAGATTTATATTTTCCAAATCTTTATCTTTATTAAGCATTTCTCTAATGAACACTTTATAATATTTTTTTATTCTTCTTAGAGAAAGTTTTTCGGTTCCTTTTTCATAAAAACACAATAGCTCTTTCATATTATTATTCTGTAACTTTTTTTCTTCTTTTAAAATTCTGGTACTATATACTTTGTAATGTCTCCTTTAAAAAGACAAACATTCTTTCTCCATTATAACTTTTACATAATTTTTTCTTTATGATATACGCATCTTAATTTTTCCATAGAGAAGAATAAAAAAAAAAAAACTTTGGAGTAGCCTTTTAAAATTGTGCGTCATAATTTTTCCTGACGGCAAATAACTTTTCTTTTAAGTTTTCGGTATAATGTCCAAATTATATTTATCTGAGTTCTAATGATTTCCTGGTTGATCACAAATAAACTGTATTCAAGGCACTTTACAATTATTTTTACTTTATCAATACTTTTAGGTACTTTTTTCTGTAGTATTTCCATTTTACTGCAAAGTTTCGGCTAAACTTGAATAAAAATCCTGGTAAGAAATCTTTTAAATTAGCCTTCCATTTAAAGGCAGTTCAAAATATTATATTTTAAAACAAAACTTTTAAAATAAACACAAAATTTTTTAAATTATAACACTTTTCTAGCTTACGATCTTATACAGCTAAAAAAATATGTTCCTCCTTCCTTTACTTACACATTCCTTCTCCCGCTCCGTCTAATTCCTATTTTTCGTCTGCTAAAATACCTCCATTGATTGGTTAATGACTTTTTTAGCGCGAACAAATTTACACATTTTTAGTTTTATAATAGATTAAACTTTTTTAAAATAAAGAATTTATGACGTCATGTTTTAAAATATTACTTAGAATAGTATTTTTAAACTCAATTATAGTTTTATCAAAATCATTTAAACTTTAAAACAATTATTAAAATAACATTTAATATTTCAACTTTTACTTTAATGATAGATAGCAATTACATTTAGTTTTATAATTCACAAACTTTATTATTATATTCTAACAAGCGTGTGTGTGAAGGTATAAAATATACAGTCACATGATTACTAACTTTATCAGATGATTTTTTTTTTAATTTACGTCTCGGTCTAAATTACCAAAACTGATATATTTTATAAAAAATTTGGAAAATAATTTAAAAATGTAGAACTAAATATAATTCTCACCATCCCAAAGTTTATTTTAAAATATATTAGATTAAATTTGAATATTAATTATAATTATAATATTACATATAGCGTTTATTTAATTTATTAGTTTTAAAACATTACAATTGAATTGTTAATATACTTTTAACTATTTATAGCTGTATTATTTTATATGGCCAGCTTTTACAACCATAAGCAACATATAATTAAGCTTTATTTAACTGTTTTTTTTTTTTTAAATAATCCATTACACTTTTACATACCAGGTATTTTTTAGCCTTAAATTGTACTATAAAATCTAATCGATCATACAATTATCAATATATTACACAAACATATTTTAAAATTTAAAATTTTTTTTTTAGCAATTGACCATTCTACCTTATTATGACCTATAGATAAGGGCACAATATATATATTATAACATTTTCCATCTTGCTAGGCCACTACACGCTAATATAAACTGCGCACGAGTTGATCAAGTTATGTCAAAAAGAAGAAAGTTGTATTTCTATTTCTATTAACATAACTACATTTCCTGGTCAACTCGGCCTAGTAATTTGAGAATTATGCTATCGACAAAATCAGCTTTTAATTTATTTAATATGGGCACCAGGATCCTTTTATTCTAAAGAATCCGCTCAAATCGTCATATAACATCTCACAAATAAAAGAGAAAAATACTTTTAAACTAATCGGTACTGCATCATATCGTAACGAGAATTATTTTTTTAAGATTATTATTCCTGGGCTTATTCAAACATATTGGCAAAGGTAAATTTCGATTTTAAATCTTATTAAACTAATACTAAATTTAATAATAAAAAATAATAAATATTATAGAATAACGTACAAATAAAAATTGTTATTAGAAATATTTTTATTCTAACAGATTAAAAATCTGTTTAAGTTAAAATGTGAATTACTAATTAAGTAAATTGGAGAGAACATACACTAATTTAAACATGAAGCAATTAATAAAAGAAATAAATAACAATTAAGCAAAATAAATTAAGTTCTTGGTTAAATAAGGGTCTCTTGATCACTAAAATTAAAGGAAAGTCTATATTGGGGTCCTGTTATACGTATATTTTTTTATGAAAGATTTGTCGACAATTTAGTCACAATCGGGAATAATAAAGTCATAGCTTACCGGTAAATTTACTGAGACAGTAGTAGATAATTATGCATAGTTTTTTGGGGTTAAAATGAGCTCACGGCCTTTGGTTATTATTTGATCTTGTGGTCCATTCTCCTAGTCGGTCACGAAGGCTTTTCTGGTGTACATCTTCAGGCATGATGTCCGCAGAAGCTCCGGTTGACTCCGACATGCCGAATCATTTCAGGAAAGCGATCCTGGATATATTATTGTTATCCAGGACTAACTAGAGAAACAAACAAAACAAGACGTTCTTCAAACTGGTCTCTGCCTTTTATACTAGAGGCCCAATTTTCAGACTTCTGCGCATGCTATTATCATGGCGTTTTTGGTTCATAATCTTGTACGGTCTTTACTCATTTTTCAATTACAAAGTTCTCATTTTTTAGCGAATCTTTTGTCCATCTTTAATTCTTTAATTACCTACAATATTTTTCTTTTAGCTTATCTTTTTATTTTACTTTTGGAATTCTTTTGTTCTCTCCAATTCTACTTTTATTTCTAATTACATAAAAAAAAATACGAAAGAATAATTTAACTTTCATTGTACGTTTTTTTTTTAAAAAAAAAAAATTATAGTCAAAAAAAAATCTAAATTTACTTTTATTTTTTAGCTTTTTGGTACAATACCACCGGCGCCCAGAGATAAGAATAAAATAGGGGTTTACACTAATTTTATTCTTAAGTTTTTAAATTCATATTCGTGTGTTGTTTCTTTTTTTGTATTAACGTGCTGATATATTGTGTAGACTCATTCAACAAGCGATGTTCGGCTTTGATGCCCACTTTTAGGTCTAACACGGCGGGAATGGAAAATATTTCACATTCATCTGTGTCCTTTCCACTTAAGTGTAATAATAATGATAAGAAGCCCAAGTTATAAGCACAAACAAGCATTGCTCATCGTTCTGAGTCTTACAGGCTCGCGGCAACCTGGTCCGTCCTCCCTATTTATCGAGATCTCTGCTAGAAATAGACTGATAAGCATTTAAAGACGGTCTTGTTATATACTGTGTACTAGGACTCGGGGCTAGGCTTTTTCCCCTCTTCAGTAACCGCCTATCTGGTCAAATACTTGTGACTTACGTCTACATCAGCCACGATCGTGTTTTTTTTTTTTAGACATTAAAAAATATATTTTTTTTTTCTTTCTGCAAGTCATATTAAAAAAATATTTCTATATTTTAATAATCAGGGTTTAGTTAGTTAGTTAGTTAGTTTCTATAATTTTTTTTTTTTTTAAAACTATTATTTATTTTCCGGCTATGAGTTTTTTGGGACATCGTTGTAACGTTCTTTACCATTACAATTTATCTCAGGTTGTGGTTGTTAAATCGAAGCCTCACGTTGGGAAGCCATTATAACATTTTCCGTATTGTTAGGCCACTACACGCTAATATAAACTGTGCGCGAGTTGATCAAGTTATGTCAAAAAGAAGAAAGTTGTATTACTATTTCTATTAACATAACTACATTTCCTGATCAACTCGGCCTAGTAATTGTTGAGAATTATGCTATCGACGAAATCAGCTTTTAATTTATTTAATATGGGTGCCAGGATCCTTTTATTCTAAAGAATCTGCTGAAATCGTCATATAACGTCTCACAAATAAAAGAGAAAAATACTTTTAAACTAATCGGTATTGCATCATACCGTAACGAGAATTATTTTTTTAAGATTATTATTCCTGGGCTTATTCAAACATATTGGCAATGAATAAATTTCGGTTTTAAATCTTATTAAACTAATACTAAATTTAATAATAAAAATAATAAATATTATAGAATAACATACAAATGAAAATTGTTATTAGAAATATTTTTATTCTAACAGATTAAAAATCTGTTCAAGTTAAAATGCGAATTACTAATTAAGTAAATTGGAGAGAACATATATTAATTTAAACATGAAGCAATTAATAAAAGAAATAAATAACAATTAAGCAAAATAAATTAAGTTCTTGGTTAAATAAGGGTCTCTTGATCACATACTAATTTAAACATGAAGCAATTAATAAAAGAAATAAATAACAATTAAGCAAAATAAATTAAGTTCTTGGTTAAATAAGGGTCTCTTGATCACTAAAATTAAAGGAAAGTCTATATCAGGGTCCTGTTATACGTATATTTTTTTATGAAAAAATTGTCGACAATTTAGTCACAATCGGAAATAATAAAGTCATAGCTTACCGGTAAATTTATTGAGACAGTAGTAGATAACTATTGTAAGCGTCTACCCATATTATTGTGCATAATTCATACACGTATACGATCTCTCCGCAGCTTCAAGTAAGCATATTTATGAGCATGAGTTAAATCCCATCTCAAGCGCCAATCTTACACTTTGGTAAGAATTATACCCACCGAAAATATAAATAGGGGTTATGTATATATATCTAGGGTAGCGCTTCCGGACTAGCTCTATCTCAAGGTCTGGGGAACATGGTCTAACGAGAGAACAAAGCAAAGAAGATTCATGACTTTAACACATATATCTATGTATACTACACTATAATTTACCTGTTTATAAATCTATTACTCTAGCCCAGAAGTTATAACAAAATTAAGCTATATGCTACTACACTAGTTACCATTAAATTCTAAGTTTTATACAAGCATATACATATCTTAATATTCATGCGCACAACCCATTTATTCCGATACACACATATGTGATTCATACATATATCAACGAAAGAGTGTAATTACACATCAGAGTTGTTTATTTAATGTTTTTTATTTTATTTTATTTTATTTAAACAAAGATTTATTACGGTATTTAATATAGAAGTAACACAGGTCCCTTTATTGCTACGCATCTATTGAACATACATATATAGAGAAAAGGTCAAGTTACCTTAATTATGATTGAATGTCCATGGGGTCTTAGCTAACAGTCCACACATTTATAATCCTAACGAAATACTGGCCTTATCGGTATTTCTTGATCCTAAAGATGGTAAACAGTCCGCAATGTGATATATCAAATGGTCTCTAGAGTTAAAGTAGACGATCTCACTTGCTTAAGAGATCCTAGCTGCACATGCTTCGTCGCCATTACTCTTGATAATTTTAAGACAGCGAATCTTCATAAATCCGATTCAGGTGAGTCCTACAATAACGATCCACTGGGCTGGTACGACAAAACTCACACTATTATAATTACCCCAACATTTCGATGGGAATATTACTAAAACTTCTTAATCAATTACACGTTAATGATCTCTAAAATCCGCGCTCTTTTTCTTCTCTTTCCTTCCCAAAACACACTACTCTTTTTTTTTCTTTTCTTTTTCCTCAATAAAAAAAAGTTCTTTTCTTTTACACCTTTTAACTTCGCATTTTCTCTTATCGATTCATACGCCGCTGACCGGATCTTCTATTGTTTCAAAATACCAACTCAACCAGTTCTAAGACTTCTGACAAGCAGAATCATTAAGTGAAACTGCCCACAGCAACCACTTCATTCTATTTCTGTAGCTCTATATGTTCAACGAATTAATCAAGAAACACGTGTCACGGCCCATATTATTAAAAATGTAGAATTTAAACATTAACGACAACAAAATATATATGTATAACAAATAACAAATTTATACAACTCCGTATATAATTACCTCTCGTCAATCTCACATATAACCGTTATTACTTATACACACCTTATAATAACACACATACAACTATATATACAGACCTACAGTCCAGCCTTTAACAGATTACGTATAACTTTCACACTCTTTGTAATAGGGTTCAAATGACTATTTATATATATCTTTTCGCATATACACATTCACTCCATATCAACACTCGCAATTAACACTCTATATTGCATTATCTCTTGTATTCGAACCCTGTCTGTTACACTATGCATAGTTTTTCAGGGTTAAAATGAGCTCACGGCCTTTGGTTATTATTTGATCTTGTGGTCCATTCTCCTAGTCGGTCACGAAGGCTTTTCTGGTGTACATCTTCAGGCACGATGTCCGCAGAAGCTCCGGTTCACTCCGACATGCCGAATTATTTCAGCGAAGCGATCCTGGATGTATTATTGTTATCCAGGACAAACTAGAGAAACAAACGAAACAAGACGTTCTTCAAACTAGTCTCTGCCTTTTATACTAGAGGCCCAGTTTTCAGACTTCTGCGCATGCTATTATCATGGCGTTTTTGGTTCATAATCTTGTACGGTCTTTACTCATTTTTCAATTACAAAGTTCTCATTTTTTAGCGAATCTTTCGGCCATCTTTAATTCTTTAATTAGCTACAATATTTTTCTTTTAGCTTATCTTTTTATTTTACTTTTGGAATTCTTTTGTTCTCTCCAATTCTACTTTTATTTCTAATTACATAAAAAAAAATACGAAAGAATAATTTAACTTTCACTGTACGTTTTTTTTTTTAAAAAAAAAAATTATAGTCAAAAAAAAATCTAAATTTACTTTTATTTTTTAGCTTTTACCAAATGCCAATATATATTTGCACTGTATCTAAATAAACGGAACAATATATATATAAACATACATAAAGCTTCATCATATTCTCTGGACATGATTATCTACTGCTAAAATTACATAATCCTGGCTAAAATTCTTGCTCAATCTTCTTCAAGATTCTATTCCTACTCAGCAATATCTCCATATCAAATTTAATTTTGATTCTACATATGTTCTTTACAATAAACATCCAGAGAAGTTATATTTATTTTCAGTTCTGAATATAATTTGCATCATTTAAAGCTTTATAGTTAAAAACTTTAATCTATGTAATGCATAATTTTTATTTGACAATAAAAAATAAGTTATTTACAAAAAAGACTTCTTATTATCTATAAATTGTCAATAAATTTTACAACTGTTGCTATGCAAATATGTTAAAAACTTTAATCCATATAATGCATTTGTTATTATTCATACTTCCAAAATAATGTTCATTGTCATTTGATAATAAAAAGTATGATATCTCAAAAAAAAAAAAAAAATAACCAGATTTGAAATAATACATACATTTATGCCTTTAAATAAATATCTTAGAAGCATCATAGTTCTATTTTTATAAGCTGTGTAATTATATAAGCTTATATAATACAAACTTTTGGAGTAATATAATTTTGGATTTAATGTGCTACAAGTATATCATTTGTTTTTTCGTTATGTTAAAAGTATTCACTTATGGTAAAAATTCTTATATTTTCTATTAGAAGCCAATTCATGTATTTTTATCATTACTAAAGTTTCTTATATATGTAAAAAAAAAAATTAAGTATTAAACATGCTTATATTAACTATTGATATATACTTATTAATAATAGACACTTTCATGTCACTTTTGGTACTTGAATTTCTTATGAATTCCTAAGTAATAAACCATTCAATTAACACAAAATAACGAATTTATGCATTTAAAAGTATCACATCTAATTGTTATATATATTTAATACCTATGATTTCAGGAATTTAGTTTGGTTATGACCAGAAGATTAGAACAATTAAAGATAAATATTCTAGTGTCTTGGAATAATATTATTGCTTTTGCCATTTTTTTTTATTCCATGTTTGAACTTCTAGTGAAAAAATAATACTCTATATTTGCTGAATGTATCTATTTATTTAAACAGGAAAAACGCTCCATATAGTAGTGCACTCAGTGCAAGCCAGAGTAATCAATGGATGCCAGAAGGCTTGTGTATAAAATCCCCATCTAATGCCTACTCATCCAATATCCCCAGACTAATTTCTAGCTTGCGGCTTTCATCAGTGAGGAGTCTTGGATCTGAGTGGCACTACTGTATGAAGAGTTTTGCCTGTTTTAATAGCAGTTATGAGCAAGCATAAAAAATGGTGATCATGTGATCTATTTATTTACAAACGTCTAAATAAAAATATATGATTATATCTGGGTTAATTATTTGCTCAGTGTTTTAAAATAACTTGTGGGTGTGTGAAAGTTTCTCGTTCAATTCCTAAATGAAGAAAATATATAGATATAAAAAGGGGCAAAAGAAGATCATTTCTAGCTATTTGAAATGAGTGTTACAATTCATAAAAACTAGCCTAGCAATTGTTTAAATACACTACAATTTCCTAAGTCAGACAAATCTAGGAATAGTATATTAGTGATTCAAAAAAAAAAAGATCTTTAAATACCATATTAGTGAGCAGTAACACACTGTTGTTATGTTTGCAAAGTTAATACACATTCAATCAAAAAGTAACAGGCTGAGTGAAACAGTCTTATTCAATAAACAAACTGAAATCCTCTATTCTTACATTTTCCTCCTCAATTAAATTGATTTAAAAACTTTAGCTTCCAAGTTTATTAATCTCATTATTGAGTTAAAAAAGCAGGACCACTACTACTGATAGAATTAGATTGTCAATTAATGACAATAGCAAACTGAAAAAAAAATCATAAATAGTTACTGTATTACACATCCTCAGGAATATAATCTTTTCATCAAAAAAATGACTGATAAAATACAAGTTTCTTAGAAGTTATATCGACTAACTCAGTATGTGCTAAAACAATCATTTTCAAGATCAGTATTATAGCAGTCAATACTGATACTACATTAATTATATGGATTAATGTTCACAAAAACAATTTAATATTAGAAGCACAATTTTGTTGATTTTTGAAAGCTTGGTTACCTGTTTACTAGTTTCTTAAATGATTATTTCACTTTCTTATTTAAAAAATAAGAAAGATGAATGATCACTTCATAAACGTTTATGATTACAACTATGATTAGGACTGCTATTAATATTAGTATTCTTATATTTATTTTATTTTTTCAGGACTTTCTTTTAATTATCCGTAAAATTATTCTAAGATTACTTCATTGTAAGTTTATATGTAATGTCTTTAAATAATAGTAGAAATAGTAATAACCAAGTCAATGGCAGTACTTATTAAATGGTAATAGTAAACCAAGACTTAGTATCTATAAGAACATATCTCTCTCACTCCATTGATAAAAGCCAATCCAGATTAAAACAGAATCTATAATCTTCAATAAAAAATAACTAGATATCTTTTTATTGGACAAAATTGAATAACAGATTTAGTTGGTTATGAACAGGCTAACTAACAAAAATTCACCATTTGCTCAACTATTTAAAGTGTTTTTGGAAATGTAACCAAAATCGAACCCAGGTCATGAGCATAGCAGTATCTTTTGTATTTTATAGCTTTTTTAAAAAAAAAAGTTTCGTAACATTTATTAAATTTGTTAATTTTAAATTATAAGATGAAACAGATGAATTTGCATTTGTACAAGATTGACATCCATTTACCATAGAATATATAATAAAAAGAAAAAGAAAATTGTATTTTGTTAAAATGAATTAAATCCATATGCAGTAAGCAGGTAAAAAAAAAAAACAACTCTAAATAATTTTGCTATGGTTTTGGAAATATTGTCAAAGATGCTTAGAAACTACTACTAAAGTAAAATATACATAAAATATTAGAATTATGATTAAATCACAAAAGATTAAAAATGTATAGTAATAATATAAGATATAATAAACACCTCCACACTTCCCCATTCTTTTCAAATTCATATAAATAAAGATATAATAAAAGACAAATGCCCCCAAGATGCATTTCGTGCTGAACCAGCACTCATCAGTTGGCCCAGGTCACTATCTCTCATATATATCTTTATTATATACAAAGAATTTATCTAGAGTAAATTGTTACATTTTCATTTACCATTGTCAAACTCCCTTCACTGACAACTTTGATGCCATCCATTTCAGATAAATACATTAATGATTATTACTAATCATTTTCGAAACTAGATATTATCTCTAGCACAGATATAAACTTTAAACCTCAGTTAAAGATTAATATATCTGATTTTTTTAAATTTACACACACGGAGTCATTCACCTTTCTCTGTCCCATATGTAATATCTTTATATATAATAAAGACCTCCATGCTTCCCCATTCTTTTCAAATTCATATAAATAAAAATATAATAAAAGACAAATGACCCCCAAGATGCATTTCGTGCTGAACCAGCACTCATCAGTTGGCCCAGGTCACTATCTCTCATATATATCTTTATTATATGCAAAGTATTTATCTAGAGTAAATTGTTACATTTTCATTTACCATTGTCAAACTCCCTCCATTGACAATTTTGACGCCATCCATTTCAGATAAATACATAAAATATATAAATATAATAATATAAGTTGATCATATAGAAAAAACTGAAATAAAATTTAAATCTATAAATATGTGAGTTGTTACAATAAAATCAAAATAGTTATATGTAAAATCAGATATAAAAATAGTGAAAAAATACTTTTAATTTATTATTATTATTATTTTTAATATAATAGTGAAAACAATACACTAGGTGAAGTCTTAGAATCAATATAAATATCAATAGATTAAACAAAACATCTTATATATATGCAACCTTTTCCAGTAGATTTGATATGGTAAAAGTTATATATGAAGATATGAGAAATTTGTTTAATAATAGATAAAATGTAGCTTTCATCTTATGCAGAATCATCTGTCAAAGATATTGTGTATAGTTTATATATATATATGTAACTATTTAAAAATAGTACTTTGCTAAATTTTAGGTATAGATTATACATATATATATATATATACTGTAAGTTAAATGCTTTGTCTGATGATGGGGGGAGTAACCAAGCTATAGAATACCACAATTTAAAATGATAATACTTGACAATTATCAATAATAATCCTATTTATGGATTTGTATTTAAAAATAATACTTTATTAAATATTTATTTACATAAACTATTATATAATCAGAAGCATTGATCATATTTTTAAAAAAAATATAAATAATAGATAAATTCCAATAATTATTGCATATCATATTACAATGAACAAATTCTACTTTTCATAAGTATATATATTTTTGTGTCAAATCATTTCATAATTTATAAATTAACTTGTTTTTAAACAAATACTGTTAATGTTAGCCTTTTATGATCTATTGCTTATTTCCCTAAGTGGACAATAATGCATTCAAAAATAATTAAAACTACAGTTGTAATTCACATGATTGTGAACTGCCTTCATAGACATTCTTGTTTCCTAAGATTTCTTATTAATATGAGGTGCATAATGTCTTATGTGACATTTTTCAATTAGGATTAGCCAATCAAAACTTTTAAAATTCACCACATTTGATGTTAACATTTAAAATATATAGTGGATTGAAAAGTTCATTATTCTAATTGCATTTACATGGAAAATAATTTATAATGGCAATAAAAGTTCATGTTTCCATAACATCTAATCATCATCATTAACCATTATCAATCCACTGCAGGATGAAGGTCTCTCCAAGTTTAATCCATCTTCTCCGATCTTTAGCTTCTCTTCTCCACAACACCCCTGCACATTTACTTATTTCATCCATCCATCTCACATGTGGTCTCTTTCTGGGTCTTTTACAATCTCTTGGAATCCAGTTTAAACTTTCAATTGTCCATCTATTATCATCTCTTCTAGCAATATGTCCAGCCCAACTCCATTTTCAATCTTTTAATTTTTTCAATAAGGTCAATAACACCTGTTTGTTGTCTTACCCATACATTGCGTTTTCGATCTCTTCTTGTTACTCCCAACATACATCTCTCCATACTCCATTGAGTGGTCTGAAGTCTCTGTATTGCTCTTCTATTAAGTGTCCAAGTCTCAGATCCATAAGTAAGAACTGGTAAAACACATTTGTTAAAAACCATCCTTTTCAAACACATAGGCATATTTCCTTTTAGTATCAAGTTATTTCTACCAAAAGCACTCTAACCAAGTTTAATTCTATGATTAATTGCCTCCATTATGTTTCCATCTGCATTAATAATCTGACCAAGGTATTTGTAACTGTTAACTTCTTCTAATTCTTCATAATCAATCTTTATTTTCATATTTTGAGCAAATCGATTAAACATTACTTTAGTCTTTTTAACATTTATCTTTAGTCCTACTTTTCTACTTTCATCTGCTAACTCCTGCAACACTTCCTGCAGCTCTGAAGCATTATTTGCAAAAACAACTACATAATCTGCGAAATCTAAATGACTTAAATACTCTCCATTTACTTTCACTCCTTTAATTTCCCATTTTAATCCACAAAATACTTCTTGCAGCACTGCTGTAAAGAGTTTTGGAGATATGGAATCACCTTTCTCAATGTTGATTTTTCCAGTATCATTATGTAATCTAATTGTTGCTGTTGCATTTTTATAAATATTCTTTAAAATATGACAATATCCTAGATCTATACCTTGATGATCCAATGCTTTAATCACTGAAGAAATGTGTATAGAATTGAATGCCTTTTCATAATCTACAAATCCAAAACATAATGACAACTCATATTTGTTTGTCCTTTCTACGACTTCTCTCAATACCTGGATATGATCTATTGTACTAAAACCACTTTTAAATCCAGCTTGTTCTCTTGGTTGGTGGAAATCCAAATTTCTCTGTAGACGAGTTGTAATTATCTTGGTAAAAATTTTATAAAAAACTGATAAAAGGCTGATAGGTCTGTAATTTCTAATATCTTCTTTATCACTTTTTTAAATATTAATATTATTACTGCATTCTTCCAATCTTCCGGTACATCTTTATCATTTAGACATTTGGTATATAACTTTGCTAAAATTGTTTCTATTTCTTCACCTACTTCTTTTAATATATCAATTATAATTCCATCATTTCCTGGAGCCTTTCCTTTCTTCATACACTTAATTGCATGTCTCACTTCTTCATTTAAAATTCTGGGCAATTCGGAAGATGTAATAGATATAGGAGGTACTTGTTCTATATTACTATATAATTCTTGATAAAAATCTTCTACCAATTTCATGATGTCATCTCTCTTTTTAGTAATAATTCCATCTTTTTTTCTTATTGCAGATATAAATTTCCTACCAATACCAAAATGTTGTTTAACATTTTTGAGACTTTTATTTTCTTCTACAGCTTTCCTTGCTATTTCACAGTTATACTTTCTTATATCATTTTCAACTCTTTTCCGTACCATTTTACAAAATTCAAGATATTCAATTCTTTTTAATACATCATTATTGTATATCTTCATATTCCTTCTTTTCTTCATAAATTCTCTAGTCTCAGTAGAAATTTTATTTGTCAATTGCTGCTTTTTTCTACCAGCTATGTTTGTTGCAGTTTTTAAAAGTGTATCAGTTATTTTCATATTAATTTCATTCAAATCTGTATCATGTTCAAAATCTCCTAACACTTGAAACCTATTTGTAAGTTCTAATTTAAATTCATTAGGATGTTTCTGAAGATTAGGAATATCAACTGTAAATATTGTTTTTCTTAATAATTTTTGCCTTTCTAGTTTTACATTAACACGTAACTTACACCTTACTAATCGATGATCACTTCCTGTGTTAAATTTATTAAGAACATTACAATCTTGAAATAGGTATTTTCTGTTAGTCAAAATATAATCCAATTCTGCTGTACCTTCATTTGGATGCTTCCATGTCCATTTCCTTTTAACATTTTTCTCAAAAAATGAATTCATAATATAAAGTTTTTCTTTTTCTGCAAACTCCACAAGTCTATGTCCTCTGTCATTTCTATTACCATAACCAAAATTACCTACAGCAATTTCATCTTTCATTTGTCTACCAATTCTAGCATTAAAGTCTCCCATAACAATTTTAAAATGTTGTTTACTCTGATCGAAAGCCTTTTGTACATCCATATAAAAATCTTCTACTACTTCATCACTATGAGAACTTGTTGGGGCATAAACCTGAATTATCTGCATTCGGTATCTGCTATTAAGTTGTATAACTAATCTTGCCACTCTGTCCGATACACCATCAATCTCCACAATATTGTTCTTCCACTTTTTATTTATAATGAATCCTACTCCACTTGTATTTCCAATATGTGTGCCTTTATAATAGAGTTTGCTATTAACTGAAAGGAGACCCTTTGATTCCTCTTGGAGGCCTTAAAGGAACTGAGCAGGGCAAATTCCTAATGTCCAATCCATACGTTCTTGTCGTTGCAGCTGTTATTACTATGTGATTATTCATATAGTATACGAACATGGATGGGCTGCTCACCAACACGCATTAGCCAGTGTGGTGAGTTTATTGGCTTTTTACCTTTGAGTTTAAGATCAAGAAACACCATAATCTTTCTTCTCAGTGCCTGATAAGGCAGAATGAATGTTTGTGTAAATGAACATCTAATACAATGATATAATTGTTTATTATCATTTACATTTCTAATCATGAAAAATATATCTCTTCAAAGAAATAAATTTAATTTTTAATTATTAATTTCTTTTCAATTCTTATTTTCCAATAAAAAAATCATTTCCCAACTCTTTTATTTTATACTATATTTAACTCCTAATTATTTTATGAATTTCACTTTTTAGGCAAAATTCAATACATTCATTTAAAAATTTCTAAATAATACAATCATTTGTCAAATATTTCACAACTTCTGATCAAATCTCTACAAAATTAAGAACTATTCTATGCCATTCTTCATTTAAATATATATATATTTAAAGAACAACAAAATATATATAGTCATATATTTAAATACAACACTTAAAATAAATCTCCTGAAGCAATTGTTGCTATAAATAATTGATTAGCCCTTTACCCACAGTATTTAACAATGTTTGAAATAAAAAAAAAGGTTTATTCTTTATTGTTCTTTACTTTATAACTCTTTACTTTGCAATATACAGGATTATGAATATTAAATCAGTCAAGAAATATATTGCTTGCAAGTTAGCTTAAATGCAAAATAAACAAATTTCTTGATTGAATTATATTCACTCCTCTAGCTGAAGTTAAGTTTGTCCTCTATATAATAACTTAGAGAATAATAATGGATGACTGTTCTTTCACCGCAAACATTGTCAAATGCCATGGCTAGAGGGCAAAACAATTATTTTTAGCAGCAGAGACTTCAAAAGATTTAATCTCAAATGTTATATATATTTAGCACTGTAATTGTTTAGTTTTTTATATATATTTACATCTTTATATATGCTCCATAATAATATTGTTATTTGCAATATTTCAACTCCAGAAAAAAAAAAAAAATTAAAAATGGGTTTTGTGATGGCTATACAAACCAGATTGTAAATCACAAATATATTTATATATATATCAGATACTGATATCAAAGTTTCTTTATTTGACATGTTACAAGGTCGTCTAATTTTCTCTGAAGCAAATGAATCTTCCTGAAAAAAGTCAATATATTGCCTAATTATATTCTGTCCTTAGCCATATACATCCTTTCAGTAAACGCAATTAATAAGTCATCTCTTTATAGCAAACAAAATAAAATCTGTAATCTGTATAATATCAGAAAAGCTTTCCAAAGCAACAGAATTCTATGAAAAACTTATCTTCTATCTACAAAACCCAAACTGGAAATGATGAAAAACAAAAACTGTACAGATGAAATATCACGTGAGTATAGAATGACATATAGTGATCAAATCAACAAGCTCATTTAAAAATGATTAAAAAAGCATAAAGCAATGTTAAAGAGAAAAATAAAATCAGATGGACCTAAAATAATAAACTGTGCATGCATCAATGAACATATATGTTCAAGAATATTTAACAGAGAGGAAAAATAAGCAAAGAAAATTTAAAGTTACTAACAAGATAATGGCAAATAATTCATAATGTTTAAAAAACATTTAACATCACCCTTAAAAAAAAATGATGATACCAGGCGAATCTCATAGATATGTATATAAAATTTCTATTGACTCTTGCCTTTGCCGAAATAGTCTAGTTCAATGGTGGCGAACCTTTTTACGTGTGCCTGCCAAAAATTTATAAAAAATATTTATTGAATGATTGGCTTACCATACAATTATTAAATCAAAATATAACAACTTAATTATTCCAGTTTTTTAAAAGTTTATAAAACAAAATAATATTAATAATAATAATTAAACAAAATTTCTAAATAAGCTAAATACAAGTGAACGATATTTATTTAGAAGAGCACAAACTGAATAAAATAGTAATTAAAACAAAATTTTGGAAATAAACATATAAAATCAACATAAATAGATATTATTTAATGAGATTTTTGCTGTTGTACATTGGATGCCAAATGTTTTATATCTGGTTCATATTTTGTCACTTTTAATAATGTACATGCTGAACTAGATTCATCTGTCATTCTATTACTTGAACTATCTTTAATTAAATTCGTTTCTGAAAACAATGATTCACATGCATATGTAGAGGAGAAAATTGATAATATAGCGGTCGCTAATTTTTTTAAACAATTAAATGTTTCAAGAATAGCATTCCAGGCAGTCAATAGTTCCTCTTCAGCATTCTTTTTACATATGCCCAATAATCGATCATTTTCCATTGTTTCTAACTCATTCCTCAAATCAACAAATTTCTGTTTCCATATAGAACTGGATTGAAAATCGACTGATTGCATTTCCATATCTTCCAAATTAAGCCACTCAAAAATTTCTTACTTGAGACTATCTATTGATATTATGTCTGGATATAAAAAAAATGTTAATATTTCTGAAAAGTTTCTGAATTGTATAACTCTTAAAGAACATTATCAATTATTGATTGAATAACAGCACAAATCTCTTGCGTCAATTTTACCTGATCTGGCTTCTCATGAGATTCTAAATCAGTCAAAAACTTTTTTAGATTTGGAAAATATTTGAAGGTATAAGAAATAATATCAGGGTTAAAATTTGTAATTTAACTTCAATGTTTTGATCAAATCAAACATGATAACAATTGTCTTATTATAACCTTGTGGTTTCACATTTAATTCATTTAGATCAGAAAAAAACCATTAATTTCAAAAGCCATTTAACATCCATTAATTCATTACATTTTTCAATGATTTTCTCATTTCATAAAACAGTCTAATTTCATCTAAACCCTCAATGAATCTTTGAAGAATTTTTCTTCAATTTAACCATCAGACATTGTTGTACATAAGTAAACCATTGTATACTGAGTTCATCTCACTCAATAAATTTAAAAATTTTCATTTACTTAGAGCTTATGTAGATATAAAATTGACTAACTTATATCACAATGTTCTTAACATCATCCAGTGTCTTAAAGCTGGCCTTCATGCATAAAATCTGCTAAGGTATAATGCAATGAAAACCCAAAATTGAATGTCCAATATGGTTGGAAAATAAACTGAGAAAACCATTTTCTTTTCCAGTCATACTTCGAGAACGATCTGTAATTACTGATACAATTTTGGCAACATCTATTTCTTTTTCAATGAGTACATTTGAAACTTCGTTGCAAATATCTATTCCTTTTGTTGTTGTTACTAATGAGGTTAAACTGATCAATTCTTCTTTGATATTATTTTCAACACAATAGCGAATAAAAATAGCCAAATGAGTTGTCCATTTATGTCTATGCTTTCATCAAGGCAGAAAGAAATTAAAGTAGATTTTATATCTCTTTTTTTTGTCGGTAATTTATGTTGGCCATTTGCAGGATTCATTCTTTAACTGTATTTCTAGCCAATGGTAAATCTTTTATGCTCTGAATAATTTTTGCTTTGTTTTCAAAATCTTCAAAAAGAACTGATGCACATTTCATCCAAGTTTCTTTCATATATTCTCTATCATTAAAAGGTTTCCCATGTTTTGGCAATTACATTTGAAATAAAAAAAACTAGCAGCAGTTATATTTGAATGATTTTCGATAAATTTCTTTATAGATGCTGATTGAATATTTATATTTTTAAATGCTTGAGCAATATATTCTTTTTGTTCATCTTTACTTTTTTCACAGAGTGATTTATGATTGGTCTCATAATGCCATTTTAGCAATGATGTTCTCAATACAACTGTTCCGGAAAAAATAAAACACATACTGCCCTGGTACCTTTGTTAATCATTCCATATTCATTAGTCCATCAATTTTGAAATTCTCTACTGCTTGACAATTTTTGTTTTTTATTTTAATTAGTCATAAAAATATAATGGTAACAAATTTATTTAAAAGTAAATTTAAATGAGCTTTAATAATTTTATAAATCAAAGATTTATTATATGTTAAAATATATTATTATCCTTACATTTCACTTTTACAGAAAAACTTTAAACAAAAAAAAAAGGCCTTTGATAGTGTTGATTACGCATTTCGTTCCTTTGTTTGCGATTTTTACTTTAAAAAAATGAATGGGTGTCAGAGCGTTTGGATCAAAAAAGATTAGGACAGAAAACCATTTTATTATTTTTACTTTATTTTTGAAAAAATTTACTTCAAAGAATTATAAAATATTTTACTGAGTTTACTTTCTAGTTTTATTGGAATCATTTGATAGGTTTATAGAGTATGATACCTAAGTATATCAGTACCACTTTATTTGATTTAAAATATCATAATTTATTGCTTCTAATCATAGTTCAATTGTAAATTGAATTCTAGTATATTTATTTATTTATTTTACCTTTAATTTACAATAAATTTTTATTAGTACACATTTTAGTCACAAAAAAAATATTGAATAATTTAAAGCATAGAAAATTATAATATGTAAATAGTTTGCATGCCAGTAAAAAATTCAAACGTGCCAAATCTGGCATGTATCCAAAGGTTCGCCATCACTGGTCTAGTTAGTTAAAGTGTCACATTAAATTCAGAATTCACAAATCTAAAGAGATTAGATTTAATTCCCACACTAGTACTACCACTGATCAGACAAATAACACTTGAAGAAAAGAGGAGAATAACACCACTTGAAATATTGTGTTTATATACTAACTTATGTTTTATTATTAACCGTTGAAAACATTTTGTAAATTTTCAAAAATCTGATTTTTTTTTAAAAGACATTTAACAATTAATTCTAGACAATGGAAATGGTCTGAGATATGACACTGCCATCATCCCAAACTATCAATCAAATATTATGTACTTAATATGGAACCTATATTATATTAAACTAGATATTATGGAAAAATAATATTTAAAACTGGCCAAAATACAAAACCGAGGCTTTGATAAGAAAAAGAATAAATACTCAAAAGATTTTTCAAATATTAAATCTTATTTTCCTTTAAAAATATAGAGTGTTTGTTAAAAAATTAACTTACTAATGAAGACTACATAGTTTTTCAATCAATAATAAAATAATAATATAAATTATAAATGTCAAAAAAGAAACTTATAAACCTATATGGGAATATCAAATATTATACTTTATCTATCAAAAATCTTAGCTTTAAATATCTAACATATACTGAAACTTGTGTTTGGAAAAAAGTATATCCCTTTATTAGATATAATGGCAGCAACTGAAGAAGTCACTCAAAAATTGTCTTTACAAGAAGCAGAAGAATTATATTGGAGAATAAAAAAATACACAAGAGTCACCAATAGCCCAAATCAAACATTACTGACATTGTGAATGAAATTATTAAATGTCTCAAAGTAAATAAATTTACAAAGTCATACTGATTATAATAACAAAATAATTGATGCTGCACACAATAGCCAATATTATAAAATGGCAAAAAATTCTTAGAAAATATCACAGGTATTTCTCTGATTCAGAAAAAATTAAATTAATGTCATTTTTTCAACAAAATTCTATATCTCTATATTCTAACTAAAATCTGCAAGAACCAAGTTTCATTAAGACTTATCATTAGTTCTAGAAATTCATCACAAAATTTGTCAAAATTTCTTAGTCTTTTGGCAAACAAGACACAGTCTTTTGTCAGAAATTTTAAGTGCTATGTGGAATTAATCAAGAACATGAAAATTGAAAGAAACAACATGTGGAAACCTTCTTCACAAATGTACTCTGTGGTGAAGCATTGTCTATTCCAAGTAAAAAATTAAATAAAGGTAACAGCTTACAAACTAAAATAACTCTCCCTATTGATAGTAATAATGGAATTTTTAATATTATGCATGCAACATACTTACAAAATAACAGAATTCATCCAACAAAATCATAGAATGACTATGGATTCACCATTAATAATCCCTGATCAGAAATGTTTTACAGGAAAGAATTTAAAACAACAGCCATAAATACTATTTCATCTCCACCTAAAGTCTAGCCTCATTATGTTGATGATACATTTGTTGTATAGTCGAATAGTGGAGCACTATTACAAACAATTTCCCCTTCAATAAAATTTAAATAGAATTAAGAACAAAAATTATCATTCTTAGATGTTGTTATAACAAGACTACCTCACTACAAAATCAAAATTATTGTTTATCTTTAAAAAAATTCCACACACATAGAAAAATACTTAGCATATATAGACAATCATGACAAAAACATAAAAAGTAAAGTTATATTTCCATTATAGACCAGTGTAAAAATAAGTTTGTTCAAAAATCAATAATTTGGAAAAAGAAAACTATTAATAAAACTGATGAAAAATAATTAACCATAAGGTATTAATAAGAAAAAATAAACAAAATGAAACATCAAAAAAAAAAATTATAGGTACTGTAATGTATTAAACCACTAAACATCACATGATCACCATCTCATGCTAGCACATAACTGTTAGTAAACAGGCAAAAACTCTCCATATAATAGTGCCACCTTATGCTAACCAGAGTACTAGTTTCTGGATTGTGGCCTTCATCAGTGAGAAGCCTTGGATCTGAGAGCACTGCACCTAGATCGTAGGATCTAATGCAACCAACAGTTATGTGCTAGCATGAGATGGTGATCATGTGATGTTTAGTGGTTTAACACCAATCCTGCCTAATAGGATAATGGTGGCTATGGTTGTTAAAGAGCCAAAGTCACAAAAATGTATGGGTGCTGAATTGAGTTCAGACCTATGACTATATAAGCTATTGAGCTTAGATTGAAAAATTATTGTGTTTTCAATTTCATTCTCATAGTTTTGTAGTGAAATAGAGATAAAAGGTGGCTGCTGGAGGGTTGCATTAGATCCTAAGATCTAGGTGCAGTGCTCTCAGATCCAAGGCTCATCACTGATGAAGGTCACAAGCCAGAAACTAGTCTGGGATATTGGATGTCTAGATAGGGATTTTATGCACAAGCCTTCTGGCATCCATTGATTACTCTGGTTAGCACAAGGTGGCACTACTATATGGAGAGTTTTTGCCTGTTTACTGTAATGTATCCATAAATACTAAGGATGGCAGACAGACTAAAGAAAAGCTGCAATCAGTACAATATCAGACAGCTTTAGAAAGCCATGGTGTGACATGAGAAATCCTAAACTCTACAAAACAAAAACTGCATATATGAAATACTATGTGCATAAAGTATATGAAAACAATTAAAAATAAATACATAAATATTATACTTACTATTTCTCCTAATAAAACAACATTTTCACCACGAACAACAAAAATGCCTCTAGGAATGTCACCATACTCTTGGCCTACATGTATTCTTTCAATAGTATGATGAAGAACCAAATTAGCTAAATAAATAAAAAAAAAACATAAAACAATAAAACTATCACAAGCTCATATTATTTTATATAAACGTACCAAATTGATCAATACTCCTTAGATAACCAATAAGCGTTCTTCCATCTCTTAGTAAAACCATCAATTTCTCTGAAATATATTTTTAATTAAAATTCTTATTATATATATTAATTGACAATAATCTGCTTTTATAATTTATTTATTTTTAGAGTTCTAAATTTAGCGTAAAACAAACAAACTTACTATCTAACTCTTGAATCAAACTAGCAGTTCCAGGAAAGTAATTCATTTTATTTATTTCTGAAAATTTATTATTAATCTAAATATTTATAAATGATAAATATATAGCAAGAACTTGTTATTTTGACGTAAGGGCGCAGCCATTTTAAATCTCGGATTTTTCTCGTGAGAGTAAGTGATTTTAATGTTTAAACATGTAATAAGGTATTGAAAACACTATTATAAACTTGTAGATATATTTCGATTAATTTATTTTTAAAGTTTAATTCATCTCAACATTTTGATAGGTAAACTTTTTTATTATTTAATTTTATTTTATTATGAAAATCAAATCTATTTTATTTGTATGATTTAATTTGATGTGTTCAAGAAAATTATCTTCTGCTTTTTTTTTTTTTTTAGATAACCACTTCTACCCGACTGCGATGACGGCAAAAGTATTTTAAATTCTTATTTATTCTAATATTTCGTAATTTGTTACAAATCTAGTTTCGTTTTGTTACATGTAATGTTTTTTTAAGATATTTATTATAAATTAATAAATGTATGAATATAAAATTAAATGTTTAGCTTTTAGGCTTGAATCTGGTTAAATGCTATATGGGAATTTGTCATCCTCGAGCGTTTTCCACAGGTACTATTTGTTTGATTTTTTTATTTAAGTATATTGTGCAATATACATTTTTTTATTTTTTTCATGACTGTCGTTGTGCATAAAATTAGTTAGATATCTTAATATAAAACATCCGGCAAAAAGAAAAATGTTGATTGAACTTCTTTACAAAGTTCACTACTAGTATTTTCGCGTTATGTAAGGAATTTATTCTGTAATGATAACATATGAACTAAATGATTCCGAAAAAGTATGTAATTTAAAATGGCAGCAAATAATTGAAAACGACAATTTTCTATTTTATTTATTTCTCCTAATGTAGACTTGTGACTAGTCGGATTGACATTACGTTTTGTCACATGGTTTAAAAAAATAAAAGTTAACTACAATTTTAGTGTCTACATTTTATATGTGTATAAATTCTTTTCTATGGCAAAATTTAAAATAAAATGCAGTGAATTTTTAATTATAATTTCTGCCCACACATTTAGACATGTTAACGGAAATGTGAATTTAATATAAATTATAATATTACATTATTAAGAGAGAGAAAAGTAACTTAAAAGCAATATTTTGCATTATAATGTAAAGTTGATTAAATGTCTAGAACCAGTCAGCAAATATAAATAGATGTAATATTTGTATGTATATCAGCATCCATTTTTATTCTTATTATTACTTTCTGGTAAATACCGCATCTAATTATTCACCATTTATCGTAAAATTCATCATTTATTTTTTTGCATTATATAAAATTTGTAAATGTGTAACGTTTCGTTTGATGACAATTTTCTTCAGAAATCTTTTGTGAATGAGGATGGGGGGCATGTTGCCTAAACTTTTTCTTTTAAAAGGAAGCGAATATTGTGCAATATATATCAGCATTCAAAAATTTATTTTAATTTACGGCTTCTGGTAAAAAATTGTATCACATTTTAATGCTGTAAAAATAATATGAAAAGAAATTAGCCAACATCTTATATACAATTCTATATAAAAAGCTAGAAAGTAAATAGAATTTATTCAACTATTACAATATTCAATAGCATTCACAAATAACGATATACGGGAAAATTTATAACCAGAAAAAAACTTGCACATTGCATAAATTTACAAGACCTTTATTGGTAGGGAATGAAAATATGAGTAAGCTAATAGATTAAAAAACATTGTGTGTAGTGTGATATTTGATGAAGCACAAGGTAGACAATTTAATAACATTACAAAGATTTTTTTTTTTTTTTTTTAATTAGAAGAAAATATTAAAAAAATCATAGTAATTTTTTTTTTTGATAGCTTATGAAGATTTGAAAATTGCAGAATTTTTAAAAAAGAAGCTTATGTTAAGATAGTGTTTACATTTTTTTTCTGTAATTAAATTGAAGAAATTAAGTTGGAAAACTTTAGTAGTTCATTTGGATTAAAGACCTTACATAAGTTTTCCAGTTTTAAAGATACTTTTTGAAACATTAATTACTAATTTAATATTTTCAATGTATAATTTATTTAGGTGAATATGAATAGAAAAAATTCATGTTTTGCTGGATTTTTTTAGTGAAAAAATAAATATATATTTTTACTTGGTTAGCTTTTACACAGTCATTGATTAAAGCTATGAATGCACTTGCTGAAGAATTTAGTAATTACTTTTATTAAAATAAATCATGTCAAAGAATTTATTGATGATATCATGTATTTTTTAAAAAAAGATTATTGAGCTCAAACTTACAGTCATACAATACCTCCCCAACATTATAAAGGCTGCATTACGTTACAGTCAAATTTTTGTTTTATAATCTATGCATTGATACTCAGCTGACCAATCTAGATTATGCTAAGATTTTTTCTCTCCAATAAACAGTAATTAAAATACAGTTTTATGGTCACTTCATTTTTATTCAGTTGTTTCATCTTTTCTTCAAGTAACTTCCATCTTATTTATTATCTTTAATTTTTTTTTTTTTTTATCTTAAATGTCTACAAGAATATTTTATTAATCTTGAAATCCTCTAAATATATATATAATCTTTTCACATGATCATATTTCTGCTTTATAATGTACATTTTGCTAACTTTTCTCAATTTTAATTTCAACATTAGATTATAATACCATTTACACCAGAGATTCCCAACCTGGGGTATCTGTATCCCCAGACGTATGGGAAGCTTGTCCAAGGGATGTGATCAATAAATGTATTATGCTATTAATATCCAAAAATAGTTATTAACATTTCCAAACTATTCCATGTTGGTACTGGCTGTCAGCCACACCAGCAACATTTCAGATCTCTTTTCGGGCACAGAGTAAAGCTGCATAGACTTTTTCTCTTCAGGGGTTTTATAACTAAAAATGCCCAGTTAAGATTCATGATAGCTAATGAAGGAGGAAATCAAGAGGAGTCTGGCAGGAAGTAGTTTATAGTTAGTTATCTCTTAACTACACAGCTTCTTGTTTTTATTTATATATATATCAGATTAAAATAAAAGAGGAATTTATTTTTTGTAAACCCTTGAAAGAAACAATAACACAATGGACATTATAAATTTGGTGAATGATTTTTTTGATTCAGATGCCTTTTCATGTTATTACTTGTACTGACGGTTCTCTCTCTATGTTGGGGGGGAAAAAATCAGCTTTCACTGCTTTTATGAAAACTTAATTACTGTTTATTTCTTATCATAGTAAATAGGGGGTACCGGATAATTGATTAAAAGCCAAGGGGCTATGAGAACTAAAAAGATTAGGAATCTTTGATTTACACCTTCATTAATCACTTTGCAATGTAATCTAATAAAATTTATTCTTTAAATAAATATAAAGGAATAAATTTTATTTTATTAGATTACAATTGTAAAGTGATTAATGAAGATGTAAATGATATTATATATATATAAATCAGTGCACAAAAGAACAAGAAGCTGAAAAAAAGTATAACATTAGATTATTTAATATTGCCAATATTATATTATTGCTACAACCATTTATATTTAGAATAAACATCCATGCTCTGTCTAATTATTAACATTATTTTTATTCACTATACATATTTACTTAGTAACCATTGTAAATTATATGCATGCCATAATTGAATGAGCCAATGAAGGATTGTCCCACTCCTTGTATAGAAAAATAAAATTAAAAAAAAAGTTATACTATATATTTAAATTTGATTTAGTTTGTTAAATTTAACTTTGATATGTAAAACTCAAATTAAGAGATCATTTCCAGTGGTAATATTCATATAAATACAATTTGTACATATTACTTCAAACACTTTATATATAGCAAAAAAAAATTATTACTATAAAATGTTTGAAGAAGATATATAAATTGTCTTTATATAAAATATTACAGCAAAATAAAGGAAATGATTGGTTTAGTGACAATAGTGATATTCATCTGGTATGCACTCATATGATCTAACCTTTTCTTAAAATTTTTAAAAGCTTTATTATTAGTTACTTAAAATTTATATATATATATAATGCTTCTATTCCATCATGCATATTTCAAAGACACGAATAAATATTTGTAGATTAAATTATTGTAGTTTATTACTTTTATATATTATTGCATCCAGTATGCAATCTTGATTGTATATACCCTTCATTTTAACTTGACATCAAATAATTTTAATAAAGTGAATCCCCAATCATTGTTCAAATTAACCATGTTATCTGGAATTGCTCAACTCAGTTTTATGTCCTTTTCGACTTAAAAATTGATTATGTTTAGGTTTTCCCCCAGAAGCAATGACAAACCTTTGGCATAGTTGCTAAACACATTTGACTACCTAATTTAAGTTTGTAATAATTTTTATTTTGCAATTGACATTCTTATATTGGTAATTTGTGCTTTGTTTATTCTTTATAATTTTTGCAGTTTCTTTATGAAAATTATTTGCTTGTTTGATATTGATAAAAATAAAAAGTCATGGTTAGCTAATTCAAATGTGAAAAATGCTTTACTGCTTTCATTAACAAATATAATCCCAAACATTAAAAATCTGGTAACGCAAAATAGACTCAGAAATCATTGTTAAAATAAGGAATGTTTAAACTTTATTTTTTTTTCCCTAATACATTAATATATTATGAAAAAATATTATGTATTATTTATCTATGTGAATATTTTATACAAAAATTGAATAATAGTGCAAAAATTATATGGCACATTCTTAAGTCATGTGTGGAAAAACTGTCATGTAGATTATAGAACAGTAGCCACTTCTGATTTATAATGACAAACAATTGTCGTATAATCATGATAACGAGTGTATATTCAATTTTTATTGCAAATTCGAGACTGTACATTTTAATCAAGTCAACAGATAGAGATATTTTATGACAAGAATAATAAAATTGGAAAAAAAAACATATTATGAATCGCTCATAATTTCTAATTATTGAAATTTCAGAAGATCAAATAAATATTTGGAAATTGAAATAAATTTTGACAGTTTTTTGTCTACATTTGTAAACATTTAACATTTTATATGATATGTTTGGTTATAGCTAGTTGTCTAGATAATTAAACTTGCTATAGTATATAAAATAAGCATTTGAATATAGAAAAAATATTTAAATTATATTTCAAAATTAGATGAATTAACCTTTAATTCTTCTCTTTAGCACATTTAAGCCAAAAATTATTTTCCTTATCTACTACTTTTTAGAGTTCTTCCTATTAGGTGGAATTTATTCATTTTCTGTCTGATTATAGTTACAATAAATATTTTAACTTTATTTACACAATCGTAAATTTTACATATATGTGCTCACACACAGTACCATTATAGTTAGAACAGAACACAAAACCTAAAGTCAATACTTTTCATACCTAAAGTAAAGCATGATTCAACTTTTGTTTATTTTTTTCAATCTCTCTCAATATTCGGTTACTATGCTTTAGTCATATTTCACTTTGTTATAATTCTTTTTAGAATTGAAATTACATTTTTTCTGAGCAAGCACTTTCACAAACCTTAATTCTGTTGCAAATTCAAAAAAATATTGTACTTATCCTTGAAGACAACAAACTATGAGCATTTAAAAAAGAAAATATTATTTGAATTCCATATGATGATGAACTACTTCAAATAATTTGCATGTTGTGAAAAGTTGAAGCAAAAACGTCAGATTTCCCTTTTCAGTTATTTAAAATTTTCTGCATTTGGATTTATTTCAATAACTGACATGAATTACTGCAATTTTAATACCAAATGTTTGTAGTAGTGATCAAAAAGAAAAAAAAATCAGAAAGAAAATAGAAATCAAAATTATTTGTATTCTGTAGATCACAAATTATTTTGCATCAATAATTTATTGCTAAAAATAATTGCTCTCAAATACTGTAAATAAACAATCATATAGTTTTATTGCTCAGAATTTATAAGACATTCATGTGCTGGAAGTGACAGATATTGCCATGATTTTTTGACCTTTTTGGTTTCTGCCAAACTACCACTAAATCAAATCTTAGAGCCTCAAACAATATGATTTTATCACATAAATAATTTTACTTTTATATATTATTCAGTTTTTAATATTTTTGCAATAATTTATTTTTTTAAAAACATTTAATTATTGTTAAAATACATTATGATTACATGAAATGAAATCTCAAAAAAAAATCATAAAAAGCTAGATTCAAATATTAGATATTATGTTTATTAAAATTAAGTCATTACAAAATTGAAAGTGTAGGCAAAGAAAGGTCTAATGATTTAAAATATTTTAACTTAATAATACAAAAAGGAAAAATGACAAAAGAGTAATAAATAGGAAATCTACTATTGACATATATTTTTTATGAATGTTTTATTGGTCAGTCATTATTTAATTAGAGATATTAAACTTGTTAAAATTAAGACTAGGAGGGGGTTCTATGAAAGTTTTATAATGTGATACAAAAATTTATTTAAATAACAGAAAATAAAATGTGAAATTATTATATAAAAATATGCATACATAAAAATGAAATAAATATGTAAGTTTAAAAAAGATGGGCATGCTATAAACAGAATCTATAGGATTTTAATTATTCAACATGGAAATAGTATGTGGATGCAGATCTTATATTATGTTGAAGAGTAAATGATAGTTAATTAAAGAATGTATTAAATAAATTGAAAGCTTTTGAATGTTAAAAGGTAAATTCATTTTAATAAAATATAGTTGAAGTAATTTTAATCAAATTGTGTAAATGGTAAACAAAGGCTGTAAAAAAAAATTGAAAACATTAATATTTTTTTTTAAAATTAAAGTAAGACAACTAGTGAAATAATTGTTGTGCAAACAGCAGTAGATAGCAATAGGACGGGTGGGCAATTGTTTTGGCTCGGGGGCCACAAAGTTTAGCAGAGGGCCATATCGGGGGCCACTTTCTGTAAGCGAAGATTAGAGGAGGGCCCCATGTTTTTTTCATGATACAAAAAATACACTGCTTTATTCCCTATATTACCAAAGAAATATTTATTTGTCCATTCTTCATTAAACACATGACATTTATCACCGATTTTACATTTTTTCGGAGGGTTCATGGTTTCACTAAAGTTGAAAATGTATATATTTGCTAATGCAAAGACAAAATTGAAATTAACCAAATCAACTGGAAAAGCACTGCACATCATATCTACACTGCACATGTGTATTGACATGGCCATCCTAGTGGAAAATACGAGACGAATCTTTGGTCACGCAAGGGAAGGAAATCTCATTTCAAGGCGGATTTTTCTGATTGTCTTGGCGAGCTGCATACCGGGCCACATGTGACCCTTGGGCCGCTATTTGCCCACCCCTGCAATAGGATATAAATTTAATTAAATCAAGAAACATAGAAATTATCATGTTTTGGGAATAACATCTCAGCAAAGAAAGGCTATTAACTTTGAGTTAAAATGAAAATGTTTTGTCATCAATCAGTGAAAGGAAGATTATATATATAAAAAAGGAAAAATCAGATTCAAATCATTATTAAAATTCTTAACATCAAGAAGAAAGCATTGAGAGAGAAATTGGTTAATTCGGTTTTCTGACAATACTCAACATATCCAACTTTGAGAAAAAATTTAAATACTAGTAATTCAGGATATAATTTACTAAGTGCCCAATAAAATTGTTGTTTATGCCATCATCATGTAGCTTTCAAAGATGAATAAATGCTGTGTCTGTCCAAAAGTTATGCCCTAGCAGAAGTAGCCTACTGTCCATCTATTATCTAAAATACATTGTCACTATCTGAAAGTCTGCTTACTTTGCTGATTTGATATGGGGAATTATATTTTAATAACTTGATCTGCGAATTGTCTACAATTATTGCATCAGCCAAGAAAATTTGGATATTTTCTGCAGTTTGTGATGAGATATTGTTTATCGAGCAGCTTCCAGAACGTAGACCCAAATCTGATTTTAAATCAGCTTAATTGATAATTCAATATCCTGAAGATATTCACAGTTTGTTGTGAAGATAAAAAATATAAAACACAGGAAATTTTAATCTTATACAAATATACAAACCTGTGGAAGAAATTTATTTATTTGTTTAGGGGTTGTTGTTTTTTTAAGGCCTATAATAACAATTTTTTAAAATTATAATTTTTTTTTTTTCTTAATAAGATTTAGTATTTCAATTACATATAAAACTTTATATTAATTCAAATATAGTTCTTTTAGTTTGTTTGGAGTTTTAAACAAAATCTTTATATCATGTTGATACACATGTTCAGTTTTAGAGACAGAGCCTTAGAGCAGGGTATGCCCAAGCTTAAAATACTTTTCAGCATGTGACAAATAATTATGAATGGATCTAATAATATTATTATATAATGACCTAAACATATCTGATAACATATATGTTATGATAATATATTAAAGAAGTCAGAGTGGGGTTAAACCTTAATATTAAAACTTCAATTTTTTTATTTTAAAAGATTCTGCAAATATCTTGCAAATATATTAGTTTAATTATGTGTGAAATTATTAATCCATTACTAAAATTTATTATAATTATATTTAAAAAATTATTTTTGTTTCTATTTTTATTTAAATTTGTCTCATTCCTATTATCTATTTGATATCATAGTTCATTGTCATCAAAATCTGTATCAATGCTAATATATTGGAAATATAAATAGAAAAATTAAAAGAATTTTTGTGAAATGTTGTCAAGGAAAGTATTAATTATTTTACTTTATAAATAAAGTTATCAATATAAGTAATTCTTAAGTTGGCCATGGAAAAGATTGGTTATAAATTGATGTGATCAGGAAAGAAGAAGAATTTTATTAGATACTCAAAAGAAGTAGTTCAAATCTGAGCTGGTATAAGTTTAAATTTTTACCATTCAGTAATGTAGGTTTCACATCACAAAATAAATAAATAGCAGTAATTAGGGCACTTTGGTGAAAGAGATAAAATAAGAGAAGTAATAGGGCAGAAGTAGTAGTCATCAACATTGGAATGGAGAAGTACATGAAGATGATGATGGATGACTTGTTATTGAGTGAAATAGTAGTCAAAAAATAAATATGAAATGAAATAGTAGTATGAGAAAATAAATAAAATAAACTGTAGGAAATGTTTTTAGGGTCAAAATAAAAAGCAGCTATAAAATAGAAATCTAAGAGATAAATAATGGAGAGGAAAAAAACTTCAGAATCAGTTTATCAAAACTAGATAAAACTTAATTTGGCAATATTTTTCAGAGCATAATCAAACATATGTTGGCCAAATGTAATAGGACGTGGTAATATGATTTCATCTACTAACCTTAAAAAAGTAATCTCTTTAATAATAAGATCATAGCTGTTTGTTGGTCTTTGATAAAATGTTACATAATAACAATAAAATTTTTTTACCAGATACACTGAAAAAAGATATGTTAAATTCACAGATTATTTTTTCAAGAGCATCATTATTGGTTTAATATTAATAAACACAAACAGGAATTATCTGTGTTTAGATCCATCACATGAATGAGGGGGAAAAAAATAGAAATATCAAATATTTTTATATTCTTTACTGTATTTTCTACAGTAATTGTTTAATTTAGAAAATATATTTGAAATAATTTTTTTTCTAACTGGAAAAGGTTGTGTTATTGGAATAAAGTCAAAAGAAATATGAATGATTTTTCTCTTGAGCAATTGATGTGAAAAGTGGAAATCATAGTAAGATTCTCAAAATTCTGGATAGTTATTTTGCTTTCACTTTTTAATTATTATTTTTTTTATACTTTGCAATATTTTTTGTTATTTTTAATATAAACAATTTATCGAATTTGCTCATAGCATTAACTAAAAGCCTTTATATATATATAATATCCTTCATAGAAATTATGTTAACATATAGGATATTTTTAGATTTAATGATAACATTTTTATTAATAGAAAAAATATATATTACTTTCAAGAGCTTTTTTTTTTTTAAATTCCAAAAGTTGTTTAACATTCTCTTTCTGGTCTTCATTATTTTGAATTTTTCACAATTTTTTTAATTTTTCTAATGAAACTAAAAATTATTTAGCTTGACAAATTTTGGAATTGTTACTCTTTTTATTTTTTTATACTGAAATTTTTTGTCACACAATAATTCATAATGTTGAAAGTAAGTTTTCTACTACTAACAAGTTGAATAAAAATAGTTTTAGTGGAAGTCAACAAATATAAATGGAAGAAATAAGTTCTGCATGATAATTTTTTAAAATAACTTCATTACTCAAATTCAGTATAATGAATTGAAAGGCTTGTTTATAAAAACAATGATTTTTCACTAGTTTAAAGAAGAATTGGTTAAAAAATTGGATTCAATTAAGGCATAACAATCTAGAATAGTTTTAAATTAAGGATGAGTACTTATCATGATTATTATTGTATTATGCTGATACAAAGCAAATAAATTTTTGTTATGTTGTTGTTTTATTACCTTGTTAAAAATATTTTATTACATTTGTTGCTGTCGCATTTTATTAGTAGAATTTTTTTTGATGTGTGATTATTGTTTTGTACACATTTTTTACTATATTTATGTTATTTATAGTTGAGATTTTAATTATTAAGCTTGGAGAGATAAATTATAATATATTAGTTCTGTCATATCTACCGCTTTTGGGGCCAAGCCGTTAAATGAAATCTTGCAACGGCAGTAAAACAATTTAGTTTAAAATTTATACTTATTAAAAGATTGACAAATATAATTAATGCAAAAATAGAATGATCTAGATATGAAAAGACAGTACAGTAATAAATCAAGAGACAGAAAGCAAACATTTTATTAATTAAATGTGTGAGATGATGAAATGATTGACTAAAAAATAATTCATAATGTAACTCATAGAAAATGGTACACCTAAAATTCATAGATTCAAATTTATGAATTTTAAATTTGTGATTTTTTATTTAATATTTTTTTTCAAACTGTTGATAATGAGAACACACAATTAGTGGGATTACTGTAAGAGATGGGTGTGCTTTGGAATGGCTTTTAAGAGAATATAATCATTTAGAAAATTTATTTTTAATTATAAACAGTGAGGATTGCCAATTCCTCAACAAGCTTTGTGATAAATACTGGCTCTGGCTAAGCATTTATCACAAAGCTTGTTGAGGAATTGGCAATTCTCACTGTTTATAACTTACAAGCTTACGAGATAGGGTCATGTGATCTATTACTCTTATTTTGATTATTTTTAATTATACTGTATTTTAAAAAGTACTAGTTTTAGACTGTTTAAAATTAATCACCACATATAAATTATTGGTAAAATATGTTTCTATTCTAAATATAAAATACTTTTAGTACACATGCATATGAATTTTATGAATGAGCTAGTATATATATATAATTGATTTTGTTTTTATATATGTTTTCATTCTTTTATAAATATCAAAGTAAACTATGCAGTTTAACCAAACAGAAAAAGTGAAGTAATATTGTCTGACATAGTTTATTTTGAGAATAAATAGTTATTGGAAAAAAAAACTTTCCAATATTTTTGAACATTTTTATCAAATTTTTCAAAACTTAAATTCACCTGAAATTTTCAGCAATTCTTTGTTGCATAATTATATATAGACACCCACATAATTGTTGTGTTAGTACAAACTCTAGAATTTATCTTAAAGATCTGTTGTTATTTTGTGCCATGTAAAAAATTAAATTGATTCTCTTTGAAAGAAATTAGAAATAGTGTATATAAAAGTTTATAAGTTTTTGGTTGTTTGCATGTAGAAGTATTATTAAAATAAACTTCGTTATATATAATCTTATAAAAAAACAAAATGAAATTAAAATAAATTTTAATTTTTTTATCATGTTTTAATAAAAATAGCTGATTAACATTTCAAAAATCTAATTATTTTATTTTTATATATAGTATTGATGCATTTTGTAAATATATTCATTTTCATGCATTTTAGGTTCCCATTTATATTCTGCCAAAGTTCAGCAACCAGCCCCAGATTTTGCTGGAACTGCAGTAATCAATTATCAATTTAAAGAAATACAATTATCTGATTTTAAAGGAAAATATTTAGTTCTCTTTTTTTATCCATTAGATTTGTAAGTTTATGTATACATTTCAGTTTTTTAATCTATTATATTAAATAAATCAATAAATATATACTTTTACCCGGTTGACAGTTTTAATATCCAGAAGTCTTCATCAAAAGCTCTTTCTCTTAATTATTAAGAAGATGATTTGAATAGAGATTCTGATTTTGGCTGCTGGGTAGTCAAAACTGTCAACATAATGAAATTATCTGTGAAATGAGATATGAAGTAAAGACTATTTTAAATACTTTTTTACTATATGTCACAGTTTTTAATATAATGAAATTTAAAAAAAAAAAAAAAAACAAATTACACCCATTTTGACTGATCAGAGGGTACTGTGAACAATTCAAAATTATTATGATATATAATTAACATTAATTTCATCTTTACCATATAATTATCATGTTAAACAAATAGTATCTGACATCTTTAGTTGCTAAAAATGCACGTAAGAAAAAATATGGATAAATTAAATAAGTTATTTTAAGAGGATAATATTAGATCAAGCAATTAAGTAATTGCTGATATAAAAAGTTATAATATTTGTTAAATCTATATTACTAATATAGAAGCTTGTAATATAATTTCCTAGTTAAATACTACTGTAAACCTAATTCTCTGGTAGCTCATCTTATGAAATTTCTTACTGCAGATTTCAACCTACTTATCTACTTATCATTTTATGATTTCTATTTAATTATTTACTTTCCTTATATCGTATATTTGATGTAATGTTTTCATTGAATTTCATTATTATGGATATCTAATGTTTTTTTCTTATTGATTAATGAATTTTTTAACTCTTTAAATAGGATTTTTTTTTATATTTATAAATAAATAAATTTGCCTTTTCAATCTCATAAAAAATGACTACTGCACACACACAAAAAAAGTGTAAACATTTGACTAAAATTGAAAATATATTGTTTTAATTCTTTTTTATAAATATTTTATTTTTTATTAAAAGTTCATTTTAAACTAATAATTTATTTTTAGTTTTTTTAATTAAATAATGCAAATTATTGTTAGCAGGAAAGTGATGTTTAATTTATAATAATTCTTTGATATTAATATTTTTCAATATATATATTTGTAGTACATTTGTTTGTCCAACAGAAATTATAGCTTTCAGTGATAAAGCAAATGAATTCCGAAAAATAAATACAGAAATTGTTGCCGTTTCTACAGATTCTCATTTTAGTCATCTTGCATGGATAAATACTCCTAGGAAAGTAAGTCTTTGCACATATATCTATGTTAGTTTTATGTATGCATACATATATAACTTCCAAAAGAATAAATGTATTTAATATTTCATTCAGAGACTGACTTATTTCAAAACTAAAATTAAATGATAGAAAATGTCTAATTATAAAAAAAATCTTATTAAAACATGGGAATACAATCATCTTGTGGATTTTGATTAGTTAACAAAAAGTTTTCTTAGGCAGTTTAGGCAATTATTTATTTAATACTTGTATTGAATATCAACATCATTTTATTTTAATCATTATTTTAGAGATGTAAATAAAAAAGTAAATAAATGACTATACTTATATATAAGCATAAGTTAGTTTACAAAAATATTATGTACATTTAATAAATCTCAAATGTGGAAAAGTATATTAATTATTAATACTAATCATGAGTGGAAAAAGTCAGTTTCATTTTGCATATATATATAAACGTGTATGATAGCTATCTGTATATGCATATAAAATATATATGTAAGTGGGTATATATGTATGTGTCATAAATTTGGATATGTAAAGATGTAGTGATGTCTATCTGGGTTTTTTTTTCTATGAAAAAAGGTTGTTTTATATGATTATTTTTAAATTATCAATTGTGTGGTTTAATAAATGTAAATGTTTAGATATTAGTTTATATTCATTTTTAGTAAAATTTCATATCTGAGAACAATTCAGAATTAAATAATATTGTTTTTTGTATGGAAAAAAAAAGAAATCTTCCAAGGTAAAAATAATCTTAAATTTATACCAGCAATAATTTTAAATTGCATATTCCAGTAGTGTTAGTTGCATAAATAAAAATTTAATATCTAACATTAGCAGAAGTCAACAGATGCTTAAATTGTTGTGTAGGTAAATCAACAAACAATTTACACATTAGAATGGTTAATCATAAATTTGATATTTTGTATAAAAATAAAGATAAATCAGTATTTAAAAGTTGCAATTTACTAGACTACTCACTTGATAATTTTAAAATGCTTATGTTACAAAGCAATTTTCATCTATAAAAATGCAAAAACATAAATAGTTTTTTTTTTTAATTTTTACATTATCCGATTTCATGGTGCATTAAAAATATAATTACATTTGTATATATACACATTTATTTATATAAATTATGATTATGTAGTCTATTTGTATATAGGTATCATGTATGTAAAGCAGAATTGATTTTTTTATTCATTAAAATTAACAATATGTTCATGGACATAATCATCAGATTGATTGTTTTTTTAATAAGTTTAAACTAATCATAAAATGATTTTAAATAAAACACGTTTTGGATATTTGATACAATAGATAAACTTTTTAACATAATTTTCTTTCTGGCCAATAAAAATTAAAAAGACTTTTATGGTTCAAAATTTCTTTTGGAATGTCTTTCTCTGCTATTTAGTTCCATTTTTTTTTTTTTTAAATCTAATCTCTGGCTGAAATAAAAAGCTGCAGATTATATACTTTCTGTTTTTGTTTTTTGTCTGTATATATATATAAATATTATAATGGATGTATATGCCAGTATAAAAATTTAGGTTATTACATTTCAGACAATAAATCACTCTTAAAAACAATCATCTGATAAAAATAATTATATTGAGCTGAATTTTTACAAAATTTTATATAAAAATTATAAAAAAACAAAAGGAAATATTTTAATGCCGTTGTCTATTTGCCATATTTGATAGTTTTTTGTTTCAATTTTGAACTTGGGGTTGACATGAACTTGATGAATTTATATATATATCTGTTGTTGTGTTTTTCACTTGATTTCTTTTATTGCATTAGAAAAGATTAAAAAAGTTTTGATTACATTATGTATGTATAAGTTATATTCTACAAGAGTGTAGAAATAAGTAATAAATAATACATGTAAAAAAAGATCTTTTAACAATAGTAAATTTTAAATGTAGTTTTAAATATACTTTACAATATTAATAATCTTATTGCAGCTTTCTTCAGTTTAATTAATATATATAATTTGTGTTGTACATAACATTTCATTTGCAGGTAATTTACTAGATAATCACTTATACTTTTGGAAATTTTATTTTTAACTTTTTTTTTTTGAGTAGTCAATTTCATGTATATTAATATTTATAATTTTGACATTCATAGTCTTTAAATACTGATGGTAGTAGTTTATCTATAAAAAAAATTCAATATGATGTTATCATTCACTATATACTTCTTAATTCTTTTTTTTTTATAAGCTACAGCTGAATTTACCAGTTACTATTGCATATAACTCTGTAAACAATATTGTTTTAGTGTTGTTTATCAATTCTTTTTTAGTATATTAAATAAATCTTAATGAGCGATACTAAAGCATTTGAAAATAATTGTTTTGTTACTCTGTTATCATCTTTTACATTATATGAAATGGTAATCCATCATTTATTAATAGTAATTTTTCTATTTATGTATGAAATAATTTACCATGAGAATACTCAGGAAGTAAAAATTTATTTCAATAATTAGCTAATAGAGGTTGTCCAAACATTGAACTTTTTATAAATATTAAATATTGATAATGTGGATATTGTTGAACTTTAATGAGAAGCAAGATTAATATTAATAAAACAATTTATTCTATGAAAATTAGTTTTATGAATATTATACAATACTAATTTAATACAAAAAAAAAAAAGAAATTATCTCTAAGTAGTTCTGATATTTTTAATAGACAACAAGAGTATGAAAATTTAGAAATTTTATTAGTTTTTTATTTATGCAAAGAATCATCAATGTTACACTAATTATTAGATGCTATTAATTAAAGGAATGGAAGCAGTAGTAGCAATCTTCTGTAGATAATAATTAAGCATTACTACTTAATTTTAGAACTGTTATCATGTTATTTACCTGTTTTCTAGAAGAAAATTTGACATACGATGTTAAAAATGGCCTCAGTCTCTGAATTTAAAAAATGATTAATCAAAAACATAATTTTAATCCAAATAAAAAAAAATTTCAAAAACGAATTTTAAAAAGACAATAAAGAAAACTATGTGACATAAATTTCACATATAAATAGAAAATTAAATCAAATTTAACTGAGCTTCACAATTTTAGTATAAGAGTATTAAAAGATATTGACATAGACAGTATTTCAGTTAATAGAAAAATTAACATATTTTATCTAGATCAAGAGTTCCTAAACTTTTTTCGGCTGTAGATCCTTTTACCAAAAACTTTTAAAACCATCGAGCCCCCTAGTCATTTACTTTACTTATTCGAATTAATAAATTTGTACAGTACTCTATATTAAATATTTCACTAGTCAGCAAACTTTTCATTTTAATCACTTGTACTTAATAATTGAAAAAGATAAAAGGACTATGGAATATGGCATTATCTTGTGCATCATTTAATATCGAAACCTGCACTAACGAAAATTAAAGCAAAAAAATATGAGTAGAGTTTTTTTTTAATTTTTGACATTTATGAAATAAATATGTAAATTTAAAATAAATACAAATATTGAAATCACTTTATTAAACATAAAAATGAAGTGAAAAAATCAATATATTCAGACAGAATTAAACATCAACAAAATTACAACAATGAAAGATTTTAATCAGAATTATAAAAATAAGAATACCAAATAAATTAGCTTGGAAAACTGAATTTAATGAGATGGGTGCACCTGGTGATCTGTCAACAATTTATCTATGTCCGGTTTTAAATTAGTGAGTTGCATTCTCAAATCTCCACTGTTCAGTGATATGCAATCGATGTCTGTTCTGAAGCAGGTTTAAAATTACACTGAAGCCTCTCTCTACCAGATACGATGATGGAAATGCCGGCAAATACTTTTGAACAACAGTCCATAGAGCTGGGAACAGAAGTGAAATATCTTGTTGCAGCCAAAACTTTTGATAACCCTGTTTGAATTGTACCTTGAGATCCTCATTTTTGCTGATCGTTATCAGCTCATTTTGCAAAATTATATTTGGTTCTGGACTAGTAGAGTATGGGTTTATTATCCAGTTCGGTATTTCCAATGATAGAATATCTTTGAACCTAGTTTTGAAATCTAAGTGAAGAGCCTTCAAGTGGTTGACATACAGCAATATATTTTCTTCTTGGATTGTGCCTATCTTAAATAAGTTGGGGAACTGGGAAAGCTCAGATCTTGCAATATTTTGCTTAAAAAACATTAATCTGGCAACAAAAGCTGATATGACCGATTTTGCTTTGATGAGATTCAAATTGTCTCCTTGCAGTTGTAAATTAACATCATTAAATTTGCCAAATAAGTCGGTTAAATAAGCAATATCTGTTTTACTCTTAAGTAAATTTTCTTTCAAAAACTCTCAAAAACAGATTGAAAAAGTGCAAAAAATCTCACCAAACATAAATCTTTTGAAAGCGAGCGGACTTTGGTATGGAGAACCAATCGATAGAAATCTTTGTCACTTTCCTCACATAATTGAGCAAACAGTGTAATGATCAAAGTATTACTTCAAATTTTGTTCACAGCTGTTATAACAAACTGAAGCGATTGATGCAATTTGTCACTAAGGTTCTTGGCTACTAAATGTTGCCTATGGATTATGCAGTGAACTACAAGCACTTCAGGTACATGTTAATTCCAGTAACTTATGAAACTGCACTAATGACCAACCATAGCTGGTCCTTCGTCTGTCACAACAGATATTATATTTGTCAATAGAATCGCTTTTTCCCTTAAAAATAGCTCCATTATATTAAAAATCGATTTGCCTCTGGTGTCAGTTTTTAAAGTTCTAGCAAAAAGCAACTCTTCATGCATTTTCTGATCTTGAATAAAGCGAACATACGTCAGCAATAAAGCTTCATTACCAGGTAATGTTGACTCTTTCAATTGGAGGGAAAAAACTTTTTTATTTTGCAAATGATTACTCAAAGTTTTCCATGTCATGACTCATTTTATTGATATGTCTTTCAACTGTGTTATTGCTCAAAGAAATGCTTTTTATAACATCTTGTGCAGGTTTGTGGAGTACAGTGTTCAATACCTCCGTGACAGCCAGTAAAATCAGTTTCTCCCCTATGGTGTACAACTCGCCAGACTTAACAATGAGTAGGGATATGGTGTATGATGCCCTTAATCCATCATCATTTTGCTTCGATGATGAAACAAACATATTATCTATTGTAGTTCTCTTCAGAATTTTATCTTTAAGTGATTGAAAGTATGACAAATCTTTTTCTTTTTTGTCAGGGTGAATTCTGTTCAAGTGATCTGCTAGTTTTGATGGTTTCATAGCATCATTGCTAAAGACTTTTTTGCATATGAGGCATATTGGTAAATGTTTGTTTGATAATGATGGGACAAATCCTAGCTTCAAATAGTCCAAGCTGTACTGTCTGCATTTTTTTTTTGGTTCAGTCATATTATTATCATAAGAAATAAAAACTTTTATTAACAAACAATTTTGACAGCCCCTGTGATAAAAAAAAAAACAATAAAGTATGTACTTACTTGAAACAGAAGATTTTTGTTCAAACTCAAATAAATAAACTGTGTCCTCTGATTTTCTTTTTCATAGTACTGCTCCTCAATAAATAATTATATTCAAAGTTCAAATCACAAATAAGTACATGTCACATCAAATGAACCAAATTTATAGTGTTTTATGAAAGCATGACCATACAAGACTGATAGATTCTGCTAATATCAAATATTGTAATTTCACTACAAGCAAGTGTGAACATGCAATGGTTTTTCATGTCCACAACTTGCTTTGCTATATTCAATAAGACAATGACAGACATTTTTGTGCTACATGTATTTTCACGCATTCTTATGTGGGTCTTTTTTAATAACACATTTAACTTTTCATTCACAAGTTTGGTATGTAATGTGTTATTATCAGACAAGTGTTTTTTTTTTTAATTATTTTACTTCTTAATTAAGTATCTATTGGAATTACAGATATTTTGAAGCAACAAACAAATAGCAGTAGTAAGGGTCTATTTTTGCTGTCGTCAAACCCTAAATTTTTTTTATTGAAACTATTTTCAACTAAAATATCTTATAGCATAGTGATTTCTATCCTTTTAAGCCACGAACATTTTTTATTATTAAATAAAATTAAATTGTAGAGTCTTGTCAATTTAATACTGTAATAAAATTTGATAAATGTGAAAACAAATGATTCCTGGATAGATTCTCATAAATAAAATACATAATCAAAAATTTCAAATTGGTCTCTTGAATGAAATTGTTCTAAATCTGCCATTTGGTACTCGAATATGATATTATCTCTCAAGTAAATAATATTGTTGAACTTATTGTAGTTCTTCCTTTAAATATCTTAGATCTTTTTTATATTCAGTCAGTTTGATACTGGAACATTCATGATTTGAAAAGAAATTATATTAAAGAATCTGATGTAATAATATATATATATGTCATAACCAAAATCTCTAATGAATAATTGAATCACCAGTATAACAGCAAAAATTAAAAAAAATTTAACAATTGAAGTATTTTTCATAAGATTATCTTTTTTAAAATCTAATTACAGAATTTTCTTTATATCCTTGGAAAATTAAATATTGTTAATTCAAGTGTGCATTAAAGCTAAATTATATATATCAGTTTTTATTTCTTAGATTATTGGCTGATTTTTCAGAGATTGTATAAATGCATAGTATATAATGTTTGGGCCTCAAAGTGTAGTGGTAACAAATCTGTTTACTCTGTTCATGATCAGAAGTTCTAATTTAAATTGGGTTAGATTTGGAAATTTTTTTAGGTTCCAAATAAGCTGGTTATTTTTTCTAGTAGCCAGCCCTTAGCCATCTCAAATCTTGATTAATAAATTGATATCTAGCTATTCTCAGCAAGATAATGGTTATAATTAATCTAGATTGATCACTGTATTGGCTGAAAAATAAAAAATAAGACTGTAATATCACTTAGTTATCACCATTGTTGGAAAAGATGCCTTCCTCCTAAACGTACTTTGCACATTTATATATTCATATATTTTTCCTTATTAATTAAAGTAAATTTTGGATTAGTTAATTAAAGAATGGAATTGTGATCACATATACTATCGATCCCATTATTACAATTAGTTATCAGAGATTATTAATGGCATAAAAAGCTTATGGTGACTGGACTTTATATTATGCTACATTATGAAGTCAGAAAAGCAACACAAATAATAAATAAATAAAGGGAAAAATAAAGTAGTGAATAAATAAAGGAAAAATAAAGAAGTGAACAGAGTGAAGAAAGAAAAGACTGATGATCCAACATCTTATTCTATAATATAGCATAGAATACTTTTACAAAGTGGTTATTATTTTTTATCTGCAATTAACCCTCATAGGTAAAGCTCATTCTACTATCTGTAGCCAAGATAGACCCTGTCAAAATGCTTTCTATTTGTGTATTTAAAATTTTTAAATTAATGTTGAGTATGTTTTAATGTATATAAATAATCTAATTTTATATATAAATTGAGTATTTACTGTTATATATTTTATAAGTAAAAATATGTATAGTATATAGAAAATAAAAATGACATAACTTTAACTGATGATAATTCTTATTATTTCTGTTTGTGTGTGTATGTACATATATATGGCTCTCTATGAGGAAGATAAATGACAGTGGAAAGGGTAGAATTCACAAATATCTAGTTTAAAATATTTCAATCTTAGGTTCTTGAGGATGAGGGAAAAATAACTTCATATCAGACACAAGTTTATCCAAAATAATATGAATTGAAAGAATCTTCTGGAACTCAGATTTGTTTATTCATTTACTGAACAAGAATAATTGGTTGCTAATATTACTCTTAAAAGCCACTCAAGTAACATTGGCATATAGTCATAAAGTTAAATTAGAATTAAAGTAATAAAGCTTAATAAAGCATCTGCAACAATAGAATATATGTGTTAAAATTGATTCATGAAATGATAATAGAATTAGATTTTATATATAGATATTACAGTGTCAAAAACTAGAACAATAAAATTTATATGCAATAGAGAAAAGATAAATTTTAAATCTTAAGAATTGTATTCTTTATGCAAACTCATATGCATAGAGTATATTGTTAGCCTGCTCAAATTTTGGAAGCAGTGAAAGAATTCCAAATATCAAACCCAGAAATACATCCAAATTATCAGAATTTTTTCTCATTCAAGGATATTTCAACCTGACTAGGGAGCCAAATGTATATTCACTATATTCATCTAAATGATAATCAACCCTTTTCAGGCTAAATCATATTGCCAGGAATCATAATGAATATGTTCACCACATCCATCTAAATAATGATTAACCTTTTTGGGCTCAATCGTATTCATTTCTTTACCCTTAGAAAAAGAGGAAAACAGAAAAAAAAAATTTTAATAAGGAATTATATAGAGATGTTTATTCTTTTATATTAATTCATTTGTTGTAGTTAAAATAGAGAGATACTCCAAATATGAATGAGCTGTTTATGAAGTTTAAAGATAAGGTATTTATATAACATTATTTAACATCTAAGTACTGGCAAATTATGTTAAATCCAGTGCTATCAAAAATATATGGTATTCATGCCTTTCAGCTTTTTCAATAGTAGTACAGGATTGTTAAAATAATTTTACAATATTGACAGCAGTCAAAAATTATATATGGTAATGACATCATGATGACTTCTAATGATATCAATGGGCATATAGAACATGAAACTTTTTTTTCAGAAAAAGAATAACAAACTTTAAAAAAAGTACTCTTTATTTATGATGAAGTTGTATTTTTTAGGTATATAATTGAAAGTTATGGAACACAATCTTGCTAAAAAAAGATAGTAGTTATTTACAACTGTCCTACTCTCACCATCAAGGAGCAATTCCTTTTCATTTTAGGTTTGTGCAATTTTTCTGTTTGTTTTTTTTTTTCTGATAATATCAAAAATTTGACAAGTTTATTAAAGAATCTAGATAGGAATGAACCATTCACTAAGAAAAGAAATTTATATTTTCTTAACAGGCTTATGAAAAATCCTGAGTTGAACTATACAATCACTGAAAAGAAAACCCTTGTAATTCTCTGGGCTATCCAGATAGTGTGTCACTTTTCTACTTGGCCACTAACCACAAATTTTTGAACAAGTTATCTAAGAAGTAGCAAGTTAGTAAGATGGAATTTGATGTTGCAGAAACACAATTACTCAATATAATATTGTACAGAAAAAGATAACATTAACACTGCCATTTTAAGTCATCAATCCTATGCAATCTATTCACTAGTGTCTAAAAATGGACAACATGCACATTGCATCTGTTAACTTGGTTGTCATTGATGACATTGAAAGATCTAAATAAAATAACTACACTTCTTTTGAAAATTATGAAGATATAATGTTATTTTTAATTGATAAATGATCTCACATTCTTAACAGAAGTCGCATATTTATAATTTTATTGATATAATAAAAAACATTGTTAGAAAAGAACACTATATTTTTATAAAATTAATCTAATAAAGAAAATTTTTACTTAATATTTAAGACAAATATATACAATGTTCTTTTTTTTTTTTAAATATATATATATATATGTAAATATATAGATAATATTTTTAATGAAAATTTTGTTTATCAGAATATTAGTTCTCTATATATTTGTATTTAGCAGGTTTCCTTTCAATCAATAGACCTTTAGAGACCTTGTTGTTCTATCTCTCTAACTATAAGTGATATATACAATTGCATAATAATTGATATATGATTTAAAGCATTAATGTGCTTCTTTGTTTAACTAAAAATGAAATGTAAAATTATTATTAAATATTGTGTGGCTAGATAACAAGTTTTATTTTATCAAGTAAGATTATTGATATTTGTTTTACATGAAATGTCAGATCATGTCAAAAGAAGCGGTTCGTCAGAAATTAAATACTTTAATAATAGTCTACTGTGTTTTGTTGATTATTTTTCAAGAATTGACAATTACATAATTTTGAAAATAATCTTAATTTTATATCTGCCAAGAATGCATTAGTGATTTATGTCATATATATATATGAAGCAGTGTATATCTGCATGCATATATGCTTGCTTCATTTTTGCTTGAATTATAGCCTATCTCCCATCGTATATATAATTTATTTTTTAATATCCGCACACATTAATAATGTGCATGCATGTACGTGTATAATTTAACATTTTAATGTTAAAAGCTGATTGTTCTAAGTCACATATCATTTTATGAAAAAAAAAATATTGTTAAAAGCAGAATCAATTAAGTAAAAAATGTTTAAATATTTTATACAATGGAAGGAAGGTAGGAAGCCATTACAGAAGGGAGGGTAAGGGCCATATTTCCCTATCTATAGATACAATCGGCTATAATAGTTACAGTTTAACATCTTCAGAGTCTGTACATGTTTTAAGGTGTTAAATAAAAGTAAAAAAGCAATGGCAAGGAAACCAATTTGTTTGCACATAAGGCATAAAGGAAGTGAAAAAACTAATGGAACTCAATTAAAAGTAAAGCAGGACTAAATCTATTAAGAATTAGAAAGCGGATCCCAGGTATAAAATTAAGTATATAAGCGTGGAAGGGGACATTGTGTTAGGAGAAATATATAATATAAGAGATATAAAGAAGTTTAAAAAACATATATAAAATTTATATATTAATCAGAATACTATAAGAATAATAGAAAGGAGAAAAGAGAGTCATATATTTGCACAAGATTATATTTTATATTCGAATAACATTTTGCTTAAGATCTGCCATATTCGACACAAGTTTCAAATTAGTCATCCTGCTCAAAATTCTGCTAGCTACTCTTTCATTATTTGTGAAGAAGAAAATACAAAATGTTAAAAGTATTTGCCATTATGAGTGAGTAGTCGAGCGTCGGCTTCTCCGCGGTCATCGGTGAAGTTGGCGTCCAGAAAAGTTCCATCAACATGAATAAGATCCACCTACATTCTACCATCTGCATGAAAGTCCGAAGACCATGAATCCATATATCCATATGTGCAGAAGAACTCCCGAAAGTCACTATCATTTTGCTGGTAAAATACTTTAATTTTTTTCTTCAAAGATTTTTAACCATAACTCAAATTTATTAACATATTTATTTAGCTAGTCTTAACTTATTAAATTGTATATAATATTTATCATTGATGTTAAATCTACTGGTTTTAATTATTTAGCCAATTAGAAATTTATTTTTGCATTTTATTTAAGTTACCTTGAATGATGGAGGGAGTTAAATTTTAAATCATTAAACATGTTTACGCTTTTCTGCCCTCAATATTTCAAGGGATAGAGTGATCGAGAAGATGCTAAATTTAAAGTTGTAAAATTTTAAAGTAGTAACAATATGTATCTAAATTTGATTTTTCTTTGATATCTTTTCTTACTTTTAGTTCCTCCTCTCATTATGGCAAGTAAGATTATTTCTCAATTCTTAGAATTATATAAAGAATTAGTGAAGGATGGTGAGCGTATTCTCATTCAATTATTTATATAAATTATTTTTTTTTTATTGTGTTGCTCTATAAATATAACCTAACCCATGTGCTAGAAATTAGTTTATAATGGAAGAAATGTGTAATAAAACAATATATTAATTCTGTTTAAATTTTACTTCATGTACCACTAAAGTTAATAATTCTATTTTGTTAAAAAAATGATCTTATGCAATGAAAACTAATATTAAAACGGTCATATTTATAATTCAAGATTCCATTATGTGAAAATAACATTAATAAAGTTATTGAAATATACATATTGCATTGATTATCAATGCAGTAATAAATATATGTCAATTAAACTGCAATGCATGTACAGGCAATGTAAGAAGCAATGGATAGTGCTATAGTTTATATTAGGAGTAATTAATCATCCCTGTGCTTTGAAGGTTATATTAATCATCAAAAAAGCAAGTCAAATATAACGTGACATTACTTTTATAAGCTTGTATTTACAAAAATGCAATACAGAGAGCGTACCAATAGCTCAAACCAGCTCTTAATTAATAAGTGCGGTATGAGAAAATATGTAAAATCTCTATCCAGAACACTTGGCCAACTGGTTTCGCGCTTATGGCTCACGTCAGTGAAGAGCTATTCGGCCACTAGATCTAAAATATTAACTCAAAACCCAGCACTTAATTTATCCGTAATATTTAAGTAGAAACTCTGAAATTTTCAGACATGAAAATGTCTTTAAATCCAGCTACCTAACTTAAATAGCTATATGGGACTGAACTAAATTCATATCTACCATATTTTAATAGCCTCAGCATAGCCAAAGCCTTAAAGGTAAAATTATAATAATCAAAAAAGTAAGTCATATACTTTTATAAGCTTGTATTTACAAAAATGCAATAAAAGTAATGTCATGTTATATATGACTTGCTTTTTTGATTATTATAATTTTACCTTTAAGGCTTTGGCTATGCTGAGGCTATTAAAATAAGGTAGATCTGAATTTAGTTCAGTCCCATATAACTATTTAAGTTAGATAGCTGGATTTAAAGACATTTTCATGTCCGAAAATTTCAGAGTTTCAACTTAAATATTACGTATGAAATAAGTGCTGGGTTTTGAGTCGATATTTTAGATCTAGTGTCTGAATATTCTAGATCTCCACTGACATGAGTCATAAGCTCGAAACCAGTTGGTCTGGAGATGGGAGTGTTCTGGATAGAGATTTTAAATATTTTCTCATACCACAGCTATTGGTATGCTCTCTGTATTGCATTTTTGTAAATACAAGCTTATAAAAGTAATGTCACGTTATATAATTTGCTTTTTTGATTATTATAATTTTACCTTTAAGACGTTGGCTATGCTGAGGCTATTAAAAATATGGTAGATCTGAATTTAATTCAGTCCCATATAGCTATTTAAGTTAGATAGCTAGATTTAAAGACATTTTCATGTCCTACTTAAATATTACATATGAAATAATTAACTGGGTTTTGAGTTGATATTTTAGATCTAGTGTCCGAATATTCTAGCTCTCCACTGACGTGAGCCATAAGCTTGAAATCAGTTGGTCTGAAGATGGGAGTGTTCTGAATAAAGTTTTTAAATATTTTCTCATACCACACTTATTAATTAAGAGCTTGTTTGAGCTATTGGTACACTCTCTGTATTGCATTATTATAAATTATATTGTTAGATTTCTAAGTTTAAAACGATTAAAGTAATTATTGTGAACTGGTTCTAGTTGTAAGACAATTATATGTGGTTAACTAGGGATGCTTATTTGTTATATAAAATAAGTTTCATAATAGTTATTATTTATGTAGGTGGAAGGTTTAATAATTTATCATTTATCTTTCTTTATTGCATTTCTACCCCTTCATATGTATTACAATGGTCATATGATTATTAAATTCGTTACCTCTGCTCATTATGCTTCATTCATCTTCATATAATCATTGTGACCAGTGCAGGCTATTCCTTCTTGCGTGCCCAGGTTCTCTACTTAAATATTAGCCTGGTCTAGGTTGTGCAATGGAACTGAAGACTTATCGCCATCCTAAATCCTAGATTCAGCATGACATCTTCTTCATTGGTATGTGGCCTCAGTTAGAAGTAGGAGCACCCTTATGGCCAGAGACATCCATCTTTAAGTTGTGAACCGTGCCATCAGATCGCTAAGCCGATTATTCTTACATTTATTAGGCCATTGATAGGAGTCACATAGGGTAGCACCACATGTCTAAATCATGTTTATCTGTGCAGCCTTCACCTGCACTCATCATCAACCCTGGGTAGCCTTAAATTGAACCTGTCCACAATTGTCCCATTAAACAAAATAAATACGTAATAGATTGTTAAATTCAAATCTATAATGGGCTGATAGCCTCTCATACTTCCAGTACAAATTAAATAGGGAATAAACATCACATGATCACCATTTCTTATGCTTGCTTATAACTGTTATTAAAACAGGCAAAACTCTATACATTTTGCCACTCAGTGACTGCTGGAGGGTTGCATTAGATCCTGAGATCTAGGTGCAGTGCTCTCAAATCCAAGGCTCCTCACTGACGAAGGCCACAAACCAGAAACTAGTCTGGGGATATTGAATGAGTAGGCACTAGATGGGAATTTTTATGCACAAGCCTTCTGGCATCCATTGATTACTCTGGCTTGCACTGAGTGGCAACACATATAGAGAGTTTTGCCTGTTTTTTAATCAAATTAAATAAGGCACACATTACTTCTGTAAGTTGCTGCCACCTTCCATAACATTATGTAAAAGCCAGTAGATTATCTTAATCCAATAATTTGTAAGCTAAACTCTACTATATTTAGTTTCTGTAATAAAACTTATAATATCATTGTTAATTAAACTTGTGTCATCATTGTGAGTCAGAACTATTAAGTAATTATTAGACCTGATTCAGTAAAGCTATTAAATTGCCAATACAAACACATCCATGGTTTTTTACAGGATTGATGTAGTATTTCACTGTGAAGCATTATAAAAATAATCACATTTCAAAATCTTATCAATAACCATAAGGTAAATATATTTATGTAGGGCTTAATGAGTGCTAATATATGGTAAGGTTGCAAGTTGATGAAGAACCCTGAGCTACGTCTTGCTGTATGAAGAAGGGAAGCTGTGTGACATCAAGGGTGTTAATTAGGTGTTTGAGACTAGAAAGTCTAGGTAGGAGTTTAAACTAGGAGCATGGGGGTAAGGTTCCTGCTTGGTCTTTCGGTCTTATTGACTGATTATACAATCTTGATCGTTTTACAATATATATATATATAGAATAATTACATTCAGCCTTCTGTGTAATATAAAAACTACATTATTATTCTTTTTATAAATATAATTATTATCTAACATATATATATATGTATGTGTATTAATGTGTTTACGTGTATTCCAATATCATTTATTTTTAGCACTTAATACTAAAAATAATGATGCAGTACTGGAAACCTTAGAAATAAAATTATTTATTTGTACAGATAAATACATTCTGTTAAATTCAGTGGAGTGCTACTAAAATAATAGAAATTCATAGTAATATTGTAAAGAATTCCATATATGAGCCACAAAATTAAAATGTTAAAAATTATTTATTTTAAAATAAAAAATGATTTGGAATAAGAGACATATGGGATCTTTTGTTTTAAATAATAAAATTTTTGATACACTTATTTTCACTTTTATAGGCTGGTGGACTTGGTGAAATGAATATTCCTCTTCTTAGTGATTTTAAGAAAAATATTTCAGCAAATTATGGAGTTCTTCTTGAAGCTGGATTAGCCTTAAGGTAATGCCATTTACAGAATGTCTATATTTATCTCTGAGTATTTATATATTAAGGGTAAACTTTCTTGGAGCAAATTGCTTTAAAATTTTTTCAGGTATGGATGCAAAAATTTAAAAAAATAAATAATTTTAATATCTTAGATATCTAACCTATATATATATATAATCATAAGTGAAACGGAAATAGAAGCAAATATCACAGTTCATCAAAAATCCCAATGTAAGTGTATTAATAAGGGACTAAAACTTCTCCTATCTACCTATTCTTTTAGAAAAGAACAAACTTGTTAAAAATCTCACAGAAGTAGAACATCTGTAGTAAAAAAAAAAACCAGTATTCTCAAAAAAAAAAAAATAATTCTTTATTTAACATACACTTGTTCTGGACCAATTAAATATATGTTAAAGATAACAGAATAAAGTTGCATTTTATGAAATAGTTATAGACTTATTTTTTGTAAGCGATTTTATAATTTTTATTAAAATATATAAATATAATTTATAGTTGTTTGTCTTTAAATGAAATTTTCTTCTAGAATTTTTATATAGGTAAGTAATGATATTATGTAATGCATTAGATTGTTGTTTAAAGTTGAGAAAAGCTTAAGATATTTAAATCTTTCAGTGTTTTTTGTTTGTTTGTTTGTTTTTTGAAAAAGATAATTTGAAAGCATCAATAATAATCTCTTTGATACTGCATTCTTTCAGTCTTTTTTTTTTTTTTTTTGGTAATAAATAATCTGCTTTCAGAAATACAGCTTAGAAATATATATCTATCCTAAGAAGTTTTGCAAAAAAGTCATAAGTGATAATTTTATGTAATAGGTAAATCAAGACAATTTTAAATCCTACATATATGTGTTTGGTGTTTTTTTTTATATTTTTATCCAGCTTTAGTATAATATTGTTGAAATTTCAAAAATGCCCTATATATATATATATTGTATGGAAACAAGTGTTCGAAATAAATATTTTTCCATAAACTCTGCTGAAAGGGTTTTAATAAGCAGAACAACTTGGGGGTGGGGGTGGGGAAGGTGTTGAACACCAAAGATGACAAGGGAACCATGCCCCCTAGTATATAATGTTTTTTTTTATTTGTGAATTATATATTAAATTTTATTATTTATGTAATAATAACTGTAATGAAATTACTATTTATTTTTTTCTGAAAAAAAAAATTAGATTTTTAATCAAATTTAATATAGATTTAATTAACTTAAAAATTATTTATCCAAAATTGAATTAGTAAAACTTTTTATAATTTGAAGATATTTATCATTTCATAGTTGTAGTTTAATGCTATATTTAAAATAATGTTGCAATTTGAAGAAAAAATTCCAAACCATATCATCATCAATGGCTCAATACCCATAAATGGTGTATAATGGTTTTTTAACCATCTTTTTTTTAAGTTGTGTAAGTTTTAGTAAATTAACTGAGTGATTGTAACTATTCTTTAATGGTGTCATTCTGTATTTTATAGCATTTTTCTTTTTTATGTTTTGCTGATAATAAAAATTAGATATTTTTTTTAATCATCAATCATTTGATTTTTATAATAGTTCATTAATCAATTGTATGCATTGCCTGTTTCATTATCTTTATTTGTTAATGTAATTTTACATTTAAGAAAATATATTAATAGTAATATTAATTAAATAATAATTAATTCAGGTAATTTTTTTTTTACTTTTATCATTTTATCTAATTAAAAATAAATTTAATTCATAGGTTTTAATAAAGTGGGGAAAGGAAGAATATATTTTTATTACAACATAAATTTTGAGTTAGTCTGTTTTAAAAGAAAATAATATTGTTTTATATTGAAAATAAAAGATTTTTTATTTGTTTAAACAAGAGTTGGGATGTGCAAAAATATTTATTTAAAAAGAATTAATCTTTTAGTCAAGCTGTAGGAATTGTGAGGAATAAAATGGAATGAAAGCAGCTTTGTCAATGTCATGTTATATTTTCAATTAACTTAAATTGATTAATTATGGATACATATTGAGATAGATTGTCTATCTCAATTTATATTTGAGAAAATAGAAGTTATGTTATAGATAGGAAATCAGATAATTTTATTAAATCAAATAATTTTCTTTAATGAAAGAAAAATATTTTTAAACAAAATTGAATTAATTATAACTAAAAAAATAGGATTAAATAAGAAAATTTTGATATAAAATAGTTTATTACAATATTAAGGTAAATTCCTTTGACTGGTGTTTTGCAAATATTTTAAAATTTAATTTAAAAAATATTTTTTTAGGGATTAAGATAAACTAGTTGTAGCACTATGTTATTGTTGTTTTTTGTAATCTATGGAATTTTGTATAAAAGTGAGTTTAATTAACAATAAATACTGACTTATCCTGATAAAAAAATTTGGTTTGAAAATAGGTAACTGTATAAATAGCCAATCTCCAAAATATTTTTGTCTCTTTTCTGTTATTGCTTGCCATTTGCCAGGATCATTCTCAGTATACCATGTGTTTTAAGAAACCTCTCCAAGCATTAGAAGCAATCCATTATGCATTGCTAAAGCCACTAAATAACTTTTTCTTTGAAATTATTTCTGCAACCAGAATGTCCATCTCTATCAGACATATTTCTCAATAGTGAAAGTTATAACCAAGTTTAATATATGCTCTACCATGAAATGTGATAGCCCTACTATGACTAAATAATTGGAAAATAGTTGACAATATATTTCACTAGTGAATGGCAAAAGAACAATAATTTTATAAACAATTGTCAATAATAATTAGAATTTGAAAAGGTAAAGAGAAAAAAGTTAAAGAAAATGACAATAGAGGGAGTGTTAAACAAATACAAATTTTGAATTTTTTTGTCAGTTGGGTTTTGGTAATAGAATTAACAAGAAGTAAGTAATTTTTTTATAATAAAAACAAAAAATAATTTGTAATGTGAGTAAAGTTAATTGATAGAAATATTTAATAGAAGTAAGACAAGATTAGAAGTGATTTTATAATATAAGAAAAATGATAATAATATGCATTAAATAGTAAAATAAATGTTAAAGTTATAATTATTATATTAAATATTTTAAAAATAAAATAAAGTGATATAAAATAAATTAATATAAAATATTGATAAAATTATTTAAAAGATAAAATAATAAAATGGGAAATCATTATTTATAAAGGCCATATTAAAATGTATAATTATTTTTATTTATCTTGTGTGTTTAATTATGTATATCAATTTGTGGATAAGTGTAGTAATTGTATTAATTATATATTTGAATATTGTATCTCTGATAATGACTGCAGGACAATCGAAACTGTTAGTTTAATACAAATAAAAATATTGATGAAGTGTCTAAAAAGGTGTTAATGGTATGATATGTTATAATAGAAATCAATATATAGGAAAAGAAGAAGTAGAAAATTATAATCTATTCTTTGTAGGTCCAATGCCTGAGAAATCTAGAAATTGAATTTGCATATATGGCTTTCTATTGAGAGATTTTGCCTTTTTTTTTTTTCAAACTTTAAAATTCTTTTTTTTTTCTAATATTTTAATTTCAAAAAAATTCTAAAAATGTTAGCATAATTGAAAATATGAAATTTCAAAATATGGTAAGTTCCATGAACACTCATTGTATTCTTGGCGGTCTCAAACTTTGTGATATTACTTTGAGATAATATTATCATAACTAAAAATCTGGTTTTTTGGAAAGTTTATCATTATTTTTGCATAATAATTGAATAATAATTCGGAATCAAGAATATATATTATTACATATTTAATTTCTGCAGAAGTGTTTCATTTTTAAATATAAAAGATTATATTATTCTGAATAACATTGTTATGGAAATCTGTGAAAATGTCGTCACTAAGACAGTCTATTAGAAAATATAATAATATAAAAATTACTAAAACATTTTAAACTTTTAAAACATACATTAAGAAATTTACTTGATAGTAATAATTATTCATTGAGATTTTAAAAACAAACATCAAACTTACTCCTCTTGAAGTTGAATGACAAAACAGCTGTTTGTTATGATTGAAATCTAATTTTTAAAATAATCCTGAAAATCAAATGTGATTTTTTTAGAATTTATTTAATTTCTACACAAAAATATCTATCAAATGAAATGAAATTTATTGTATTCTGATGTATAATAATGGTTTAATATTAAAATGAAAGTTGAAAGTTTATAGCAAGTGAGAACAAAAAAAACTTTCAGAGTACAGGATGGTCAAATTATTATTTTACTTAAATTAGATATAATGATTAATTTTCCATATGTGACTTTACCACATAAATGTGTGAGCATATACTGCACTCTTCAAAATGAAATACTGTATTCATCATATGTGAAATTATTTTATTTTCAGCCTATATCAATTGAGCTCACCAAGTTTTTCTATGATGTTATATAGAAAAGCTAAAAGATACCATCATCCACCATTTTCAAGTTCTTTTTAAATTATTATTTCATTGTAAAAATAAAATACTTTATTGCCACACAGAAAAATGTCAATATCAATCCAGAACTTTTCCTCTGGTTAGCCATCACACTGAGGTATGTAAAAGATTGTTATTATAATTACTGTTTAATTTTCACATCTTATTAAAGTCCCATGAGGAACAAATCCTTAAATGATTTAATTACATGGTTTAATGATAATGTTGTATTTTTTTAATATAACACTTTCATGTCATATCAAACAAATTACCATAGTGTGTTTGTTTTATGCAATAAAATATTTTTCTTCTTAATTGTCTTAAGACACTATTTTCATTCTATATTTTTTCATTATATTTTGAAAATTATCTTGCTATTGCAGTTTGACATAAAACAATACATTTCAAAGTAATTAAAAGTATGCTAATGTAATCGACATTTGAAATTATAAGAAACAAAACTATCACATTGATGTAAATATGCAATATGAAACAAATGCATTGTATAGTTTACGATTGAAGTGAGGAACAAGTAGGTGCTGCACATCTCAAGATTTTAAAAACTTAGATTAATGAGTGTGTGCTTTGGGTCACCGATAAAAGCTCGGTGTGCTGTCAGTTGAGTATAGCTGTTGTAGATTATTTTCTTTTAAGTTGTCCGATTTATAAATTATCATATAATATCATAGTTTGTAACATTTATCCATAAAATATTATAATGGCTCATAATGTTCATTTTCATTTATCTAGTTTTTAAAGTTCAAATTAATGCTGACATGTATTTTTAAACATTTAATGTTTTCAGATGTTAATAAAATTTACAATTTAACATCTTTAATCATATTATGTTTTCAGAGGTTTGTTCATTATAGATCCAAAATCAATTGTTCGTCATTTAAGCATTAATGATTTACCTGTTGGTCGGTCAGTTGATGAAACTCTTAGACTTGTTCAAGCATTTCAATTTGTAGAAAAGCATGGAGAAGGTAATGTGCATTTGTCTTGATTTTATATAAAAACTATATGAAATAGCTAGAATAGATTTATTTTACATTTAAAAAATTGTGCACAATTGAGAGTACTATTTTTTTTAATAAATTTTTTTTTATAAAAATATTATCACCATTCTCTTTTTTTGTTTCTTTCTCTTTTTCAACTTTTTCTCGTTCCTTCTCATCCTTTTCTTTCTCTTCCTATTCTTTGTCTTCTCTTCTTCTTTCTCATCTTTTTCTTTTGTGTTGTCTTCTTTTTATTTGTCACTTTCTTCTTATTTGCTTCCTCTTCATCTCTTCTTTTTTGTCTTCTCTTCCTCTCTTTTTTCATTTTCTATATCTTTTTCTTTTTTACCTTTTTTTAATTCTTTTTCCTCATCTTACTTTTTTTTCTACTTTTCATCTTTCTTTTTTTCTTGTTCTTTTTCCTCTTCTTTTTTTCCCTACTCATCTCTTGTTCTTTTTCCTCTTCTTTTTTTTCTACTCATCTCTTGTTCTTTTCTCCTGTTTCCTATCATTCTATTCATCTTTCTCTTCTTCCACTTTCTATTCTACATCCTTTTCTTGTTTTTCTTTCTCTTCCTGTTCTTTGTCTTTCTATTCTTTTTCATTTTCTGCCTTTTCTTATTTTTCTTCATCCTCCTATTCTTGTCTTTTTCCTCTTTCTATCTTTTTTATCTTTATTTTTTCAATTTTTTTCTTTTCTTCATCCTCCTTTTCTTCTTTCTATTCTTTGTCTTCCTCCTCTTTTTTTCCTTCTTGTTTTCTCTCCCTTTTTTTTCCTTCTTTCTTACTGCTCTTATTATTCTTTCTTCATTTTTTTTCCTATTTTTCTTCATTTCTTTTTCCTCTTCTTTTTTTTTTTTTACTTCTTGTTCTTCTTTATGTTTTCTTTTATATTTTTTTTTTTCATTTTTTCCCCTCATCTTTTCTTTTTGTGCTTTTTTTCTTCCTCTTTTTTATCATCATCATTTTCTTCTTCTTTCTCTTTTTTCTTTTTTTTCACTTCTTTGTCTTCTTCATCCCTTTCATCCTCTTCTTTTTCTTTGCCTTCCTTTTCTCTCTTCTTGTATTTTTCCTCTTCATATTTTTCCCCTTTTCTTTACTTCTTTTTCCTTTCTTTTTTTTTCATTTCCTTTCTCTTCTTTTTCAATTCAAATGCTAATGGATATGAATTTTCCTGGTCCATTTTATCAAATATTAAAATAGTGTGATTATTTTAACTTCACATTAAAATGCTCACATGTGAATAACTTTGTAAATTTTTATAAATCACAATGCATATCTTTTTTTTATTTTGATTATATGCTGAATCTGATCCATCACATATTTTTCTTTCTCCATATTTATGTATATGTGTATAGGTGTAAAAGATAGATTAGCCTTAGGCAGCTCATTGCAGTGCAGAGATCTCCATACATTTCTACAGGAAATTATTCAGCTCTAGGGATCGATCCTCTGTTATGGAATTTTAATTACACATTTTATAAAAACTACTAAATAACATCAGTACTGCTTAATCCAAACAAATAAAAGCTTTCAATATAAACTACCCAAAGGTTCAAATTCAAAATTTAAATATTTATGTGTAGTTTCTATTGGAATTCTATGTTCTAAATACTTTCATCAACATCAGCAACCACTCATAAATGAGCATTCTCCATTATATTCTATCCTTAGCCTTATTTTGCCAATGAAAACAGTTATTGCACTTCTTTAAAATATCTGAAATGATCTGTTGTTCTTTCATTTCACATGTTTAATCCAATAATATGATTTACAATAGTATACTCTATAATATCACATCCAGCTAACTGAAGAACATATTGAATGATCTTGTACATTTTTTGAAATTTTATAGAGCATCTTTAAATGAAAATTTTTTGATGTCTTTATGTTATTTAAGGATCCAAGTATCACTTCCATACATCCGCTACTTTAGTTGCAATAGTTATGTTACTGTGATGAAATATTCAGTCTTTCATTTTGTTGAAAGCAACTGCTGCACTTTTGAGTCTATGTTACTCAGTATCTAAATTCAATTGTTAAAGATTTTTATTGTAACACTGGGCAATAAAAAATTTGAATTTTTTTTGTAATTAATGTTTTTATAAGAAACCTAATCCAGCCTTATCTTATCATTTCTCACAATTGTCATTTATTGTAGAATAAAATAACCTTTCCATGGAAATTTGATTCTGAAAAATTGTAACTGTATTATGCATGTTATATAGATTTATACATATATCATATATTATTATTTGCAAGTAATATGTACCATTTGTTCAATTAACACCCATTTGCAATGACTATATGACAATGTTTTAAGAAATTAATAAAAAAAATATAAAGCAAAAAAAAATAAAAGTTGAAATTTTATTAATTTTTTTATTATAGCGTTCTTTGCAAAAGATCACATCCAATATTAATACTTACTATTATCTGATTAAGCTTTAGACTTATTATATTTATAATTCAATTACAAAAATTCTTATTGTATTTTTGAGCTCAGACTTTCACACGACCCTCAACTCTCCACACTATCTCATACCCATGATACACTTGACCACTTATATGTCCCAAAGATAAATAATCACCAATATAAATATTCCATGATAAACCAGCACTCCATCGTCAGATTTTCAATAGGATGGATGGCTGAAGAGTGGAGAGGATTGAAGCCTGTCCATTAAAGTATGAAGAATTACTATTTTAATATAAATCTGAGCACTTATTGTAATATGTGTAGAGATGATAATCTGGACAAACTGATGAGTTCTGTTTTAGCATGAAATATGTATATTGGTGATTATTTAGCTTTTGGACATATATGAGGTCAAGTATATCAGTGGTATGAGATAGTGTGGAGAGTTGAGGTTTTTGTGAAAGTCTGAGCTCAAAAATACCCTATATATTATATTGTTTGTACAGGTATATATATAGTCTATATGTTAGATATTAAAAATTCTTATTATAAATTATTTTATTTTACTCTATGTTGCTTAAACAGTTCTAGCTTAATATTTGTAGTTTTTTTTCTTCAAATTTTATTATTATTGTTAATTTTTGTAGGTTATTATTTATTTTTTAGAAGAAAAAAAAATTTTTCATGTAGATATTTGAAAAGTGAATTCTTTAAAAAAAAGTGCAACTTTTTTTTGCTTTTTAAAAAATTAACTATTTTATCATTTCACTTCTAACAAATAATTAAAGTAGTTTGCTTTCAAATGTTAGATTTAATATAATTTGAAAAATAAAAATTTTATTGAATGAATGAAATGTCACTTGATCTAAACTTATATCAATACAAATATGATGTGTCATATTTGAATCAATAAGTATCTTTAACTTTTGATTTGAAATAATTGGGTTAAATTAATTCTAAATTAATAAATTAAAAATCAAGTCATACTTATTAAAAATTATGCTTTTTGTTTGGTTTAAGCCATTTTACATGATTCATGTTAACTGCTTCTATGTGGATTTGCCTTTGGTAATCTGATTGAAAAACAGATTTATTATGCCAAGAAGTATATTGATGATTTGTTTATTATCCTTGGTAGTTTGCTATTGTTTTCATCAATAATTTATATAAAAACTTTTTTTTTTTTTTTCAGTTTGCCCTGTTGGTTGGACACCTAATTCTGATACTATTCAACCTGATCCACAAAAATCAAAAACATTTTTTGAAAAAACCTACAAATGATCATTAAACAATTAAAAAAAGGCTACTGCACATCTGAGTTTTGTGTCCCTTTCACTTAGTACATTTTATATATTTGCAATCATATATTTTTTGTTAATATTTGTTTTTTATTACTTTGCATATTTATTATTTTGTAAAATAAGTAGTAATATTGTTTCTAAACAATTACAGTAATTATGCCATTATTTAAAAAAAATTGTTAATTTGCAATCTAGTTCAAAGCAATGATTGTAAATATCCATTTATAATATGTACAAAGTTTTCCTTGTAAATAAATATAGATTCTATATAATATCAATTAGTCAGATGGTTTCTCATTTTAATTTTTATTGTGAGCCATATGTATAAACATTTGCCTAGCCCTGATGTATATGCATTGATTACTTATGCTTATTTGGGTGGCTGTTAAATAAAATGGTATGAAGTGAATTAACAATGGCTATCAAATATAGATTAAAGTCTTCTGTGAATTACTTTGTTTAGTAAATAGCACTTTATTATACTGTAAATGCTTATAAATAAATTATACATTCTATATTATAGAAAATAATTACAGTGCATAACACTATACTGAAATAAATATACAAATATTAAATCACCCCACATGGTTAAGAAATCCAGTAACGCCCTCTGTGAACTAATATATGAATACATTAGACTTTGTATTTCAAAATAGCTAGCTCAAATTGATACCACTTTGAACTGTACGCTATTAGATCATAAATATTGAAATACGAACTAATTCAAAGAAAGAACTTGAAATTTTAACAAGCAACGATCTTAACTTTTGCTACAAACAAACATGTTTTATTATTATTATATAAAGACAAACTAAACATTAGTAATTTTAATCTTTAAACCATTAACACAAATCTATAGAAAATAATCCCAGTGCATAACGCTATATTGAAATAAATATACAAATATTAAATCACCCCACATTGTTAAGAACTCTAATGTATTTATATATTAGTTCACAGAGGGCGTTACTGGATTTCTTAACCATGTGGTGTGATTTAATATTTGTTTATCCTATATTATGTATATATGATTATTGCAAGAAGGATTTTGTTATTAATTTAAAGGATTTCTTTTGATTTCTCTTTGAGACTTCGCATGAACTTCACAAGAAAATTCTTATTGTCCATTTCATATTTTCTTGAAATTACATTTGTGATTAACAAAACATGTTCATAATTCCTTAGTTAGACCTAAGTAAGAAAAGATGAAGAAACAACTCATTGAAAAATTGTGTCCTATAAATGTAAAAATATTGGAAGCACAAGTAGAGTGGAATTTATTATAAGTAAAAGTTGGAAAAATAACATTGTGGAGATGATTTATCTGATAGAGTTTAATGGAAGATGATTCAAATTTATGCCTTGTAATGTTCTTATTCTGATAAAGAAGTAGAGTTTTTACATAAATGTACAGAATAATTTTGATGAAATCAAAAATTTTAAAACTGTCGTAAAATATTAGAATTAAAAAATGATTGAAAGATGCTTTAGTGTTAATTTGTATGTGGAGATATAAAGGGGTTTATCATTGTGGAATTTTCAAAAAATGAAAAAATTATTTAAGATTAATTCTTTTTTTAGAAAAATTCAAAAAGGAAATGAATACTTCCAAACAAATTTACAGTAATTATATTTTGACTAATAGAAAATATGTATTTCAAGATAGTAATGTATTTAATAGGTTCTTCACACAAAATGATCATCAGTTAATGATATGTTAGACACATGTTAAAGCAACATCAGATAGACAAAAACAATTAAGAAAGAGTGTTAACAGTTGATATTTCTTTACTTCAGCAATATTCCACTGAATTTAAACTTTAACTTGAAAAATCATTTGAAAATATTTTGATAATGGTTTAGGTTTGACAAATTCAATTAAGAAGTGATTCTTTATTAAAGTTAACTATACAAATAGTCAGTAGAAAAAAACAGCAGTTCACTAGTACATTTTGAACTGAGACTAGGCAATGTATGAAGAAAAGAAAAATAAATATTTAATAATCAAGGTATAAGGAAATATAACCTGAATATTACTAATGTTTTATTATTGAAAAGAAAGTTGTTGAAGCAATAAAAATGATAGTATTATTAAAAAGTGGGATAGTATCATGAAATGTGTAGAAAAATTCTATGAAGAACTAAATAAAGAATAAAAAAACTAAGTATTTTTTTTATTTGTAAAATTTAATATTAAGTATGAGCAGTTCAGATGCATAATATAATAAAGTAATTAAAGATGTCATTACTATTTGAAGCACATATCTTTTTTACATACTATGGGTGTGAAAGTATTTAAAAGCTGCCACTACTTTTCTTTCACCAACCCAAGAAAGAGTACATATATATTTAAAACATTATTTATGGAAGAACAAAATATCACATATATACTGAATATTGTTTATGGAAAAAAAATTTACATATATGATTGACATTATTGGGAAAATTATATACATATTAGTAATGACTTATACCTAGTGTGTATAATATTTAAAAAACAAACATCTGAACTGGGTGTACAAACCAAGAAAAAAAATTTACACGTATTTTTATTTTTTTAGGAAAAAAACATATAAGTACTGAAATCTATTATTCAGGGTTCTGCAGGGTGTAAAAGTAATTAATAGCCCCACGTTGGGTGCCATACCTGGGGGGGAAAAACCCTGTACCCGTCGGTTTTGTCTGTTCATATAACAAGATCTAGCATCTAGGCAAAAGTACCTCGAGTCCAATCATGCACAAGATACATAAGTCAGGAACACTCAAGAACTCTGCCCTATTTGCCTATTTTCCAGATCTACCAACTTATGAGCAACAATTCCAATGATACTGATCTAATTTATTTCTACCCGCCGGCATCACAAAGTCATGACACAAAAAGACTCTTATTTAAACTTTATTCATGTATAGAATATTATTGTTAGCGATTTTCAATCATCTAGTAAATGAAACCTTTTATATAACATCAAAATTATTTCTATTCAATAAATGAAACAATGACTTAGATATTTAGTAATATATATAAGATTTATTAAGTTAACTTGAGATATATATCTAATTGATTGCAAACATTATTTGTGTTAAAATGTAAATAAAATGGGTATTTATCTCCCTTAGACGACATTAACCTCTCTTACAATGCTATAAAATGAACGTATTTAATCAGCAATTACACATAATTTAAGGCTTTGTTCTAATGTGGCTATTTATATGTCAATAATTTGCAGATAGTATGGGATACCTAAGATTTTTAATAATAGTGCTAGATTACACTTACTTAAAGTTCTTTGAATCCACCATTAATAAAACAACAGCACTTGAACCAATACATAAGTTTATTGAGTTTGATGGCAATGGTAATTATATTTATTTAATATTTGCATTGCGAAATAAGAACATATGTGGGAAGCTAATTTAAGAAATAATAATTATGGCAGAAATATTGTATCTGAAATATAAAAAAATGGCAATCCATTTAGCATAATCATAACAGTACGGTTTAAGAGCATTGATAGGCTTTAATGAGAATGAAATATGGGAGAGCGGTACGTGTATGTTGGCAATGGAGAGATATATTCTGAGATCCAAGAAGGTGCATTAATATAAAAAAACATTTCTAAGAAAACAGATTTTCGCTTAGTTTTCGACAATAACATTGTACAGTAATTATCAGATTCTGATTTTATTTCCCCAGACTTGCAGGCACCCGCTATAATAAGAATAACAACTTTGTTTTAAAAAATACTAGATTAATCACCCTCTGAAATGAAAGGAAGGTTTTCTTTTATTAAGAAAGATAGCGTAAGCATTTGTGATTCTGGGGGAAATTATCAACATATAATTTAGTATATGAAAATATAATAATGAAAATAAAATATTGCCGCATAGACGTGAAATTAAGAACTAATAATTATTCAGGAGAGGTTTAATGTAGGAGAATTACAGCTAAGTTATATAGAGAGAACAAGGTACAATTGACTAAAAGGTAAGAATTTTACAAATTAATTCATACTTAATATTAAATTTTACAAATAAAAAAAAAAGGCTTTACAAAATGTTTAACGAAACAGATAGGTGAGAGTTAAAATTATTCACGGTAACTTTAAGAGTCTAGCAGCATTTGAAATGATTACCTCTTTACAAATTTGGCTGTTCTTTTGATGTTTTTCAGATTTCCCTCGGAGAACTAGATCTAGTTTGACGAGCATAGTTATTGAGGCAGGTAGTAAGTTCAGTACTTAACAAACAGGCATATAGTTATAGTCTATAGAGTATCGGGATCCATGGGCACAGATTTCAGGGAAGGCCATCTCGAATGGCGAGAAAGGTGAAGTGGATTTACTCACGACACATTGAAATTAACGAACGCAAATTTACTTGGCAACTGCTCTCACTGACTGTCTTAGTTCCTCTGTCTAATTAATTATAATTATCCCATGCCTTGGTATTTGTGGAATCCCTTCTTGATTGGTCATTGTTAATCTTTTTTTTTAATCTAATTTCCAAAAGAATTTCTATACAAGCTTTTACCCATTGTGATGGAAGATGCCATTGTTAGATAAGTATTCAAACTGAAATTAATTTGATAAAAAAATGTTTGTGACAAAAGTAAATCAATTAAGTTTAGTTTTTAATTTTGATTTTAGAGAAACTTTTAATTAAATTTATTTTAAAAGATTATACAAGATTACGTTTCTCACCTTTAATTAATTTTGACTAATTACAATTGCATCTTCCATATTGGATTTAAAATAAAAGTAGAGTTTAATAGCAAAAATAATTTAAAAACAAAATTTTATAGAATGACAGATAACGAACTTTTTGTAGTAATTATTTGCTCATTATGTTTGTCTCTACAATATCTCTGTATATGAGCTGCAATCAATAAATAACCACTATAACTTTTATAAAATAAAAAAATACAGAACGTATAATATATTTTGATATTATAAGTCCGTTATAATTAATCCCCCGTTACCTATTGCGCATACATATTTCCTCTTTAAATACTATATTTATTACTTTTATTTTTTTGTGTGTGTATTTAAATTCAGATATTTATGCATATATCTTCGTTAATAAGTATGTTAGTTAATAATAATAATAAAAAAGAAAGAAAAAATGTGTTAGTGAACGGAATATATACGCAAGAATAGGGTTTGAAGTTAGCTTGGTAGCGGAAGATTTGAGGTGGGCTGTGAAGCGCAATCTGAATCTCAGATTCCGCTTCAGTATCTTCTACAGTTATAGTAGAAATCAAATAATATCACATAATCACACTATCTGTTAACACAGTAGCAACTTTCTCCATATAATATAGCCACCTAGTGAAAATCATGGTAATCAACGTATGCTAGAAGATTAGTGCATCAAAATTCCTATCTAATGTCTACTCATCTAATATTTCCAAACTAATTTCTAGTTTATAGCTTTTATCAGTGAGGAGCCTTGAATCTGAAAGCACTGCATCTATGTCTTTGGATCTAATGCAACCCTCTTGCAGCCACCTTTTACCTTTATAGTTCACAGTAAAACTATAAACCCAAACTGAAAATACTATAATGTTTTTAATCCAAGCTAAATCGCTTGTATAGTCATACAGATGTGAATCCAGTTCAGTATCTATATATTTTGGTTCTTTGTTTTTTTAATAACCAATACTCTTTGGCTAGGATTGTATTAAACTGCTGGACATCACATAATCACTATTTTCAAGGACATCAAAATATGTAGATACTAAGTTGGGTTCAGATCTATATGACTATACAAATGAATTAGCTTGGATTGAAAACATTGTGTTTTCAGTTTGGATTCATAGCTTTATTAGTTAACTAAAAAGATAAATTGTGGCTAATGGAGAAATGCATTAGATCCAAAAATCTAGGTGAATGCTCTCAGGTCCAATGTTCCTGACTAATGAAAGCTAGACACTAGACCAGTATATTGGATGAATAGACACTAAATAGAGATTTTGATGTATTAATCTTTTAGCATCCATTGATTACTATTGTTTGCATTAGATGACAATATTGTATATAGAAAGTTGCTGATATTTTTTTGAAATGCCTAAGTATTTTAAAGGTAGAGAGAGAGAAACATTCATTTAAATAAATGCTTATTTACTTATAATTAAGTTTCACTTAGAGTGACGTTTAGTAAATTCTAGACAATTTCACCGACGTCATTCATTCCAACATCATAGATAGTAATTTAAAGTGAGAATTCTACTCTCATGCTTTACTCAACAGTACTTCAGATTTGCTCATATAAAAGAATTTGAGTCATAGGAATAAGAGGATTCCTTTTATTCCTGCATAAATACTATATCTTGTATTGTAGAGTGAAGTATTCATTTATTATTTAACACTCGCAGAAGACGCATGCACAATTAGCTTGAAAGGCTGATCTTTGAATGTATCTGTCAAGAAAAGAAAAGTTTTGGGAAATTTTGTAATTATTATACTTATCTTAAAAGAAGCAAGTAAAGAAATAAAAAAAAAACTGGGCAATGTTATATGCCAAATATCTAAATAATAAAGATATACCAGACAATTGCAAGACTGTAGTTAGTGATATTGATGTTTACGAAACATAAAAATATCAGAAATTAATAATTTATCAATTTTCTATCAATTCTTTTCAAAATCTTTACTAAGATTATTATAATTCAACAACAAAAAACTTTGTTCTCAAATCTATTAAAAAAGCAAACTGAATTTAGAAGTAGTTAAAGTAGATAACTTATTAAAAGATTCCATGAATATGAGTTGCCATTTTGTTTTATATCCATAAATTATAAAAAGCATTTGATTAAACTTTGAATAGCAAGACATGGATCCAGAATACTATCACAATAAAATAGTGATTAAACATGTCATGGCACTAAAAATATTAACATTAATAAGAATGTATAGCAGGGTAATTTAATCTCGATAATAATAATAATTTTATACATAAAGCATCTTTTCAGCACCTTATTTGTGCCCTTAGTAACATTTGAAAAGGGCACGAAAGCAAGTGCTGAAAAAGGCTTTTTATGTATAAAATTATTATTGATTATATATAAGCTGTAGTAAAGAATTTATTATTTTCTGATTATTATTTTATGGAAGAGCAGCATAAGGATTGTTCCAATTTTGATTTTAATTAAATGTATTTTTTGAGTTATTACTTGTGGATTTGAGATATGGACACTTTATAGAAGAGCAATAAAAAAACTTTAGATCACACAGCTAGGTGTGATGTATATCGGAAATAAGTCTAAATTAAAAATGAAATTTGTGTATGAGAAAACAATTGTTACATACTGAAAGAATGAGAGGAATAGAATTGAGCTAGACTTGTATCTTAAAAGAAAAAAAACTAATGACAAAAAATGTCAGAATTAAACAACTAAACATCACATGATCACCATTTCTTATGCTTGTTCAGAATTGTTATTAAAACGCAAAACTCACCAGAGTAATCAATGGATAACCAGAAGGCTTGTGCATAAAATCCCTATCTAGTGCCTACTCATCTAATATCCCCAGACTAGTTTCTAGCTTGTGCCTGTTTAAATGTTAGAATATTGAAATATTTTAGTTAATTATAATTAAAGATTTTATATTACAATTTAAATTGAGGTCGTCCACATTTATCTTCTATACCTGAGCTAATTTTGACAAGCATATTTTTAACAATTTGTAGGTTTTTCTCCAAAGTATTAATTTTTCCCAGTTGTCCTTCTGTATCAATAGCATTGTTGAATTTCAGTTTTGGCCTATCTGTTTGTTGGTAAACATATCAAGTTATCATGTGGGATAGATACTATACAACTTGTAACACATTTTTAGGTTCTATATTCACTCTTCCAGCAGTGATTACATTTCCAAATAATATATGATGACTCATCTAAGATTTGAATCTAGTACACAATTTTATGTTGCATATGAGTACATTTATCACAGCAGCCAACAATGACAATCTACAGTTTCCCATTGCTAGCTTAGTTTTATTTATTAGTTAAATTCTTTTTTCTTGCAATTACTTGTGTGAATTCTTTATTAAGGTTATATATTTGATGCCTTCAAATACCATATTTTTTCTCTTTCTGCGGTCACTAGCAAGTGAATTTCATTTTTACTTATTCTCATTATACCTTTTATAATGTTTCAAACTTTTATGCATTAGTTTTAATCAATTTATTATACTACTCCGTCTCATCCTTTTGCTATTAAATAACATGTTATAACGGATTTACTATTTCTTGCAAAAAGAGCTTAGTATAGAATTTGTTTTTATAGCAATTATACAATTTATAACTTAATTATTTCTATAACACAAGCTTGTTTTGGACTTAATAAATAATATTTCTGTAAATAATTTCTAGTCTAACGATATTTTGGACCTCATTTGAATTTTAATATATTATTAATCTTTTAAAATCTAATTTGAATAGTTGTCCATTTTAAATTGATTCACAGCATTGTAAAATATTTCCTGAGAATTTTCAAGATCTACTTTTGCATTGAAAAGATTTCAAATTAATATTTACTTTTTAACAGATTTTGGTTTATTTTCGTTAGATATATTTGATCTGCATTTGTTGTTTTTAATATCCAGATTATAGGATTTTATTGTGAATATATATTTTTCAAAGTCAATAATGTTACAGTTATAATGCATTTCTATGCTTGTTCTATTTTTAGCATTCTCTTCATTGGTATTTTTATTTCATTTAAAAGTTTTCTCATCATTTTCCTATAAATTTTTGGAATAATGTGAATATTATAATATGAATCACAATTTGTAACATTTATGCTGCATCAAAGACAAAACTACAATATAGTTTGCCTAGTGTGATACTAAAATGTCATTTCAAAATTGATTTATAAATATTTAAAATCAATTGTAATCTGCTTCACCTCTATCAAAGTTTCACAAATATTTTTTATAAAGTCTGTGAGTTTAAAATGCAATACAAGATGTCTATATTTACTAATATAATGTTTCACTATCTTTATGGTCATTACAAGAAAAAATTAAAAATATTCAGTCTAAATAAGTATCTTACTTTAAATGTCAATGTGTGATCAGAAATGAAATTTAATAAATTTTTCTGCATATATTAACATACAATTAGGAATAAGTATCTGGGAAATAACTTTCTTTATAGTAATATAAAGTAATCTAGTGTTTCATCAATTAATTGCATGGTTTCTTTATAGTAACAAGCAAGAGATTTGATATTTCTTCAATTAATATTAAAAAAAAGATGGAACCAGTATGAAATACCTGATAACACTATCGTGAATTGTATGAATCTTCCATTAGATATAAGTAACTAATATGGATTCCCAGCATGTAAATTTTCTATTATCAAATTCATTCAAAACATATTTGATATTTTATCTTCCGCTTAATAAAGAATTTTCAAGAAGACTTGATTAATCAAATCTCCACAATCTACTTTTGACTTTAATCAATAGTAAGTTCTACAATCATTTATGATTTAGATTCTGTAATTTCCTTTTCCCAGATGTTTTATCATAATATAAGTATGCCATTATTTAAGCATAAAATTTAAAATAATTTTTATGATAAAACTATTGTGTATATCAGGATTTTGTATATATGTTTATAATAAATAGATTAATTATGAGAACATGTAATTCTAATTGTTGTAAGTGGGTATTTCATAACTAAGGGAAATTTAACTTCATTTATCTCGTAATCTGTTATCAATTACTTAATTCTTCTATGGTAAAACCTTATAATTTATTGATGTTGGCTTTAATGGTATACAATAACCAAACTGCCAAGCATTTATCTCCTTTATAGATATCTATTGAATCAACTTCATCCTCATAAACAATAAGTTTATATTCATGAATCTTGTGAGAGACAAATTATTATCGGTCTGGCAGTATTTCTTTCTGAACTTCGTTATTTTGAAAAGTGATTGTTTGTAAAACTTTTTTTTTTATAGTTTCAAATAATATTTCCAGAAATTTTTAAAGTAATACAAATTACATTTCGGTTTATAGATCTTTTATTTCGCAAACGTGTTATTTTAAAAAGATAAATTTGCGTTTTGTTACGTGCAAACAATAATTCGAAGATCTCTTACACAATAAATATTTTTAAATTACTGGAGAGAAAACAAATCACTCTCCTTTAAATATATTAAAAGATCTATTCAGTTCAAAAATAAATTTGTTAAAATTAAAATGTGTGCAAGCAATAAAACATCAAACAGATTGCAGTAAAAAAGAAGTCGTAAAAATTACTTTTTTAAAAAAATAAAAAACATTTTTATACAAAAAAAAAGATCGATACATAGATTTATCAAACAGTGTAATTCAATGTAACCATATTAAGTCTGAACGCATATTTAAATAATTGTGGTTTATATATTAATCACACCTTCACATTATACCTATGTATTTTTTAAGAATGTGCGTATAAAACCCTATGAAGCGAGTGTTAATATCGCTTCTAAACAGTGCCATTTTTCTGTGTGTAGCGTGGAGAAACAGCGCCACCTAGTGGGCTAGATTGCTGGGTAGTTGCTGTTTAGCAGACAATGTAAGCTGGATTGGTTTACCTATAGCTAACAGCGCCACCAAGCGGAAAGTAGTGCTGGCAGCTACTTGGTGTAAGGTTGCTGTGCGTATGCATGGTGAACAGCGCCATCTAGCGGCTGGAACTTGTGTCATCTGCTTTTGGCCCCCTAATCTGAATATTTGTGGTTGCCATGGAAGACAGCGCCTCTTGCGACCGCATTACACGGGGATGACAACCATTTTTATAACTTCCATTTCATAGATTAACATATTGCCATCTAAATTCAACTTTACAAAATCAATAATTAATCTTCTTGTGTAATCTTAGTATTTGTAAGAGCAATTTCTGTCACATGCTTTTTCCATTTTTTGAAAATTTCCCAAAAATCCAGATAAAGCCATATGATTTTTCAATTGTTCAAAGCAAGTTTCTTTGAATAGTTCTGAAGAATTAACAATTAGCTCATCAACTTCATAGCTAAAATATTTTCCTCAACCTTTTATTTTGAAATTCTGAAATTATTTCCAAATCTGTATTTTTGCCTACCTAATAGTTTATCAAATGAAAAAAGAACTACAGAAATATTGATGGAATCATTTTGAAGTTATCTGGAAAGTAAATCATACTATAAACTAATCTTTTATTGAGTGTGCAATTTTACATTACTTTTAACTTTAGAATCTTCTGATATTTCAAAAAGTGCATCATAGATGTCACTTATTTGATACCCTAGCCATCCCAACACTTTGAATATATTCTCGTTCTTGTATTGCAAAGAGGCTTCATAGTAAGATCTTTAACATATCTACAGAGAATTGTCTATCTCTTTGAGGATGGTTATAAAACATAATGGCATTGAAAAGTATACCAAAGAAAGTTAATGCATCAGGACAAGTTTTAACTGTATTTCCAAAATGATTAGAATTATGGTGTGACAAGCACAGAGTATAAAAAATGCTCTTGAATTTTCCTTTAAGAGTCTAGTCTGAACTCCTGAATTTTTTCCTTCATATTTGAACCATTATTATACCCTTTCCCTCTGATATTATTTAATCCTAAATAATTAATTTCTCACTTCAGCACAGCATATGTTTGTTTTGGAACTGTTTTCTACATTTATAAATTTAATGAACTATTTATAAGCATGAACCATTTTTTTTATCATCAGAGACATCCAAGTGTACGGGACATTTACTCTTGGTGGCCGATATCTGGAGTACAGTCAAGAATTGCAGCAAAATACTTTCCTGAATTTATTCATTTTATAATCTGGTTCTGGATTTTACTTCCTATTAAATTCATTATGAATAGTTTTGCTTAGATTATTAATGTTCTTGACCTTGTTTACTGATAATTCATCAAAGATCGTTTTGGAAAAATAATTCCTAAAAAGTTTCCATTATGTGAATCATTTATGTTTATGACAGATCCTCAAAATTCCAAATTAAGCTCAGCTAAAAAGCGTATCACTGATAGTAACTTTTCAAAAACTTGAAGTAATTTCAATTTTTCTTCGTTCATTGATTTCTGTTGTAACTTGTCTATTTACCTCAGCTTAAAAGTTTTTCTTTTGAAGTTCTGTACATTTTAACATTGCCACCAAATGATGCTTTTTCATGTTTTATGTATCTGGTAACAATATTCAGCCAATTAATGAATTTTGATATGGATAAAGTAATCATCATATCTTCACAGAAAAGCAATAGAAACAAAATATTTTATCTTTTTTTAATCAGAATATATTATTCAAGGACAATATATTTTTACCATTTGGAAGTTTTCTTTTAAGATTAATTATTAAAAAATGAATTTCATTATTTTGGAGGGAAATTCATGCGCAAAAATTTTGGTATTTTTTCACTAAATAATGTTATGTATTGGCTCAACTAAATAGCAGAATCATCTGTTTAGTAATTCATTAACTATTTATTTATTTTCAGGCACACCTCATGGAATTAATCTCATGATAGTTTTCTTGTAAATGTGTTTCATCATGATTATTATCTATATCCATCTTACTATTCTGAACAACTTTTCTGGGGATATTATGTTTTGGGATATTTTGATTTATGTTTTCATCTTCTTGATTTGGTCACTTCTGATTCTGTATCAGCATTGTGAATTTTTAAAAATTTATACAGTGTTTTGCAGCTATATTTTTTCTTATTTCATTTAATTTACTTTTGGTACTACAATTTTGATATGTTCTGCCCTCATCTCTTTCTCATTTTAGTTAGAATGTTAACATTTCTTCACAAAGATAGATAATAATTGACAATACTTTTAAATAAATTTAAAGTTTTTAAATTTGCATTAAAATAATCAAAAATATTTTATAATTTTCTATTAATTAAAAAGTAATGAAAAATTGCTGTGAACAATATAAATTAGCAGTTTAGTGTAAATTAGAAGTTTAATATTTTTAGAAAACGATTTAAAATTTTAAAGCAATTAATTAAACAACTAAGATTTTTTTTAAAAATATTTTATGTAAAAAATAATGAGTTTAGTATAGATAAATTTATTGAATTGTTCATCATATAAAATAATTTAACTATATTAAAATTCGTTACCTTGCTGTAGAAATAACTCATGTAAATAATTTAATTCACAATTTAGTGAAATAAATGGTAACAATTTATTTGGCCAACATTTTTTTTAAAGAAAATACATGACATATCTTTATTTTTTGTATCTGCACAAAAAATAACTTGCTATATGCATACTATGCTCGGCATAAGAGTTGGCGGAAGCTGCAATGCAATTAGTCAATTCTGCATTGTAATATAAATAATAATAATGTAAAAAAAAAAAGTATTTGAATATATATAGATGTTATCAATTACTGTAAGTTTTGAAATAACAAGTTATATATATATTTTAATACAATTTTTAATTACATAAACTTTGATAGGCACAGAGCCAGACCGGAAGCAATTGGCTCACATCCAAGCCTGATTATCAACAAAAGATAAATATTCCTGCAATTTTTCATCTCTTTTCTTGAGAATTTCATCCATTTTTGATCAATATCTTCTTATTGATACTTTTTTCTATCAATCCTTTTACTTTTTAATTATTTTTATTTATCTTGATTTATTTGTTCTAATATGACTTGATTTTCTTGTTTCAATAATGAAGATAAGTATTTTCAAACTGATTTCCATCTTTACCTTTTCTCTTTGATATATTCTATATACTAATTCCATATTCTGGATTACCATTTTGGATTACTTCTTTCGATTAGTCAAATGATCTGAATTCTTTTACAAAAAATTAAATATTTTCTGACTTTATTGATTACTATATTTCTACTGGATCATTTACTTTCTATTCCCTTCATAATCCTTTGGATATATTACTATCATACTCTCTGGCATAATTATTTTATAATTTCTTTTTTAATCTGGCAGTATTTTTTCTCTTCAATCTCTATATGTGGTAATCATTGATTCTTTATAATATTATTTACTTTCGTCTTCAAATTTGGATTGACTAATTCTACACAGTGATTCAACAATCTAATACACTAGATGAAATGTAAATTATTAAACTACTTTTATGTACAGCTATCTAGTTTTCTTGTCTTCCAAGTATAGATTGTATTAAATTCCATATTGAATGCTATTTTATAATAAAAAGGTTTTAAACCAACATATATCTAAGGATGAACTGCCAAATTATATAATAAATAAAAACATCTGTTCAATTCATATGATAAAAACTTCAATTATGAAAAAATATATTAACAAGAAAGTTGATCTGTAAATTATCTTCCTAATAACTAAGCCGTGTTTATTTCTATAGAAACAATTTTGTTTTACCAACACAACTCAAATTTTGTGAATTGATTGATTTATATATGAGACAACTAAAAAATATACATATTAAACTTTACATTTATTGATTTTTAAACTGCAGCATAGAGCTATTATCAATATATTTGAAGTATTGAATCATGAGAATGAAAAAAAAATTAAGACTATTTACAAAATTATTTTATAAACTGAAAAATATTTTAACAGGAAATTTTATGTAGTGAATATCAATCAAAAACTTTTGCAAAAACACATTACCACTAGTTATTGACTTTGCTAATATCAGCTAATTCTTAAAATATATAAATTAATAAAATAACAATAGACATTAATAATAGGATGTTGATTTAAAAATATTTTATCAAAAAATAAAACACATTTTTTTGTCAATAACTAAGAAACAGCACAAATGTTATAATTTTACAAGACATAATATCTTAAAAACAATTATAAAAAATATAATATAGAGCTAAATTTTCTTATCTGGATGTTTTTAATGGATAAAAATCAGTTTATAATTACATTTATATAACATTTGAATTTCAGATTCAGTTTTCTTATATAAGTTGTTATTTGCATTGAAATGTTGCTAGCAGTATACTGTAATGCAAAATTAATTGGTATAGACTCTTTTGTGATTTAACTGTAGTTCAAATTGGAATAATTTTGCTTTAGTTTATTGTAAGTTTTAACTAATTTCAAAAAAATATAAGAAAATTTCTGTAGAGTTTTGTAATTTCTATAACTTTTATTTTGGACTGAGCAATAATTTGTATCCTTGCAAAATTCAAAAATATGTTCTATACAGTTTTTATTTCTGCCTGATACAATGCTTTTTAAACAATAATTAATAATTACAAGTTGATAGTTAACCAAATGATTTTTGGAACATAGACAGGGGAAAGATTTATCTTTCTTATTGGCAGGATTTCCAAGAAGCTGGATTAATGGATTAACTTAAAATTTATTTCTCTCTTATCTAATAGTTCACTTATTGTAGAATGGAAACAAATCATGAAATATTCAGAGATACTAATCCAAATATTGATTATTTTAATCTATAAATAATGCATTTGAAGCTTGACTATCAGATCAGAAATTGGAGCCCAAAGCAAAGAAACTACTTAATTTATTGGTACACTTTGTAAAAGAAATGTGATAGGACATTTTATTATTGTTTTTTTTTATTTTATATCAAAAGATTATTACAATAAAAGCTAAAGCATTCAAGAAACAGTGGTTAATATATTTTGTTTAATAATTATTAACCTTTTTAAAAAAAAAAATATTCAATTTAAAAAATAACATAAAAAAAAAAATATATTAATAAGAAAATATTCTCGCTGATTTTTATATACACACACATATTTGAATATTTAGAATTTTGTAAAACAGGTAATTAAAAATAAGAATACATGTTTGAATATTTATAAGTTTTTAAAACAGGTAATTAAAAATAAGAATACACATTTATAATTTTATAGGTTAACATTATTTATGGTCTTTAAAATAAGCATAGATAAATGTAAGATAAGATGCATGCTTATAAATCTCAATTTTTGAAATACATAAAATGGACTTTATTTCATAAAACTGGGAAAATATTTTACTTTATTTTATGTACATTATATTAGAGGGAGAACATCTTAACTTTTATATGTACATTACGCAAATGTATTATTGTATATGAAGTATAAGTTTAGAAAAACAAATATTTTATTTACATGACAGCCAATGATAACAATGCCATCAATAGATGCGACACGTGTTTTGCTATTTCAAGAAAATGGACAAATTAATTTGCATACACATTTGCATATATTATTATTTAGTAACATTACAGCAATGGTTTATAATCTATTTTGGCCATGAATATGAGGGAAAACCTCGAAAGTACTAGGCCTAAATTAATTTAATTGTTTTTGTTACTACTGACAGCTTCTTCTTCAGCTGGTTAAATCGCTTATATATGCTATGACAATCATTGTAAATATTAGACATAATGTTGCTGATGAATATTAAATAGTATTTATTTTTAGTAGAAAGAATTAAAAAGATAATATTTTATACAACAGCAATGTAAGAAGTATATGTGTTCTTGGTAAAAATGTTTCCACTTTAAAGGGAAGTATGACAGAGCAAATGTTTTATATAACATTTAAGATATATTTTTCTTATATAATTTATAACAGATTTTTTTAATGATTATTAGCATTAGTTTGATATAATTATAGAAAATTTCTGCTCAGGTTCATAAATGAATCATTTAATAAATCAGCATTAATTATATATAAGCAAATATAAATAAAGGCAAATAATTTATAAGCACAGTAAAAATAGTGTATGTTATTATTTTGAAAATATTTTCAATTTATTTTACTTGCATGTATGAATTTTAATAGTGGGGATTTACTCATTGCTAATATAAAGGCAGCCCCTAGTTATGAATCTAATTGGTTCCTGAAGTATTTGGAAGTTGAAATTGTTTGAAAGTAGAGATATGTTAAAAAACATCAAAAAGGGTTTTCAAAATACAGTATTTATTTTTTATTGATTAGTATCTGGAATTTTGTTTACAAATTTATCAAGAGTTAATTGAATTGTATTCTTTTTCTTCTCTTGATAAAGAATTCTGTAACATTCTGTGTCTTTTTCTATTGCTCTTCGTACATGAGATGATACGCTGTCTACTGGAATCAGATTCTTCCATTATGATCAAAAATTTGTCAAGATGTATGAAGACTTCATTCAGATTCTTGATTGTCAAACTCTTAACAATAAGTTCATTATCAGGTTCTTCCTTTTGTATTTCATTCATCTCTTGTAGTTTAATCAAATCTTCATTTAATAGCGGTTCTGAGTGAGATTGCATTAACTCATCAATATTTTCATCAGTGATATCTAAATTTAATTCATTCATTATATTGACTATTTTAGTTGTGATATTTTCAGGAGTTTCTTCAATGTCCATAGAAGCATCTATTTTTTTCCAACAACCTTTCATTGTAGACTCTTATTTCAGCCCATGCATCCCCAATATTTGTTGTATTCCACATATTATAATTTTTCCAAAAATCTCTTAATATAGGTCCATCTTCCTTGTCAATTGCCTTGATTGCTTAAGTCATTAATCTTTTCATATAATACCATTTAAAAGTAGCTATCACAGTTTGGTCCATAGGCTGTATTTCACTTGTGAGGATAAACATAACATTAACTTCTGGATATAAATTTTGCAGGGATTTTGGATGTCCAAGAGAACTATCTAAAAACAATAGTGTTTTAAATGGTAAATTATTCTCACTACAATATTGCCTAACAGAAGGCACAAAATGATGTGAGAACCAATCTTGAAAAAGCTGTGCAGTAGCCGAGGCTTTAGTACTAGATTTCCAAATGACTGGAAGCAATCTTTTATCTTTTCCTTTCAATGCTCTAGGATTTTCTGTCTAATAAATTAGCATTGGCTTCAATTTAAAATTACCTCCAAGAAGCAATGTTAATCTGTTTTTAGAAGGTTTATGCCCAGGTGCAACTGATTCTTCCTTTGCTACGTGCAGGTATCTTTTTTCAAAATAATCCTGTCTCATCTACATAGAAGACTAGGCATGGAAAATAAGCTCCATCTTTAATGATATTAGAGAAAGTGGAAATAAATTCACAGGTAGCTTTCTTATCTGCACTGGCACCTTCCCCAGTACATTTAATATTATGTAAAGAATATCTCATTTTAAATTTGTGAAATCAGCCATTGCTTACTACAAATTCAACAGCAGGGTCTTCTTTTAATTCTTTCTTCCAACCTTCATGCAAAGAGGCTTAGCTTGAATAATTGATAAACTCACTGAGATGCTTTTTGATGTTGATCTTCAATCCATAAAGCCAAAGATCTCCATTTCACCCATTACTCTGCCATATCTTTTTGAAACAATCTTTGAAGAAATATTTCCACAATTTTTAACATATTCCTTAATTTTGTTCTTGTTTTTCACAATTGTATATATTATTGATAGGTTTAGATCACATGAATGTGAGATTGATGCAAAAGATTCACCATTTTCAGAATGCCTAATTATATCCATTTTTTTCTCTACTGTTTGGGGTTTACGAGACCTTGATTTCTTTTTGTTTGTATTAACACTGCTGGTTTTTTTGTTTCTCACTTGTGTTTTTAATTAATAAGAATGAAAAAAATTCATCAAAACAGAAATATATACAGTGCATATGTAACAATCGCGTACAAACTACTTTTAAAAACAAGTGCTAATCAAGACGATCCTGTTCAAGACAGTCTATGATGATGCTAAAAATAAAAGTAATTAATGTCAGAGAAATGGGAGGATTTACTTTACTGTATTTTATGTAAGTTCTTATTGCTCTCTAAAATATACTTTTAATTATTTTCTAAATTCCAAAGTTTATCTTTTTTTAGAAAAAAATTCAATTACGAATGTATGTAGTTTTTTAAATTAGATATTGTAAATTTGTAGCGTTAATTACTAAAAAGAATTTTTTAATTATTAAAATACTGTACAATTTTGAATACCCATTTCTTTCTACAGTATATAGCACTAATTATACATGAAAGTATATGCATAGATAAAAATCTGAAGTCCAAAAGCGATTATATAATAGGGAAATGTTTATAACTAGAGTGTTCATATCTAGGGGACTGCCTATAAATAGTTTTCAATTCATTTATCTATTTATTTTTGCAAAGCAATATAAAAGTGTAATTATAAAAAAATAAAAGTTGCATAACAAATTTCATAATATTTAAATACAAGTATATTGTTTATACTGAAGAAGGAATTTGAATTACATGTCTACATACATGTGAAAAAGATAAATGATCTTCAATATATGTATTTCATGATGAACCAACATTTGTCAGTTGGTCCAGATCATCATCTCCCCAACATATATATTATTAGTGCTCAGTTTATATTAAGATAGCAAATCTTCAACTTTAATGGACAAGCTTCAATTTTGTCCATCTCTTCAGCTATCCATCTCATTGAAAATCTGATAATAGAACACTAAAAGCCCTTGTTGATGCCAATATTATTGTCATATCTATGTCACTCTAACCCCTCAATATTATCATCATCATCATCAACCATTATCAATCCACTGCAAGATGGTCTCTCCAAGTTCAATCCATCTCCGATCTTTAGCTTCTCTTCTCCACATTACCTCTACACACTTTCTTATTTCATCCATCCATCCTACATGTGGTTCCTTTCTGGATCTTTTACAATCTCTTGGAATCCAGTTTAAAATTTCAATTGTCCATCTATTATCCTCTCTTCTAGCAATATGTCCAGCCCAACTCCACTTTAGTCTTTTAATTTTTTCAATGAGGTCAGTAACACCTGTTTGTTCTCTTACCATATATTGCGTTTTCAATCTCTTCTTGTTACTTCCAACATGCATATCTCCATACTTCTTTGAGTGGTCTGAAGTCTCTGTATTGTTCTTCTATTAAGTGTCCAAATCTCAAGATCCATAAGTAAAAACTGGTAAAACATATTTATTAAAATCTTCCTTTTCAAACACATAGACATATTTCCTTTTAGTATCAAGTTATTTCTACCAAAAGCACTCCAACCAAGTTTAATTCTATGATTAATTTCATCCATTATGTTTCCATCTGTATTAATAATCTGGCCAAGGTATTTGTAACTGTTAACTTCTTCTAACTCATCATAATCAATCTTTATTTTTATATTTTAAGAAAATCCATTAAACATTACTTTAGTCTTTTTAACATTTATCTTTAGTCCTACTTTCATCTGATAACTCCTGCAACATTTCCTGCAGCTCTAAAGCATTATTTGCAAAAACAACTGCATTATCTGCAAAATCTAAATGATTTAAATAATCTCCATTTACTTTCACTCCTTTAGCTTCCCATTTTAATCCACAAAATACTTCTTGCAGCACTGCTGTAAAAAGTTTTGGAGATATGGAGTCACTCTGTCTTACACCCTTCTCAATGTTGACTTTCCTAGTAACATTATGTAACAAAAAAACACTTATTTATAATTGTTAATAAAGAAGATATAAATTAATATTAAAGTTTATCAGCTTAACGTTTTCAAGGATCCATGCCTCATATTCATAACCTTCATAAAATGTATAGTAAAATATATGCAAATATTCAAATAAGCTAGTATTACATAGCCCATTTCTTCGAGATTTCGAAGCAAGTGTCTTTCCTATTAATAGCATAGATGTTTTCATTAATGTAAAATGCCTCCTTTATTTTTCTTTTGCGATCGTTGATTCTGAGCACAATATTATGGGATTGGCAGGTGTGAAGTTGTGTCCAGATTGTTTAGCATGCTCCAAAAATACAGAGGTTGTGTTGCTGTTCCTCTGAATTTTGTTGCTGTTGCATTTTTATAAATATTCTTTAAAATATGACAATATCCTGGATCTATATACCTTGATGATCCAATGCTTTAATCACTGAAGAAATGGTTATAGAATCAAATGCCTTTTCATAATCTACAAATCCAAAGCGTAATAGCAACTCATATTCATTTGTCCTTTCTATAACTTCTCTCAATACCGGGATATGATTCACTGTACTAAAACCACTTTTAAATCCAGCTTGTTCTTTTATTTGGTGAAAATCCAATGTTCTCTGTAGACGAGTGGTAATTATCTTGGTAAAAATTTTGAATAAAACTGATAAAAGGCTGATAGGTCTGTAATTTCTAACATTTTCTTTATCACCTTTTTTAAATATTAATACTGCATTCTTCCAATCATCTGGTACCTCTTTATCATTTAGACATTTGGTATATAACTTTGATAAAAAAAATTCTATTTCTTCACCTACTTCTTTTAATATATCAATTATAATTCTATCATTACCTGGAGTCTTTCCTTTCTTCATACATTTAATTGCATGTCTCACTTCTTCATTTAAAATTCTGGCCAATTCAGAAGATGTAATAGATATAGGAAATACTTGTTCTTTATGACTATATAATTCTTGATAAAAGTCTTCTACCCATTTCATGATGTCATCTCTCTTTTCAGTAATAATTCCATCTTTTTTTCTTATTGCAGATATAAATTTCCTACCAATATCAAAATGTTGTTTTACACTCTTGAAACTTTTATTCTCTTCTACAGCTTTCCTTGCTAGTTTCTTATATCATTTTCAATTCTTTTCGCACCATTTTACAAAATTTAAGATATTCAATCCTTTTTAATGCATCATTTTTGTATATCTTCATATTCCTTCTTTTCTTCATAAATTCTCTAGTCTCAGTAGAAATTTTATTGGTCAATTGCTGCTTTTTTCTACTAGCTATCTTTGTTGCAGTTTTTAAAAGTGTATCAGTTATTTTCATATTAATTTCATTCAAATCTGAAACATGTTCAAAATCTACTAGTACTTCAAACTGATTTGTAAGTTCTAATTTAAATTTATTAGAATGTTTCTGAAGATTAAGAATATCAACTGTAAATATTGTTTTTCTTAATAATTTTTGTCTCTCTAGTTTTTGCATTAACACATATCTTACATCTTACTAATTGATGATCACTTCTTGTGTTAAATTTATTAAGAACATTACATTCTTGAAATATGTATTTTCTGTTGGTCAAAATGTAACCCCTCAATATACTTATGTTTAAATATTATATATTCGTCCTGTACCTGTATTCTGCCCAACCCTCTTCTATTTAAATGGACATATTAAGGTCCTATATATGAGGGATCTGAGTGATTTAAGGTCAACATAGGTATGATAATAATGTTGACATCAACAAGGATTTTGAGTATTCCATCATCGGATTTTCAATGAGATGGGTGGCTGAAGAATTGGAGAAGATTGAAGCCTGTGCATTAAAATTTGAAGATTTGCTATCTTAATATAAATTGAGCACTGATTATATATGTGTGTGGGAGAAATGATGATTTGAACCAACTGATGAATGTTGGTTCAGCACGAAATATGCATATAGAAGATCATTTATCTTTTTCCCATATTGTCATGTGTGTTGGTTGTATAAGATAGAATAGAAACATGTAGGGAGCTTGAAAGTCAGAATTCAAATCCCTTCTAATTACATACATTTCAATATACAAAGTGAGAGAGTAACACAACCAGGTATTTATTTTATTAAGCCAATAAACATCACATGATCACTATTTCAAAACATATAGAATTTTGCCTATTTTAATTATTTATTTTATTATTGCTTACTTAAATTGATTCATTATTAATTTAATTTGTATTATGTTTTATTCAAACATGTTCAGCAATAAAAATTTATATTATCAATTACTATGGTGATCCTTGACCTCATTTTCATTTAGTCATTATTTTTTGAGTTTAACTCATATCTGTGAAGTACAAATATTATGCTTGATTTAAATCATAATTTCAATATGTACTCTTTAATTATTATTAACATTCAAAATTTGTCTCAGGATTTATAATTCCAGTATACTGTTCATAAGATAAGGAGTAGTATGAATAAGCAATGAGTAACCATTCTGATTTGCAAAGAACTCATTTAGAAACGGTTGCAAATCAATATGAATAGTAATTAATTTTTAATTGATTTGTTGTCGTTATATAATTTTGGTGATTCCCAAATATGAGGATTCTATAATATTTATTTATTCCTGTGCATTTTTCCCATAGTTAAATGTACTATTCATACAATTACAATGTTGGTACTACCAATTTATGACTATGATGAATTCATTATTACTACTGTTACAATAAATGTGTTACGATTTTAATTCATTTTTACACATCATCAATAATTTTTGTATAAAAAAAATGAGAATACATATACAAAATATTTATTCCCAAAAGTACGACTATTATTTACTACAAAAAGAAATAAAAATATGCACCACACAATAAGTTAATTATAACTTTTAACACATTGACAAGGTAATCAATCTGCATATTAAGATCTCTAAAATATATTTTAAAAAAAAATTATATACTTATACTTCTACCTTATTTTGAATATTTATTTCAACTTTAAGCATACAAAATAATTACTTGTATGATGCGACTATGTATAAATATTATTAAAACAGGCAAAACTCTCCATATAGTAGTGCCACTCAGTGCCAGCCAGAGTTTTGCCTATTTTAATAACAGTTATGTGCAAGTAAGAAATGGTGATCATGTGATGTTCAATATGTATAAATATATGAGCGATAGTACATTTTTGATGTTGTTACTATAAGATTTTATTATAGTAATTTATAATGAGTAAAATTTCCATATTTTTTTTATATATGTTTCAAATGCTGCTTCTGATCATTTCATATAACCAAAAATATTTATAACTTATATATATTCTCTGAAGGATAATTAGATTATAGAATAGAGCAACAAAAGAATTTGATCACTGGTAATAATTTGAACTGCTTGCTACCTTCGTAATACAATTTAGTTTATTACTTCAATTTTTAGAGTATAACATAAATTTTAATGAATCCATTACATCATGTATATCATCTAAACTCCTGATCTTAGCACTTTGATCATATTTATGCCCTATAGCAGGGGTCCCCAACCTTTTTGCACTTAAGAGCACATTCTATAATACCGGCCAGGTGGTGGGCACCATTTATTTTTTTCAACCAGATGGCGGGCACCATTTATTTTTTCAATGTAAATTTATAGTTGGATATTGTTAATAATACACATAATGTACAAAAAAATATTTATTTCAAAAATAAAATTTTAACATATAATTAACGTTTATATTTTTACGCTGTAAAAGTATAGTATGCTCTACAATTTGATTACAATATAATACAATAATTTATAAGAAATTTTAAAAATTAAATTTATTTATATCAGATAATTTTTTATCGTGTTCGGATAATGGCGGGCACACGTAAAATGGTCTGCGGACGCCATGGTGCTCACGGGCATAGGGTTGGGGACCCCTGCCCTATAGTAATATGATAAGTCAACTTAATTTGTTAAATTATTTTATATATTGCAAAATTTTACAAATTTTATGACTAAATAAATAATAAATAAATCATTATAATTATAAAATTCTTATAAAAAATTTCATATATAATTTATATACTATATATACATTACATTCTTAATTGTATTTTTATATTGGACTATTTCCATCATCTAATATGTGTGTTGAATGTCTTTAGAAAAGTTTTAATTTTTAGTTAAATATTCCAAATGCATTCAACTGTTAGTAATATCACAGCAAACAGGTTAGTATATGCACCAACTGTTAGTAATATCACAGCAAACAAATGTTAATAATATCACAGCAAACAGGTTAGTATATGCACTAACTGTTAGTAATATCACAGCAAACAGGTTAGTATACGCACAACGTTTCGAGAGGTATTTTTCTCCCTTCTTCTTCAGGTGTTGCTGGCCTGACCAGTGACAGTACTAGCATGGGATTCGAACCTGGGTCCTTAAGATTCTTGATTATTGAAATTTAAGGTAACGCTCTAACCAACTGAGCCATCCTGCCAAAGGCAACAGTATGTAGTAATTTCATATACTTATCTATGAGGTTCCTCCTGATTTCTCCACTTTTTTCTCAGAGCAAAGTTGATTAGTGATTCCCAGGTTCGAATCCCATGCTAGTACTGTCACTGGTCAGGCCAGCAACACCTGAAGAAGAGGGGAGAAAAATACCTCTCGAAACGTTGTGCGTATACTAACCTGTTTGCTGTGATATTACTAACAGTTAGTGCATATACTAACCTGTTTGCTGTGATATTATTAACATTTGTTTGCTGTGATATTACTAACAGTTGGTGCATATACTAACCTGTTTGCTGTGATATTACTAACAGTTGAATGCATTTGGAATATTTAACTAAAAATTAAAACTTTTCTAAAGACATTCAACACACATATTAGATGATGGAAATAGTCCAATATAAAAATACAGCTAGAACACCATCATCACAAACCTTCAGAAAAACATTACATTCTTAAGTTTATTAATTTATCAAATTAAACTAGTTAATATACAAATTTCTTGTTCTAGTATTGCATATTTTTCCAGTAATTTACTAAGATCTTTATTTAACTTAGTTGATAATAAATCTGTAGTTGATTCGACTTCTAATTCTTTTAGTAAAATTTTAATTGCTTTTAAAGTATGATTAGTTTCCCAGTTATCCTTTTCTAAATTATGTCTCACTTGCTCTAATTTTTTAAAAGAAATCATATGATTCTGTTTTAAATCATGTAAAATTTGCAATGGTATATGATCACCTTCAACAGTTTCATTAGAAATTTTAACATACAAGTGATATATACCATTATTAGTTATCATACCCAAATTCTCAATCAAACCATTATGATACCAAATATATGGGTTACTCAAATCAGATAAATCTAATTTTTGGTTAAGTGTTTCATTAATTAAATCAAATATATACATAAGTTTGTCAGGTCCTTTTAAAATCAACATATTCCGAAATACTGCAAACTCAGTATTTGGAGTCAAAGGTATTTGGTTTAAGGTAAATTTATATTCGCTCTGAAGTCTTTCTGGATTTATAAAAAAAATCTTGCCTTCAGTACTTATTGCGATTAAATTATTTAAATGTGGATTAATAATTTTAATAAGCCAAGAAATTTTATTTTTTATTTTAATCCATAAAGAAATTGATTTCTTCATTAATGATTTAAAATCAAATGGAACTATCTCTTTGTCAAAAGAAATAGAATTCGGCTGGTCTATAATTTGTACATGCATCTGATTTGCTGAATTCTTCCATAATAAAAAGACATTGGGTGGTAAATCATTTTTCGGCCAAATAAATAAGAAATCTCGTAAACAATAAAGATTTGAACTCAGGCAATTTTCAATCAATAGTACATTCGTTGTGGAAATGTCGTGACGCCGTTTAAATAATGAATAGGCATTACAATCATTTCTTTCAAACCAATAAAATTCTTCTTGTTCCTCGTGAAAAGTAACCGACTCTATTTTAGAGTAGGACACATTCCAAAGACTTATCTCTTTATACCGATTCCACATAGATTGCTGGTAATCAAAACAGAAACTGTAATCTTTTCCATTTCTACACAATATATGAATAAACTTTATAATATCATTACGCCTTTGAATATAAAAAAAAATATTACAAATGGGAGTAGCAAGATTTTTCAAATGCAAATTTTTTGAAGTTGTATCAGATTTAAAACAATCAATAGATTTTAATTGAGCATCAAAACTTTTCAATTCCAAACCATTTTTAAAGGAACAGAAAATATGACCAGGAAAATACCAAACTCTTGATTTATAACTTTCTAGAGATGAAAGAATATTTTCAATTTCTTCAATATCGACTGGTAGAAACTGTAAGATATCGGTAACTTTAGCAAAATGAAACATAACTTTTTAATCTAAGAAAGCAGCCATGTTCTTTAATACTCTCATAAGTACAATTTTTTATTTTCTTTTTATAAAATAAAATACCAAAGGTCTTATAAACTTATTTACCATTTCATGATTAGCAATAAAAATAAAAATGCTTGAATAATTTATTTTACATACTTTTTACATTAAAGAACAAGATTAATTTAGCATTAATACATGAGTAAGAGATTAACGTATCGACGTGTTCCGCTCCTAATTATTGTAGAATCGTCGTACTTAGTTCAATTTAGTGAAACCAGGAGAGGATTGTTATGTATATATTAAGTTAGTACTCCTGGTCATGTTGAATTAGTATAATGAGTTTTGCTTTCTTAAATTTAGATATCTTTTTATTTTAAGGTAATTTATTTATTTTATAAATGCTTTTCACGTTTTTTTTTATAATTTTCATATAACGTTTTGCCGGGTACTTGAAAGCTTTATACTGTATAATATTAATAAATTTAGTATTTCACTTGTTATATTTTCAAAATTTATAAAGAACATTGGAAATAATAGTGTAAAATTTATTTAAAGTGTTAAAATATTCATTATATATATTGATAATAATTTTTGCCCTCCAATAATATCATATATATTATAAATTTCAGAGTTTAATGGAGAGAATAGCAATAAATTATGAAGCTTTAATTAAAATATTGAGATGAATGTTATCTCGTTGCAGTTAAATATTAGAAAATAATTGTGTTTCATATTTGAATGTAAACGTCATTTTTACGCGAGTCTTAAATATTTTAATATAAAGAAAAATCTAAATGTCAGAAGTAAGCGAATTGCATTATTTGTTAAAAATATATAAAAACTTATACATATTTAATTAGAAAAGATTTAAAATTCAGGTTTGAACATATACGCGATACATACGTAAAGATTTTTTACTATCAAAGATGACATTTTCCCCCTCGCGTTTTCTGTTTTCCTTCATCTTAAGTTTTTTTTTTTTGTCCGCCACATGAAATTTTTATAATTTAAATAAGGTTTTTTTTTTTTTTTTAAGAAGCTTGATTGTATTTCATTTGCGCAGCTATTTTCCTTTTGAAAAGCAGTAATTCGTTATTTTTCAGTCGCTAGCAAAATTTGCCAAAGAAGGTAAATTAAACTCAAAAACTATTGACAGTATGATTTTATTTTAAAAAAATTAAATATAAAACAATATTACTTATGCATAGAAAAAGTAAATGGTATGTGCAAAACTCGCGCTTTTGTAAGGAAAACATTGGGGTCGAGAGGACAGCTGCTTTACAAAGCAGAAGTCGCGGGTTCTCTTCCCGGCTGATGCTATGACGCATGAGAAAAAAAAAAACATGCTTATAATAATTAATGTATTAGATTTTTTTAATATTAAACAATATTTAATATTTTTTTAAACTCTTGCTTGATTCTTGGCTTTTCATTTCAGATAAAGGAAGGAATCTATTCAGAAATGTCAAGTGAATTCGTCTCTTGTGTAAACATTAAATTGTCCCGCCCCCCTCACTCCACCCCAAATTAGAACAAAAAAAAAAAACTAAAATTCAAATTTTCTACTTTAAACTCTAACCAAATGCTTATCCCGCAGTACATGATAATAATTTTATATAAATATAATCGCAACTCATTTAAATCATATAATAATTTCTAATTTTAGAATGAAGCAAAACATAATTTGTGATATAGCTCTAAAATTAAGTGAATGGCATGGCAGACTCTACCATTAATGATGAACACGTTGTATAACTTGATCATAGTATTTGTTGCTTAGTTAAGTTGAAATTCAAGCTGAGGATATACATACAATGCAGATAATCATTATTAATTAGCTTTTATATCAGTCAGTGATTTCTTTGCATTTAAACTGAAGTTGAAAAAAGCAAAATCCATTACCATAGCAGAATGCCCTAAATCAACGTTTCTTAAACTTTTTTCATTCATGACTTCTTTTGATTTTTTTGCAACTCCTGATATTAAATATAAAATAGATATAGAAATAAATATTCCCATAAATAATTTATTTCTTTGATAAATAATATATATATGAAAATAAGTAGTTACAGGATTTGTTTTAAGTATACAAAAATTAATGAAAGAAAATCATGTTTTAATGAGAAGAATGTCCTTGTTTTTTGCGGCATAACAAATTAAATCTTGGTAAAATATTTGATACTGTTGGACATAAAGCATCTTCAACATTTTTCAGTGTTGAAAACGATATTTGGATTTAATATAGATTAAAGCTGAAAACATCATTTTGCATAAGTATGTGGTGCTGAATGGCAGAACATTTTATGCCATTTCAGAAATTGTGGGAAATTCAGTCCTAGTTCCAATCCAGAATTCGATCAAGGATTTTTGTGGAAAATCAAGTTTTAAATTTGAGTCACTCAATAGCTCAGCAAATTCCTCTTGGGCTTTATATGGCAGATGATTAATCTCATTAATGTCAATCAAAAATGGTCTTTGAATCCAAGATAACTTTTTGAAATCTAAATTCAATATAAAGTATTTGCAAAACTGTGTTTCTAGGGTTTTTAAGTGATCTATAATAAATTTTGCAATTAAAGTTTTACAATTATTTTTTTCAATTATAAAATTGTCGATAGTTGAAAACATTTCCAATGAATCATTTTCCACTCTATTCTCCCAAATATTGATCTTTTTAATAAAACTTTCAATTTTATCATTCGAAGTAAAAATATTACTATTTTTTCCTTGAAGAAACAAGTTAAGATCAGCCCCGCTCAGAAATATCAGACAAATAGCACATCTTTGATAGCCATAAGTCATTTTGAATCACAGCAGCAAGATCAGATTTTTGTTCAGTTAAAAATACAGTAATTTCTTTAATAACAATAATCTTTTTAAACTTCGCTCTCTTGCCATCCATCTTACTAATAATAATTTTTTGTATTCAGAGTCCGTGTCTTTACAAAGATTTGAAAATAAATAGCTGTTGAGGGCATGGTTTTTAATAAAGTTTATAATTTTGACAGCATCCTGAAGCACATCGTTCAGTTCCATTGCTAATTTTTTTTTTTTGCTGCAAAGGTCTCTCTATGGATCAGGCAGTGTGTAAAAGTTACATGATTATTCCAGAAGCTTTAACAAATGATTTAAAACCAATATTTTCACCAGTCATTGCTTTTGCACCATCTGTGCATACTCCAAAGCAATTTTTTCTATTCTAAACCTTCAGTTTTAAAAAAATTGTCAACATTATTATATATGTCTTCTCCTCTTAAGTCTAGTAATAAGTTGCTCATATTGGTCATTGCTAATTTCAGAAATTCTATTGGTGACAGTATCATTTGATAAAGGAATTTTTCGAATTTCATCACAATATTTACTTCAGTGAAGTATTTCTACCATTTTAATAACAGCAAGTAATATAAGATATTCAATGGTGTATGGCTTTTTATTTTTAGAAATCAGATATGAAACTTAATATGATGCTAGTAAATATTTTTCATTAACAGTTATAAATTTCTCAAAATATTGTATTTCTTTATTTGAAGTTTTTAACAGGCATTGGAAATATTCTTTTGATTTATTGACATATGAAGGATGCTTGGATTCAAAATTCCTTTTTAATTTTGATGGTTTCATGTTCTCCATAGACAAAACCTTATTGCAAATTAAAGAGGTTGTTCATTACCATCACAATTGTTGAAAGTAAAGCCAAATTAATGAAATGTCTCATATATTTTCTTTTTCACATCTTAGATGCCTCTTTCTGATTACAAGATCCTGCTTAAAGAGACTTTGTAGCATTGCCATTTGCATCATTACCTTTGGTACTCAAGTTCAATCATTTACCATGGGTAAAAAGTATTTTTATCCTAAAATATAAATAAAATAACTGTACTTATTAGTTAGCAGAGACACCAAGCCGTGTTTTTTGTTTAATTATACAAAGCATATTTACTATTGTATGTTCTATCTTTTAATATTCCCGTACGTTTTATTTTTTAATATTTAAAAAATATCAATAAATCAATTATAAATTACCTGTTTAAGAAATAGGAATATGTTTTTACTTGTTAATAAATAAATGACAAGTTTCAAATAAAAAATAAATTTTTATAATAACTAATAGGATGATAAATTTTGAATAAAAAAAGTGAGAAAAAAAGTATACAAGCATTTTTATATATAAAAAATAACATCTTTCATAATATTTATTCAAATAAATACTAACCTGAGTCAAGTAAAACAGTAAAATACAATATTGTATTGTTCTTGTGATGTGGACACTTGTTGAAATGAAACCAAAACAAATAACTTGACCGGAAATGCATTATATAGTCACAGTGGCACCAACCCTATTCTCGCCACTGTAGCATATATTTTGATTCTGAAATAACTTATATGCTGAAATTGCAATGCGACACCATTATTATGATGCATTTAGTGTTATTTTTCAATATGTAAATATAATTTATATATCAATTTGGCCATCATTGCAATTTTGCGCTGTACAGAAAACATAATATATTAATGAAGTGATTGCAACTAATATTTCTTTAAATTCATGTATCTGAATTAAATTTTCGTGACCTCAATTTTTTGCTTCGTGACCCACAGTGTAAGAAACGCTGCCCTAAATGCCAAAACTTGTTCTTCACAAGTTCAAATTTGTTTTGATAACTTTTTCTTTTTTTTTTAATAAAATGTGTGTTAATTATAAAAGTGAAATTTCATTAAAAAAATAAATAATCAAATACCATTTAGTAAACAAATTAATACTTATAATTGATATCATTGCCTTTAGAGTTCATCAATTTAAATTCTAAGAAGAAATTCTTAAACTACTATACTAATTCATGATTTTCATTTTTTCCCTACAAAAATAATTGGAAAAAAAAAAAATAAAGTGAAACAAACTTTATTATTCTTTAAAAATATATATTGTTTTTGTAAATGCTATATAAATGCAATTAGGAAACTCAATTACTTTCTTATAAAAAATTTAACTTTAATTGCTAAATTTTTGTTCAATTTTAAATACATTATAAAAATAAATTGTTGACACAGTATATAGACTATTGTAATTATTTATTCTATAGATATTAAAATTACATAATTGTTATCCACTATATAGATTCAAAATTTGTTTAAATTTTTAACATCCCATGATGAATTAAATTTTAGGACATTGATTATATTTAATTAATGATACAGGTATTTTGCTGAATTATTAAATAATATTTTTTAATCCAACAAAATCAATAATCTGGAAGAACTCTAGAACCTATAATGCTAGTTTGTCAATGTTCAGTCTGTAAACAAACAAAAAAATTGCTTCAAAAATAATTCAAAAGAATACTTATTCAGAAAATATCATGTGTAATAATGCTCAAGGCTAAATAGGTTTGTAAGTAATCATTAAAAACCAGTCAACAGTTGGACAATCCCAATAACAATCAACAATTTCAAATTGTTGTCAAGGCAATCGCCTTTTAACAATACAGGTGAAATTCCAAAAATATAAGGTCCGAATCTCACCTTTATTGTTAAAAGGAGTTTGTTTTGACAACTGTTTGAAATGGTTGATTGTTATTGATATTGAGATTGTCTAAATATTGACTGGCTTTTAATGATTATTCAGAAAAGTATATAAGATTGAATTGTTAATTCATTTTTTATTTAAATGATTTAAAATGAAATGCAAGTAAAGTCTGTAATTTTTCTTATCAATTTAGAGGAAAATCTGATAATAAATGACTATTTTTTATAATATTAATAAATATCTACTGTTTCTTAATTTTATCATATCTTGACTACAAAAAAAACCTAAAATGTTTTTGTATGAAAGTTTTGTCAGCTCCTGGATTAACTTGTGAATAATGAAATATGTGCAAAATAGAATTATTGAAAACTTAAAAGATCGATAATTGGGAATTTTTCTGTCAATGAGCATTCAAAATCACATTGCATTAGATATAGATTTTGGTTTAAGACATATTTACTGATAAGCTTATAATTTATCAATAAATTAATAATTACAACTTAAAATCAAGAATATTGATATTTTTACAATTTTTGAAAATTGTAAACAGATGAGCCATCTAGAGTTAAATTTGAATTCAGAGTTTTTATTCTGGCCTTTTTTAACATCTTTTTAAGAATAATGTCAGTTAAAGTTTTTAACTTTCTCCTATTTTGGAAATAATAGAATGGTAATTTTTAAAAATATTTTTATTAAAAATTGACAAAAATATGTTTTGACTGATAACAGTTCATTGAAAACTGTTTACTTTAGATTAACTTGATGTTCATGATTACACTCTTTAATCCTTAGATGCTAAAATAATAAAATCAGCTTCTTATGTTGGAATGATTTTGTTAAGAGTTATAAAACAGATATGATTACATATTTTTATTCATGTATAAACTTATAAATTAATGTTAATCTTTTGCACTCATTTGCTTTGCATCTAGGGTTAGTATAGTCCCAGATTTATCATATTAATTTCTTACATTTATACAGAAAAATTTCTAGTGTAATTGTTTTTTATTACTGTCCTATATGTTGTACTGAAGTGCCAGAACTAATGATTCCTCTTGGTACTTCTAGTGTTTAAATGTCACATGATCTCCCAAATGACTAACTATTACATTATTTTTCTTCTTTTTTTTTATTAATTATTTTTTGCTTCTGTAATGTAATATATCTGTCTTGCAATATATACACACAAAAATAAACAAAATCTTTATATTCATTTTTAAAGCAAAATATTTTTAAATTTGTAATTAAATGTAGAAAAAAATTGCCATTAATTTTATTTTATTGAATTAATTATTCAAGAAATAGATAGAAAACTGATTTTCTCAAAGATAATTATCATTCAACATTTTTTATTACACTATTACAAGAGAATTAAAGTTATTTATAGATGATAAAATAGACTAATCATTGGTAAGATCTATTATGGAATTCTAATACAGTATATGTTTTACAAAAATGAATACCAAATTAACAATATAAATGCACAATTTTAGCTGTATTTATTGCATATTATTTAACTTTATTCTGTATGGTTTATCACATTGATGAAAATGGCAGATCCAAGAAAGATTCGTGGATAGATTCCCTACTAAAGAAGTATAACAAAGAAAAAAATCTGTTATGTTAAATGTAATGTTCAGTTGTTGTTTTTTAATAATATTGTGTGATGTGCTGTTTACTATTCTAGTATCACTAGGGGAAATAAGTATATAAAGATAAAAAAGAAAAATATAGTGAATATTTTAATATTGATCTAAAAAAAGGGACTCATATTATTGTAAAGCCAAAGATTTATTTCATATTAATAATATCAATTTTCATATAATTATTTTTAAAGAAACTGAATGATATAGAATAACTTTCAATCAATTTATTCTGTGCTATTATCCCATTAATAATGGAAATGTAACTTAAATTTTTCTGTGAACTTTTTTCAAGTTAAATGTATTTTGTTTTTTCCCTTTAGCATTATACTACTACATTCATGGTCATTACTTTAATAATTAATTTCAAATTGTTCTCTAATTATTATTATTGTAATAGCAATTAAAATTTTAATGATGGATGTTAATAAATTACAAAATATATTTGTGCCCCATCATCTTAAATTTACTATGATGAAAATATCCAAACTAATTTACAAGTACTTCATTATATGATCATTTGAGTTAAACTGTTCTGCCCAGACTATCACTTTGGTATTTCATGATTAGCTATCTTATTGTTGACCTGTTACATTTTTAAGATTATTTGAGTTGATTATAAAATGTCCTGTTTTGCAAAACTTATTATTTGTAGATTTAAAATAAATATAATTCCCTTTATGTTTATATTATCAAATTAACATTCAATCTAGCAAAATGTGTATTAGCATTTCTAATTATATATTTAAGAATTCTAATGGTATATATGTACATTGCTTGAATCTTTTGGTGAATCATTATAATGATAAACTAAATAATTCCTGAGGAGATTGTTTCCATTTTTACAAATTAAATGGTTGACTAATGACTTAAAGTGTTTGCATCAAAAACTCCCTCTATTCATCTTTTCTTTTCTCACCATTGTAACTATCTAATGTTATGCCTATGTTGCAGTAAGCATTTTATTTTATCATAGATATGCATCTCAAACATATTTGAAGTTAAGGAAGTAATAATTAATAAAAGTAATAATTATGAAGTTTACTGATATGAATGATAATCAGATATTTTTTTATATTTATATATAATTATTAACAGCAAGATTAAATTTAGATGGCTTTTCAAATCTTTAAAAGATTATGCATAATAATATACTTATATTTCACAGAAGAAAAAAAAAAAAACAAATATTCACTTATTGTTTTTAAAGTTAAAAAGAAAATTTATTTTAAAGTAAGATTTAAACATAAAATGAGTTTGGATTTCCAAATATTAATTTTTAAGTTCTCATTCAATTCATAATCTAATATATTTTGTTAGAATGGAGAATTGTTGAAAAAGTTTTAGAATCAGATTGGTGATTATTTGCCATTAGTATTTAATGTTAGTGTAAAACTAAATGAATTGTATGAAGAAAAAAAAAATTAAACAAAAATATGTTAAGTTAAACAAATTTTAATTATGCCAACAAAAATAGTGCTTTTACTTTTTCTGAAGTTTAGATAGGTATTTTCTACATAATAATAATTTAAATGTTATGACTTTTATACTCTTTGTGATTGTCATTTTTTAAATTCAAGATAATAATAATATCTCTAATGAATCTTCAGTTCTCTAAGCCATTCAAAAAAGAATAATTTATGATGTAGAAAAAAAAAATCAAAGCTCATAAAAAATTATGAGCTAAGAATCATAACTCAGTGAAAATTTCAGTATGGCTGCTATTAAAATTATAAAATTGACTGTAGCTAAACTCATTTTATTAATAACAGTTCTAAAATTTTATCTCTATATAATACTTTTATTTAACATATTGTTGTGTATTTGAATGCAGGCTCTCAGAATACCAGCAATTAAATCAATAAATGAAATTTAGATAAGGACTGGATGATAATGAGAGATAATTAATAATAGCAAAATGTTATTGATGCACTCCAACGTAGTATATATAATTCACTTATGGTTCAATTCCCATGATGCCTGTAACAACTTGCTGCTTTCTGGACTGTTTTAGTTGACCTCAGCTTCCAAAACACTTTGGCTTGATTCTTCAATCTAAAGGAGTTCTTTGGCTTCATTCTGCTGCTTCTCACAATTACGCTGTCCCCACACTAGAGTGCTGCCCTGTTTCAGCCATTGTTCATTCAAATCTCCCACCAACAGTTCACTTAGTAAATCCACTGGAATAAGAACCACACACTTTGCTGTACACTCTATTTATTCACTCAGTTTGGCCTCCCAATCCAGGGCTCTTTGGTATTTTTAATTAGTCTGTTTCATTTTTATTGTATCAAGAAATATTTGTAATTAGCAATAATTTCTTCGCGCATATGAAATGCAATTTTTTTACCACATATTATGTAAATATTTTCTATGTTAAATCCTATGCAAAATTACTTTATGATTTAATTATACAATGTTCATTTTTCTTAAATTACTTTATCCAAATGTTCATTAATTTTACTCTTATCAGTTAGTTATCTAAAAAAAAATATATTCCTCTAATATATTTTCCTTTTTTCTAGAGTACAAAAGGATTTATAATTATTGAATTGCAATTTACATATTTTTACAAAACATGACACATATTTTTTTAAAAAGTTCTTATTAAACTAATATAAAGATATCTATTGTTGATACTAGGCTTAAACATTTATCTATTAAAGTGCAAAAAATTAAAATCATTTTTTTCCTGGATGTCTTAGTGTTCAGTTTTTGCCTCAATCATTTTTTTAAAAACTTTGAATAGTGCTTATATTTCAAATAATAGTTCTGTGCAGCAACTCTGATAATTCAAAATTAAGAGATTCATTTTTGATTTTGAATGGGAAACAAAAAATTATATTTGCAATAATTAAATATTAACATTTCCCTACCCATAAAAATTGCTTGTTTTAAAAGTGTATCCCAAACAAGATTGAAAAGATGGAAGACACTAACTTTAGGGAATAATGTCTATAATTTATCTTTTACAGAAATAAGGTTAAAACTTTTCCAATTTTGATCCAAAAAAAATATTTAAATCTATCTAATTGAAAAGTTCTGAATAATTTGTTTTTTGGAGATTTTGCAATTAGTAGGGTTAATGAATCAAATAATAATATAACTTATTAATCTAAATAATATGAATGCAAATTTAAAAGCTAATGAACTTATTTTTCTAATTTTTGATAAACTGATTGCTAGAGATAATATTTTTAATAATTTAATGCTATTATTTTCTTATATTAGTACTGTTGGGGATATGTTTATATTACTGACTTAAGTTGGCCCTCGATATCGAAGTCCAGAACTATATTTACAGCAAATTGTAGCATTGGAATATTTCATCAAGTAACCATATAAACTTGATGACAATATATTTAAAAATTTAAGTCTGAAATAAAAAAATCTTCATTTTAAAACCTGAATATCCAGTGATATATGCATCATTTGATTTTACTGATGAATACTTAAAAAATTTATTGAAAACATTAGCACAGTTTGTTTGTCATTATCACTTCTAGAGGCAATATCTTGTCTTTGCAACCACATTATTCTATCTTCAGCAATTCTTTTCACACTTACATTCGTAGTAAAAATCAAAACAAAGGAAAATCCATATAAAAGTTATTTGTTAATAACAAGAGGAAGTTCTTGTATAAAAAGTTCATACTTTCTTATATTAATAAAGCTCCTTCATGTTTAATAAATATTTTAATATTTAATAAAGATATCAAATTTTTTAAAAGTTGCCTTTTCTACAACATATTTTAAAATATTTGCTAGTAGAATTATAAAGTTCTAGAGTTCTCCAAAGAATTCATATTTAATATATTAATAATTCCAATACTTAAATAATATTAAAGTTAGTAAATAAACTTTTTATAAAAAAAATTGTCGACATTATATCTTTCTTATTTTAGGCCATTATCATCCTAATAAAGTCATTAATAAATTTATTAATGTCAATAGTTTTACTAAATAGAAATTATTATCATTACTAATGGGTAGAGTTAGTAGGAAATGTTCTCTCTCATTCTGCATATAAAAATTAATAAAAAATAAATTCCTTACATATCCTATGCGTTTTCTGTAGACAAAATGGTTTGCTAATCTGCAAGGTTTCTTATGAAAATACATTTTTATCTTCTTGAATGTTTTTTTTTTTTTTTCATTTAGCACATGTTTATAGTCAGCTCCTGTAGTATATGAATGAAGATAGTTTGACTTTATTCCATATTGAAATTAATAAATAAACTTTAGATATATTCCATGCTTTTAAATTTATAATTATTACTTTTAAGGTTAAAATAATATTTCAATAAATTTATACTTAAAATTTTAAAACAAAAGGAATAGAATTTTATTCCTCTGTAAATTTTTTGATTTTCCACCTCTATCATCTACTCATCCTATATCTGAGCATTTATAGTATATATGTGTGGGAGATAATAATCTGGACCAACTGATGATTGCTGGTTTAGCATGAAATACGTGTATTGGTGATTATTTATCTTTTCAACATATAAATGTTAAAGTGTATCAGTGTTGTGAGATAGAGTGGGAGAGTGATGGGTCATCTGAAAGTCTGTGCTCATATACCCTATATTTCATCCTATATTTATAGGAAAAAGTTCTCAATACCTGATTGGTTAATTACTTACAGATGTCTGACAAAAATGAATATTAATTAGTTTCTATACTACTTTTACTAATATTATGAAATTAATATTTTCTTAATTTTAATAATGCAACATTTAAATTTATTTTTTAATAATATATTCTTTGTTGAAACTGAAATTTTGATACTTAAAATTTATAATTGACATTATTATAATACAATTAATTTTAGAAACTTTTTTAATGAAATTGATATAATAAAATAATATTTACAATTTAAACAAGTTATAAATTGGATTGAAAACCAGGAAGTAAATTTAATTTATTATTTTATGAATGTGTGTGTGCACACCTATTAACACCTCATTTTTCATTTATTTTATTATTAATTAAATGATTTTAAAACAATAAATAAATAGCAATTTTTAATTTGATTATTAATAATTATAAAAATAGCAATTTTGAATCATTATAACTACTGATTTAAAATATCTTACATGATTTTAACTATTACTTACTTTTATTTAAAAATAATACACTTTATATTTCAAATTTATAACTTAAGTTACCAATTAAATAATAGGCTTTTTACTAATCATTATTTTTTTATTAAAATTGACCATTACTTACAACCATATAATGATGTAACAAAATAGAAAGGCTACTATATATATATTTAATTACTGAATGATTATCTATATTGTATCATATTTAGTTTATTGAGTTTTATCAGCCAAAATGCTTAAATATTTTCTTATATCTAAAATTGACTCTCTTTTTTTTTAAAAAAAAAAACTTTCTTTAAACACATTTTTTTTAAAACTTGTTTTCTTTAATTCTTTGTTGCTTATATATATATTCTTCAGTATTCTTTTTCATTATTTCTTCTAGATTTTTTTTTTTTTTATCTTTTGCATGACTTGTACTATTAAACAAATTTTTCATTATCCAAATTTTTTAACAATATTTAATTTTTTGATTGTCCTAAGTAATTAATATACACAAAAACTATATTATTGTTGGATCAATAGCTTCCTATCTTCATTAATATACATGTCATATGTTCTCAACCTTAGACTTACAATAATATTTTTCCTTCAATACTTAATTATTTATTTTTTCTTTTATTCCAATTTCCAGACATGATAGACTACAATTAATCTGTCTCATCATATGTTATCATTTTTGGATTTCACAGTGATTATTAATTTTATACAATGGTATATATTCAATTTAAATCTCCAAATAGAATAGGGTTGATACTGTATAAATATCATCACCAGCTTTATTTTTATAAAACAGAAATAATATAAGTATTTTATCAGGCACCATAGCAAATAGTTTTCAAAAGGTTATCAATCATGCAAACAAACTATAACAATCTCTCAGGACTATCTTACAATAGAAACATAAAACTATAGTAATCATGATTTTAACTTATTGAGAATAAAAGAAATAGCACAAATTAAATAAAGTATGTAATTAACAAATTACTGTTTTAACAAGCAGTATATAAATTGGCCATTTATAGTTTGAATTATATAAGTGTAGAAATGAAAATTATGTTTTAAATTAAAAACTTATCATAATACTATACAAGAACAAGTCTATGATAACAAATACTTATTATGATAGGATGATTTTAACATTTTAAATTATTAACTGAGACACAGGCTTATTATATACCTGTGTCTACATATGTAATATATAGGGTATATGAGCACAGACTTTCACATGACACACCACTCTCCACACTATCTCATAACACTCATACACTTGATCACATATATGTTGGAAATATAAATAATCACCAATATACGTATTTCATGCTAAACCAGCAATCATCAGTTGGTCCAGATTACCATCTCTACACATATATGCTATAAGTGCTCAGATATATATTAAGATAGCCAAACCTCATACTTTAATGGACAGGCTTCAATCTACTCCAACTCTACAACTGTTCATCCAATTGAAAATCTGATGATGGAATTCTCAAATGCCTCTCTGAGGCCGAGATTCTTGTCACACCCATGTTGACCTAAGGTCAATCTGATCCCTCATGTACAAGACATAATCCATTTAATACATATACAAGGGACGGGTAGACATCTCTACTATGTAATAACTGAGACACACAGGCTTATTATATATCTGTGTCTACATATGAAATACGTATATTGGTGATTATTTATCTTTTCAACATATATGTGCTCAAGTGTATCAGTGTTATGAGATAGTGTGGAGAGTGGTGTGTCATGTGAAAGTCTGTGCTCATATACAATAATAAGCCTGTGTGTCTCAGTTATTACATAGTAGAGATGTCTGCCCGTCCCTTGTATATGTATTAAATGGATTATGTCCTGTACATTAGGGGTCAGATTGACCTTAGGTCAACATGGATGTGACAAGAATCTCGGCCTCAGGGTGGCCTTTGAGCATTCCATCATCAGATTTTCAATTGGATGGACGGTTGGAGAGTTGTAGTGTGGAATAGATTGAAGCCTGTCCATTAAAGTATGAAGTTTGGCTATCTTAATATATATCTGAGCACTTATAGCATATATGTGTAGAGATGGTAATCTGGACCAACTGATGATTGCTGGTTTAGCATGAAATACGTATATTGGTGATTATTTATCTTTTCAGCATATATGTGTTCAAGTGTATCAGTGTTATAAGATAGTGTGCAGAGTGGTGTGTTGTGTGAAAGTCTGTGCTCATATACCCTATATATTTTAAATTATTATTTTGGTCTTATTTTAGCACTATCGTAAGTTTGATTAATCACTGATTACTTTCATATCTCATACAAATTTCTAACATTTTAAGTTGCTAAATATATAAAACAAACAAAATAATTAAAAATTTTAAATTGTTTATAACACTTAAATTGTCAGTTCAAACTTCAACATTATCTATTTTGTAGTTGCTCATATAAGTTCCATTTTTTACTTCTCTATTTTTGAATATAATTTTCCAGTGATAGTTAGACTAAATATGTTCTCAGTTGAAAAATTCTTCATAAATTTGAGGCATCTCATTCAGTAGAATGTATTATAATTTGCTGATAAATACTTTTTTTTTAATAATCCTCCATATAAATTTTTGATAAAGCCTTTAAATTTAAGCAGCTTGTATAAATTTTGTTTAAGAAAATATATTGTGATCCAGAGATGATAGTTTGCAATTGTTCCAAAAGATCTTACACCATATTTATTTATCAAAAAAAAAAAAAACATATTGTTGCTTGATATATATATATATACTACTACGTTCCTTCAAAATTCATAACATTTAGGGTTTAAAACCATTTCTGTTTACAATAATATACTGGGGATAATAAACTAAAGAAAACAAAAAATACAAAATCTTTTCATCTTAATAATAATATACCAATGATTATTTCAGCTTATAACAAGACTATTATCAAGAGGAGTTCTATACACTAATTCTCTTATATGCTTAAGTAATCAGTAATTATCATGTGATAAATCTCTAGACTGATTTTTGTCTTTATCAATGAAATCTTCAAAAATCAATGCAGATCGGCTAATGTTCAAACAAGTTAAAGTGATTGCCAATTGCATTGATTTCAGCTTTGAATTTCAAGTCCTCATTGATTAAAAAAATAAGCCAAAAACTGGTCTGGGGCTAGCAATCTAATAATAGATGCTATTAATTTGTAAATATTAATTACTCAAGCTTACAATAGATGGCTTTAAAATAGAGCTGCTTCCTAATTAAAATTAACACAATATTGCAACATTAAAAATAAACTTTTGTACAATTTAACTATATATATCAACTCATATATTCTGTATAATCAAGTGAATATGCTCACTCATCATTATATTAAAGCATATAGTCGTAATATATTAATAAATTTACACAGGTATTCTTTTTATAATTAAAGCAATTTTTTTTTTTTGTCAGTATTTCTTGAAATTCACCAAGAAATTCAAAAAATATATACTTTTTCAACTTTCAAATAGTTCCTGATTGAAATTTATATATTGTACTAACACTAGTTAAATAAAATTGTATTCTGAACAATTATTTGAGATTTGTGATTTATTTATTATGACCTTCATGACCCACAAAAACAGTTTTGGATTTGCCCCTTATAACTGCTGGACATTTTGTTTTTATATATTTCTGCTGATGAATTATCAGGGTCAATAATATGTTTATTAAATCCCTCATTAAATCTAGATGAACAGAGATATTTAATAAGCTCAGAACAGTAAGTTTGATTTATATTGCTTTCAGGACATTGCAAGTGCAATTTTCTGGGAGCATAATAACTGAATGATGATTAATCTAACAAATAATATCCATTAATTTGTCATATCTGTCATTTAAACTTTTTATATCTTTATTTAATTCTATTTTAATAAATCCGCACTACTTTTAATCTATTCTTCTAACTTGTAACACATTATATTAAAATACATCTCATCTTTACAGGTATGCAGAAAAAAAATATTTTTAATCAAAGGTAGATTTGTTTTATTTGCACAACTAAGAGTTCATATCTGCCCTTTAGCAGGAAAAAAAAGGTAAAGTATAAGTTATTAACAGTAAAAATGAAAAAATTATGTAGAAATACAAGTAGATATATTATTAAAAATCGCTTTTACATTAATATAGTCAATGTCTATTGTAAAATTCAATTCAAGAATTCATATCTACTCAAATTTTTTTTTTTAATAGAGCGACTTTGTGATTTTCTCATATATTAGAGAAAAATACCATGTTCGAAATTGATTTCAGCGTTTATTGAACATATCAAAATGTAAATTTGTATAAGAAAATAAAAACAAAATTAAAAAATATAATTATTAATAAGATTTTTGAAATTGCACTGATTTAGAAATTTCAAAATCAGGATTATAAGATATATAATCATAAATATGGATCAAGATATTCTCCGATTAAAGAATATCTGTTATAATGATATTTTTGTCTGAAAATGTTGCTTATGTCTAAATACATGGATTTGAAGCAAGACATGAATTTTTGAACAGTGAATTTTTCATAAAATGACTGGGGAGTGGGGTCTACTGAAAAATTTATCTTGATTAACTAACAGATTTAATCAATTGGATAAGTACCCCTGAAATACATAATATAATACTTGCCTGATTCATTGTAACATTGTGGAAGTGATGTTCATATTTGTAATATTTATAATAAAAAATGGAACTTCAAGTACTTCCATTTTGTTCAGCATCTCGGGAATAGTTTAAGTTTGCCTAATATAGAATCGTGCAATTCAAATCTTATTTTTGTAACAATATTTAAAAGTAAATTTAATGAATGAGATATACTAAATAAGTAAAACACTATATACATTATCATATTCTTGGTATCACATATTTTTAATATTTAATTCATAGTCTGATAAAAAGCTCATATATAAGACAATTATATAAACTTGTGATATTTAAAACAACATAAAAATCAAGAAATAATTTTCAAATTCAACATTAAAAATACTAATACTAAAATTTTTTGCTACAAATAATATCTACTCAATATATCTTATAATTCATTACAGTTTCTCGTTCTAATATGCAAATGTGTTTGTATTTTTTTAATGGTGACATTCTCTTCTAAACAGTAGTCCACATTATCTAATGTAGATTAAATGTGAGCTAACCAGACCAAGGGTTGCTTGGTATATATTGCCCTAGTATTCACTCTATTTTGGATAAATAATGCATTTCAGTCCATTTTATTAGTGTTTCTTAATCTTTTTATCTATATGAATTTATATAATTTGATGACACTGTTATGTAAATATGTACATTTTTAAATAATGATGCTGAATTAAGATGAAGTATATATAAATAAAAAATATAATTTATTACTTACGACTGGCTTAGATATATAGAAAGAAAAGTTGAGATAAGGGTGGCTACCCTTTTCTCGTAAAATCTTTGTTATGTGTTTGGGTTTGATTGTCGTTTAGATGGATATCATGACATTCTGATTGGCTGTCGTATATTTATTTTAATGAATGCAGTAAGGTTCAGCAGTATCTCAATTTATTTCAATTTTCAACTATCTGCGCTTCACAAATTAAAATATTATTTACATACTTTACTGCATGTTATGTATTCTAAAAACTGCTACATAGTAAATCATAAGATTTCATATTGTATGTTTATGATTTAGACTCGGTGAGTTATTTGTGAAGATATTTAAAGCTTCAAACTTTCAAATCTAAATACGACTGGCTTAGATATATAGAAAGAAAAGTTGAGATAAGGGTGGCTGCCCTTTTCTCGTAAAATCTTTGTTGTGTGTTTGGGTTTGATTGTCGTTTAGATGGCTATCATGACATTCTGATTTGCTGTCGTATACATATTTTAATGAGTGCAGTGAGGTTTAGCAGTATCTCATTTTATTTCAGTTTTCAACTATCTGTGCTTCACAAATTAAAATTTATTTAAGTAATAAATCTTACAAGCGTGACTTTATAAGACATTGGGAAATGTCTTGTAGGATTTTGATTGTGTTTCTAAATTTTTAAAATTGATCGAATTTTATTCCTGTCCCAATTTTTCATATATCTAAAACAGCACAATAGCTAAATTAATAAATTTCAGTTCGGATATAATAATGTTTGTTATTATTTTGATTATTTTTAAATCTGAAAAATTTGTAAATTAATACAATTTTTTATTTACAATCTTTTCAAATATTATTGCTTTATATTAAACTTCATTTTGTAAGATAATTAAGCTGACTCTCATAAAGTTATGTTTAAAATAGTGGTTAATAAGTTTTCTTTCATATAATCAGTTATAATAAATAACAATATAGTGCTTAACCATTTTCTTTTTCAAGCTTAAAGTTTCATATCTGTTTAATTATAAATTTATTTAATATGGATAATTAAAGACATTAAATTTCTTTTAATGTTCTTTTTAAAATATGAATATTTTTTTACATATAGTGATTGTTGTTTTATATATTAAATATTTAAATCTATATACAATTATATAATTAAAATCCTTAGATTTGCAGCTCACTCCACGGAAAGTTTTGTATTAATAAAAGTTATATGCACACTTCAAATAATTATTATATTCAAACTCTAAATTAAACAGGTAATAATTAAAGCATATAAAACAAAAATTGAACTATTTTTTTTGCGTGCTTTTTCAAATCCTAGTTCTAAACGCAGTTTTCTGTGAAATGCATGGATAGTAAGAGAGATTGGTCTTGGAAATTTATATTGGATAATAACTCATGATTTAATTAATAAGCTTTCATAAATGTGTGCTGCAAATCTAAACATTATATCCCAGACATTTAATCAATTATATTTTTATCTTTAAGGATGGTGAGAATTCGAAAATTTACAAAATCGGACAGTGATCATGATGTAAATCAGATCAAGGATTCTAAGAAAAAAAAGTCCTCAAATTATTTAATATACTCGAGAGCAGCTGTTATATTTGTTTGTTTAGCATCAATATTTTTTAGTCATCTAGCTTATAAATATTATCAACAATCTCGTGTAATTAATCCTCTGTCTGCACCTAAAGTGATTCAGTATGATGCAACTAGCGTTTCTGTATCTCCAGAAAAGTTTTGGGGTTCCTATCGACCCAACACATACTTAGGTTTAAAAACTCGTAGTCCCCAATCACCTGTAGTTGGGATCATGTGGTTTTCACAGACTTCTCCTGATCGGCAATTACATTTACGTCATTGGTGTGATCAAGGAGATCATTTAGACAAGTATGGTTGGATAGAACATGATGGAATCAATTTTGGAAGCCAAGAAATTATAGATAAAGAAGTGGTGCTTAAAACAGATTTTGTTAAAAGAAATGGAGGTAATCATGGAGGAGACTGGACTATTAAAATCATTGCTTCCGCTCCAAAGGTAATTAATCATAAGTTGTTTAATTTATAAAAAGTTTGATATCATTTGCAATATTAATGAAATATTTATTGTCTTAAAAGGTGGATTTACTGATTAAATATGAAAATAAATATATTTTTCAATATGAGAATTGTTTATTAGATAGGGAAAAATCTATTGGCAATGTGAATCAAAATATCTAGGAAATCATATGTGATTATATTGATTTTTTTTTTTTTGTCTTGTCATATATCAGAAGTAAATAGATAAATTGTCAAATCTGAATCTGATCAAAGCATTCCTTTCATGTAATTTTCACATCTTTTATCTTTAAATGATTTATATATATTTTTTTTATCATACATATATTTTTTAGAGTTTCCTTTTATAAATAAATAAATAATACTTCTGTAAATAATATAAATATAATATAAAATAACAATTCATGTCAATTGTTAATACAGAGTTTCTTTAATATAAATAAAAAAGATGGCCAATGGGTTTAGCTGTAAGTGGATCATTAAGTAGTTTGTTTGTAGATAATATAGAACAGCGAATTGTGCATCCCATATTAGTAAGAAATGAGAACGCATTATATTGTAGATATGTGGATTATGTTTTGATATATGGGCGACCAGACATTATAAAGTAAATTTTTGATAGTTTGCAGAACCAGGATGGTTTAGTTTGGACATTAGAAAGAGAAGATAATTCTAGTATTAAATACCTAGATTTGCAAATATCAAGGGTAGATGATAAATTAGTATATAAAATGGTTGTAAAACTTATAGATAATAGAGGTTACATTCATCCAACATTTAATGTTCCTTTAGTACACAAATTAGCTGGTTTTAGAGCTTTTTTAATACGTAATCAATGATTGTGTTCAAATGAAATGTTATATACAAGATTTAATACAAGTGGGTTATAATAAACAATTGCTATTATCTATTGTATTGAAGCATTATAAACAATGTCATAATAGTGACCATATAACTATGAATAATAAACCATGGATGTCATTAGCTTTTATTTCTAATATTAATAAAAATATAATAAAAGTTTTTAAGTCAAGATTTTCGATTAGCATGGAGAACTCCACCTAACCTTAATAGATTAATAAATAATTCTAAGGAAATAATAAATAAGGAGGATAAAAGCAATGTTGTATACTCTATTAGATGCCCACAAATAAATTCTAGTGCAATATATGTTGGAGAAACCAAAACAAATATTAAATATCGCCTCAACAACATAAATATACGTCTAATAGAGCAAAAGAAGATGATATTGTTTATTCAGCTTATGTTCACCAAAATAATACAGGCCATATATGTAGTCCAAAGGATTTTACAATATTAATGCATGAAACACATGATAAAAAACACAAGATTAAAGAATCATATCTTATACAAAATTCATCTTGTGCTATGAATTTGAAATTAACCAGCTTTCCGATTAGTTTTCCTGGCCAATACAACGAAATGTTAAATTCATCACCTACGAGAAAATATAATTTTTTACACTGCCTTGATATGGACTTGTAAGAGTTGAAAGTGCATGGAAATATTATTTGTTATTATATTTATTTACATTTTAAAATTATATAAAATATTTCTTAATTATTAATTTTTCAGTTTCATAAAGCACAATTTAAACAAAATATATGCCTTTTTTTTTGTATTTAGTTTCATGTTTGTCCACAATAATCTTATTTCTTTTTGCACTATTTTGTATTTCCACATCTTATAATTTATTCATCATCCTAATTAAATTCCCTACTATAAATAAGGTCAATCCTCATAAAGTCATAATTAAGAAAATGGGTTTAACAAACTAAGGATTTGCCAACTTCTTGAGTATATATATATATATTTATTTACTGGTTATACTTTTCATTTTATAATGAAATTTATATTTAATTTCACCATCCTTTCTCTAATTCATACATAATATAAATTAAACTGTAATGCATTTAAGGCATTGAATAAAAATATTAAGCATGGCTTAACAAGTATCACATGATCTTTGCTTACATATTTTGCTATGTATTAACGAACTATTGCGAATTTTTTCTTCCAATCTATGTTTATGCCAGATAGTAATGCTTAATATATTGTTATCTAGTGCTAACCTATCCAACTATCACCAGATTAGTTTCTAACTTACAGCTTTCATCAATGAGGAACTTTTGGATTTTTGATCAGTACACTTAAACATTTTGTATCTAATGGACTTTTCCTTTAGCAGCCACTTTTTACTATTTTGTTATACAATTTGGGTTGTAACTTAATAAATATAACAAAAAAATAAAAAACAGTCTAATGCACTACTCAAAAATCCAAAATTTGCTCACTGATGAAAGCCATAAGCTAGAAACTAGTTTGGCATCTTTAAAAACAACAAGCATTGGATAAGGATTTATTGAACATTATCATTTAGCATCTATTGAGTAATTTACATTCTATTTTTATGATATATATCATAAATATAAACTGCTTACTGGGAATGCAACATTCTGTTTGGAAATTGATAAATCTTTTTGCTTTTAGAAACAAAACTTTATTCATATTTTTAATATTGACAAAAGGACTTTAAAGAAATCCATTTCTTTCAATCAAGATTACACTAGATAAAAATTCACTGATTCAATAGTCTGTTAATCAAATAAGCCTAGAAAATGTTAAATAATGCAACAATAATCTCTACTGAATTTATTTTTGAGTCTGTTAATCAAATAAGCCTAGAAAATGATAAATAATGCAACAATAATCTCTGCTGAATTTATTTTTGATATTTTAATTTATTTCATTTATTGGAAAATCACTTTCCAGTTTATCTTTATAAACTTTTTTTTTCTCTCCTGAACCTTAGCATTACTTTTCAATTTAAAATCTTTCTTCATATTTGCATCTATTTTCAGTATATATATATATATATCTTAAGGTTTAACTATTTTATAGAATTAATTTATAGCTGTTAATTACTCCCTTTAGATCTCATTTAGTCCTCAAATTAAGGAATTCCAATCATCTTTTAAATTATAGTGTTAATTATTGATTTATTTATTTTTTAATTAAGAATTTTTTGATTTTTTAAAAGAGTTACCTTTGTTATAGTATTTTAAAAAATAAAATATTTTAATATTATTTTAAAAAAGAAATCCAGGCTTTTGTTAATATGTAACTCCACATAGCTAATGTGTGTAGTTACAAATATTGACTTTTATTCATTCATATAAATGGCCTAGAACAGTTATGGCTGGCATGCCAGAAGTGGCGTGCAAGAAAATATTGGTAGTACGCATAAATTATATTATTATCTATGTTTTTTTAAGATTATTTTTTAATTATTACAAAAACATTTTTTTCAGAGAAATCAACAAAAATTTATATTACTCAGTGTAATGTACTCTGTTTCGTAGTACATAATATCTCACTCCATCTCTAATCATTCATGCATTTATATGTATGTCAGTGACTAGCATACATCATGCAGGTTGTACAAAAAAAACAGCAAGTGAATTGTTTGTACATAAGTGTATCTAACAGTACCGAAACACACATTATGGTGTGGACATATTTTAAAGTAATTATTATATTCATACATGTAAATAATTGTAAAAATTATATTTGCAAAGTGATTTTTTTTTTTTCAATTTTTTTTAGAAAATTTTTTTGTTGTGTTCTATTTGACATAGCCAGTTTAAGTAAAAAACAAAAATTATTGGAATCCAATTTCAAAGTTGGTGGTCAGAAGAATATGACATATTTAATGAAGTCAATTAAAATTGGTTTGTGTTCTATATTCCAGAACAGTCATATGGAGAACTTCATCACTAAAATTGTATTATGAAACAAATTATTACTTTCTTCTTGATAAAAGTAAAGAAGGACAAAAAGAATTTATTGTATGTTTAGGCTGTTAAAAATAAAACTACTCAGATAACATCCCTAATTAATTATATTGGCAATCAGTGAAATATAACTACTGCTAGTTATCACCAAACAAGGGAAACCTGGCAGTGGTAATTATCTAAAAGAAGATTGTTGAAATGTGCACCAGTTCTTTTTGAAAATTTTGAAAACAATAAATTATTTAAAGAATGAAGCATAAGCCTTTGGCTAGAAATACAGTAAAAGATAGAATCTTGAAAATGGTTAAAAATATAATCCGTCAGCAAAAAAAGATATAAAATCTTTTACTTTCATTTCTGCCTGTTTTGATAAGATACTGACATGAATTGGATCAGCTCATTTAACTATTTTATTCATTATTGTGTTTAGGAATAATAAATATCATGAAAGTATTAATCAGTTTATCATTACTAACAACAACAACAAAAGGAATAGATATTTTTAATGCAATTGTAGCTGAATTAAATAAAAAAGAAATAAATATTTCCAAAGTTCGCAGTATGATCAAATAGGAAAATAGTTTTGTCAATTAATTTACCAAACATATTGGTCATGTAGTTTTGGATTTTCACTTCGTTATGTATTAGCAGATTTTATATACCAAGATTAGTTTCAAGATACTGGAAGATATGAGCTTTATAACAAAATTGGTTAATTTTATAACTGCCCAACTTTAAATAAATGAAAATTTCTGGAACTGTTAAATGAGGTAAATTCTTCATATACGGATTTACTTATATACAATAATGTCTGATAGTTGTGGAAAAGTTCTTCAATGATTTGATGAGTGTTTAGAGGAAATTATATTTTTTTTTACATAATGAGAATATCATTCAACAATAATGGACGTCCAATCATTTTCAAAATTAATGTTTTTTCACTGATTTGTATTTAAATGAATTAAATATTCAACTGCACGGTGTTTGTAAAACAATTATCATATTTGATTTAATCAAAATATTCATATCTAAATTAAAAATTTTTTAATCATCATATTATTTCTAATGGTATAATTTTTTTCCAAATACAAAAAAAAATTTTATGGACATAGAATCTCACGAGAAACTAAATTTAAAAAAAATTTGCCTAAGAATTTTCTGCTATAATTTAATCGATGATCACTGAATTTTCTTTCTTCAAGATTTACACAAAATGTCCAATTTTTTTTGATATCCAGACACAACATCAGCAAATAAATTCAGTTTGAAAATTTTCTAGTGATTGAATTTGAATGATATAGAATTGTAATTAATTGACTTTAAATCCAGTTATATATGGAAACAAAAGTTTTTTGCTTTGAGAAATGTTCGATTATTGGATGTAATAAAAAAAAAAATATTGAAGAGGAAATATTAAAACCTTGCAATGCCATTATCAGAATCTTTAGTTATAGTGACAGCTATATTAAGATTTTACTTATACAAGTGAATCATTTATTTTCAGAAATTAATTTTTGTATATTAGTAATGACAAAGTATGATCTTGATATGTTGAACGTCTAATGTTTGTGATAATTAGTCTGTAAAATTCTATGCTAATTTTTAAAATTATCTCAATAAAATTCTGTCATAATTAATTTTCTACTAATTATTTTATCCTATTAAAAAACTGCTCAACATATCAGTAATTCAATAAATATAATTTGTAAATTTTTAGAATGGGCACTTAAAATGATTTGCTATCACTCACCTAGAATAAAATAGCAAATGTGGAGCATGCATGACCAAATAATGATACACAGAGACCTTTTTAATAATGTTCAAATTAGAGTCATGTGAAATAATTTGAAAAATAAATTGCTAAGCTTTTTATCAATAAACCAATTAGTATTTACTGAAGCTAATAAATTTACATTATTATAGAAATTATTTAAATACTCTGGGTTTTTTTTTTTTGAATAGTAGTTTAAAAAATCAAATATATATATATAGTCATGATTCAGAGAATTGAAACACTCTCTCTTAAGTTCATTATGAAATAAAATATTAAATAATATATATATTTTTCACATGGCAACTAAGTCTGAATACATTACCATAATATTTCTCTTTAAGTCAAACTTGAAGAGTTATTTTTAACAATTATGTAAATAACACTATTTTTTATATATTGTAAATAAATCTCATCAACATTTAAAAGAGATGAAATTTTAAACTAGAGGCATTTTTTGTAACTTATTAAGCAAACTAATTTAATTAATAAGATACAAAAATCGGGTAAATTAAAAGTTTCACTCCTTTTAAATATTTTTAATTGATTTATATAAGAACCCAGTAGTTAGATAAAAGACTATCTTTTGTCTTACTGATAAATTAGCATTGATATGAGAAAATTATCATTATTTACTAGATTGTTAAAATAACTTGTGAATTGTAATTATAATATATTTGGATTTAGTGACTATATATTTAGAGCTATATATTTAATTGTTGGCTGCAGAAAGGAGTTTGCTATTAACTGAAAGGAGATCCTTTGATTCCTCTTAGGGGCCTTAAAGGAAACGAGCAGGACAAATTCTTAATATCCACTCCATACGTTCTTGTCGTTGCAGCTGTTATTACTATGTGATTATTTATATAGTATACGAACATGGATGGGCTGCTCACCAACACGCATTAGCCAGCATAGTGAGTTTATTGGTTTTTTACCTCTAAGTTTAAGATCAAGAAACACCATGGTCTTTCTTCTCAGTTGCCTGATAAGGCAGAATGAATGTTTGTGTAAATGATAAATATTTTTCCAATAGATATATACAATTATGACAGACAAAAATAAATTATGGCCCTTATTTCCAGGATGCTGTAAAGTCACCAACCAAGGCAGCGGTTGGTGGCTGAAGGCGGAGAGTGCTAAGAATCTCCTGATTGCGAACCCAGGCTGCCATTTGATGACAACTTTTTATTTAGGTACTTACAACTGCAGATCACTTTCAAGTGAAGGAAGATTGCAAGAATTAGAAGAAGAACTGTCTTACATTAAATGGGACATTATTGCACTCTATGAAGTTAGAAGAAAAGGTGAAGAGACAATTGATTTAAAAAGTGGACATGTAGTCTGTTATAAAGGCACAAATATTGGAAATACAAGTGGAATAGGATTCATTATAAATAAAAAGTGGAAGAATAACATTGTGAAGATTGATGGTGTATCGGACAGAATGGCAAGATTAGTTATACAACTTAATAGCGATACCAAATGCAGATAATTCAGGTTTATGCCCCAACAAATTCTCATAATGATGAAGTAGTAGAAGATTTTTATATGGATGTACAAAAGGCTTTTGATCAAAGTAAACAACATTTTAAAGTTATTGTGGGAGTCTTTAATGCAAGAATTGGTAAACAAATGAAAGATGAAAGTGCTGTAGGTAATTTTGGTTATGGTAATAGAAATGAGAGAAGACATAGACTTGTGGAGTTTGCAGAAAAAGAAAAACTTTATATTATGAATTCTTTTTTTTGAGAAAAATGTTAAAAGGAAATGGACATGGAAGCATCCAAATGAAGGTACAGCAGAATTGGATTATATTTTGACTAACAGAAAGTACATATTTCAAGATTGTAATGTTCTTAATAAATTTAATACAGGAAGTGATCACCGATTAGTAAGATGTAAGATATGTGTTAATGCAAAACTAGAGAGACAAAAATTATTAAGAAAAACAATATTTCCAGTTGATATTCCTAATCTTCAGAAACATTCTAATGAATTTAAATTAGAACTTACAAATCATTTTCAGGTATGAAATTAAGCATCGGTGCTCGAGAGGTCAGCACAGCTGCCTTACAAGCAGTTGTCTCGGGTTAGCGGGTTCACTTCTCGGCTGATGCTATGCCATGACACATGAAAAAAAAAGGAAAAGTAATAATAATAACTGATACACTTTTAAAAACTGCAGCAAAGATAGCTGGTAGAAAAAAACAACAATTGACCAATAAAATTTCTACTGAGACTAGAGAATTTATAAAGATATACAAAAATGATGCATTAAAAAGGATTGAATATCTCGAATTTTGTAAAATGGTGCGGAAAAGAGTTGAAAATGATATAAGAAAGTATAATTGTGAACTAGCAAGGAAAGCTGTAGAAGAGAATAAAAGTCTCAAGAGTGTAAAACAACATTTTGGTATTGGTAGGAAATTTATATTTGCAATAAGAAAAAAAAAATGGAATTATTAAAAAGAGAGATGACATCATGAAATGAGTAGAAGACTTTTATCAAGAATTATATAGTAATAAAGAACAAGTACCTCCTATATCTATTACATCTTCCGAATTGCCCAGAATTTTAAATGAAGTGAGACATGCAATTAAATGTATGAAGAAAGGAAAGGCTCCAGGTAATGATGGAATTGTAATTGATATATTAAAAGAAGCAGGTGAAGAAATAGAAAATTTTTTAGCAAAGTTATATACCATATATCTAAATGATAAAGATGTATCAGATGATTGGAAGAATGCAGTATTAATATTTAAAAAAGGTGATGAAGAAGATATTAGAAATTACTGACCTATCAGCCTTTTATCAGTTTTATACAAAATGTTTAGAGAACATTGGATTTCCACCAATCAAGAGAACAAGCTGGATTTAAAAGTGGTTTTAGTACAGATCATATCTAGGTATTGAGAGAAGTTATAGAAAGGACAAATGAATATGAGTTGCCATTATGCTTTAGATTTGTAGATTATGAAAAGGCATTTGATTCTATAAACATTTCTTCAGTGATTAAAGCATTGAATCATCAAGGTATAGATCCAGAATATTGTCATATTTTAAATAATATTTATAAAAATGTAATAGCAACAATTAGATTACATAATGATACTGGGAAAGTCAACATTGAGAAGGGTGTAAGATAGGGTGATTCCATATCTCCAAAACTTTTTATAACAGTGCTGCAAGAAGTATTTTGTGGATTAAAATGGGAAGCTAAAAGGGTGAAAGTAAATGGAGATTATTTAAGTCATTTAGATTTTGCAGATGATGCAGTTTTTGCAAATAATGCTTTAGACCTGCAAGAAATGTTGCAGGAGTTATCAGATGAAAGTAGGACTAAAGATAAATGTTAAAAAGACTAAAGTAATGTTTAATGGATTTTCTCAAAATATGAAAATAAAGATTGATTATGATGAGTTAGAAGAAGTTAACAGTTATAAATACCTGGGTCAGATTATTAATACAGATGGAAACATAATGGATGAAATTAATCATAAAATTAAACTTGGTTGGAGTCCTTTTGGTAGAAATAACTTGATACTAAAAGGAAATATGCCTATGTATTTGAAAAGGAAGTTTTTTTAATAAATGTGTTTTAACCGTTCTTACTTATGGATCTGAGACTTGGACACTTAATAGAAGAGCAATACCGAGACTTCAGACCACTCAAGGAAGTATGGAGAGATGCATGTTGGGAGTAACAAGAAGAGATTGAAAACTCAATATATGGGTAAGAGAATAAACAGGTGTTACTGACCTCATTGAAAAAATTAAAAGATTGAAGTGGAATTCGGCTGGACATATTGCTAGAAGAAATGATAATAGATGGACAATTGAAATCTTAAACTGGATTCCTAGAGATTGTAAAAGAACCAGAAAGAGACCACAGATGAGATGGATAGATTAAATAAAGTGTGCAGGGATGATGTGGATAAGAGAAGCTAAAGATAGGAGAAGATGGATTGAACTTGGAGAGACCACCCTACAGTGGATTGATAATAGTTGATGATGATTTAATTGTCATGATTTATTTATAGATTTTTTAAAAGTTAGAGTTTATATATTGAATCGGGTCCCTCCGAATAAATGCATATTTTTGCTGTTTTTAAATATTTTTTTAAACATATAACTTTAATATATCTTTTAGCTTTAACACTACTAAAACGGACCAACCCTTCAAGCAGAAGGGAGAATACCATTGATAGCATAGCCCTCGATGATACCCACAGTCAGATGGAGTTATACAAAAGCATAACACGACCATATTTGCCGACCGTAGCCCACCTCGACTGCTGGATTCAAATTCTGCCATCCAAAGCACTTTATTTGTTTTGAGGACCAAACTCAGCCATCAACTGATCATATTATATAGCCATCATGCTAAGAATGACAGGCACACAATCCAACATTTGAAATATCCCAAGCTAGCTTCTACTCTTAAATCAGGGTCCAGCACATTCATTTAACACTTAAAAAATGTATAACTTGAAATTAATGATGACTCAATGATGAGAGAATAGACCAAATAATATATTCTTAAGCGAACATTAATATTTATTCAAGCACACACATATCTAATATAATATAACAATATAATATTTTACATAAAGAAATATAAATGATTAGTTTCAGGCTAAATTTTATAATAGTTTTTTATTAATTAAAGTTCATTTAAAATAAATATAAAGTGTCTATAGACAAGTATCAAAATATTTTTACCTAGGTTTTCATGATTGTCATTTTCCAACCATTTGGCTTTTTGGTCTCCATCGATGGTGTCAGGGCTTGTCTTCATTTCTTTGACTCAACAATAGGAGGGAGAGAGAGTATGCGGTGGAGTCTTGTTTAAGGCTTTGGCATTTGTTACGGCATTGGCTACATATGAGTACAGTTAGCCGAGGACATTGAGATCTGAAGTTGTCGAACACTCTTATGAGTTCTGCGGCATCTGCATTGATGTTGACCGCAGCAGTAATTGACTGGCTTACTATTGTGTTTACAGTTTCCAAATATCTGGATCTCTGGTTGTTTATGAAAAACTCTGAGTCTACATTCTGCATTCTGTCCAAACTGAATTACAGATTGAAGGCCAGACTAATTATATCACAAAAAATGAAGAGCGGAATAATTTATTCACAAAATGTAGACCAGACTGATTCACAGACTCCAGAATGGAATGATCTAACAGATTGCAGACCTGACTAAATAACAATAGAGAGTTGCAACTTTCCATATATTTTTTTTCTCTCATTGTTTTAATTCTTTATCATAGTTTTTTAATTTTGATCACAGCTCAAATCTTTTTTCTTAATTAATTTTTACATTTCATTACTCTAATTGATTTTTACATTTGCTTTAATGTAATCTTTTTCTTAGATTAATCTACTATTGCTTTTATGAGATAGTTTACATGTTTTTCTTTTAATTAATTCAATCAGTAATCTTTTAAACTAATTACATTTTCAAAAGTTTTCTTTTACAAACGAATTTTATTCTAACTTTCCATATTTACTTATTTTAAAAAGGAGAGAGTTTTAAATCTTTCCCTATCCCATTCATTAACAAAAGCTTTATTCTCTTTTAAAAGAAAATATAACACAATCTTTTTTTTATTTTTACAAATTATGTTTTAAAAAAAAATCTAATTATTTCAACTATTCTCATTTATTTGATTTTCTTTTTTTATAAATCCAATCATATTTTGAATTATAAAACATATAACACATATATATGTGAGTTTCATAATATATCTCGCTAGCGTTACAGTTGTCTGAATTATAGATTGGTAAGGGTTGTCCAACATCCTAGATATAACTAGAGAACATGTCTATAGTTTAGAAGAATAACATTTGAGTTTTTAAATGTAATTTATGATAAATCAGATAAATTGTGGAGAGAAATAAAAGCAATAATTAAAGTTAATTGTGAAAACTTTGAGTAAAATAAAATAACTAGGAAAAAATGAAAATAAGACAATATTTAAAAAAAAAAGATAAAGATTCTTGAAAAATGATGGCCTCAAAGATCTAAGAACGATGATGGTCAAAATTATAAAAATATTTGCAAAGATATTACATAATGGAAATAAATTTCAAAAAAGTAAAATATATTTTTTGAAAATTTATGAAATCAAAAGAAAGTTTCAAATACCAATGAGTAGATTATAATTCACATGATAAGTTTCAAATAAATATATAGAAGATTATAAAAATATCCAGGCACTCAGTGAGCTGCCTTGCATACAAGATTCTTCAATAATGGCAGATGAGCTCATGATAATCTTAAAATCATAATCAAAAGGTAAACAATAGAAGTTGGTAGTATTGCATTAAAAATATTGCAGAAAACAGAAAAATCATTAAGTACTAATTGAATTGAATTATGCAAATTAATCTGAGAATCAGTCAATGGCTTACAAATGGGAATACATTATATACCAAAGAAAGAAATCTTGATTGAATGTGCAAACTTATATAATAACTCACACATATAAAAGTCTAAAAATCATTTAAGATAGCTTGAAGCTTAATCTCGAAAATAACTACCAGATATATAAAATAGTTTCAGGAATACTAAAGGAATAAAAAGATATTATTGTTAAAATATGCTAGATGATTGAAAAGACTAGGAGTCACTTTGGTTTATTTTAAAGAATCATGGTGATTTTAAACATTATATTAATAAAAACTAAAATATGTGATTACAGTTAAGACAAACTATGATTTTACCTTAATAAGAATCAAACATTAAAGTTGTTTGCTGTCACCCTATCTATTCCACCTATATTATAAATATGTAATGGGGAAGTCAATTTGAAAACAAATGTGAATTCAAGATAAATAGAACAAATATCAATACTTTTAATATGTGGATGACAACATATTTGTATAGTAAAATTAAAGAAATCCTAAGTTTTTATTAGAAAAATAAAAAAAAAACAGACTGAGAAAATAGGAATATTGTTAAATGTAAATGAAAAAAATTATACTACAAGGGAGAATAGCTTGCTTGAAAATTGATAATGATATTGCAGAAGTTGTTTGAAGGTTGTTGCCTTCTTGCAATCTTTTCTTTACTACAAAGGGATTAGCTGTCAAGAGACTAATCACAGATTGACATTTGACTCAGGTGCATTGAAATTCCTTGAAAAGATTTTTAAATTTATTATAAGACTTAATAAAACTATAGTATTTCCTGTGACTGTCTGTAGTTGTAAAGATCGAATATAAAACAATAAAGATAGGAAAAATATTGATATTTTTGAACTGGAGCTTGCAAAACATCTGAAAATATTATGGACAATAAATAAAACAAACAATTAGATATTTCATCAGATTAAACCTGAATTTTTATTTGAAACACAAATGATTACATTGGTATTTTATTATTTTGGTCATACTGTAAAACAGTCTTTTTGAAATTTAACAGAAAATGAAGAGGTTAATTAACAACAATGTAGGGGTACCTCATCATCAGTGGGTGATTTCTTAGGCAGCCTGAAAAATCAACAGATAATATATCATTCAAGAGAAATGTTATTCATATAATCATTAAGTTGTCATTAATATCTAATAATAAAAATAGTACAATTATGTATTAAAATTTTTTTTACTGATTAATATGTGTAATTATTTCAAACTATTAAATTATGATATAGTTTTTAAATAAAATCTGTAAAAACTTTCCAGTATATGGATTTTAGAATAAATATTTGATAAAATCATTGGATTAGCTGAAGTTAAACAATTTGTTATTATATTATATTATATATATATAATTTATGTCAAATATTTAAATTATTTATTTATTTTTAAATTTATATAGAATTAAAATATTTATATAAATTATTATTTGTAAATATTTACTCTGTTTATTTTTTTTATAGGATCAAGAGCCACGTCCTTCAATAATATCATTATTATTTTATATTGCATTAGATGGACAAGGATTACTTCAGCCAGATCTGGTACATTCTAAAATTAATAGAATTCATGGTCAATCTCAAGAACTAGGTATTTTTTCTATAAAATTCAAAGAAAAATCTGTTCCTCTTAAAACAAATTATCTAATGGCCAATTCTCCAGGACTACATCTTCTAAAAGAAATTGTCACTTTGCAGTTAAAACCTTATAATGTAGGAAAAACTGGTCAAATTCTTGGTCTTTCTGGCAATGCATTAAATGATAAATCATTGAATTTCTTAGTTCATCAAATTACAGTTACTCTTCCTTTTGAGATGGAAATTATTTTTGAATCACAGAGTTTCATTAATAGGCCTAATGAATTAAGTGGTGAAATTTTTGCGAATGAATTTAACAAATTCCAAAAAGCTTTTCATAAAAAATTTGATACTTTGTTTTCTTTACATGATAAAGGTTATGAGGAAAAATATATTGAATTTGCTAAAGCTGCTCTTAGCAACATGATAGGTAGCATTGGATATTTTTATGGTTCATCTTTAATTCAATCTGATTTTCATGAGGAACCTGTTGAATATTGGCCAGCAGCTTTGTACACTGCAGTGCCTTCACGATCATTTTTTCCTAGAGGTTTTTTATGGGATGAAGGATTTCATAATTTATTAATTAGTCAATGGGATCCTTATACCACCAAAGAAATTATTGGTCATTGGTTAGATCTAATGAATAGTGAAGGATGGATTCCAAGAGAGCAAATTTTGGGACTAGAAGCTAGAAGTAAGGTTCCTAAAGAATTTGTTATTCAGAAAAATAAAAATGCAAATCCACCAACCTTTTTTTTAGCTGTGCAATATTTGATTAAAAATGTTTTTAAACAAAAAAATAATAATGATATTGAATTCTTGAAAGCAATTTTTCCTCGATTAAAAGCCTGGTATGACTGGTTTAATATAACTCAGACAGGAAATGTTCCAGGTGCATATAGATGGAGAGGTAGAGATAGCCAAACCAATAAAGAGTTGAATCCAAAAACTTTAACTTCTGGATTGGATGATTATCCCAGAGCTTCACATCCAACTGATGAGGAACGGCATATTGATCTTCGTTGCTGGATGGCTTTGGCTTCTGGGGTAATGGCAGATATTGCAAAAGTAATTGGTGAACAATGGCAACAATTTTCAGATACTCATTTATATTTAACAAATAATATATTTTTGGATGATTTGCATTGGTCCAATAAAACTCAGTCTTACGGTGATTATGGCTTACACACAAATCATATTAAGTTAAAACGTCCAAAATTACCAGATAATCATCCAAATAAGCCACAGCAAATGGATATGATCAGAATTGTTAGTAAAGAGCCAGAAATTGGATTTGTAGACACATTTGGATATGTAAGTCTGTTTCCATTTTTGACACAGATTATCAATCCAGATTCTTCTAAATTAGGGACAATATTGGAAGATTTGAGAAAACCTCATTTACTGTGGACAAAGTATGGTCTCCGATCACTTGCCAAGTTAGCACCACTTTACAATAAACGCAACACAGAGCATGATCCTCCATATTGGCGTGGAGCAATCTGGATTAATATGAATTTTTTAGCAGTTCGAGCACTTCATCATTATGCTTCTATATCAGGACCATATCAAAAACTTGCAGCTGATATTTATCACCAGTTAAGGCAAAATCTTGTGCAAAACATTTATAAAGAATATGAAAGAACAGGATATATTTGGGAACAGTATAATGATGAAACAGGACATGGCCAATATGGTTATCCATTTACCGGTTGGTCAGCTTTAATTGTTCTTATTATGGCTGAAAGTTACTGAAAAAAAAAAAAAAAGTTTTTAAAAAGGCTTAATTATTGTCATTATTAAAAGAAGCGGGTTTATATATATATTTTCCCCCATTGTTAATAAATCATTCCAGTTCCATAAGGTTTTTCATTTATTTATTTATTGGAAGTAAAAATAATTGTTAAGACTTTTTTTTTTATAATTTCTATGAAATTTATTTAAATATATTTCTTAGAAATTGACATTTTCTATAAAAATGTCAATTTTTAAGTATGTCACAATTTTTTAAGCTATATACAATAGTAATAAGTATTCTCTGCGAGTATTTATATACACAATTATATAGACATTCATGAATTTTAGGATATATGCCATACTGATAAAAAAAAATATTAAATCTCAAAAGTTTTAATAATTTTCTGCATAAATAGAGTACTTAAGAAAATCATTAACTTAAATTTTTTAATTATATTGGCATATAATTTTGTCACACATGCTCATACAATCTGAAGTGTGAATGCATTACAACATTTAAATTTGGATACTAGTAATATATCATTAATTTTTTATGTGAATAAATTGCCCAATATTTAATACTATGATCGGAACAATTTAAATATATTTCAATGAGAAAGTTAGACTTTGAATATTATTATTTATTTAATTTCCTTCAGTTTTTCATAGTATTGATTTTTAATGTTTCATTGGGGTTGTGTATATAAGTATATCTGGTGCTAAAGAAATTTATTAATTTTTTGGGGTTTGTTTTGGAGGAAAAAATTGTCATTATAATTACTCCAACAATAATGAGTTCTCCCCCCCCCCCCCCGCAAATGTATTATAAGAATTGATTGTATATTTTATGATTTTTTAGTTTCATATTTTGTTATTATGTATATAATTAATGGTTTACAGTAGTGAGATAATCTGGGAAATATTTGAAAAAAAATTTCATCCAAGACTGTGGAGATTGTTGAAAATTTTGAAGAAAAATAAAAGTTGTTTTAACAGAGATATATTTCTTGAACTATATGAATGAATATTGTACACAACTAATCCAAATTTACTTCCATTCGTAATTATCTTAGTTAGCAGATTTAAAACTTTAAAGTGCACAAGTTTTCTAAATGTAGTGCTGTATTACTGTCATAAAAAATTTTTAAAAAGTTTACAAATTGATAATAAAAACAGTATAGGCATAACCCAACTCTAGTATTCAATTAAATACATTGGGAATTATATTCTTCCGTCAGCTTATTTTATCATTATCTTATCATATTTGATGAGTTGGTAGGAATAGAAGATGACATTCAATTTGAAAATTTTAATACAGTGAAACTTTTTATTATTAATAAATATTTATTAAACGGATTCAGTTATCTCAAAATTTCATATTTGTAATAGAAGTCAATCTTTTGAAAAGGTGAATTTTGAAAAATCTTATATGTTAAGGTTACCAAGTAGAAATTGAAATTGGGAAGAAAAGTTTGTCAAGGATTTCTGCATACAAAGGCTCAGTTTTTTTTTTTCAAATGCATATCACATACTTTTTAATAGCAATCTATAGTTTAAGAAATAGTAGATAGATAAAAATTTAGGGACAGCAATTCTTAACAATAAAATAATTTCGTCCAACACCAGAGGTAATCAATATATCTTGTGATTTTAACAATTTCATAAATTATCAATATCTTTTAAAAATCGTAACTCCACTAAAAATATTTACCATTTCTTAAAAATGTTTTTCAATTTAAATATAAGATTTCTAATTAATATTTATTTATATAATTCATTATAAATTGCAAGAAAAAGGAAATATTAAAATTACAAAAATAGATGAAATGTAATGAACTTGAGATTAAGCTCAACAAAATATATATATACAAAATGAATGTGAATCTTCATTTAAAATAAAAAGCTTTTTTAACTATACAAAACCCTTTAACTTAATAGAAAAATATATATATAAAGTATTTTATAATAAGCAACTTTTACTTACTGTAAGTCATATTGTTTTCTTCAATCACAATTGGGATTTTTATATTTAACTTGAAATAAAAATGTGGATTATAGAAATTAATTAATTCAATCACTTATAAAAAGTAGTGATTCAATTAATTAATTTCTGAACACACACACTTATTTTATGTTAAATATAAAAACCTCATTGGTGGTTCAAGAAACAATTTTTTGGCATTTTAGTGCAGAATAAATAAAAGATTTATTATAAAATATTTTTTATACATATTAATTTCAATTTTTTTAATGTTTGGATATTTTATTAAAACATAATGTTGCAGTCTGTATTACATTTTAAAGGAAATTTACAGTAAATTAAAATTTTATTACAATATTTTCTTTATGCAAGAAATATTTTTTTAAAAAGAAAACTTTTACAATCAAGAGAAAATAACATTTTATCCATTTTAAAAGAAGCAACTTTTGCTATCAATTGAAAATAAGATTAGTTTTTATTTCTATTTTAATTGATTGTTAATATTTAAAATAAAAATGTTGTGCACATCACTGAAAATTTACTGAATCGATATCAACCCATTTGGAATTCAGTCTGCCAACCCTTCTACATTAAACTAGTCCACAACCTGAAATATTTTATTGTATTGCATTACCATCAATTTCTAACATACGTACCAAATTTTAAGGAATCCATTTGATAGAAGTCTGTTAAATCTGAATTACAAAAATTATTCTAAGCAAAGAGAAATTCTTAATTAAATAAAAGCATTTAAAAAATACCATTGATTATTAATAGTGTTAATTAAGAAGTATGTCTATAAGTATTATCATTTCAAACAGAAATTTGCAATTAATGAAATCTATTAATACATATCTACAATTTTGTTATTAGTAAGCAAACAAAAATATATTTCTGACCAAAACATTGCAATAACATCTAACTTGAAATTATTTTAAATATATAAACTGCTTTTATTCATCTACTGAAAATCATGGGCCAATATTTTATTTTATGTTGTGAACAAACTAACATGAAATAACAATGTTATATTTGCTATTGAAATAACTTATGAAAGAATCCAATATTTGAAGAAATTAATCCAACTATTCTAAAAAATATCAATATTAAGATTTTTGCAGGAATTATATTACAAAAACCAATCCATTGTATTTATAAAAAAAAAATTTGCCAAGCTTATTGTGCAATTAAAAGTAAAAGGGGAGTTTGTATATCACTAAAAAGTTTATAAAACAATGTTATATATTAAAAGATCTGACCCTAATTGATTATTATGCAATAAAAATAGACCTTAAATCATTTTAATTTATAAGTTGGTCCCATTTGATCATACATTATAATAAATATTACAAAATTAGAATTATATAATACAAGTAACCACTAAAATCTCAAAATATTCAATAAAAAATATGAAATTCTCAAGTACATTTAGTTTCATGAGATATTTTTCAAAACTCCCCATATATTGTTTCAATTTATAAAATTATATAAAAGCTAAGGGAATAAAATAGGATTATATGTTTACATCTAGAATGCATAAAAGCTGATATAGTCTATATTACTAACTTAATCATTATATTCAGAATTTAATGATTTCATGATTCAAGTATTAAATTATGTTTAATAATCATTAACTTTCATATAAACTTAAAAAAAATTACAATATAACTGCTTTTCATAGGAAAATTCGGTCTTCTGATTTCCTCCAGAGGTTTTTTCTTGTTATGCTTTCAAATAAGTCCAGGCCAAAATAAACAATTAATTATAATAAGTTGAAAAAATATATAATTATTTGAGTCAAAATGACTATAAAATAAAACAGATATTTCCTCATTCTTAAATATATGTGTGTGTGTAGAGAGACTTTAAAGCTATTAGAACAGAATTTGCTGCTCTTTCATATTGATTTAAATTTACTTTTCTCCAAAAACTTAATTCTCAAATCTTTAAAATCTCTCACAAATCAGTAATTAAGAAAGTAATATAAATGTTCCATGAAAATTATTTCTAATATAGAATTAATTCCTTTCATTTATTAATAGTATAATCTAAAATGAGTGTAATTTAAATCCATCGATAGATGTACTCAAAGATTAAAAGAAAAGAAATATTTATTTAGTATAATCTACAAAGTTATTGATTTCTTTTAGGACATTCTTTTCTCTTGGTTATATCTGAAACTAAAGATGACTTGTGATTTATTTTAATGAGATAAAAAAACTAGTTTTTATTCTTTTGAGAAATGTTATATTTAAAGAATTAAAGCAAAAAAAAATTAATAACTATATCAATCTAAAACTTCCTGAAAAGGATTATTAATCTCTCTAATCCCATTCAGTTCCGTTTGTAGATGCAGATTTGCATTTCATTAAAAAATAATAACTTATAGATCTTCCAAAAAAATTAACGTGAATTTTTAAATAATCTGAGATATTTGCCTTATTCCATAATAATAAAGTTAGCAATCATATCAAAAACAAAATTGTACAATCTACTGCTAACTTTCAAACTATATAAAAGTAAAAAGAAATGATACAGCTAATTACCATAAAAAATATTTACATAAATATGCTCTATAGTAATTTGTCAGAAATAAACCTTGCTTAAAATGTCTATGTGAAGTATTAAAAAGGTAATGTGATGTGTGAATAATTAACTAGCTGAGAATATAATATATTAAGTTGTTTGCAAGATTTGCATCTTAGGTTGTCTAATTTTTTTAGGATTTGAAGGAAAAATGTTGAAATCAAATTTAATCCTGAGTCTATAACAATTTGTGAAATAATAGTTTGAAGTTATTAGTTGCATTCCAGTCTTTCAAAGTGCGATAGCTTATGAAACCCAAAATTTATTTCATTATTTTAACAATTCGTATAAAATTCTGATTTTTTTTAAACTGAAAATTCAAATGTGACTTTTAATTGAAGAAACATTTTATCTGGTAGGCAACTCAACTTATGTATATAACATTCAAAACTAAATATATACTATATTTTTTGGTAATGAATTTATCATTATTTTATAATAAAGCACATGATTGTAAATTTTTTTGATTCCTTGGAAGACCTACTTGTCTCTCATGATGACATCTTCAAATATTGCTATGTCTAGATATAATTATGTCACTGGACTAGACTTGTAAATTGGTCTATCTTGGACATTTTCAAAAAAAATATGGCAAATATCAATATAACTAATATTTTTTTAATATTACAGACTACCATTGTATATACTAATTACAATTTATGCTATACTGTGTTTGTGCTAAGGCTTACATAAATTATAATAAAGATTGTGCAACCTGTTTAATTTTCTTAAATCTACTTTCAGTATTTGGAGGTTGATTGCTCAGCTATAGAGTCTGTATTATACCAACATAATGATGTTCAGCATTGTTATGCTGAGAGTCCATTTCTGGTATATAGTTGCTTCTTCAAGCCGATGTACAGACAAACACACTGCCAATCTTGTCCAAGGTTCTTTAGCATTTGTTTGGACATTTATTTTCCATGCACTTCAGCTGATCCTGATATCTATTCTTAAATTAATATATTTGTTTTGTTATCACATCTGCTTTAAATTAACTTCTCTTCATTTAATTAGCCAACTTACTAACTACATTTCTCTAATCCTTTTGGAATTTAATTAATTCTTAGTTTCTCTATAATTAATTCTTTATAAGTCAATTTAATATTTTCATTTACATAAAATAAGTCACTCCTTATTAAACTGTTTCATTTAAATATATTTTATTAAACGTAAAAAACACACACACATTATTCTTTACTCTTTTATAAATGCATGTGCTTTCAACACATGCATAGCACTCTGTTCCACTTAAAAGATTTAATATTTCTCTAAAGTAAAAATAAAATCTTGAAGATAACTTTCTTTTTACACGGTTTGAAAATGCATTTAATTGTTTTTTTTCTCTCTGATAAGTCTTCCACTTCAGTTAATTTACCTTCCTCTTTTATGACTGTCTGGTTAAATTCTGTTGTATATTCATCATTTTGATGTTTAACTATATTCATTGGGGTATTTTTAGAATCAACACTTTTTTTCTCTCAATTGTAATATCCTGCAGATGATTTACATAGTTCTTTCCCACTTTTTATGAAAACTATCATTTTTTGACTCAATACTATTTGATAATTATGGCTTGGATTCATAATTTGTCTAAACTGATATTAACCCAAACTTTTTCTACAGCAGTAAACTTAATTGATTAAATAGTTTCTTGTTTTCTATATTAAGATATAAATTTAGCAACTTAGTTCGAAGCTTCCCATCTAACTAATTATAACTCGGTGATTTCCCTTTTCCAGTAATCAAGTACTGATAGAGGAACACAATATATATTTTCTTTATTTTCATTTTCCTCAATTTATTTTTTGTCTGCTTTAAATTTTGGACTACTTTTCAGCCAGTCTATTTGATTTAGAATAATATGATGATTTATCCTCATTTATTTATAAAGTCTTCAAATTTGCCTGATATGATTCTGGTCTCACTGACATTCAACCTAATACGAGTATGTATGCTAAAAATAAGTGCCTGTTATTGGACGTTCGAGGTCTATGTAAATACACTGCCATTTTTAACCATATTTCAAAGTGTTTAACTGGCAATCTTGCACACAATTAACATTTAATGCATTTCTTAATGAATTTTTAATATCAAGAATGTTGGACTACCACATAACTACAGGCTAAAACTTTTGCTTTTACTATCTCTGGATAGTTCTCATGCAATAATTTAAAAATTGTATCTCTTCCTTTAACCAGAATTACAACACAACCACTCATTAGCATGCAATCTTTATATACTAGTTTTTCACAGTATTTCACAATTCCTTAAGAAGAAAATTTCAATGTTTGGCCAATCTTTTTGTACGCAATTTATTATCCATTGATATCTATTAACATCTTTCATCCAATTAGCTACTATATTACTGCTTAAAACTTATAATTTTAAATTATTTATATAACTAATATAATTTTTAATGCCCAGTGTACTAAAACATTCTCATACTATTAGTGGTTTTATTGTAGTGTATACTATGAATAAACACAAATGTTTTACTGTCCCTTATTCTAATAGGTGTTTTAATTATTTATATTTATAACATCTACAACCTTCAATTATCAGTGGTTTTTATTTTTAGCTATAGTAATGTGTCTAATCACATTCTGGTATTAATGAAATCTCGCTTTCATTATTTATCTACAAAAATATGGGCTTGTTACACAATTGCACCTGGATCATAATTTTCTTGCATTTACCAAATGATATGTTTTTATACTGGCTATCTGGTTGTTTTTTTATCCATTTTGCTTTTTAATAGCTTTTTTACTTTCCTCTTTATATATCATTAATGTTCAATCTTTCAAAAACAGTTATCAACCTTGTAGCTAATTTCCTGCGACAATAGCATATAAAAGCTTTATTATTTTTTTTAATTTCCATATTCTTTTTCTCTGATTTCATCTTTGTAACTGTTATTAGTAATTCTTCCCTAGGAGAATTCTCTGGATTGCTCTAAAACCAATTTGTAGGAGATTCTCTATTTTTTATAGTTTATTTCATCTGTCGGCTAACAACTTGTTTCAAAATATTATTGCTCTTCTCCCATAGAAGTTGCTTTAATAGTGTCTTCTCCAGAAATAAATCGTGAAGAGGTATATCATGGTCTTTTATTTTTCATTTCTAGCTTGGCAGCAATTTCTAAAGTGGAATTTAAGTGATATGTCTGGAGAGAAGTGACTAAAATAATTCAACAGATGTATCATCTCATTATAAAGATGATCTTTGAGAGTATAAGTTTACAGAGCCTATTTGCAATTTATTTTATCATGCAAAGCAGGGTAATAAAACTTTAATCAAGAAGTATTTCTCTACAAGTTGAGTGTAGAGAGAGAGCAGTTTTTTGTGTCATTTATGTCGAATTTATCTTATTACAGATTGCATGATTGCAGACATTCATTTGAAATGTAATTCTCTGGTGATCTATCTTTATTTAACAATTTGAATTGGCAGCAAGTGTGCCAATTGTTATGTCCAAATGCAACTGCATTTTTTTTTAAACTGGATTTGTAAATTGGTCTGTTTTAGTCATTATCAGAAAAAATATAGCAGATATGAATATAACTAATATTTAATATTGCAAAATATTCTCCATCTCGATTATAATTTATATTTACAGCCTTCACCTTACAGCCTTTATAAATTTAAAGATTGAAGCAACCTGTTAAAAGTTCCTAAATCTATTTCCGACTTATGCCAACTCATGATGACGTAAAGCTTAGTTATGTTGCTCCAATCCTGATATGTAGTTGCTTCCTTGAATTGATATAAGACGAACTTTCTGCCAATGTTGTCTGAATTTTTTTTAATAGCAGATGTCTAGCCTCTGTTTTGTTATTGCATCCAGTTTAAATTAAACTTCTTGTGGCTTAATTAATCCAACTTACTAATTATATTTCTCTAATTCTTTTGGAATTTAATTTTTATCTGTTTTTTCTATAATTAATCCTTTATAAATCAACTTAATATTTTTATTTACACAAAATAACTCTCCCCTCGTTAAACTATTTTACTTAATATATTTTATTAAACATTAAATATTTCCACTCACATTATTTTTTTATAAATGTGTTTTAAAAACACCTACAGCAAATATAAATTGATTTGTAGAATATTTAAATGCCAATGCTCAAAACTACTTTTTTTTTTCTCAAATCTTCTATACTTTTTATTCTGAAACTAGTCTAGAATGATTTCTTCTCCTAACATAGGATGAAATAGCTATTCACAGATATATGTTTATACAATTTATATTCTAAATAATTTATTTTATCAAAAGTGGAGAAATTTAAATAGTTATAAAATAAAATATTGTAAAATATCTTTTATGAGTTTATTGCTAAGCTTTATTGTTTTTAAATTTTTATTTTATGAAAATTTTATGTGAATCTTGAGTAAAACATGGAATTTATAGTTAACTTGAAAAAGAAAAAAAATTCTTTATAATCTATCCCTATTTTTTTTTAAAAAAATAATAAATTGAATAAAAAGATAGTTTTTTTTTATATAATTTTAAATTGTGTGTGTGTATATATGTAAAATATGCACAAGTAATTATTAAATTTTCCAATATAAATATATGTTTTATGTTTTGCTTGATGCTGTCAATATTTTTTTTTTTTTGACAAGCAATAAACTTGAATTAAAAAAAGTGTTTTAAAAAAAAAATCAAAGGGTTGTATTTACTTATTTATTTTACAAACTCAGATATATGTATGTTATACCATAATTTTTTATTTCAGAAGTTTTTTCAAGTGCATAAAAATTAAAATACAAAATTAAATCAGCTAATTTTATTGCTCTTGTAATTTCATTTACTAATAAATTAGAATTAAAATTAGCATTTGTATAATTTTTTAATATAATTACATTTGATTTCATGGCTAGTAGCAATCTCACTATTTATTTTGTAATTTTTCAAAAAATTTTGGCTTATTGTCCAATAAAAATATTTTTATAAAGAAATATTCAAAATTCTACATCCATACAATAATATTTTTTTTGATCTTTAAAAAAAATATTTGTATAATTATATGTAAATATAAAATTAAACGCTATGTTTGTTTTGTTACATTAATATAAGTACTAAAACAAGTTTTTTTTAATAAAATTAAACTGGAAATGACAGAATCTTAATTAATTAATTAATGACATGAATGAATTGAGCAAAAACTTATAAAAAGTGCAAGATTTTAAAAGAAGAAAAAAAACTAAAGAATTTGTATCTGGATGGAATAGAAAAACTAGGTCTGCCTATGATAGGAGAATCAACCAATCATGGCTGTTAAAAAAAAAATAAAGTAATCCCAGTTAATTATTTTCAGAAATTAAAAAATTGTTGTCAGCTATGTGTTTATTCTAGCTAAGATGATATTTATTCTTTTTTATATTTTTAATAATTTTATTCACTTTCAAATTTTAAAAAAATGATAGTAATATTTTTTTTACCAGTGTATTTACATGTTGTTGTTTTTTTAAAAAAATAATAATATACAATTTTTGCTAATTAAATTATGACTATTTAGAGATTTTTCTTTATATAACTTATAGTTTGCATTCCTAAGATTTTATTTTAACAAGTTTAATCTGCATAAATAGCAATTTTTTTAAATAAAATATTAGAAGAAGAAAAAAAAAACATGCTTGTAAATTGTTTTTTAATGAATTTAATTTTCTGATTGATAGATCTAAATCTTCAGATATGATTATTACAAAAACATTGACCAAAATATACATATTTTGAAGCAGCATTTATTGATGAATTGCACAGATTGTTAACAAAAGTATAGTTAAAAATTTAATTTTTTTGTTTTTCAAATTAAAAAAAATCATCATAGACTAATTTTGTGTTAAATTGATTTTTGTATGAGACTACAAATTATGATTCCTATACTAATATTTCATGCTAACAGAGTTTAAGAGAAGCATACTTATTAATATTATTTCATTATTCCAATGAATATTCAAATCTTATATATAAAGTGGTATTTTGCATTGAACTGTTTTTTGTTAAGAGTTTTCACCTATGATGTTTTTGTAACTCATAATTTATTGTTAAATTGCATTGTTATGCTTTTTTGAAACTGATAAACATTTAAATGAATAGTGAATTCATAAGAGAAGTAAGTAATAATAATTATTTGGTCTATTAAGGATTTGCAAAGATAAAATAATCATTATATATATATATTAATACAGATTTGTCAGAACAAAAATCCCAAGTATTTTTTCATTGTAAAATTTTTTAATGAATTGCAAGCAAGACATTACTAGATTTTAATGGTTTGATCTTTAAAAAGGTTTGTTTTGAATTTTTGGAAACAGATTCTAGTATTTTATAAATTTATTTAATTTTTCAATCTAAGATATATCTTAATTATTTTGATTTCTTATTTAATAATCTCAAAGAATAGTACATAATATTACATTATCATATTTTTAAATTAATACATTTATCTTTTTTTAAGGCCTTTAGTAATGAGTCTATCTAAATATTGTAAGATATTTTTATAAGCATTTTTTTAAAAGAAAAAAAGGTCATTCTTGAATAAAAAATATTTGTTGGTCACTTGATGTCGATATATACTACATATGGGAATGAAAAAATTGATTTTACTTTTTTTTTTCTGCTATAAAATTTAAATATAATTTTTCCTTTATGAAATTATTTTTTAATAAACATTTGCATCCAATAATTTATTAAATTGGATCAAGTTTTTTATTTCTTAAAAATGACATTTTTTAAACAAGTATGGAATAATCTCAAACTGTTAGGAAATTTATTTTTTATTGAAATAACATTTCATGTCTTAGAATTGAAATAATCTGTAGTTATCTTTGCTATTCAGGATTTGCAATATATAAATGTGGAAAAAAAAGATTGTGAATTTTTTTATTTATTATAAATTATAAACTTAATATTTATTAATATTGTTGTTATCAAACAGGCAAAACTCTCCATACAGTAGTGCCACCCTGTGCCAACCAAAGTAATCAATGGATGCCAGAAGGCTTGTGCATAAAATCCCCATCTACTGCCTACTCATCCAATATCTCCAGACTAGTTTCTGGCTTGTGGCCTTCATCATTGAGGAGCCTTGGATCTGAGAGCACTGCACCTAGATCTTAGGATCTAATGTAACCCTCCAGCAGTCACCTTTTATCTCTACTTAACTACAAAACTATGAGAATGAAATTGAAAACACCATAATATTTTCATTCTAAGCTCAATAGCTTACATAGTCATATCGGTATGTTTGGCATAGGGTGTCACTACTGTATGGAGAGTTTTGCCTGTTTAATAACAGTTATGTGCTAGCATAAGAGATGGTGATCATGTGATTGTTGTTATCAGTTAAAAGTTTTATGGATAACTCATTTAATTTTTTCAATTGATTAAATGTGTTGAAAATTTATGTTTATTCATAAGTTAACTTTATTTCTCCTTGATCAAAATTCACAAATCACTATATGTAGAAGAACTATCATTTTGAAAGCTTAAAAAACCGTAAGTTAAAAAAATTATACATTGTATATATATGTTAATTTTATTTTTATTTTGGGAATTATAAATTATTGTTTTTTAATGTTTTTATCTGTTTTTTAATATTTTTATTTGAAAAAAAAAAGTATTTATAATAGTTATTATTATTTCCAGTACCTATGCTACTTAAATACATTTAATATATAACAGAATTTCTTAATAAACACATCCAGAGGAGATAGAAGACTTTTTGTTTTTAGAGTTTTATTCTTAATATATGTATATATAATGCAAAAACAGTAATATTAAGTGTATATAATAAATACATATACATACTCAGGCAAATGTGATATGTTTACAAAAATAATAATTTTTCACATAATGATTAAGCTTTAGAACTTTATCCTAGAAATGATTTTATATTCTATTATTAAATACCCACAACTTTGTTCATAAATTTTTTATCAATATTTGTAAATATTTTTTAAGTATTATTTCTTTATCATAATCTTATATTTTTGTAATATTTATCAAATATTTTTCAATTTATCTCTTTATTTTGGATTTCTTTTACTGTAAATTACTTTCAATATGTTAATTTTATATTCAGATTTTTAAAAATATTATGAATTTTTATAAGTTTTACGGCAAATGTATTATTTATCTTATAAATAATGTATCAAAATTATAATTTAACAAAAATTATATGAAGAAATATTTTTTAAAAAGTGAGATATGAAATTTAGATCATACTTAGATTACCATTAATACTACAAATGTGAAAAATCTTTTGATCATTTTTATTTCTGTTTCTTTTTGTTGTTGTTGTTATCATGTGGCTATTTCATAAAATTGTAATATGTTAAAGTGAACTTTTACTTCAAAATGTATAAAGAAATCTATTATATTTAAAGAACAATAAGAAAATGAGGTAAAAAAGAACAATTTTAATATCAATTATTATTTTGTAAAACATAAGGGATGATTTATCGAAAATTTTGATATTATAATAATTGTACTCAATTGCTTTCTTTATTAATGTTCATGTGTGTATGTATATATATACACTGCGTATGTCTAATTAAATTAATAATAAAATTGGCAATTAAGATTTGATTGATCATAAAATAAATGAATTATTTATCAAAATAATTAATTCATAAGATGTTAAATAATATATATATAGTATATATTGTAACATGATAAAAAATAATGATGCTGGGGAGATGATCAATATAATCTGAACACATAGCCCGATCATTGGTCGCCATTTTGTAATGGACTATTAATAATATAATAAACTTTACTATATCTAAGAATTGAAATGTCATTCATAATACTATAGATCTAATCTAAATGTGGAATACCACTTTATAACAGTGCTAAAGTTGATTTGGCATTTTATAATAATTACCACATATACATGATCATCATCGGCTAGCATTGGGTAGCTACTTTGTCACAATAATAATGGATTATCTATCTCACTACCTCTCTACATTTGTTCAATCAACATTGGTCATAAAGAAATGCCCTCAAGATTTATGTTCTTCATTACAGAGCAAAATATGCATTAACAAATAATAACTCTCTTACAACCTGTGTAAAATTATCTAGCTTAGTTATTGATCACACTAGGCAATAACAATATTTCCCACGCATAATTATTTAGATTTTTCACTACACTACCGTAAAATACTAATAATCCCTGTCAAAATATATTTTATTTAGATAATATTTAAAATGAAATGCAGCAAACTAGATCATCGCTCTAGACATCAACAAATCTATTCACAATTCCAAAGTAAACTACAATAAGAAGTGAAATCGTATATCATTGCCCTAAACAATGATGTATGATTGAGATATCTATTTAATTGATAACTGAATGAAACTCAATTCGAATCAATAACTAACTAAATTCCGACATTATGAATTTAATATTATAGTAATTCAAATTTATTTTAATATTTAATGACAGTCTATGTTATTTAAATAAACTAGTTTCTAAATAACTATAATTACATTTTGAAAAACGTTTTATAAACCTACATGCTATTTATAATGCTCAAATAAAATAACTTTTACTCAGTTTTATATCTATTTCAGTAAAACATTAAATATAACATAAACATTTCATACGTGCCCTATCAATATGCAATTATTGCTTCAGTTATATTCTAAAATGAAATACTCCACAAGAATTTATTATCAATAAATTCTATTGGATAATTTCACATTTTAAAGTACCCAATCACATTATATAAAATATACCCTAGGTTTCCATTGGATATTTACTGTATTATCATCACTGATATTATTTATCCACTTAAATCTTCAATGAATATAAAATGGACTTTGTAACAATTAAGCTTTATATGATAATAATTGGCAGTTATCCAAGCCAAAGATAATATTCGGTTAGGCTAGTTAATGAAATTTATGATCTCAACTTCAAAAAAATTTAAAAAGTAGTTAAGATAAGTCATTCTGACTAATGACAGAACACAATCGATTAAGATTTTTATAAGCAGACAAAATAAGCAAATAAATAATCAACTCTGAACTAATGAAATTATTTCTATTAACAATATTGATTTAAATAAGTAACCAAATATTTAAGTGCAGTAATAAATATAAAATTTATATGTAATCGAATTTTTTAAAAAAATGATGTATGAAAATATACATATATCTAATTTTAGTTCACTTACCAAGGTGGATTTGATCTTGGTCAAATTTTATTTACCAAAATTATCTTGCGCATTTAAATGAATAAAATTAAACAGATTCATCAGATTTTAAATCAACTCTAAATTTATTGGTTTATAATAAAAAGTGATAACAGTAATAATAAAATATAACAACATCAATTGATGTTTGACAATAGACTAAAATCAATAAAAATAATAAAATCTATGTATGTGTGGAACTCCAAAAAAAAAAAAAATGTGCTGCAAGATAGTAATACAATCTATAAAAATGGAAGGAGAGATTTTTAATATCTTCCTGAGATTTTAAATATGATAGATAATGAAAAAAAAAATGTGATCAAATAAAAATTGATTTCTATTTCTTTGTTAATGTAATCTCTAAATAGAGCAAAACTCTCCATACAGTATTGCCACCTGTGCTAAACAGAGTAATCAATGGATGCCAGAAGGCTTGTGCATAAAATCCCTATCTAATGCCTACTCATCCAATATCCCCAGACTAGTTTTCTGGCTTGTGGCCTTTGTCAGTGAGGAGCTTCAACCCTCTAGCAACCACCTTTTATCTCAGCTTAACTACTAAACTATGAGAATGAAATTGAAAACACAAAAAATATTTTCAATCTAAGCTCAATAGCTTAAATAGTCATATGGGTCTGAACTCAGTTCAGCACCCATACATTTTGGTGTCTTTGGCTCTTTTACAACCATAGCCACCACTATCCTATTAGGCAGGATTGGTGTTAAACCATTAAGCATCACATGATCACATTTCCTATACTAGCACATTAATTGTTGATAAACAGAGCAAAACTCTCCATACAGTATTGCCACCTGTGCTAAACAGAGTAATCAATGGATGCCAGAAGGCTTGTGCATAAAATCCCTATCTAATGCCTACTCATCCAATATCTCCAGACTAGTTTCTGGCTTGTGGCCTTCGTCAGTGAGGAGCTTTGGATCTGAGAGCACTGCATCTAGATCTTAGGATCCAATGCAACCCTCTAGCAACCACCTTTTATCTCAGCTTAACTACTAAACTATGAGAATGAAATTGGAAAACACAAAAAATATTTTCAATCTAAGCTCAATAGCTTAAATAGTCATATGGGTCTGAACTCAGTTCAGCACCCATACATTTTGGTGTCTTTGGCTCTTTTACAACCATAGCCACCACTATCCTATTAGGCAGGATTGGTGTTAAACCATTAAGCATCACATGATCACATTTCCTATACTAGCACATTAATTGTTGATAAACAGAGCAAAACTCTCCATACAGTATTGCCACCTGTGCTAAACAGAGTAATCAATGGATGCCAGAAGGCTTGTGCATAAAATCCCTATCTAATGCCTACTCATCCAATATCCCCAGACTAGTTTCTGGCTTGTGGCCTTCGTCAGTGAGGAGCTTTGGATCTGAGAGCACTAAATATGACTATTTAAATATGACTATTTAAGCTATTGAGCTTAGATTGAAAATATTTTTTGTGTTTTCAATTTCATTCTCATAGTTTAGTAGTTAAGCTGAGATAAAAGGTGGTTGCTAGAGGGTTGCATTGGATCCTAAGATCTAGATGCAGTGCTCTCAGATCCAAAGCTCCTCACTGACGAAGGCCACAAGCCAGAAACTAGTCTGGGGATATTGGATGAATAGGCATTAGATAGGGATTTTATGCACAAGCCTTCTGGCATCCATTGATTACTCTGTTTAGCACAGGTGGCAATACTGTATGGAGAGTTTTGCTCTGTTTATCAACAATTAATGTGCTAGTATAGGAAATGTGATCATGTGATGCTTAATGGTTTAACACCAATCCTGCCTAATAGGATAGTGGTGGCTATGGTTGTAAAAGAGCCAAAGACACCAAAATGTATGGGTGCTGAACTGAGTTCAGACCCATATGACTATTTAAGCTATTGAGCTTAGATTGAAAATATTTTTTGTGTTTTCAATTTCATTCTCATAGTTTAGTAGTTAAGCTGAGATAAAAGGTGGTTGCTAGAGGGTTGCATTGGATCCTAAGATCTAGATGCAGTGCTCTCAGATCCAAAGCTCCTCACTGACGAAGGCCACAAGCCAGAAACTAGTCTGGGGATATTGGATGAGTAGGCATTAGATAGGGATTTTATGCACAAGCCTTCTGGCATCCATTGATTACTCTGTTTAGCACAGGTGGCAATACTGTATGGAGAGTTTTGCTCTGTTTATCAACAATTAATGTGCTAGTATAGGAAATGTGATCATGTGATGCTTAATAATCTCTAAATAATTAAACAAACCAAAAAAAAAAAAATTATATTTAAACCCTTTTCTATCCGATATTCTCAAGTTAAATTTTGAACATACAAAAAATTAAATATTTGAAAACATCAGGTCGTATTAAATTATATCCTCAGATAAGAGCCTAAATAATAACTAACTGAATCCGACCCTTTTATAGCATGAATTCTATCATAACCACATATACTATTTACCTATATTTTTACAGTAAAATGTAAATACTTCTTTCCTTTTAAAAAAAAAATATATATGCGTAGAAATCATACCATATAAGTGAAAGTCTATCCATTTTCACTCACTATCCACTGATCTGTTGTAGCTTCTGATTCTTTATTTCCGATCCTAAGGTGTAGAGATGATTTTCCTTTGAGTAGAGAAGATAAGCATGTGCAATAACTAATGCAGATTCAAATTCAATTCCTTTTGCATTTAATTTCCAATGTTTTCTTTTAAGTATATAAATAACCAGTTTTCAAAAACAACAGATGCAAAATTACATATCACTGGCTTTAATTTTCCTTTTTCATTGACAATAATGTGCAAAGAAAATTCCTTTAATGACACAATCCAATTAAAATCAATTGAAGAATCAATACTAGGTTTTTCTTTTTGACTTAAGAAAATGAAGTTCAGATTGTTTAAGTTGAGTTAATCTATCCTATAGAATTCCTTGATCTGAAATATGATATCCATAGAGACATAATGGGGTTTATATCCACAAATAAATGAATGCAATTCTGGATTTTTTTTCTTTAACCATGGAATATAGCTGACTTGCAATACAATGCATTTTGATGGGTTTTTCTTTCACATTTTTGTCATGTCCCCTGGAATTCCATTAGTCAGCTGCCCCATTGAATGGGCAAATAGGTAAAAAATTTATTCTTCCATAGTTTTATCAACTAACCATTTAAGAAATAAAATTTAATAAATTTTAAAGACAGAAAAATATCTATTCTATGCAATGACAAAATGATAACTCAAATTACAGCCTCTCCATTCTATTTATAAGATACTCTTGATGACATTATTGTCATAACAACTGTTGGAAATAACTCAAATTTAACTCGATTATGAACAATTTCTTCAAGAAAATTTTGCCTCCAAAGTAAATGAAATTGAGATTTAAAAAAAAAAAAATGGATACAATGAAAATGGAATCCAAGTTCGATATGATTTTTAAACCAAAATAAAGAATTCATATCACAATTTTAATACATTTTAGTGGATATAAATATTTTTACATATGTGTTTTAATAATAATTTTCCCCCAAATTAATTTACAAATATAAAACACTTAATTTTGTAATAGGTGTTGCTATGGTGATTGCAATAACAGAAATTGAAATGTGTAATACTTAATAATAATGTTGATTTTATTCAAGTAATCTTTTATGAAACACTTAACTATTTCCAGAATCTATTTACTTATTTACCTTTTTTTTTTTTTTCTGAGATTGATCACAACAGATTTATATTTTGAAGCTACAATTAGCAGTAAATATTATTTTAAAGCATTATGTTGCCATGGTTATCTAATTCTTTGTATTTCAAGATCTCCATTATCTATGGACCAAATGAGAAGAAAACTCAACAAGCTTTTTTATTTTTTTAATACTTTGGCCTACAGTTAATCTGAATACTTACAATACCTCTTATCCACGAAGAAAAAAAATAACCTTTCTCTTTCCTCTTCTTTTTCTTCCTTTTAAACATTAAACTAATTAACTTTAATACAAATGAACATCTATTCTCTCTTAGTCATTTTTACATGTCAGCTTAAAAATTTCAAATATACTATCCTCATCAAAGCAATATGGGATTTTTTAAATTCCTTTTTATCTTTATCCTATTAGTATACATATATACTTTTTTTTTTTCAAAGTCTACCACCTGTGTAGTACAACTATATCTTTTTTTTTTTTAAAAAAAAATCTTACACTGGATTTACAATTAATCTTCTACATCTTCATATTTTTTTAGTAACTTCTTTAATAACAATGCTTTAAAATTATAGTCAGACAGTAACATATTTAGTATTTCTCTTATGCAAACTAAATATCCCACAAACGAAAAATCTATTCATAAAGTTAAACATCATTAGTTACTCTCTAATAGCCATACATTTTCACTAGTACTATATTTGCATCACTAAACAAATATATATTTTATTTCCCTGAAAGTTTCATAATATACTCTTTTTCTCTTTTGTATACATACCTGTAGTTCAAATCATTAATAACTACTATGTGTCAAAACTTTAAATATTATAACAGAGTCATAGCAAATAGAATGCATTATTTTTATTCAGGTCATGCTTTCGACAATGAATGTACGATCTTCAAAATCACTTTTCTTATGAGATAAATCAAATAAATGCAAAATAACTTCTATAACGAGCTAGAGATTCAAAAAACAGATTTCTCATGTTTAAAATCACTTCTACCACTAAAACAAACTGACTAAATGTTAATCAAATCTAATTTTAATTTCTTAAGGATGTGGCAATTATCTTGTGTCTTGTGAACTAAGTTGTGCACTACATTGTTACTAATCAGGGACCTTTGTGTATTAATAGCTTTTTTTGTGCAGGTCAGGAAAACTACTGAACATCCTATTTTAACTTATAACTCATTAAGTATTCATCCTGTCAACAGGAATTCCTTTCTACCTGCTACCCATAATGAGCCCCGGACATCTGTCAACTTGGGCCTTCAATATAAATTCACATAAAGTTTTGAGCCACAACACACCTATAGTTCTGCTAATTCCATCAAAGAAAAGAATCATACAAATAGCTACAATTCATAATTAGCACAGATACTAAAATCTTACACTTTATATCTCCAATGCATCAAATCACCCACTCATCACTACTAGTCAATTTTATAAGGTATAATATCAAATAGCATTTGCATCATATACAATTAAAATTTTAAAAAGTATTTCAACTATGTGTTGACATCATTACTAACTACCATAGGTCATAATTTTATAGTTCCTTCTTTTATCCCAAAATTATTATTTGTCTCACTATATTGTTCTTAACTCAAAAAAAATGTTCCTATATAATAATCTTTTATTTTCCAGTCATATACAAATTCATAAATTCCTTAATACTTGTATAAGGCTAAAACCTTAGTACATGCGCCTTGAGTGCTTAATTTTAGCAAGAGAGACCTACGAATCATAACGCGAGATTCGACTTTATAAAGATAAGAGGGACCCTCTTATCTCTAACCTATTTTTCTTAATTATATAGGCAAATCTAAAGCATTTTGATTTGGGAGCATGAAGCTAATAAATTCTTCACTGATTAAGTCCACTATTTCTATTAAACATTAACATTCGCGAAATCTTTCGATTTACAACAAGTAAATATTAATTCTTATTAAGCATGATGTCAGCACATAATACTTATGTAATGCTAATAAGAATTAATATTTACAACTTTAAATTCCTTAATCAAATCATGAGTCTGTGAGGAAATCATGCCATCCAAATTTATATTTTCCATTTTTCTAAATAAAAAGAGAAATGCCACTATTCACATCGTCATCTACTATACAGTTATTCCTACTGTAAGTTTTCTCATGAAAGAAACAATCTGTTCTTCAGAAGATTTATCTCCCTTGAATTTCTCTTTGGAGTGATTGCTTAATTTGTTTCCTATAATATACTTTTCCCCAATTATTATAGCCATAACTCCTTCCATACTTATTTTCCATCTTTTCTTTGCATTATGATATGTTCTTACATCCCTGTGTCACATGCCTGTAATCTATATTATCACCAAATTTACTTTCCAAATTTTCAACTCCTTGGGACTTAAATTTATTTCTCAACCATAATTCATCTATAATTCTCTGACTATCTTCAGTCTTTATGTTTTTATTTTGTTGCAACAACAACAACATTTGAAAGCTTCACATCTAAACTTTTCTGCTCATCAATATATTTTACTTCTACTAAATCATCAGAACAATTTACTTCTACCTTTTCCAACTTTTCAAGCATAGTTACTGTTTCTAAAGATGCTTGTTCTGATACTTTATAATTTTGTAATTTTGCTTTTTTACATTCCACTTTCATATGAGTCTGAATATCTTTTAACTCTTTTCTAATAACAGATATATTTAATGTCAATGCTTTCTGAGCATTCTCATAAATTTGTTCAATTTTAAAATACCTTGTCTCCAAATTTTGGTACTCAATTTTACAGTTTTTAACTTCATCATCTAAAATGTTAAGCCTGACTTCTAAGCATCCTTGTGACATTTATTTGGTCACACAATTCGTTGAATCTATAATTATATTGATCATCAGTTTCTTTCAACTGAGCATCCAAATTATATTTAAATTTATCAAATCGGGCATTAGTAGCATTCAATTCAATTTTATTATTCATATCTTCTCTTAATTCTTTAATACCTCTATGTCTCAGCACTTGATTTTCTCATCTCATACCTCTACCCATCTCTTCTCATAATTCCAAGTTTATTATCCATATCTCTTTATATCCTCATATTTTCAAGTTTATTTATCTTATCCATCAATGCTCTCAGCATTGGATAGAGACCTTCAGGTTCTGATAATGCTTCTACCTTATTGGTTTCCATCCTTTATTATTTTATAGCAAATATCCTTTTGGAAAAAAATATAAAATACTTTAATTTTATTTATTTTTCTCATAAAACATATCTACCCATTCAACCTTCCAGCCACAAAAAAAATCCACAAAGAATGACAACAGTAAAATTCTAGATATTTTACATAAACCCTTTAAAGTAGTTTGAAGTAAAGAAGGGTTCCCCTCTTTTCTTCCATAGCGCAAGCTTGTGGTTAAAACACCTGTGGAGGTCCCTACTATCGCATGTTATACGCATATTGTCGAGGTTATAGCCTCAGTAAATATTACTTACGTAATCAATGTGCGTTTAATAAATTTATAATTATAAACCCTTGATATAATACAGTCAGGTATAAAACTCCATTAATGTATATAAATACAATATCTCATTTCAGCATATATATGAGTCTCAATCCTAGGTCTTTAATCGGTTAATCGAGCCCAAGTTGGCACGCCATTTTGTAACATGATAAAAAATGATGATGATGGGAGATGATCAATCTAATCTGAATAAAACATAGCCTGATCATTGGTCACCATTTTGTAATGGACTATTGATTATAATATGGTATAATATAAACTTTACTATGCCTAAGAATTGAACCATTATTCATAATACTATAGATCTAACCTAAATGTGGAATGCTACTTTATAACTGCTAAAGTTGATTTGGCATTTTATAATAATTACATGTACATGATCATCATTGGTTATCTATTTTGTCACAATAATAATGGATTTTCTATCTCACTATCTTTACATTTGTTCAATCAACATTTATAAAGAAATACCCTCATGATTTATATTCTTCATTACAGAGCAAAACATACATTAACAAATAATAATTTACAACCTGTGTAAAGTTATCTAGCTCAGTTATCGATCACACTAGGCAATAACAATATTTCCCATACATAATTATTTTGATCGTCCACTACACTACATGAAATAATCCCTATCAAAATATAATTTATCCAGATAGTATGTAAAATGAAATACAGCCAACTAGATCATTGCTCCAGACATCAACAAATCTATTCACAATTCCAAAGTAAACTACAATAGGTGAAATTGTATATCATTGCCCTAAACAATGATGTATGATTGAGATATCTATTTAATCAATAATTGAATGAAACTCAATTTGAATCAATAACTAACTTAATTCCGACATTTTATGGATTTAATATTACTTATAGTAATTCAAATTTATTTTAATATTTAATGACATTTTATTTTATTTAAATAAACTAGTTTCTAAACAGCTATAATTATATTTTGAAAAACGTTTTATAAACCTACATGCTATTTATAATGCTTCAATAAAATAACTTACTCAGTTTTATATCTATTTTAGTAAAACAAATATAAACATTTTATTCATGCCCTACAGTAAATCAATATGCAATTATTGCTTCAGTTATATTCTGAAGTGAAATACTCCACAAGAATTTATTATCAATAAATTCCACTAGATAATTTTACAGTATCCAATTACATTATATAAAATATACCCTAGGTTTCCATTGGATATTTACTGAATTACCATCACAGATCCATTTAAACGCCAATCAATCAAATATAAAATGGACTTTAACAATTAAGCTATATATGACAATAATTAGCTGTTATCCAAGCCAAAGATAATATTTGGTTAGGATAGTTAATGAAATTTATGATCTCTACTTCAAAATTTATAAAGTAGTTAATATAAGTCATTATGACTAATGATAAAACACAATCGATTAAGATTTTGTAGCCAGACAAGATGAGCAAATAAATAATCAACTCTGAGCTAATGAAATTATTTCTATTAATAATATTGATTTAAATAAGTAAACAAATATTTAAGTGCAGTAATAAATATAAAATGTATATGTAATCTGATTTTTTAAAAATGATGTATGAAAATATACATATATCTAATTTTAGTTCACTTACCAAGGTGGATTTGATCTTGGGTCAAATTTTATTTACTAAAATTATCTTGCGCATTCAAATGAAATAAAATCAAACAGATTCGTCTGATTTTAAATCAACTCTGAATTTATTGGTTTATAATAAAAATTATGGTATTTGTAAACTATTCACTGTACAGCCTGTGTTGGTGCTGTTTCTGTGTAAAAACATTGCGATAAAACATTACCGGGCCTTTTTCTCTTAATTTATAAATATGGGGTTTTTTTTGGTGGCGGGTTTTGATTTTTTGTTTTTTTAATAATAACAAATAAAACGGGGTTTTGATTTTTTGTTTTTTTAATAATAACAAATAAAACGGGACTTTTTTTCTCTCTTAGATTTATTAATACGGAGATTTTTTTGGCAGCAGGTTTTGATTTTTTGTTTTTTTTAATAATAACAAATAAAACAGGGTTTTGATTTTTTGTTTTTTTAATAATAACATTAAATGTCAAAAAAAAAATTAATCGCGGTATTGTTTTTTTACCAAAAAAAATATGTATGTTAGACCGGTTTTGTTACATTCTGTGGATTTATTTATTTATCTTTTTTAAGAATTGTACAAGTTTGTTAAAGATTTTTTGTTTTCATAAATAAAACGTCGGTATTTTTTTTCTTTTTTAACAATAAAAATTAGGTCGGGTTCATTTTTAAAATCTACTTAATGTGCTGTTTATTGATTTAGAACAACAAAAAACCTCTTTTTGCTTCTAAATGGAATGAATAGATATGTCAAAAGAAGAAGTATTTTTTTTACACACACAAAAAAAATCAATCAATCAAGAGATGTCCAAAAAACTCTGCCGCCCCTTTTTAACACTGTCATTCTGGGTGTTAATTACATGATTTACAGATCCAAATAATCGCAAACAAAACACAAATTCTTTCCAGAAAATAAATTTATTAGCCATTTATGACTGAACTAAATCAACTGTAACGAATCTTCCAACATTTTAAAAAGTCATACAACTTGTTAGTGAGTTTGGAGATGGGTGGAGTCTACAAACAGCCAAGTCTGCTGTGTGAGATTCATTGATTTTCCACATTCACATGTAATGGCATGCGGCAGGATGTTTTAGGCTTGCAGAAATGCAACTGCCTCACTTTCTCTGTTTGGGACATCCCACAAATGTAATAACGTGGTAGACATTTTGTTCATTTTTTTCAACTCTCGTCCGAGTCACGACAGAAACGGTATTTTGCCGCAAACAACTCCAATCGTCTGCCAGAGAGCTTGAGATTTTTTTTTTTTTTATTTGACCCAAAAAAAAAAGCAAAATTAGCAAAAAAAAGAAGTTCTGACAAATATCAATAATATGCTGATAATTACTAATCCGCAAAAATCTTTCAGTTGGAAAATAAACAAAATCATAAACCTCGACAAATAAACCCTTGAAAAAGATGACAATTCTCATACTCTCATCTTAAATTCTAGCCACAATACAAATTTGGTCAATATGCATAGGAATTCAACCCGCAATGAAATCAACGGCAAACTATACGATCATAGTATTGTTAGTAGACGTAGTGTTGTGAATGTGGAAGAATTGGCCACATATTATAACCACTACATACGATCACTCGTATATTAGCCATAGGTTCGGCCACGAAAGCGGTATTCTGTGTTTTTATGCAGAAACAGTGCCAACACAGGCTGTACAGAGAATAGTTTACAAATATCAAATTAGTAACAGTAATAATAAAATAGAACATCAATCAATGTTTGGCAATAGACTAAAATCAATAAAAATAAAATCTATGTGTGTGGAACAAGCAAAATAAAAAGTGCTGCAAGTCAATAACATTATAAAAACTGAAGGAGAGATTTTTATTATCTTCCTGAGATTTTAAATATGATAGATAATGAAAAAAAAAAGTGATCAAATAAAAATTGATTTCTATTTCTTCGTTAATGTAATCTCTAAATAATTAAACCCAAAAAAAAAAGTTACATTTAAACCCTTTTCTATCCGATATTCTCAAGTTAAATTTTGAACATGCATTAAATTAAATATTTGAAGACATCGGGTCATCTCAGATAAGAGCCTAAATAATAACTAACTGAATCTCTCCAACCCTTTTATAGTGTAAATTATATCATACCCATATATACTATTTATTTATGTTTTTAAAGTAAAATGTGAATACTCCCTTTCCTTTAATGGAAAAAAATATATGCATAGAAATCATATATAAATGAAAGTGTATCCATTTTCACTCACTATCCACTAATCCATCATAGCTTAACGATTCTTTATTTCCAATCCTAAATGTGTAGAGATGATTTTCCTTTAGTAGAGAAGATAAGCATGAGTGGTAACTAACACAGATTCAATTCATTTCATGTTTAATTTCCAATGTTTTCTTTTAAGTATATAAATATCATTTTCAAAAACAACAGATACAAAATTACACATCACTGGTTTTAATTTTCCTTTTTCATTGACAATAATGTTCAAAGAGAATTCCTTTAATGACAATCCAGTTATAATCAAGTGAAGAATCGATACTAGCTTTTTTTATTTTTTTGACTTACGAAAGTGAAGTTCAAATCATTTATTATCATACATAAGTTGAGTTAGTTGATCCTGTAGAATTCCTTGATCTGAAATATGATATCCATAGAAACATAATGGGGTTTATATCCATCACAAATAAATGAGTGCAATTCTGGATTTTTTCTTTAACCATGGAATATAGCTGTCCTACAATACAATGCATTTTGATGGATTTTTCTTCGACATTTTTGTCATTTCCCTTGGAATTTCATCAGCTAAAAACAGAGAAAAACATCTGTTCTATGCAATGACAAAATGATACCTCAAATTATAGCCTCTCCATTCTATTTATAAGTTTTTCTTGATGATGTTATTCTTGTCATAACAACAGTCGGAAATCACTAATTTATCTCAATGATGAACAATTTGTTCAAGAAAATTTTGCCTCCAAAGTGGGTGAAACAGAGATTTTAAAAAAAATTGGATACAGTGAAAATGGAATCCAAATTCGATATATTTCATTTTTAAACCAAAATAAAGAACTCATCACAATTTTAATACATTTTAATATTGATATAAATATTTTTACGTTTTTTAATAATAATTTTCCCCCAAAATAATTTACAAATATATGTGAAACATAAAACATTTAATTTTGTAATAGGTGTTGTTATCATGATTGCAATAACAGAAATTGAAATGTGTAATACTTACTAATAATGTTGATTTTATTCAAGTAATCTTTTATGAAACACTTAACTATTTCCAAAATCTATTTACATGTTTATATTTTTTTTCCTGAGATTGATCACAACAGATTTAGGATTTTGAAACTAGAATTAGCAGTAAACAATATTATTTTGAAGCATTGGATTGCCATAGTTATCTAGTTATTTGTATTTCAAGATCTCTATTATCCATGGACCGAGTGAAAAGAAAACTAAGCAAGATCAACAAACTTCTTAATTTTATTTTTTTTAATACATTGATCAACAGTTAATCTGAATACTTACAATATATTTATGACATTTTTTGATCTGAAACAAATTGAACAAAAGAAATCTCCAATGAAGTATAAAAAAAAACAAAAGTTAAAGAATAATTTGATAACTTCATATCTAGACAAGACTTTTGATTTTGTAGTATTTTTTGCCATAGTTTTTGCTAAAATCTTTCTTATACTTCTAATTTAAATATGTTGCTTACTGTAACAAATTTTTATTTTAACAAAATACTCTGGGCTGCCTTTACAAAGCATAAATATGATTTTCTTTGTTTTTAAATGAGTTGCTGAGAACAAACTGATTAAATAATTTGCAGCTTATTAATCATTTAAAAATAACTTTTTATTGTGAACAATATATAAGGATCCTGTTTATGTATTAATCAATCATGAGTTCATTTTATGCACACAAAAAAATTCCCATTTTCAGTTCTGAACTCTTGATCATTAGTAGGACAATCTCTTAATAACTAATTGTAGTAATAATAAGTTTTCTTTCCAAGAGATTCTTTTGGAATAATTAATGTTTTTCAGATCATCTAGCCCAATCTAAATTTATCTTTGGAAAAGCCTGTTATTAAATTTAATTTGCAACTTTGTTTAATCTTATAAAACCTTTTGTACATTTAATTTATTTACAATTTCATTTATTTATATTGTGTAATATATCTTTTATATAGAACTGTATACATTTTGTTATTTTTTTGATTTACAATAGAATAATAAAAACGTGATTGCTTGTTTGCAATTTTTTTTTCATTCTAGATTTATAGGAAAGAGAAAAAAAGATTTGCTTTCCACATTTATTTTTTGCTTTTTAATCATGCACAATTGTATTTATTTTTAATTTTTTTTAATAATATTTCTGTCACACATTCTCTGATGACCTAAATGCCAATAAGTATTGATATTTTAAATATTTGTAAATAAAAATGTGAATGATTTATCATGGTTTTAGATCTGCTGCATCACAATCCCATTTGATTTTAAACTGTAGTGAATTAATTATGTTTAATTGTTTAAATGCTATGTGGAATCACATTGTATTATGTTTTCGTTCACCCTAATTAAATTTTTTACATTATAAAACATTTTCATAACTATAGATAAAAGTATAGTTTTTAAAAAATTATTCAATTAATTTTACTTTATTGTCAATTTTTAATATTATAAGTTTTAACTTAAAAATATTCCAAATAAATTTTGTTTTGAATATATTGAACGATTAGGTGGTGCAAATAATAATTTATATATTTTCATTTTGTATAAATAATCAAACATTACTAATCAAAATTTATAGATTAGTTAGTCAAATTCACTGTTTAAACTTAATTCTATTTTACAATAATATAACTTAATCAGAATTTGTGTATTATTTAGAATACTTACTTGGCAATATTTTTTAAAATTATTATTTATTGACATTTAATAGAATGCATGATTATATTTTAGAAAATAATACGTATCCCGGGGCAAAGCATGTCACTATTTAATTGCAATAATACTCATGTAAATCTTTAAATGCTTATAAAAGAATATTATAACAAAATAAATGATTGTAAACTTTTATGCTACCACAGTCATTTTTTCCACACATTAGATATACTCATATATAGATGGATTATATTTAAAAATCTCACATTCTGACTATTAGTCAAAATAGTATTAACTTACTGACTCTCAATAAATACATTATTATGAATTAATCAGAATTAATTAAATAAATTATTTAATGATTTAAAAATTGATTATATTTAAGAATATTCTATAGAAAAGAAAGCTGATAATCTAACTGTAAAGTAAATTGAGTTTTTAAAGTACATGACTCATGATATTCATGCACTTTGAAGATTTCCAGCTTTAAAATCCTAAATCATTCCTGACAGGCAAAAATTAGAAATATCTGAGGATGTAGATCAGGGGTCCCCAACTTTATGCCCACGGGCACCATGGTGCCCGCAGACCATTTTACGTGTGCCCGCCGCTATCGGAACACAATAAAAAATTATTTATCTGATACAAATAAATTTAAGTTTTAAATTTTTTTTATAAATTATTGTATTGTAATCAAATTGTAGGAAATACTATACTTTTACAGCGTAAAAATATAAACATTAATTATATGTTAAAATTTTATTTTTGAAATAAATATTTTTTTGTACATTATGTGCATTATTAACCATATCCAACTATAAATTTACATTGAAAAAATAAATGGTGCCCGCCACCTGGCCGGTATTATAGAATGTGCACTTAAGTGCAAAAAGGTTGGGGACCCCTGATGTAGATAGTATAGCACTATACTATCTAATGTCCATTAATTATTCAGACATACAGTAGATGGCTCTAAAATAGGGCAAAGGAAACTTGTTGGAAATATATTATTATTATGATGACCTGTATGTGATTTAGTGCAATGGTTAAATGATAGATTTTTGCCTAAAGATTTCTAGATCAAGGTTCAACCTGCCACTTAATGTTTCATTGGACATAAATCTTCCCCTTGCATCAGAACAGGAGTGCTAAACTAAATCTCATCTAATAGGTGTATAGTTATCGCTTTCTAATAATAAATTAATCATTTAGGGTACTTATTACTTATAACTACTATTTCAATGTAAGTTGTAATTAATTTGTAATTAAAATGTTTTTATTGTCAACAATTTTTATTTGTAATAGTGATGAATATGCTTTGGAGTATGGATCCTGTAATGGAGGCTAACTATTGAAATCATATACAGTATTTGCCATTTTATAATTCTTTACCAAAATGAAATGTTAGTAATAGAATGCTAACAGTTATGTCTCTTACTGAATATATACATAACAAAGACAAAACTCTCCATACAGTAGTGCCATCCTGTGCCAAACAGAGTAATCATTGGATGCCAGAAGGCTTGTGCATAAAATCCCTATCTAGTGACTACTCATCCAATATCTTCAGACTAGTTTCTGGCTTGTGGCCATCATCAGTGAGGAGCCTTGGATCTGAGAGCAAGACAGAAACTAGTCTGGGGATATTGGACAAGTAGGCACTAGATAGGGATTTTATGCACAATCCTTCTGGCATCCATTGATTACTCTGTTTGGCACAGGGTGGCACTACTGTATGGAGAGTTTTGCCTTTGTTTACAACAATTATGTGCTAGTATAGAGATGGCGATCATGTGAATATATACATATGTAATCTGTTTGTTTTTTTAATTTAATATTTTATATTCTTTAAAAATAACAGTTTTTGTTATAAAGTTAAATATGGGTTTTATATATAAAAGTTTTTTACTTAGAGTAATATTTTCTCACCAATTTAGACATATTAAAAAAAATGTAGAAATTGATATATTTTATTTTCTGGAAAACATTTTAATATTAGAAAAAAATCCATTTTAGATAGCACAACAACAATATAAACAAATTATATTAAAAGATACACATTATCACCTTATACTGATTATAAAGAACAATGATAATTGGAAGAATAGTATATTTCATTTAAACTTTATTATGAAGTTATGTTGAAGGGAAATAAACTTTTCTATGATACCAATATAGTAGGTGCTCTTTATTCACTTTTTGTTGCAGTTTCTGCTTTTAATATTGTGTGAAGCCATACTATGAAAACTTATAGGTAAATTGAAGATTAAGCATACTTTATACATCATTAAATTCATAAATAATAGAACATATTTTTATAAATCCAAAAATGAATAAAAAAATAGATTTATACTTTTAGAATATTTATCATATTTAAATTAAATAGTTTACTTTTTATAAAATCATCTAAAAATAAATATGTAGAGTTGCTAAAATTGGAACTTTTATATGTATTTCATATTTGAAAAAATAAACATTTTCCTGTAATGTTAAATAGTTTTTTAGTTTTTACAAAGTAATCTAAAAATAAATAGATTTGTACAATAATAAAATATTCTTTGTTGTAAAATTGAATATTTACACATTTCATAACAAAAATTAAAACATTTTCCCATAATGTTAAATATAGACTATCGACCATCAAAAGCATTGGCAATTGAGGTTGAAGCCAAACTCAAACTTCTGTAGAAGATTAGAAGCACATTCCTTGAACTATTTATCTGGATTATGTATGTCAGAAAATGTCTTGGCAAAAATGAATCGGATCTCATTCTAGTCTTTCTTCAGGATATTCACTCTGCTTATTTCCAATAATCAAAATCAAAATTTTTCATTTTACACTTTATTTTTTATTACTAATCCAGTTCATTTTTATTGTACTATGTAATGATTAATTAATATCTTTTGCAAAAAATAAAATATAATTTACAATTAATTTGTCCTTTAATATTTTTCACAAAATTTGACAATTACTGTTGATCTTATTTTTTGCCCATTCTGAAAGACAATTAAAAATTTGAAAGACAAATAAGAAAATTAAAAGAAATTGTAATATACAATTAATAAAAAATGTCATTTATAATTCATTTATACTTAGTATTATATATTTTTACAAGACTCCAATTTGCAAAAACTGTTCAATTTATCAATTAATTTTCATATATGGCTTCAGTGGATAAAAGCAGAAAGACTGAAACAGAAAGTGAGCTTAGAGCACTTACTCCACCAAAATTTTCTTATGTATTGTAAATTTATTAATTATAATTTTGTTTTGTTTTTACTATATATTATTTTTACATATATATTTATTACTAATAGTTATAAATATTGGAAGGGCTCATCTTCTTATATGATATTAATTTCTGTTCTGCAATTAATATGATATGCAAAATTATAAATGAATTTTTGTTATGCACTTAACGACTTTTCTGAAAATTGAAGACAATCTGACATATTAAAAAATATATACTTTAGTTGATTTGCTGAAAACATTTTGTTGATTATAAAGAGTCTCCTGACTATGAGCTTGTTATTAAGTAATAAGAAAATATTTGATCATTGATTTTTCTATTACTTCTAAATAAATAATTTCTTGAACGAATTCTATTCATTCTTTCTAATTTTTGTAAAAATTAACATTTAATTAAGACATTTGATACTTGATAGAATTATATAGAAATTACTGAAATTGATCCTAAAATAAATATTTAATTATCAAAGAGAATAATTAGTTTTCATGAAAACATTGATCATTATAAAATGTGATTATTTTCAATCTAACAAATTGTTTAATACTTCGCTGTTCCAACAAGCATATTTAATGATTTTTTAAAAAATATTCCATTCTTAATTTTTTCCCCAAATTTAAAATTACATTCAGCATAAAATTTAGGTATTTTATTTGAATGAGATATATTATGGAAACATAATACAAATATTTGCCTTTCACATAAAGGATTTCACTAACCAGAATTAACATTAGAATTACATTTTTACTAGTTTTCCTTGTTTAAACAATGTTCAACAATAATTAAATAGTTTATCGTTCATTAGTAGTTTGGGTACCAGAAGTGTCAGATGGGTATGATCAAAACTTTATTCAACTATTTTTCTACTGCAATAAACAATGAAATGAAATGATTTTTATATTTTGGATCACTTGTACATGTTTATGTTATGGAATTAATGCTTTGTACAGTTTAGTGGTATGATAAGATGGCAGATTCAAAGGTTAAATTTCTATTGACCAAAGTTCAATATACCACATTTTTGCTTGAATGTAATTGATCACCCAAATAATAAAACAGGCAAAACTCATTATACGTATTGGCACGCACAGCAAGCTAGAATAATCAAGCATAAGAAATGGTGATCATTTGATGTTTAATGACAAATAATAATCCATAGACTTATTTTTATTTATTAAGGTTTGTGTCAAAGAATAATCAATTGTCATTGAATATTATATTTTGTAATATGCATTACTAGGAGACTAGGGCAATTTTATTTTCTTATAAATTTCTCAACATACATTCTATGTAGCAATTGTAAAAAAAAAGAAGCCATATTAATCTTTATTTAATTGTTTTGAATGATTCAATCCATGAGAAATAAATATTTTACAATTAAAACAAACTTTCCTTGATTTTTTATAATTCATCTTTTTTTTTCCTTAGAAAAATGTCTGTTATAGTTATAAAATCATATGTAAATTAAATTTTGCTTGACTTTATTAAATACATTATAAAGTAATTTCATTAATAATTTCTGCTGATGTAAATCAAATTAAATGTTGATATCTTTAATATTATTATTTTGCTGAAGGAAAAATAAATCTGAAGTAAACAGTTTTTTACAAAAAATATTATATAATTTTTTTTTTAATATATTGTAATTGTTTCCTGACAATAAATGTAATGTTAATATATTTTTATTTTTCTAATGTAAAATTGCATGAATCTAATTAATAAAGCAGAAATAAATAGAAAATCAGGCATTATTAAGTCTAAAATGCATGTATTAAAGAAAATTAAATTTAAAATGAAAAGTATTTTTCTAAGTCAGACTTCTTAATGAGAAATATTTTTTTTACATATAAAAAGGTGAGTATATTAAACTTGTAAAGCATATAAAAAATTTTTTTTGCGTGTGTGTTTACGTATATCTATTGCATAAACATGTATTATGGACAATTTTTTAAGTTAAGATTGGCCATTTAAGAAAAAGTCTGTACACATGTATGCTCATGTTTACATATATATGTCATATATGCCCAAACCTGTAGAACTTTGATGAAATATTAACAAACTTAATGAGATAGTAAAATTGATATTTTAAATCTTTTAAAAGTTGTGCTAATTTTGTCTAATGTAGTTTTTTTTTAAAAAGAAATATAATAATGTTGTGTTTAAAGTTGCTGAAATGGGCATCTTAATAGTGTATCTGCATACATTTTCAGAGAATTTATAAATAACTAGTTTATACAAATCATTCCATAATCATTTTTTATTATTTTTGATATGATACTGTGTTTTTATAAAGTTTAATTATAATGATCTTAACACAACAGGCAACTACGAAATTTAGACTAATAATTATGAGGATTAAATCATGGAACCTATTTAAATGATACAGGCAACTATAAAAAAATTTGAACATTTCCATTTTTGAAAATTGCAAAAAAAAGTGATCAAAATTAAGCATTTAAAATATAATGTATTTTTGAAATTGTGCTTCTTTACATTTGTATCTGTAAAATCTAGTATCTATTTGAAAAGTAAATATATTTTAAATACTTGATAGTCTTTTAAAATATATTCTTGCTTTATCACGTTTTGCAATCATCGATTGTTACTGAGGTTGTCTGTTTTGTATCAACTTTTGCTCTTATAATTCCATCTTTATGATATTTCTGAATAAAATTGGTTGTATCTATTTATATGGGATCATAGGATATTATTCTATTAAAACAAATAGAAAATATTTTTTTATTATGGTTTTAATTTTATAGTATTTTCCTGATCCTTTACATTTTATTAATCTTATATTGCTAAAAGATTTGTTTGTGAATTCTATTTGTTACTTTTTTATGAAAAAAAAAAAATATATTATAAACTATTATCATCTTTTTTATATAATGTTTCATATTATATAAATTTTTATTTTATTTTATAAATAATTTTTTGTGTCACTCTGTAACTAATTTTATGGCTAATTTGGCATACTGAAAGATGTATAAAATAATTCAATTATTTGTGAATTTGAATAATTTGTATGATTATTAACATAATCATTCTAAATTGATCAAATTATGATTTACTAAAAGTCATTTGTATATCGTGATTTTTTGATTTTTTAGCAACAATTGCTATCTTATTTTGAATTGCGAAAATATATAAAGCTTTTTTTTTTTTTAATAAATTATGTTTAGCAAAATTTTTGTTTCTCTTTTTTGATTAGAAGCATATATGTTTAAAATCTTATGAACAGCTGAATATTTCAATTTAAAATGGTACTGACCAAATGAAAGTAATACTAACATCCATACACTACTAAATGGATACATACATGTGTAGTAATGCTAATTTGTTAATAATTTTTACAGCATATAATGTGTATATATAATTTTACCATCTTTTTAGATATATAACATACATATATAATTTTAGATTTTGATAAGATATTAAGTTAAGAGTCGAAAGTATCTGAAATCCATTAATGTAATGTCTGAAATCATATTCTTGTATACTATGCATTCGAATTATTTATTTTTTGTAGATTTTTTTTATGATGATAAAATATAATACAGCTGTAATTTATCTAAATCATAAATGTGAAGACTAGCGCTATACTTTAAAAGTCAAATACTTATCCACCATTAATTGTTATTTTTAGATTCAAGAAATTTAATTACAATTAAATTGATCACAACGAAACAATATGATTGAAATGTAATGTATCCATCCCTTGTTAAAAGGGCACATTATATATCTATAGGTATTGAACTATTATTTAAATTTTGTATTTAAAGAAAACAAACAATTGCCTATTTAAAAAAATATTAATTTAATTGTTTGAAATAGTATATTTAAACTATAAATTCATTTTTTTTGTGTGTGTAAGATTTTGTGTTAAGCATGTATATGTTTTTTTAAATAAATAAGGGTAGTTTTGATTTTTAATCATATTTAAACTGAAATATTTACATAAAATAAGTTTATTAAAGCTATTAGAGATGAATACACAAGCAGTAAGTATATATATACCTCTGGCAATATAAAAAATAAAATAATGGAAATTAATAAATTTGAAAGAATATGAACTAGAATTTGAAAATATGTATCAATTTATTATAGAGATGACACTTTTAAATTTTAAGGTCTTCAGTGTTTTATTTTTGTAGACAAAGATGTGTTAGATAAAAATTGCAGTTTTGAAACAGCACATGGTGATATCCTTTTGTATTCACAATAATGGTGGGAAGTTAATTTGTGGTGTAAGATTTTTAAGTAAATAAAAATACCAGTCATTCATCTAGAAATTTTGAAGAGAAAGCAGTTAAACAAAAATATTATTTGTTTATTTATCATAATGATTCCCATGTAGAAAACATGCTTCAAAATTGATATAAAGTGGATTTTGATGTTCATGGTACTTGGTACACATGGCAACATCATTACAGAAATTGTGATAATAATATATTTCAGTTTTGGAACATTAAAAACATATATAAAGTGCAAGTAAATAAACACTGTGTTATACTAGATACTTATTAGATCATATCAGCACACACTAATATTTGATGCATTTCTTATATGTAGAACACGTGTTGACAAAAAATAAATAATGCAGTTTATATATATAAACAAATATAAAGGACAATGATTTTTAAAATTTGAATGATCACTTAATTAAGAATGAATAAAATGATTAAACTTGTGTCACAGCTACAAATAACATTTGTGGGTTTCAAAACATGAATGTACACAAATACTTAAATAATGTAATATGCTCTGATGTAGACTTTGATATATATGCAAATAATAATTGTGTATTTTTAAATTAAGATTTTAGTATCTAACTATTACCTGTTTAGGTAACCAATAGTAAACTGGAAATGGGTTAGCAATAAATGTATATTAAAAAGATATTGTGTTATACTTAGCTATACACCTGCCTACAGTGGATCAGTAATCTTTTTAATATGAGCCATTTTGTTTAAAATTACCTGACCAAAAAATTAAGAACTGCAAAGGGAGAGATGTAAATATGCATTACTGATTATTTGTGTTGTATTTGAATATATATTTTAGTAATGAACATTATAATAAAAATTGGAAATTATTTTAAATAAAAAATTGTTTTCACAGTAATGAGATTTTTGAGTTTCTAATACGGCACAAAGTTGATCTAATTTTAAAGAATAATTTGAAATTTTAAGTTTTAAACAATTTTTCAAGCCTGCTTAGTTAGTTTGGTTTTTTAATTTGCTTTTTATAAAATTCATATTGGAAAAGATTTGCTCACAAAATAAGCTAATCTAAAAACTCAAGAGTCCAAAAGCAATTATTTTGAGTTGTTTAGAAGATACCGAATCATTGTTTTTCAGATCTGTTAGTTGCAATTCAAAATGAGTTTGGGAGCGATGAAAACTTTATGTCATCAATATTTTCCTTTAGTGGCTGTATTAAAATTAAATTTAAAAAAAATTCTCCAGCTTTAAAATTATTAAAACAACCTTTGTAAATAAGCATTTATTTTTATATAGCGTAATGTTTATTCTTTCATAAATACTATATCTTGTGTTGGGAGTGAAGGTATTCATTTATTATTAACACTCGTAAAAAGTGCGCACAATAGCTTGAAAGGCTGATCTTTAATGTAAAACAATCTTTGAAAAATTCTTCAATTTCTTTTATAGTTGTTACAATGAACTTTATTTCAATGTCACCAAATGTTCTTTTTCAGTATTTTTTTTAAGATTTCAAAATAAATTGGATTTTCATTTTCAATATCCTTCACAAGCAACCATAATTATTTTTTGAAAGATGTACTGATTCCAAAAGCATTTGCTGTATGACCTTTTCTCTATAGCTTTACATGTAAGTGATTTAAATGAAATAGATGTCATATAAGTGATAAAATTTCTGAAATCATTATTATTTAACTCTGTATTTTTAAGTTTCTTTTGAAATAAGAATATCTTCAAGACATGAAACAAATTATTTCAAAATTGCATCTCTGAATAACCAATAAACTTTATTATGCAAAAGTAGATCAGAGTTTTGTCTGTTTACTTTTTCCAAAAAAGAAACAAAACTGATAAAATCCTTTCATCATTATTTGGGTTATTATTTCAACTATGAAATCCATGATCTTCACAATTTCTAATGAAAATATTTGATCACATAGCGCCTATTGATGTATAATTCAATAAAAGTATTATGCTCCATATGTTCTTTAAAGAGGAAAATGAAAGATATTTATTTCCCATGTTTGGTGCTCTATCTGTTGAACTTGCAACTACTTTATTGATATTGATTTCATTCTTAGATAGGAATTTCAAAATTACAGCTTGTGTATCTTCACCTCAAGTTTGTTATTTAAGAAGTAGTAGTGCTAACAACTTTGTGAAGACCTGCAGCCATTACATATTGACCCAGGTAATTTGTGCAGTATCCTTTAAACATCATGATAGGATTTTTGTAAATTTTTATTTTTAAAATCACTGAAGGGGGTATTTAAAGCACATATTAGTATATTCTTTATTCATAAATGTTTTTTTTTTGCTTAACAATGTTTTAAGAAACAGCGAAGTTCCCATTTGTTTAACATGGATATTGATTGTTGCATTCTTCATGTAGTACCATAATTGTTTTTTTACTATCTTTGAATATTTTTCCAAGAATGTAGTGTGCTTTGTAAAAAATGTGTTATACTTTGAATTTCTTATAATTTGATAATTTATTGCAAATCAGACATATTGGAAAAACCACTGATTTTAGTGTGAATGCATAATTCTCTGTCCACTTTTAAGTTTTTTTGTTTTCATTGTCATTTGTTGTTGTCACTGCCATTTTGCAGTTCAAATAGTTAATTGTTAATTATTTATTTACTTTTACTGCATTATGTATTTATTACTAAAGTTTGTAGAATAGACTATATAGTGAAGATTGAGCACTGATCAATACAGAATGCAATTTCAGAATACATGCATGATGCTGTGATTGATGATATAGAGACTAAAATTCATAGTGGTGCCAATAGAATACATACCTGCCAAATCTAAGATTTGTTTATATTTTCAAAGAATGTCAAGAATGCATAGCAGTTTTTATCCATTTTCTATTAAAAAATAAAATAAAATAATAGTAATGAAATAAAAGTCAAAAGAGTTTTTATTATAAATTAGTTGCTGGATGTCAATCTCCAAACTTTCCTTATATTTAAACCCAGTCATTAAACTAAACAATAGACTTATTATATGATAGCAGTTAAATAGGAGCTAACAAGGAAAATATTTACAAATTACAATTTAAAAATGTGTTTGTGCTTATAATAAAAAAAATGTCGTGTGACTCACAAGCTGCAGGTTGCTGATCTCTGGTCTAAAATAGAAACCCTGCTGGTGTTTTATCATTAAACTGTAATCAAGATCAGATTACTTTGCCTATCACATTCTAGTTAAATTTATGGTTATCTGTATTAGCAACATGATGGGATTTAACTTCAAGTAAATTCTATTTACAAGTTTTTGTATAGCTATAATTTAAAATATTTCCTTTGGATGAAGATATTTTTTTGGTTTTAATGATATAGGCATCAAGATTTGATCTGATTTATGATTTTTTTTTCCTAGAGGCAGTTCTAACATTTGACTAATTATATTGGATTAGTCTCCATGTTATTATCAATTATTTTATCACTCCTTTTTTTGATTAATTCTGTTGATTTCCATGTCAATGGTTTCTTGTCATCTTTATACATGTTGCATAATATTTTACTGCTTACATGAAATTTATCATCAAAAGATTAATCTGAGCTGATAAGTTCATAATAATTCAGCTGGTTCTTTATTTATGATACCATTATTGCTGCTTTTACTTCTTGCACTAACCTTTCAATTATTTTAAGGATTTAAAGATGGAATAAAAATATACTCAATATTGTTGTCTCAGTAAAAGTTTTAAACTAGGATGATGTGAAGATGAATGCCATGAATAGAAAAGTTTTTTTTTAAAGATTCAGTGACTGCAATAGGAAAGATAACATGGACAATGACTGATTTGTCTTTCATTGATGTGGTTTGTAGTAACATATATTAAACAAATAGCAGTTGTATAGATTGGTAACTTATTAATTTTTTTTAATTTATACACTTCTAATTTTGTTTAGCTCATTCTTTGCATATATTAAATTGCTATATCATTCATGATCTTTGACAATTTTTCTATTTGTTGCAGTTCCTTGAATGAAATCATGAAGAATCTTTGACAAATTTTCTATTGTTGCAGTTGTATTTTCTAAATTATCTAATTTATAATTAACTAATTATCATTGGTATATCATTCAACTTAATTTGAGTATAAAAGACCGATGAGTATTTTTTATTTGAAATCCACTCTTGGTCTTAAAAATCTAATTTTTTCTATTCTTTTTTGTAAACAGAATGGTTTGATATGTCCAATATATTGTCAGAATATTGTTTCATTTAGCATGTTTTTTTTTACTACTTATAAACTTGAATTTTTTTAAAAGTAGAAATTGATTACCAGTTGACTCCTCCAAATTTTAAGCTAATATTGTGGGTCATTAATAACTAACTATAAATTATAATCTTTCATGACACATATAAAATGATCTTTTAAAATATTGGAAATTTTTTAAAACTGTAGATTAATTACCTTCACTATTTTCCAAATTACAATAGATTAAAAAAAATATTTAATTTGCAATATAAGAGAGAAATCAATTTTCATAATGATTACTTGAATTTAATGTTAATTTTAAAAGTTTATAAAAATTGAGCTTATAGGAATAATTTTATAAGCAACAAGATTGCATATCTGACATAAAAAAATATTTGATTAAGTATTATACATAACAGTTACAAGTTCGATATAATAATAATGAAAAGGAAATGCAAACATTAAATCATTAGACAAGACCGATCTAACCAAGTTACGATAGTGTTAGATTAATGTTTAGTATCAGATAACACTGACTAAGTTTATAACAGCATATATAGCAGAGATTTACAGATCACTGCAGAATTCATACAAGACAAATTTAGTTGTGACAGAAACCTACAGATCACTACATAGGCAATATTACTTCTGACAATTCTCAGTAGATTGGCTCATAATACTTAAACCTTGATTGCTTTATTATAGTTCCAAACATATAAGTAGCTAAATTATAGAAATCTCAAAGATTTGCCACACATGGTTTAGAAATATTATATGCATAACTGTAATAAACTAACAACAAAAGAGACTTATTGTTAACATTTTCATTTTTTCTAATAAAATATATTAAAAATGATAGAAATACAGGCACTCTTCACATACCTGGAGCCTAATTGTAAATATAGGGGATTTGAACTCAGACTTTTAGGTCAACATGGGCATGGCAATATTGGCATCAGCATGGAATTTGGACTTTCCATCATCAGATTTTCAATGGCATGGATGGCTAAAGAGTTGGAGGTTGGAGTGGATTGAAGTCTGTCCATTAAAGTATGAAGATTTGCTATCTTAATGTAAACTGAGCACTGGTTATATATGTGTGTAGGATATGATAATCTGGACCAACTGCTGAGTGCTGATTTAGCATGTATATCAGTGGTATGAGATAGTATGGATAGTTGAAGGGTGCTTGAAAGTCTTGGTTCAAATCCCCTATATTTAAAAATGATAGCTAAAAACCAAAGAAAATTTTAAGTTTAAAAATATTTTATTTATTAGAGCTTTACAAATAGTATGTAAAGAAATACTAATTAACAATATCGGTTAACAGACTTTTTAAAAATAATATATACAACTTACAGTATTCACATTTGTGTCAAATTGTAAGCACAGAAGAAGAAAAAAATTACGTTTTATTTAAAATATTTTTGAAAAAATCACAACTTGTAGATTATCTTTCTTTTTCCCATTAACAAATTACCTAAAAATAAAAATGCAAATATATTCGATCTTTTTGACTAATATAGAAAAAAATATATTTTATGAAGCTTAATTATAAAATATGATGTTTATATTTAATTATTGGATTGTATATATATTTACTAGTTGTAACGTGACATTAAATTCAAATTTGTGCTCTAACATTTAAACTACAATGTAATGTAAAACTTCATATACCAATGACATCTAAAATTACAGAACTATTTTACAGAAATAAAAGATGTATTCTACATAAACAAAATACATGGTTAATAATGTGAAAGGCTGAAACCTTTGACAGAAGCACTTTAAAAATGCTTAAACAACAGCCAATCAGATGGTAATAATGACTGCACAAGGAACTCTAAATTCAAAACATAAGTCAGAGGTTTTATGAGAAAAAGATGGAACCCATCCTCTCTACTTAAATTTATATATAAATAAGCCAGACTCAAGCATTTCGAACTGTGTGAAGCTTTAAACACCTTCACATTTAATTCATTAAATATTATATATAAATAAACAACGTGAAATCTTTCGATTACATGGTTGTATAAGGATACTAATTGCAGACTATATATATTAAAACAAACTAGTTCTTGTATTTGCAAGTAAAATTGAATGTAGATTATTTCAATTAAATATTTGTCTATAAATAGAAGTTAAAAAGTAAAATTTAGCGATTTTTTTAAAGTTGAGCCTTGAAATTAAATTAATTTGAATTTGTTAATTGAGCAAAGCCACTTTTTGAGCAGTATGTGAAATATCTATAGTTGATGTCGAAATTTAAGAATGAGAATTGGCTATGCCTTGTTTTCCCCTGTGAGTGTAATAAATTAATGCCCATTGTGACTGGATACATATATAAAGCTTTGATTATATTTTATTAATTGATAATATAATTTATTTATACAACAGTTTAGGTTTATTAAGTGTACTTAAATCAGCAAATCTAATGTTGCAAGTATGTAAACTAAATTTGTAAGGTTTGGCACAATTAGGTTTAGTCAGAAGTGGAGCACAACTTAATGGTATGCTGGATGCTTGATAACTGGGGTGCAATTTCAGTGTTTCAATTATCAGTTTTTTGGTGTTTTGTGCACATATATAGATTACCCATGATGGCATGATAATCCTAATTCCTAGCATGTGTTTTTATAGCCTTAAGTATTATTTATGCATGATGGTATGATAGTGCTTGTACAAGACAGCTCCATGTAAAAATGGATTGTAAGTTCATATTATATTATTGGTTTGTTTATTTCATTGACTCTACTGGTTATATTTGTGTCTTTAATTCATTGCTTCCTATTCTAGAGGAAACAGATAATCAGATTGTTTAATATGATGATTACATTTTCTTCCTCTTGATAAAGCCTATTCAGTTGTTATGAAATTTTGGAATATCTTTTTCAAATGTTTTTATTCTTGAAGTTGTCAATTGTCTCTATGGAGATCCCTGAGTTAATGCTTCTGGGTTTAGTTTCTCTGATGGATTCTTGTTTCTTCAGCTCTAAAGTCCTTCCAAAGTTGGTCTTTATGTGTGTGATGAATATTTTTCTAACTAGTTTGTAGTATTTATCTATAATAATAGCAGAAATGCAGTTAATGTCTGTACTATACACATGGGACAGAACTTTGGTCCCATATTAAGTTTATTTGCTTTCTTTAGATTAGCATATAAGGCAAATAATAAATCTACAAAGAGCATTCATGAGCTTGTTTTTATATATTTGTAAATGGTATAATAGCTTGCTATGATGTGCAAACTTTTTTTTATTAATTTTGAATATTCATTTTAAAAACTTATATTGCTGACTTAATATACTGCCATTTCTATATACATTAAGCAGCTGAATCAGACATGACTGATTAGATTGTCATATTCCTTGGTTGAAAAAAATCAAAATTAGATTAAAGGTTTTGCTATTTTTTATAATTTTCATTATTTTGCCAAAAAGAGTAATCTGATTATCTTTGAAATCTTTAATGATTTTATGGCATTGCTGCAATTCATCTTTTACTAATTTCTAGTGAATTCTTTTTAGATATAATGAAGATTACTGATTCAGAATCCAATTCCATTATAATTGATATCTATTATGAATTTGGATCTTGAAGACTGAATTTGAACCTTTCAGCCTATGTGATTTTTATTGAATGACTTGAACCCAGGATTAGACTACTTATTTTGGCTAATAAAGCAAGTGCAGTGGTAGCATTTGCAGCAGAATAACTATGTGTGAGAAGGGATTTTTCAAATGATTTTTATTGTATCTGTACAAGTTTGCTGAGAATTATAGAAGTTTTGATATGTCTTATGGTATGGGTTTATAGCTTCATTCAGGTTTGTGATATTAAATGAACTTGTTTATCTCTGAATAGGTTTTCCTTAACTGTATTGATTTATCCTTGGTTAACAATTATCACTGTTATAGTCTAGTATGGTAATACAGTAGCGACCTAAAGATAAAAATCCTTGATCACATCCAACACTGACTTTTCCATAGTGAAATGTCACATGATTACTTAGTGACAAAGTGACCTTTTTTCTTTTACATTTTTCAAACTTCTCTACTATATGTATTTGATAGAAATGGTCAAATTAATTATACATAATTAATAAAACTATACCAATTATAAGATCTTAAATAAAAGCTGAATGAGAACTACTGAAGCATCTTTAAAAGGTAAGAAAAATTAGAAAAAGATATCTGTTTTTGCAGTTAATTTATTAACAAGTCCAAATGAATATGACATTCTAACTCTAGAAATAAAATTAAAAAAAGATAAAGAGCAAGACATAATAAAAAATTTTAAATGAATTTTTCAATATAAATGAACCACAAATGCGTGCATATATTGATTTTTTTTAGTCTTTAACTTCTTTTGCAGCAAACTACTTTCTTCAGCCACATTTCTTTTAATGTGTCAAAGTGTCAGCCGGGAAGTGAACCCCAGGACAACTGCTTGTAAGGCAGCTGTGCTAACCACTTGGCCACTGATGCTTAACTTCAGGGAGTAGGTTCCTTTAAAAAAATCATAATTTGCAATAAAATGCCTGGGGGGTGCCATTCAATTTATTCATCTATTTCAGTAAAGAAATGCCCCTACTGCAATTGACTCAATATTATAAAATACAAGCTGAAGAACATATTCATTGCCGTTATGATCTTGATGTTTTATTTGTATCTTCATTCTTATGATGATAAAATCCATGTCATGATTTCATACAGTAAATTTTTCTGTATGCAATTTAATTGAGGTAGTTATATCATTATGGGGAAATGTCTTATCTTTCAATATGTTAAATGCAAAAGCAGCACATTGGAGACTATATCTGTACATATAAGTTTACCTTTCTGCCTAAAAAGCTACCAAGATATTAAATATTAATGTAATAAATTAACAAGTTTAATTACTAATCACAAAAATATTGGGAGGGGGGGCTGCATATGAAGAATAATTTTATCATTTAAATTTATGTAATAAGTTGTTTTTCTCTTCACCAGTAAAAATTGTAATTATAAATATGCGACTTTTCTTGCATACATTAGTGAAGCTATAATTATACTATAATGTGTAATATGTCTGATTAGTGCTTTGAATGAACATCAGTCTTCTGGGACCAACAAGCAGCTACAGTCCATGTATTTGAACCCAGTTCTGCCCAAATAATTTGCACAGAGAAGAGTGATGCCAAAAGAAAAGTCAAAGAAGCTTTTTACGTAGCAAATGATGTCAGTGCCATTAATAAAAGAGAGGTATGCTTTGCTCTCTCCAAACAATGGACTAATTAATTAAATTCAAACTCATTTGCATATGTGTACAAGAAATCACAACAGTTTTCATTTGTAAAGCTATGAGTATGAGATTTGAACATTAAATCTCAAAAGCGCTAAGCAGACATATTACACATTATAGTATAATTATAGCTTCACTAACGTATGCGAAAAAAGTCGCATATTTATAATTATCATTTAAATTTATAAATCATAATATAAATTAAATTTACTTGAAACTGATTATAGAAACCATCTGATTCATGATTGTGTTAATTTAGTACATTTTTGTGTTCCTATTCTTTTTTTTTTTATTACTACAATGACATCTAATATGATTTTTTGTGTGATTAAAAATATATTATTCATATTAGCTTGAAAAAAATACATAAAGCATTTATTAATAAAAATTAAATTTTCAATATAACTGACAACACTATATGATGTGATTAAAACAGGCAAAACTCTCCATACAGTAGTGCCACTCAGTGCCAACCAGAGTAATCAATGGATGCCAGAAGGCTTGTGCATAAAATCTCAATCTAATGCCTACTCATCCAATATCCCCAGTCTAGTTTCTGGCTTGTGGCCTTCATCAGTTAGGAGCCTTGGATCTGAGAGCACTGCACCTAGATCTTAGTGCAGTGCTCTCAGATCCAAAGCTCCTCACTGATGAAGGCCATAAGCCAGAAACTAGTCTGGGGATATTGGATGAGTAGGCATTAGATTGAGATTTTATGCACAAGCCTTCTGGCATCCATTGATTACTCTGGTTGGCACTGAGTGGCACTACTGTATGGAGAGTTTTGCCTGTTTTAATAACAGTAATGTGCAAACAAAGGAAATAGTGATCATGTGATGTATATGACGTGATGTAAAATAGCTTCTTAGATTAGTCAGAAGTTTATGTACCTAGGCCATATGACTAGAAATCTTGAAAAAATATATATATTGCAATAAAATTGTTTTTTATACAAAAGAAAACAAAAAGCAGTCCTGCATAAAATGTATATGAAATAAAAGTAAGTGGTATTTAATTTAAACTTGCTGTAAATTCAAAAATAAATGCAGACTTTTATTATGGATTTGCATTTCCCTGTACATTTGATGTATTTTAAATAATTAATACTATTATGATAAATTATTGCACAATATATTATTTTCTTGAATTTTTATTCATATACTTTTGTATTTATGAATTCAAAAATAAATGTGGCCATTTTTATATATATATTTTTTAAGTGTCATAGCATCGGCCGGGATGCGAACCCGCAACCCGGGCAACTGCCTGCAAGTGCAAGGCAGTCGTGCTGACCTCTCGACCACCAATGCAAGACTTTTTTTTTTCACTCAATGACAAGTAAAATGTTGATCAATAAAACTGATAGATCATACTCTATATTAGTAGCAGACAAAAGTTTTAATAAATAACCACTGGTAACGTGTTTTTGAAATGTAATTATTTATGATGAGTTGTTTAAATATATTTAAAACATAACAGTATAAAAGATAAATAAGAAAGAATGGATTTAATAGTTATAGAATTAAAAGCTTATTCATTTTACGAACTCATGCTACTTACGTTATTTAAAAAAAAAAAAAAATCCAAGTAACATTCTAAAGATTATATATTAGTGAATTTCTTATGGGATGTCTAACAAATCTATTTTTCCAACTACAGGAGTAAAACTAATTGGATTTTATCTTTCTAGACTCTCTATCTTATCAATAAATCCAGGACTACCCATAGTCATTGTAATCATCTGTTTTATAAATGGAATCCAATAATCATTGACTTATATGGATGTAGTAAAATATTACTTCAAGCTTTATGTTGACATATTTTTACAGTTAATGTCTCAAATTTGTAGATATAGTAGTAGAATGGAGAGACTTGATAAAGCCATTAAAGAATGTATTTGCTGTGATTGGAATTTCCACAGGTTTCTTTGTGATATTTCCTCATGCTAAATAATATATAAATGAAAAATTATCATTTGCTTATATTTTCAGTTATTTTTACACTACACTACGGCCATCAGCAATCATTGAGAATAGAATAAATAGCACTGTTTATGTCATCTATATAAGTCCATTGAAAATGACTATAAAGAAAATGATTTAAGGTAAACTTAGTTTATTATTGATATATTTGGTAAGTTTATAAATAAGTATAATCAAAATAAAATTTAATTTAGGAGTGAATGAACCCAGTTGATTAAATTGGGATTTTGTTGCTATTTTTCTTGACTAGGAGTCAATCCAGAAACTTTAGTTCCATAGCTGTAAAATTTATAACAAACTTTTTTTCTTATTAGAACAATTTTTATACTCCATGGAAAAATACTTTTTTCTTTATTTATTTACTCAAGAATATACTAAGATCATTCATATTGAAATCTTTACAATACTGGAATTTTTACTATTATAACAAGTAGAGATAAGTAGAATATTGTAATTATTTATTTTAATTTAATACTTAATATTTGACATACAGACTTTTCCATATGTGTACCTTAAATGTAAATATAAGGGGCTTTGAACTCAGACTTTTACTTAATCTTCAACTCTTCATACTATCTCATACCACTGATACACCCCACATGTCTAAAAGATAATTAATCACCAATAGACTATTTTGTGCTAAACCAGCACTCATCAGTTGTAGAGATAATAATCTGGACCAACTGATGAGTGCTGGTTTAGGACAAAATACATATATTGGTGATTATTTATCCTTTAGACATATGTGGGGTCAGGTATATCAGTGGTATGAGATAGCATGAAGAGTTGAACATTGAATGAAAGTCTGAGTTCAAAGCCCCTTACATTTAATTTAATATTTTTTCTGCAATTGTAAATACGATAAGTAGTGTGGGTATATCTTGTAATATAAATTTTAATCTTAAGTTATTTTAATTCAAAGTCTTATCAAGTTGCCACAACACGTGTTACAGTATTAAAAATAACTTCTTTATAGAAAAATATTTCCATCTATAAAATAAATATAACTTATTTTCTAAAGTGTAAACTATTTGTTTTAGTTAGAATTATTAAAGCTGAAGTGATACTTTTTATATTAATAAAAACATTGCACAGCTTTTATAATTATTAGCACACCTATTATCAGAAAAGTTGTTCCAATTAAGGGTTAACATATCAACCTCCATGCCCAACACCTTCTGTTCTACTTGAAATTAGGAATTTTTTTTAGATTTTCAATAAACTTGAATAAAATTCAGCTCAATGTTAACCCAGATAATTATCCAATTCTTCATCATCATCAACCATTATCAATCTACTGCAGAATGAAGGTCTCTCCAAGTTCAATCCATCTTTTCCTATCTTTATCTTCTTTTCTCCACATCACCCCTGCACACTTTCTTATTTCATCTGGGTCTTTTACAATCTCTTGGAATCCAGTTTATATCACCTCTTCTAGCAATATGTCCAGCCCAATTCCACTTCAGTCTTTTAATTTCTTCAATGAGGTCAGTAAGACCTGTTTGTTCTCTTACCCATACATTGTGTTTTCAATCTCTTCTTGTTACTCCCAACATGCATCTCTCCATACTTCTTTGAGTGGTCTGAAGTCTGTATTGCTCTTCCATTAAGTGTCCAAGTCTCAGATCTATAAGTAAGAACTGGCAAAACACATTTATTAAAAACCTTCCTTTTCAAACACATAGGCATTGTTCCTTTTAGTATCAAGTTATTTCTACCAAAAGCACTCAACCAAGTTTAATTCTATGATTAATTTCATCCATTATGTTTCCATCTGTATTAATAATCTGACCAGTGTATTTATTGATCAGTAAATGAGTATTTAGCCACTCTTTTTTACAATGTAAAACACGATATAGAAAACAGAAGCCCTCATCCACTGGCTTTTAAGTAGTTTGTTAAGTAAGTGTTTCTTTTTCCCTTGTTTTCTCAGAAGAGATACTGGAGATATCTTTGCTCTGTAGTAAATGATTTAAAGGCTATGTTAATTTTTATTATTTATTATTGCTAACATGATCTATAGAAGTACTTCTGCATTAATAACAGCTATTACTAAATTTAAAGGATTTCCATTTTGCCCCCCCCCCCATGAGGAAGAGAGAGAAAAAAACATTCCAATATATTGTAGTTATTTTAGTTATATATAAATTTCTAATTTATAGATATCTTTGCAATATGCTTGATTAATCTCTCCCTCATTGAAGATGTCTTATGAGATCTATGTCTGCATATATATAATGTTATTACTGTGTTATAAGTTCAAAATATATTTAATTATTAAATATAGTTATTCAGTAGAATATATATATATTATAAGATCTTGATTCAAAAGCATATTTGATTATTTGCTAAAATCAACAAATAATTTTAATTATGATCATCTTATGAAGTAGCAATAGTTTTAATAATAATAGTTACTTTTAAAATTAATTTTTAGTTTTTATTATATACTAAGGTGTCATTATATTTACTACCTTGTTGCAAATTGAAAATATTTTGCTTATTTTAGAGTTATAAAATTGCAATACATTTACCCGTTGGGTGCGATCACAGGTCGCATCAAATACTATTCCATTATCTTGATAGCACTTGCAATATTTGGTACTGAAAACTGATAGCATCATTTCTGCATTTAACACATAGATGCCAGGTAAACAAATTTTACAAATTCTATAACAAGAATTTTTGGTATCAGTGCAGTTGCTATTAACATTATCTAAAAAAATAAGAATATTATATATATTGAGACAATTATGTTTTTCATGGCACATAACAACATAATAGTGTTATGTGCATATATAATAAAGTTGAAAGGAAATGTAGAAATAAACACAGACATTAAGGATTAAATAATTTTGAACTTAAAAAAATTATTATAAATTAAATATTTAAAAATGTCTAATTAATATTTTATTAATTCTGATTTTGAAATTAAAATATTTTTATGTTGTAATAGACATACTGGTAATTATAAAATTCCACTATCCATTTTGTTTAAATTAAATTTTTTAAAATTAAAGCTTGTATAACATATTTTGATAAAAATTCCATAAAACTGTTTTTGAAAGAATTAAGGTAGATTAAAAAGAATCATTAATTTTTTCAATCAAGATAAAGAAAACTTACTTTTAATTACTGTGCTTTTTTTTTACTCTATTCTGACTACAAAAAGATTGATAAAAAGATTAGGGGGAATTTTTAAAGTTTTACAATATTAAAATCACTATGAAGATATAACTGAAGGCAAAACATTACAAATCAGCTGCTTCTAGGGTTATTATGGTAGAGTTTGGATTCACATGGAAGTAAAGAGCCTGTTTTCTATATTCCATAACCCATGTTTACTACATGGCTAGCTTGCCTGAAGTCCATCAAATGATAGAGACTAAATAGAAATGATTGAAAGTCAGCAGTTACTTGGATTATATCTTTCCCAAAGATGACAATAAACCAATCTATTGTTTTAGTAGGGACCAGTTTAGCAAAAAATTATCATGATATATATGCAGTTATGTCAATATGAAAAGAAACACAAATAAAGATACTGTGTTGGGTATGTAATACAGATATCAACTGGTTTTAAAGGTAAATAATTTTTGACTAAATTATTCAAGTAAAATTAGAATAATGAAAGAAAATAATAATTGACTATTTCCAGTTTTATTTATTAAAAGTAAAACTCAGACACTTTCTTTAGTGACAGTGACAATTGTTAAAATCTCTAATTTAAAAGTAAAATAAGTAAATAATTTTTGATTGAATTATAAATCTAAAAACAAAGGATTGATTCATAGACAATTTTCTTTTGAAAAAAAAAAAAGTAAACTCCAAAAATCATTCTAGATTAGGAAACAAAAAAATTTTCTGGAGTATTTTTAAAGATGTTTATAATTAATTAGGAGTAATCTGTTAAAAAAAAAAACTTTTATAAAGAACTGTCAAAGAAGTAATATTATTTTTAAAAAAAAATTAAAAACAAAACTTTTTGTACTATTAAAAATAATGAATTAATAACTTTAATTCATACTATCTATATATTGTTATATATGCACATATGTGTGCATTTATGTATTATTAAAAATGAAGTGATTTTTTTTATAAAAATCTATGACAATTTGAACATGTTAACCTTTTTTCCAGACATGTTTGTGTGCTGATATATGTGTTTTATATCAACTTATTATGAGATATTAGTAAATTATAATATGATAACTTATTGTATTAATCAAAATCAGAATGCCAAATTTATATTTGTAGCATACTCAGTGACCTTAATTTCATTTTATTGTTTCTAATTAATAAATTTATATTTCATTGTTAAAATTATTCCAGTGAATTTAATTAATCCTAGAATAGATATAAAACATTATCTGTTAGGATTATATCTTTTGATCACAGCAACCAGTATAGATCTTGTGCTTTCTGAGCTGTATTCATGCATAATGATCTGTTATATAAAAGGGGCTTATATTTAGTGTTATGAACATACAGTTGATGATGATTTCATTACTTGTCCAATGCTGAATGATGTAAAGAGGATATCCTTTAAAGATCATGCACTACATTTTATTTAGTTTAGTATTTATTAAAAATTGAGTTTATAGTTGGCCAGTACCTTAATAGTACTAAATGGCAAGAGCATTGCTGATGATCAGCATGTTCTAGTATCCAGCATTATTTTTTAATTGTTACATTCTTATGGATTATCATTTAAGTTTGTACATCCAAATTATTGTTTAAATAATCTGCCCCAAGCTCACAATGACTAAATAATTAGCCTGGTCTATAGTAGATTCATTTCAAATATACTCACAAGATTGGCTGTTGATTTATTTTTATTGTTGATCATTCATGATGATGAATGATTATTATTTTTGTGTAAAGCTGGTGAACTTAAAGTTATTTATTAGTTCTTTTCTGATCTCTTATGCTCATGTTCATTCCTCATATTTATTCATCATATTCATTTGTATATAAATTTTGTAATACCTGATGATGGTTTTCTATCATCACAGGTTTATTCCTGACAGTCTATAATGTTACAATATGTATATACAAAAGAAAGCTATAATGTACAATTTCTATTGACAAAAACCAACTTTAATTTTTCTCTGAATACTGCAGATTTAAGCTGAAAAGGGAATGTGTAGGCTGATATTTGAAAATAGGTAAAGTACTTAGGCAACAGAATACTATAATCAAGTGGTGACAGTCGACTGCCACTGACGATAGTTTATCATTCTCTTAACACACACATACAAACAATTTTAGTTTAAATGCAATAGAAATTCTACATTAAATGTTTATATTAGCATTTCTTTATGATAAATAGATAAATAATTACATTTATCTGCTTGTAAAATTAGAAACTGAATGAAAATTTTCATTCAACTAGAAAGTAAACTTATTATCTAATGAATTCATTAAAAATCGAATACTATAAACAATTCAATAAAAATATTTTATTGCTTTCCATAATAATAATAATAAAAATTAGTATTCAGTATAAGTGATTTATAATCAATAAATTCATGTTAGAAGATAAATATACGTATATACATTATTATTCTATTAAGACAGTAAAAAGAAATTTCATTCAGTATTAATAAAAATGCACATTAGTGCAACTAATGATTATGCACACAGATACATGTATATAATCATCATCAATTTAATTATTATCAATTCATTTCAGAATAATAGTCTATTCAAATTGAATCCAGTTTTTCAAATCCACAATTTTTCTTCTTCACATCATTCCAGCAAACTTCCTGATCTTATCCATCTATCTTATATTTGTTCTCTCTCTTTTTAGGGCTTTTGGGATCCATTTTAAGTATTCACTGTCTGTTTATTATTATTTCTTTTCTAATATGTTTAACCCAGATCAATTTCAGCCTTTTAATTCTTTTAATATGAATGATATGGTTTGTTCTATCATTTAAATATATTTGCATTCAATCCCTCCTTATTACTCCTGACATACCTATTCCCATACTTCATTATGTGGTCTTAGGTCTTTATATAGTTCTTCTGTTAAACATGTTTATTGGAAACTTTTTTTTCCAAACATAAAACATATTTAATAATTAAATTCTGAATATTTATTCTTAATTGCATATCTGACTAAATTCTATTTATGGTTGTAATTTTTTCTAATTCATGATTAACAATCTTGGTTATATTCTGAAAATATTTATTAATTAATTGATTATCTGACCAATTTCTAGGTCTACATCTTGATAGGTTAAAAATTTTAGCATCATGAAAATGCTTCTAGAGACAAATGTATTTTATAATAACTATACTCAATCCTTTCCAAACATTGCAAGCATAAAGCTAAACTAGTCAATAAATAATTAAAATTACCCCAAATCCAAAATTCAACCAGACTAGCCAAGAAAAAAATAAATAAAAATAAAACACAACCAAAGGTTTCACTGCTACAAACAGACTTCTCAAGTGTAAAGAAATACAAAAACTACACCATATATATAATATTAGACATTACCCACAAATCTATTTACTTCCCATCTACTGTTAATATTAAAAGAACTCTTAAATAAGTTAATTGCTTCAGAATAATAAATTTTCAATAATAAAGATTCTTTAATTCTTCTTTTGATTTTATTTCTCTCAAAGAAGACAACCTTAGCTTCGTCAAAATTGCTTGAAAAAGGGGTATTACTTTGAATAATTTATTAAATAATATAAAGGAAATTTTTGATACGAGGACTATTCCTGGTGTAGTGTATTTTATCCCTTGTTTTTGTAAGAAGGTTTACATAGTTCAGAGTAGTTTGAGTTTAAATGAAAGAATAAAGGTTTATAAAAGTAGTTTAGAAATAAATATCTTAGTTCTGTGTATGTCCATGAAAAAGATACAGGCCACATTATTTATTTTGATGAAACTAAGATTGTCTTCTTTGAGAGAAATGAAATCAAAAGAAGAATTAAAGAATCTTTATTATTGAAAATTTATTATTCTGAAGCAATTAACTTATTTAAGAGTTCTTTTAATATTAAGGATAGATGGGAAATAATGGATTTGTGGGTAATGTCTAATATTATATATATGGTGTAGTTTTTATAGTTCTTTACACTTGAGAAGTCTGCTTGTAGCAGTGAAATCTTTGGTTATGTTTTAATTCTTTTTTCTTGGCTAGTCTGGTTGAATTTTGGATTTGGGGTAATTTTAATCCTTTCTATAAATTCTTTTAATATATGTTTGTGATCAGTCTGAGTCCAATGTTCACTGTATCCAAGTTGTAATTATCTTAATAAGGCTCTTGTATGGACTTGATGAAAGATTGATAAAACTATAATTTTTAACATATTTTTTTCATGTGTCAAAGCATCGGCCGGGAAGCGAACCTGTAAACCTGGGACAACTGCTTTTAAGGCAGCTGTGATGACCTCTCAGCCACCAACGTTGGACAATTTTTTTAAAATCTTTTTTAGATAAAAAAGTATTACATTGTACCAATCATTAAGTATATCTTTCTCAGTTAGACACTTTGTGTATAGATGGGTTTTTTTTTTCAATTTTTCTTTATTTCTTCACTTGGATTTTTTTTTTAAATATCAGTAATAGTTCAATCATTTCCCTGATTCATTAATTTAATTGTATGTCTCACTTCTTCATTATAAATTCCTCACAATTCAGAAGACATAATTATAGCTGCCATTTTATTTGTTATAGTTTTTTTATAAAACTCTTTCATATATTTTACATCTTCCCTCTTTTTAGTAATAATGCCATCTTTTCTTTTATTACAGAAATACCAAGTTCCTTCCAATATCAGAATGTTCTTTTACAATTTTGAGATTTCAGTTCTCTTCTATAGATTTTCCTGCCAATTCAGTTATATTATTTTATATTACATTGAATCTTTTTTATATCATTTTATAGAATTCCAAATATTCAATTCTTTTTAATGAATCATTTTTAAATATTTTCACATAACTTCTTTTCATCACATATTGTCTTGTCACAGTCGGAAATTTATTGGTAACTTGTTGTTTTTTTTGTACTAACTATTTGTGTAGACATTCTTAATACAGTATTGATTTAGTTCAAATACAAATTATGAATTTAAACTCATTGGAATATTTTTAAAGAATATGAATATCACTCATTAGTACTCATTTTCTTAGTTTTTGTCTCCAGTTTTGCAATAACATACACCTCACTAATCAAAGATTACTCTCTGTGTCGAATCTATTAATAATATTTCAGTTTTGAAAGGCATATAATATCCAATTCTTATGTTATCTTCATTTGGATGCTTCCATATTATTTCTGCTTAGTATTTTTTCAAAGAAGAAATTCATAATAAACAAAATTTACCTGTAAATTCCATAATCTGTGTCTTTTCATTTCTGTTTCTATAACCAAATTTATTTATATCACTTTCATGTTTCAGTTCTAGGATTAATTTTAAATTCTCCTATTAAATTTTAAAATGTTGATTAGTATGATGCAAAATATGTTGCATATCTGTATAAAGGCAAATTAACACTGATGATGATGATCAAACATTATTGTTTGTTAGCAATACTGCTTTCAGTTTAAAAACTTAACATGCATCTGCAAACACAAATTGAAGTACAGATTTAAAACAAAAAAAATACTAAAACACTTCTTTTCAATATTATGGAAAAAAATAAATATATTTAAATTAAAATAAATCCATAAATACTTTAAATGAATTTTAAAGGCCGTTTTTAATAACTTTAAATTGATTATATTTCAGTTGAAGAGATATTGAAACCATTGAGTCAATCATAGACAAAAACGCTATACTTACTTCACTAAAGAAATTAATATGGTTTCAAGTTCCTTCCAATAATCATATTAAAAAATTGTTTGTTGAGTTATTTCTATGACAACCTAGCTTAGTTTAATTACTCATTAATATGTTTTTAAGGAGAAAAAAACTAAGATAAAAAATATTTATTTTATAAAATTTTAGCTTTATATTAATTTTTTTTTTTTACTTACTTATTATAAAATATTTTATTTACACATATACGTTGAAAAAGGAGTTACTTGGATGAGTATTGCAAATGTAGTTTATGTGTTTGCAATAAAATTTATTCAATTATTCATGTACTGTGTACAGACATATATATATACATAAACTGGATTCATAACAATACTGCACTACCTAAGAACTTTTTTTCCTGCAACACATTTGTCGCTCTGAACTGCACAAGATGATATTACTAAGGAATGTTAAATACTTTGCCCAAAAGTATAAGGGATAGTGTAATCAGGTGATAATACTAGATCATCATTGGTAATAATAATGACCTGTATGCTTTGATGAAAATGTTATATTTCAGAATCTGGATTCAAGAGTAGCAGTTTAATTCTAACATTTCTGGGGATGAACATTTTATGAATACCCAAAGTAATAAACGATTTACATTTTATTTGTATTAGTAATAATTTGTCCCTTAATATAACTTATAAGTTCTCAAATTTAGACCTATATGATAAATTTATTGATCTTTTTATAAGATTAAAATATAATATTTAAACAGCATTAAACTGTTACACATGCGCTTTGGATTTTAACTATAAAATGAATGAATACTAACACTTCAAACCCATGATAAAGTCTTTGAAAAAGATAGAGTGGCCATCTATCTTTTCGAACCCAAACGCTTTTGTATGGGCAAATCTTAAGTGTTTGAAAGTGAAAGCGTGAAGATATTAAATAATCACTTTAAATTACTTTTACATGCTTGAATGAATGACGCTAGTGAAATTTACTAGAATTTACAATACGTCATTCTTATTTGAAATTAAATGTATGTAAATTTACATAAGTCAATTATTTTATATAGTGCGATGTTTATAAACTGTAATATTTAAACTGCATTAACTGTTTGAAGTGTTAGTATTCATTCATTTTACAGTTAAAATCCAAAGCGCATGTGCAACAGTTTAATGCTGTTTAAATATTACAGTTTATAAACATTGCGCACTATATAAAATAACTGACTTATTTAAGATTAAGTTATGTGTATTAGGACATAGATTTATTTCTAGTTATATTATTAATTTTAAAAAAGTAAAATATAAAAAAAAACAAATGCCAAAATTGATAAAACTTAAAATCACGATCTATTAATACCAAATGCATATTACATATATTCAAATATGTGTGTGTGCAAAATGATCTGGACCAATTGATGAGTGCTGATTCAGCATGAAATATATAGATTGGAGATCTTATCTTTTTCACATGTATATGGTCATGTATATTAGTTATATAAGATGGAGTGGATAACTGAAGGGAGTTTGAGAATCAATGTTCAAATCCCCTCTAATTATATATAACTTCAGTATATACATTATACTTGTGTTTAAAAATTATTTATATACTGAAAATATAGTTTCAATTCAAAAACATTGCTTTAGGATAACAACATTATGAAATTTAAAATATATTGATAAGAATTATTTTTTTCCTATGCTTACTCAACACTGGTTTATGTAATAAATATAAGTTTAACAGAGAGTTACATTTCTTAGTTGACTTAAAGAGTTACATTATTTAAAAATAGAATTGATAAAATAACAAAGAATTTAAAGATCATAAATAAGGGTATATTTTTTAATGATAATGTCATAGCCAAGAAAAAGTGTTTTCTATTTTGTTAAATATATCTATCAAGGATAAATAGTTTCTTTATTGTCCAGTTTCTTTCTGTAGTTTTATATTTAAGTAGATTAAGAGTAGTGGGTTGTGTGAAAGTCTGAGTTCGAATCCTTCATATATTACATATATAAATGAAGGTTTAAGCCTGTGCAATGTATTAATTTAAGTAGATTGTAAGTTATGAAAAAAAAAGGAGAAGGAATCATAAAGAAAATATTTTTGTCTTGGAGAGAATGTTATAAATTATTAATTGATATCATAATCAATATAAAACATTTGATTGAAGTTGAATCACTTAGGAAAATGAAATATTAAATAACTTTGGAACAAATGCTAATAATGACATTCCTTCCAAAATTCAAATAAAACAATATAAAGTTAAAGAAAATGTTAGTAGGTTATTTTTTTAAAATATATATATATATAGTTGTAACAAAATATAAGGAAGGGAATAAATCTTCAATCATGCGCTTTTCGAGAATTTACATGCACTCACCCATAAGCATCATTTTAAAAAGTATAAGTGGACTATTTATGCTCTTTAAACATGCTTATGGGTGAAAGCATATAAATTCTTGAAAAGTGCATGACCAAAAATTTATTCTCTTCTTTATATTACATACATAGTGAAGTGCTATATAAATAGACTATTTATTACAATTGTAATAGAAATAAAAAAAATGTTGTGATTTTTTAGTTGTTGTAATAAAAATGCTAATAAGTTATTGGGTTTTTTTTTTAAAAAAAAAAGATATTGCTATAAGAATAAGCAAGTTAATCTTTGGTTATAATTAAAAATTGTTTAAATATGAGAAACAGATAAAATGATGACTTTGAGATGGTTATATGATTAAATGGATTAGCTTTTTAAAGTGGATTCATTAAATTTTATTTAGTATTATTTCTAAACAGGCAAAACTCTCCATACAGTAGTGCTAACCAGAGTAATCAATGGATGCCAGAAGGCTTGTGCATAAAATCCCATCTAGTGCCTACTCATCCAATATCCCCAGACTAGTTTTTGGCTTGTGGCCTTCATCAGTGAGGAGCTTTGGATCTGAGAGCACTGCACCTGGTTGGCACTGAGTGACACTACTGTATGAGAGTTTTGCCTGTTTAATAACAGTTATGTGCTAGCATAAGAAATGATGATCAAGTGATGTTTGGTGGTTTAGTATTATTTCTTTTAGTATGCTGAAAAATTAGTTTTATTTAGAACTTTAATCTTACTTAGAAGTTCATCTTTGTTTTGAGATGAATATAGCTCAAGTTGTTATCCATTATCAAGAAATAATAAGGAAGTTAATCAAAGCATTGTTGGAGATCAAAATAATAAATAAAATAAGATCATTGTGCAAACTGAAAATAATTCTCAATATATATAATAATGTTGAATTTTTCATCAGCATGTACTAAGTTCACCTGAAACTTCAATTCCTGGAAGAAGTCTTAAACCCAATAATAAATAATATTTATTCTATCTAGAAACAGAACTGTCTTGAAGGTGCCTGAACTTGAAAATAACCATTGTGAAACTGTCAAGCAAAAATCTATTATTTATAAAAAAATTTAATAAAAAAACTATGATCTATTTAATATAAGAATACTAGTAATATTAAAAAATTTAATATGTAAGCATACATTTTGAAAAAGCTACCCTATTAATATTATTATTTTTATTTATTTATCTGTATATGGACATAATAAATTCAGTTATCTTGTTAACAAAGTAATTTTTATGAATTTTTTTTGTGTTTAAAAACATTTATGTAATAAGCTAAGAGATTTACTAACTCAGTTTTAAACTGTATTTCTAAGTAGAAGGCAATCAACCCTCAGCATATGCACTTTACTGTTATATTTAATCAACAATGTTTTTGTTGAATGTTAAAAAACTTTTGATCCAAGTCGCAAGATAGTCAATCATTGAAAAGATAAGAGTGGCCTTCTTATCTTTTGATTAATGTTGATTGAATATAACAGTACAGTGCATATGTGGAGGGTTGATTGCCTTCTATTTAGAAAAACATTTATGATAACTAGTAAAATGTAATTACTTTTTTTTTAAATTTAATTTGAAAAAGTTAAGAAAAAATCTTTTTTTATTGCAATAATTATTTTAATTTTTTTTAAAAAAAAATTAATCTGAAAACAGTTGTTAATTTTTAATATTAGGGAAAATAAATATTAGAATAACTTGTTAATTCTCTTTACTATAAAGGCATGTGCGTTTCTTTTTTCTAAGATCTGGAAAGCTTTTTTTTTTCTGAGTTTTTTACGGGGGGGGGGGGTATCTAATTTCCATATACCAGCTATTAAAAAAAAATTTTTTATTATAATAAAGTCATTTATAAAAAAAAAAATGCATATTTGTATATGTATATATAAAAGGCATGTGTATCATCATCAACCATTATCAATCCACTGCAGGATGAAGGACTCTCCAAGTTCAGTCCATCTCCTATCTTTAGCTTTTCTTCTCCACATCGCCCCTGCACACTTTCTTATTTCATCCATCCATCTCACATGTAGTCTCTTTCTGGGTCTTTTACAGTATCTTGTAATCCAGTTTAAGATTTCAATTGTCCATCTTTTATTATCTCTTCTAGCAATAGGTCCAGCCCAACTCCACTTCAGTCTTTTAATTTTTTCAATGAGGTCAGTAACACCTGTTTGTTCTGTTAACCATATATTGCATTTTCGATCTTTTCTTGTTATTCCCAACATGCATCTCTCCATACTTCTTTGCTAAAGATATATTTTATCACATTATCAATTTATAATTTATATTTTTTATGTGTCATTTGATTAAATTAATAGTTCCAATTTTTCTGATAAATCATTATTCTTTCATATATCTGTAATTATATCTGTGTGCATGTATATAAAGTGTAATAATGCTCAAGGCTAAATAGATTTGTAAGTAATTATTAAAAGCCAGTCAACACTTAGAACAATCTCAATTGCAATAACAATCAACAATTTCAAACTGTTGTCAGGGTCCCCACCTTTTAACAATTAAAGATTAAAAGAAGGTTGCCTTGACAACAGTTTGAAATTGTTGATGGCTAGTTTTTTATGATATATATATATTTAATCAGAATGAAAAGTAATGTTTATTATTATGTAATAAATGGAACATGAAAATAATATTACTGAGAGTGTGAAGTCAGCAATCTTGCTAGTATGTTTATAAATGGTGCCCTCTATGTTAAGATTAAATGTTAACCCATGGAAAACAAGCTCCTATAATATAATAAATCTTATATATTGAAAGAAAGTCTTAAAAAGGGTGAAGTTTACAAGATAATGAATACCATGTGTCAGCAAAATATTGTGATATAAAATGTGAAGTTGTGCAGGGCATATATTATGTAGCTGTCGATTATAGAGCTCAATTATATAAGTATATTGAAATGTAACATTTTCTTAAAATCAATGTAAAATAACAGTTTACTCTGTAAGAATAAGTCAGATGAATAAATTTACATTGGATATAATACAAATGTAAGTGGATTGCAACTTTTTAAACATCTGGTCAGAGGCTGATCATACCAAGAATTTCTGTGCAGTTGATTATAATAAATTGGATAATCTTCATCCCATTTTTTGATAAAGTTATATTTGTCTTTCCAAATGAGGCCTGATGATAATTCCACTAATTTTTGGTGTGTCAATGTGCGGCTTATATAGGTAAAGATACATATAATCATCATCTTGATCCAGAAACCCAAAAATTCCATTACAGTATATATATATGAAATAAATAATGGTGAAAAAAAGTGAGATCTAGGAAATGATAATCTAACAGGAAAACTTAAGAAATAGACAGAAGAATATAATCAAATAATTAATTTAATTTAGTCAAATAATGATTTCTATAAAATTCTTATTGTAGCTAAATTTAATATATATTTAATTTATAAAAAATTACATTAATTAATATATGTTCATGTGTATGTGTATGTAGTCATTGTTTGAGCTAAAATCATACTTTATTATATAACTTTTATTGTGAGTAATAAAAATACTAAATGCAAGCAAAATTGATGGCATTAGACACTTATAAATATATTCTAGTGAAGAATTTTATAATTTCTTAATGGAACTAAAAATTACAATCTGAACAAAAGAAAATGTAATTCAAATAATTAAAAAAGATATTGAAATCAAATATATTATGAATTCACTTAATAAGTTAATTGATGTATATTGTAATTCACAAATGTACAAAGTCATTTCTTTCTGTATTTGCTAATTAATATATAGACGGTAAGTTATAATTCTTGGAAATCCCAAGATTCTTACTTAGTGTGGAATATTTACAATTAAAGATGAAATTTATTCCAAAAGGTATTTAAAGATGCTATTTAAGAAATTCTGATAAAATGTCCAATTAAATTCTAATTAAATTCTGATTAAGATGTAATTTAGAGTAGAGATATAAAAAACTTGAAAATCAGAATTTAATGTCTACAGAAACACTTTCTACTGTCATAGGATGATGAACAAGTAAATTAAAATTTAAGATCTTTCCAAATAATAATTTAACCACTAAACATCACATGATCACCATTTCCTATGCTTGTGCAAGCTATTAAAACAGTGATGAACTCTCCTTAAAGTAGTGCCACCCAATGCGAGCCTTAGTAATCAATGGATGTAAGAAGATTTATGTATAAAATGCCTATTTAGTGCCTACTCATCCAATATTTTCAGATTAGTTTCTAGCTTGTGGTTTTTGTCAGTGAGGAGCCTTGAATACGAGAGCACTGCACCTAGATCTTATCTAAAGCAACTGTCTAGCAGACATCTTTTATCATTTTAGTTAAATATAAAGCTATAAATCCAAAATAGAAACACAATAATGTTTTCAATCCAAGCTCACTTGCTTTTATAGTCATGTAGATCTGAATCCAGTTCATTATCTATACATTTTAGTGTCTTTAGTTTTGTAATAACAATAGTTACCATCATCCCCTGGGTAATACTCTCAGACCCAATGCTCTTCACTGATGAAAGCTGTAAGCTAGAAACTTGTCTGGGGATATTGGATGAGTAAGCACTAGATATGGATTTTATGCACAAACTTTCTTGCATCCATTGATTATTATGGTTTGCACTACTGTATAGAGAGTTTGTCACTATTTTAACAGCTTATATAAGCATAGAAAATGGTGACTATATGATGTTTAGTAGTTTAATACTATTCCTGATCATGGGATGGTGGTAATTATGGTTATTAAAGAACCAAAAACACCAAAATCTATAGATACTGAATTGGATTCATATTTGTATGGTTACACAAGTGAATAACTTGGATTGAAAACATTAGTGTCTTTATTTTGAATTCGTAGCTTTATAGTAAATTAAAAAGGTAAAAGATGGCATCCAGAAGGTTGTATGCAGTGCTCTCAGATCCAAGGCTCTTCACTAATGAAAAATGCAAGCTAGAAACTAGTCTATGGTTACTGAATGAGTAGGCACTAGATAGGGATTTTATGCACAAACCTTCTCACATCCATTGATTACTATGGCTTGCATTGGGTGGCACTACTGTATAGAGAGTTTGTCACACAATTATAGATATTTTAATGAATGATTGATCCATACATCTCCAAAATATAACTGCCAAAATTAATAAAGTCTGTAGAAATTGTCAAAATAAAATAAATTATTATAAGAAAAAGATGTTAACACTTCTTGAATATAGAAGTAAAGAATGATTTTGATAACTAGCATTCCTCTAAATGTTAATTGAAAATACTCTAGAAAATTGTTACTGATCTGCGGTATTTTTTAAAAAAAAAACTTTGAAAATCTCTGTACATGCAGCAAAAGAAGAAAGAACACTGTTATGGTTTTTCATCCAAAATTTAGTAAAGTTTAGGCATTCTCAAATAAAGTGTCATTTTCTATATGCACATAAAATCCCACAGTAAACTGTAAGCTGCTTATTATTGCTACTGATCTTTTTGTTTAAGTAAAATATCAATTTCACTCTAATATAAATACTATACTATCATAGGTCACATTTTATTCTGTACTTTTTTTGGTTGATCGGTATTGTGTTGGTAAAGAATATTTGGTAATGTAAAAGAGATTGAACAAGTGTATATAAGACTGTAATTCATATACTTAAAATTTATAAAAAAGATATATCAATGATTATTTGCTTAAATATTTTTTAATAAGCTTGAGATCATCCACATGAAATTGTGCTTATTTTCCGTATTTAAAGGTATTTAATACATTGGTGTAACTGTAATATTTCTCACCATTGCTACAGTAAATGATGAATAAAGATAGATATAAGGTTAATGAAAAGATTGAGTTTAGTACAAATGAATTAACATTCATTGAAGCAAACTTTATTAGCACAAATAAATATGTAAAATTGAAAATAATAATTAATAATATAAATCTTATACATAATCCCAAAATTAAATAAATGAGTACAGATTAAACTATTAATATATTAATTCTCTTGAAAATATATAATCTACTGTATATTTTGAGGCTAATCATAAACTTTCCTGTCCAAACACATGTCCTTTGAAAACAGAATAATAAAAATAAAGCTGAGATTTCATTGAGATTCATTCATACAATTTAACAAAGCATAAATTCAGAAAAAGAAAAGTTATAATATTACAATAAAACATTAGTTTTATTTTTTATTACTATAAGTGATGGAATATGAAATTTTCTGGTCAGTTTCAAAATACATAGTGTTACAATATAACAAACAAACATTTTTTCAAAAGAATTTAAATACAGTTGTATTATTAGTCAAAATGATTTTCAATAATATATATTGTTTATCATTCAACAATAGTAAGAAAACATCTTCGAATAATTTAAATACCATATGAATATATAATAATACTGATGTTATTTATCTAGGCTCTCTCTAAATATTTCTATGTTTCAAGCAGCAATGCTTTGTGGGGAAAAAACCAACTAATTTCTTGCTAGAGATACATTTCTCTCAATCAAATCTGATGTCATCAATAGGCTGAGAAATCAGTTATGATTTCAACATACATAGCCACTCAATCTCTATTAAATATGCGCACAAAGTCCAATAAGATCATAAGGCTTGAATGCAAACTGAGTTGTAATTTAACTAAAGCTTCTTTTGTAATGCTTTAATGCTATTAAATATCTGACAGAAATATATGTCTAGTAAGAAGATAGTTTATTTTTTCATCAAATGTTGCTTCTTGAAACATTGGAAAATATATATAGAGGGAATTGATAAATAATGTTAACAATATTATATATTTATGTAGTATTAATTAATTACATATTTAAATACTTACTTAAAAACCATGGTTAGTTGAAAAAAGATTGTTTAAAGGCTCTTCTTCTTTAATAATATTTAGCTGGTACAAAGGTGGCTTTAATTAAATTGCCACTATATCATGCTTTAAGATCACGTTGAACTCTGTGAGTAAATTTAATAGACATTTGGTGACTTTTGCCGTCTCAATTGATTTTCCAAGTTACTGATGACATCAAGTTTGATTGACAAAGACATATGACTAGTAACAAGTTGATTGATGTTTTTCAATTAGCAATGCTGCTTGAAACATCAGAGAATAATAGAGGACATATATGTATTTATGGGTGTATGTGGAAATCTTGAATATGTGGAGTTATCCATTTAAATTAACTTAATTAGAAAGCACTTAATCTAGAACAACTGCCCCAGGTCAAGAGTTAAAGTAAACTGGCAGACTCCTTTTGGACATATTAGTCTGACAGTTTACTTTGACTCTTGGCCTGGGCAGTTGTTCTAGGTTAATTGCTTTCTAATTAAATTGATTTAAATGGATAACTCCATACATTTAAGATTTCCATTTAAACATTCACTAAAAATATTGTATTACAACATATATGTCATTAAAAACCAGTCAACAATTAGATAATCCCAATATTAATAACAATCAACAATTTCAAACTGTTGTCAAGGCAATATATATGCTCATTAAAAACCAGTCAACACTTAGACAATCCCAGTATCAATAATAATCAATTTATAGTAGGATTTCCAAAGTTTTCATGTAATAAAATTATAATAGCTAAATAGCTGACATTTCAGTCCAATAACAACTACTTTCCTCAGAGCATCTTCTTTCTCAAATCATAAGAATGAGTGTGGTCAGATGTAAAATCGTTATTTTATCACCTTTCTTATTTTCTCCTCGTTTTCAAATTCTATTGGTTGAGAAGTTTTAAAAAATACTTTATCCTCCAATAGCTTTTTCCAAATATTGTTAATTTTCTTTATTTCACACTTTTCATTTATGCTCTTAGGCCTTTTAAAAAATGCTATACCTTCCCTTAGCAGTCTCTGGTTATATTGTTCAATTTTTGCCAGAATATGTTTTTATTAAAATTGATATCATGGTTAGTTAATTTAATGTGTGAATAAGTGGCTGGTGAATTAGATTTTTCTCTAACTGACAAAATGTGTTGTTCCTTTTTCTATGTTTATTCTATGATTGGTCTGTCCAATGTACAAATGTAAACAAATACCACATGGAATTTCAAATACACCATGATAATCAAAAGAAATTTTATCTTTAGGGTGTGGAAATACTTCATTAATTTTTTTTAATGTAGTATAAATTGTGTGATATTATTTTTCTTTACAACATTACCAATTTTATCAGTTACTCCCTATATATATAGATATGGCAGAACAATCTTAATTTTTGAAGTATCAATTTTTTTTTATAATTATATAAAAAAGCCTTAATCCTGTGATCAAAGCAATATTTATGAACCCATTTAGCCTTGAACATTATAGCACTTAATATATATATAAATAAGTATAATAATACTCAAGGCTAAATGGTTTTATAAGTAATCATTAAAAACATTCAATATTTAGCCAATTCCAATATTAATAACAATCAACAATTTCAAACAGTTGTCAGGCAACCTCCTTTTAACAATAAAGGTGGAATCCTATTATTGTTAAAAGGGTGTTGCCTTGACAACAGTTCGAAATTGTTGATTGTTATTGATATTTGGATTGTCTAAGTGTTGACTGGTTTTAATGATACATGTATGTCATAATTATTTTAATGTTATCACCAGATATATAGAATAGTATATTTTAATTTTAAAATGTGTTGATAAACTATGAATTCATTGCTTTGATGCAGGCTTAGTTATTTTGTTTATTTAAAATTAACTTACGAGCTTTGATGCAGGCGTATATTATTTGTTTATTTAAGTACCTGTATACCACAATTAAACGATGTGGTATAAAAAGTACAGAATGCATATGACTTGGGATTTAAATACAATTCAAATAGTTTTAAATTTCTTTTTTTCAGTTTGTTGAGAATTTCCTAAATTATTTAAAATAATTTGTCCGAATGAATACTTAATATAAAACAAAGCATATTATCTTTTCTCATAACTAAAGATTTTATGTGGATATAGATTTGGAATCAATGGGTTCATCATTATCTTTATAGAAGTTGTATAAAATTATCAGACAGATTATATTGTATATTATTGTTGAATAAACTACATTCTGCTCTGCTTTCCAAATAGCAAACTCACAAGGTGATAAATTGTAAATAGTTGCATATATTTAAAAAAATATTTGAATTACTTTTAGCTTTAGAAAATCGCATTCTAGTTAATGGAAAGCAAAGTATATATATATTTAGTCAAAATAAGAGTCATAGATCACATAACCCTATCTCTTAAGCTTGTAACCTACCCTGGCACCTTTCTGAGGAGTCCCAAAGCATGAAACCATGGTCAGGAGTTGGAGGGGGAGGAGTTCCTGACAGAGATATTTTAAGTGCTGGCTCTGGCTAAGCATTTATCACAAAGCTTGTTGAGGAATTGGCAATCCTCATTGTTTATATATATATTTATTTTGGAAAGTACTTATTATGAAAGGATTCTACATACATTATTAAAAAAAAATTACTTCGACGTAGTTGCTCATTAAAAAAGACTCTTTAGAGGTAACAAAATATTTTCAGAACAGAATACTTATTATATACATACTTTATTTTAAAATCTTTTGCTAAACATGATCTAATTATTGCACATAATATATACAAAAGTTTATTTTTTAAAAATTTGCAGCAACTTACCTAAGTAAAAAATAATCAATAAAATTCCATAAAGAGATGGCAACATTTTTGCAAAGAGAATTATTTATTAATGTAGAGAAAAATACTTTCCCAGCCGTTATTGTTAATAATTTACAAACTAAGACAAGTTGCCTTCTTGAATGAAATAAAGTTTAAAATGTGATTTATTGTTAATTTTGACATTTGTTTATAAGATTGACAATTTTTAACTCGTATAACAAATTTTTTGTATGTATTAAAACAATATTTTGAGATATATTGAGCATATCATTAAACTTAAATTGAAAATGTCTCAGGTATGTTAAAAAAAAATTGGTGTGTGTTTATCTTTAATATCGCAACAAATAAAAAATCCTTAATTTTTTTTAAATTAATAAAAAAAATTAGCATAGCACTTATAGAACATTGATATTATATTATCTAATAACATATAGGATATATGAGCACAGACTTTCACATGACCCACCACTCACCACTCTATCTCATAACACTGATACACTTGAACACATATATGTTGAAAAGATAAATTGGATGGACGTTTGAAGAGTTGGAGTGTGGAGTGGATTGAAGGTTGTCCATTAAAGTATAAAGATTGGCTATCTTAATATATATCTGAGCACTTATTGCATATATGTGTAGAGACGACAATCTGGACCAAACGATGATTGCTGGTTTAGCATGAAATACGTATATTGGTGATTATTTATCTTTTCAACATATAAGTGTTGAAGTGTATCAGTGTTATGATATAGAGTGGTGGGTCATGTGAAAGTCTGTGCTCATATACCCTATATATTACATATATTGATACAGGTATATAATAAGCCTGTATTTCAGTTATTATCTAATAACATATAGAGCAAATAGAAATCACCTTTTTCCCCTCCTCAAATATATTTGATAATATTAGTAGTAGTAATATTATATATGTATAACAACAGAAATAAGACTCATTTCAGACTGCCATTATACTTTTATATATAATTTTTTTAGTAAAGTGATGTGATTTTAGATGAATAAGTAGATATATTTACAATTGGATTATCAAATAGTAATTTGCAGAGTAGTTTGAATTTGCATATGGTAGAGGTCTTAGAAAAACTATTGTTAAAAAATATTGGTACTAAAAAGGAACCTACCCTGGCACCTCTCTGAGGAGTGCCAAAGCACGAAACCATGGTCTGGAGGTTGGGGGGGGGGGGTTCCTGACAGAGATATTTTAAGTTCTGGCTCTGACTAAGCATTTATTACAAAGCTTGTTGAGGAATTGGCAATCCTCATTGTTTATAACTTACAAGCTGAAGAGATAGGATCATATGATCTATGACTCTTATTTTGACTATTTTTAATTCATTGTTTTTAAAAAAAAATTGTGATAGAATAATCTGAGTCATTTTGTTGGATATTTTGAAGAATAATGATAATGGCATAAAAGAAAAAGGCTTTGAAAAATTTTAATTAATCAAACATATTTGTGAAATTAAATAATCTTATTTCAGAAGACATAGAAAAAAAAGAGAACTGTAAGGTAGAGATGATGCCCATCTATTTTGTTTCATATTCATTTAAATGAATTTTCAATGAGTTTTGTTTTAACATGAATATGTTAGTATTGGAGATAAAGAAAGCTCATTATATTAGTTTTGCAGATCTAAAGAATGAGTTAGAAAATGTTAATGAAGTTTATTTAAATTTGTAGAAAGTTTAAGAATCAAATTAATATACCTAAGTTTAAAGAAATTTTGTAGATGGCAAAGTACAAAAGTGGCAGTTTGACAGAAATTTTTAGAACAGGGTAATGCTTTTAAATACTTAGAAAGTTGGAATCTCTGTTAATAATAACCAAATTACTAGAATAAAAATCATAATAGCTAAGTAGGTTTGTAATGAGGGTAAGAGATTAATTTGTGGATTTTTAAAGTTGGAATTGCAAAATTAAAAAAAGGATGTTAAATATTTTGTTTAGAGTGCAATTTTGTATATAATGTAAAAATAAAATTTATTCTTTTAAGTTAGTGGTTAGCAATTTCAAAGCTTCAATTTGAAATACAGTTGTTATGACTGAAATAAACATTAGATTGTGTGATGTAATTTTCCATAGGAAAAGCATAGTAAAGTCTTATAAGTGTTAATGCCCAATCTGTTAATTTTTTGCAATTAAAAGAAGATTCTTTTTATTACCTACTAAATCTTATATACAATAACAGATTCAGGCATCAGCAACCTATGAAAATGATTTGAATAATCAAAATAAGAGTCATAGATCACATGACCCTATACTCTTAAGCTTGTAAGTTATACGCAATGAGGATTTCCAATTCCTCAACAAGCTTTGTGATAAATGCTTAGCTGGAGAAAGCATTTAAAATATCTCTGTCAGGACCCCCCCAAACCTCTGATCATGGTTTCGTGCTCTGACACTCCTCAGATGTGCCAGAGCACAAAACTATAGTTAGAGGTTTGGGGGGGGGGGGTCCTGACAGAGATATTTTAAATACTTTCTCTAGCTAAGCATTTATCATAAAACTTGTTGAGGAATTGGCAATCCTCATTGTTTATGATTTTAATTATATTTCTCACATTTCTTATATTATTTCATTTCTAGTGGCAGAGTCACTAAATACTCATTTTGAATAATCTTGAAAAAATTCAAATGAGTTTTTAATGACTCTACCCTGGGAAATAAAATAATGGCAGAATCACATTATTATTGAAAATATATTAAAATGCAATTTCATTTTTACAACTTATTAATATCTAAATTTCTTATATACAACATCTAATGGCTAAAAGAAGAACAGTTTTTTTTGTTGATAAAAAGTAGCAATTTGGTCATAGACACCTGCAATACTTTATCATGTTATTATATGGAATATTATATCATATCTGGCATTTTTTCAATTACTGTATTGAATCATAAATTATTATTTGTCTACAATTGCAATTTTGGCATTGTTTTATTGCCAAAGGCAAACCTACTAAATAATCATTTTAAATAACTTTGGGAAATATCAAATAGTTAACAAATCTAAACAAATGATAACTTATGATCCTATAATTAAACCAATACCACATATGATATAATTTTTCATAAGAATAATGTGTTAAAGTACTGCAGGTGTCTATGCCCAAGTTGTTAATTTTTACCAACAAAACCTTTTTTTTTAACTATTCCAAAAACCAAAAATAGGATTATAAAGATCTCTGGTGATGACTGCAAGACAATCGAAACTTTAAGAGCAAAGTTTTGGTGTAAAAAATAGTATTGTTAAGTATATAAGAAAGTTGGAAATGGTATCATATACAAATATAGAAATCAATACATAAAGAAAGTAAAAAGAAGAAAATTGTATTACCTATTAAATGTTATATATAAGAAGAAATTTAGATAGAGGGAAAACTCTTCATACATTAGTGCTACTCAGTGCAAGGCAGAGTAATCAATGGATGCAGGAAGGTTTGTGTATAAAATTCCTATCTAATGCCTACTCATCAACATCCCCAGTCTAGTTTCTAACTCGTGGTTCTGAGAGGTGTTATTATATGGAGAGTTTTGCCTCCATGTAAATGGATTGTGTAAGCATAAATAATGATGCTTATGTGATGTTTAGTGGTTAAAAGAAGTTAGACATTAATAAGTTGTAAGAATGAAATTAATTGCATTTTAAATATTCCCAAGAATAATATGATTCTTTTATTTATTTCCCAAGGCAGAGCTATTAAGTATTCATTTGATTTTTGTAATGTTATTAAAATGAGTACTCGGTGATTCTGCCTTGGAAAATAAAATGTGTGAAAATTATATACAATTAATTTCATTCTCACAAATTATTGATGAATGAATTTGTTATTATATATAAAAACTAATAGATAACAGAAGAGAAACTTTTTTAGTTGTCAAAAAATATATAACAGTTTAAATATTAACATTTGTGAAATTTTAGCAGGTTGTTCTTATAGAAGATTAGATCATATAATCTGAGGCTGTATCAATTATACAAAATGGTAAAATAATAATTTGTTTATACGTTATAACAGGAACTATCCCCATCAAGATAATAGTATAGATTTTTTTTTGTTAAAAGAATAAAAAAAAAACATGTACTCAAGAATAGATAAGGATCAAACAGGCATATACAATAAATTTATTATTATATTAATCCTCATACTAATCAAATAAAATTCAAATAATCATAAAACAATAATTATTTCTTTAATTCTTAAAACAGAAAGGGTACATATAATGAAGTTATGGAAGAATAAATATGAAAAAAGTGATTATACAGAAAGTGAATTATTGGTTTTATGCTGGGTTTGGGAAAAGATAAGGAGAAATTAGATATTAAGGCTATAGAGTTGACAAAGATTATGTTGTGGAAATGGAATGGAGCAGAATATGGGAAAACTTAGAGTGGGAAATGGAAAAGTAAGTGGCTAATAGGTTTATCTGGGCATAATTGCTTAGATATTCTTGACTTCGTTTAAGGAGAAGCCACAATACATCACATCAGCTAATAACATTTTTTCTCTTTGTTTATGTGGCAGTTTGGAGTTAAATTTGTGTATGCACACACAACATTGGAGACAACTACATTATAAACATCCAATTATTTTATAATATTACAAGAAGAAACAAAGATATTAAATGTTAATATTCCTTAGTTTAACAATCTTGAAAATCAATTGTTATAGAAAGTGTTTTATTATTTGTTCTTGTTAAACATTTATATTTCATTTGATATAAAAAAAAAATTAAACCGGAAGCCTTGCATGTATAATTAGTTCCAGTTACTAAAAATATTATAGAATCTTTTAGATGATAAAAGATTTGCCATAGTTCCTAAAATAGCCTTGATTTTGAATTTTTGTTGTTCTCAAACGTGAATTTACAACATTTATAAGTATATTCGTAATATTCCAAATTCATTGTTAAACTAAAAAGTTCCTGAAGAAAATTCATTCCCATAAATTATGAAATGAATACTTCTATTAAAAGCATATAAATGTACAAGTAAATAATGAATTTTATTATATTCAATTTTAAAGGAAATGAAAAATAATTACGAGTTATTGTCTAAATTATTGTATATTTATTTAAACGGGAAAATAACAGTTTCTCATGTTTGGAATGAAGTGCTAAATCCAGATATACTTCAATTTGCATTAAAATTGTTTTATTAAATTGCTACAAAATAGTATCTCTAAAATGGATTGCTGCAATAAATAATAACTATCTATAGTGAAAACTTGTCATATCAAGAAATATAATATTATCTTTAAATAAACAGAGAAATTTAATAAGTGTTTACTTTTGTGTTTTTTTATTATATAATTTTGTATTAAAATGAAAAGTTATACTTTTACATTATTACAAAAAACAATAATACATGCATTTTATTTTAAAATGAAAATAAAAACATGCACACTCATATTATACATTGTACATAATATTAACCGATATATTTCACTGATTGAGACCATCTAGGATAACTTGTAACTAGGGAAGAGTTACAATCTTCACCAATTTTGGAATTTTATTTATTAGTACCCAGGCAGAGATGACATAACTATTACATGTTTTAGGATTAAAACAAAGTTTAAAGATGACAAGCCAATAAAACTATTAAATGTTATTGGATTCATTTATTATGGAAGGAGATAAGTTAATACTTAATATACAAATATGGAAATATTTAAATATGCCTTAAAATATATATATATATATTTATAGATGGATAGTAGAAATCTTAAGTTGGATTCCAAGATAATATAAAAGATATAGAAAAAGATCACATTTAAAATGGATGGATCAAATAAGGAAGGGTGTGGGGGTGAAGTGCAGAAAAAAGAATAGAGATCACAGAAATTGATTGAATTTGAAGAGATCTTCATACTGCAATGGACTAATAATAATTCAAAATATTAATGATATATATAGTCTGATTCTGGAAATGCCTTCATTGTGTCCTCATGAACAGTCATTCAAAGTAGCATTTTCTCTTTTTTTTTTTCAGAGTAAATGATGAATGTTATTTCTGCTAGTGATTATGAACTACATAATTGTTTATTCAGGTAAAAGTATTCTTGAACTATATGATTAGGGTCACTTATTTACTAATGGATCAAGATATATGAAAATATTGCCTTATTCATTATTACTCCAATAATGTATGCAAACATCTGTGCCAATATACTCAGACTTATCTCCTTTAGTGACTTTGCCATAATATAATTAATAGTGAAGAAAAATTTCATCTCACTAGAAATCTATGTAAATGGGATCAGATTTATGATTATATCGAATCTATTTATATTGATTATATTTTGACTCTATAAGAGAGCCAAAACTATATACCATTTAATTATATTTTGTTGATAAATCATCACAAATCCCATTCCCAATTTTAAGAGTGAGTGAATTTTGTATCCAAGATAACTTTTCTAAAGACATATCAGCAATGATTCAAGACTAATTTTAAGATTTTGGATAATAGTTGTTCATTGGAGCTTATTCGCAAAATAGTTTTTACATGATGTGGTGAAAAAAAAAATACTATTAGTATCTGGGGAAAATAGGAGACACATGAAAATAAAAACTAATATGTAAATAGATAGACAGTATGTGTATTAGCTCCATTTTTGTTTTTCAATTTTTTGACAATGGCCTTGTCTTCATGAAACAGCATCAAAATGCATTGCAGATTGGATAATGAAATTGTTACAGTGAGCTAATACAAAAAAGGATTTTTTTTATGCCTAAATTTGCAATATCTGCTATTTTTATTAGTTTAAAAGATGATTTACAGAATATTCTTAAGTAATATCTACTAAGGCTGTAACCTCAAGAATATGCATGTAAAAATGCGATAGTAGGGACCTCTACAGGTCTTAACCACAAGCTTACATTTTGGAAGAAAAGAGGGGAAAATAATAAAAATAAGATTGAAATGAACAACTATTATAATATTCACCAAACCAGCTTTTATTTCCATTGAGACCTTCTCGAGATATACTATTTCACAAAATTGTTTATGTGAATTGTATAGAATAATATCTTGAGAAGATCTCAATGGAGATGAAATCCAGTTGGATATATATTATAATATAGTTATTAATAGTTGTTTATTTTAATCTTATTTTGATTTATTAATTGTGATAACATTAAGGACAAATAAATTGTATTGGATATTTGACTATTATAGTAATGTAATAGAATATTCTTAATGTTGTAAATGTAATTTATAAAGACTTTCGCTTAGTGACTAATGTTCAAAAAACTTATGCGCTTTATCAATCAGCGACAGATGAAAAAATCTTCAATAACTTTTACCTTAGATGACTACCAGCTTGATAATGTTAACCAAGTTAAATGTATTGGTAATTTTTTAAACAGAAAAATACACATTTGAATGTTAGAGATAATATAAATGCCAATGTGTTGCAGTTGCATTTAACAAGTTAAATGATATGTATTTCTTCGTAGTAATATAACTATTTTAACTAAATTAATTTCCTATAATACTGTTATTTTGATAAAAATTAATTGCAAGGAAATTAGATTTAAATTACCTATCATCAAAACATAAAAATATTGACATTTTTTTTATTTTAGGCTACTCTATATATTTTTAAAACACAAGAATAAGGTGATAAGATTAATTAGTATGCTTTACAGCTTTCTGGATATGATCATATTAAATCTATTCTTGTAAGAATATATTCATATTACACTGGATATGTGAAGTGAATGAATTATAACAAATTTCTTTAAAAAAAAAAATTTATGGTGAACATATAGTGGTTTTTGTAAAAAAAGCAAATCCTATTTACCTTATGTTTTTAAAAGGTGCAATATTGTTTGATATGCCCTGTGTGATTTAATAGTGGTAGATTGGTATATTCTGGAATATAAAGTTCATAGATTGCACCCAATTCTGTCATTTTCCGCATTAGAACTCCTGCAGAATAAAATTATGTTTTAATATCCATTGTTATTATTAATAGGATATGGTTGAGTATAAGGTGTGATGGACATCTGCAATTAGAGCCTTTTTGAAGAAAGATTTACTACTGAAAGTTTTAAAAAAGCACTGCAAGATGTCAAGAAAACAAACTAAATGATTAGCATATCATATATGTTGACATATGTGCTTCATGTATTTGTATGGTCACTGCAAACCTCATCTCCAACTTATTGCTGTTTGTCTCTTTCATTTTTTTTTTTAGAGTTATAATGGTTCTATTTGTTCATTAGTATCTTCTAATGATGGTGGTATCCTAATCTTATTGATTCATTATAAATCCACTAAAAGATAGTTTCTAAACTTAAATCAATTTTTGTGATCCATAATCCTCTTCTTCACATCTTTCATACAAATTTCCTTCTTTCAACCAGTTCACATATGGTCATTTTCTAGGTCTTTATAATATCTTGATTCCAGGTTAATATTTACTCAACTTTCATCTCTTTTAACAAAAGACCAGTCCATATTTTAGCCTCTTAATTCATTTAATAACATCTTTGTGATTTTCTCATCCTTATACTTCACATTTGATTTATCTTTATTACATTATTCCCAAAAAACATATCTCCACACTTCATTGTATGATCTGAAATCTCTATATTAACTAAACTGTTACACATGCAAGTTTCACAATCTATGTGTAAAAACTTATAAACACATTTATTAACAATTTTTCTTTTTATACTCATAAGTATATTTCATTTTAATATTATTAAATACTTTATCAAAAGCATTATATCCAAGTCTAATATTATGATTAATTTCATCCATTATTTTTCATATATGTTTATATTAGCCAAAGTATTTGTAGCTATTAAGTTCTTCAAATTTATTGTTAATAATCTTTATCTTCTCGTTATATGAAAAATCAATGAAAATTATTTTATTCCATTTAACATTTATCTTAAATCTTTTTATTTGTGAACTCTTTTACTTTTAACATATTTATTGATGAAATATAAGGTTACACAGTTTATATTAGTTTAGGTATATAGAATTTATTACATCTATACATACTATTCGTTAGGAAATATAGGGAAATTAATAGTGCAATTCTATATATATATATATACGTGTGTGTTAATAAAAACACTTTCAAAAGAAATTATATTTGGTAATTCTGAAGTTATGAAGCATTGTTCACAAAAATTACTCATCATATATAAAATCTAGATAGTATTAAAATTACCTGCATTTATTATTATTTCTTAAGAGTCATATTTTAGCCCATAAAATATTTTTCTGCATCTTCTATAAAATATATTAGTGATATGGAATTACCCTATCATATATCTATATCACCATTAATATTCTTAGAATCAAACCATTGCAGTTGCATTTGACAAATATTCTTTAGGGTTTATCAATATTCCATATCTAATATCTATATCTTGATGTTTCAAAACTTTGATCAGTATAGATTTAAAAGACTTGCAATGCATAATCTACAAATTCAAAGTATAATGGAAACTCATATTGATTGATTTGTTCAATAACTTTTCTTAATATTATGATATGGTATAAGGTGATAAAATACCTTTTAAATCTAGTTTATTTGGTTTAAACCAAACGTTCACTATAAATGAATTATAATGATTTTAGTAAAAATAATAAATAAAATTAATAGAATATTGATAAATTTACATTTGCAAATCGATATTTAAGGACAATGCAACTATATTTTTCTAATCATTTGCTGTTATCATTATTATATTTTAAAATATTAATAATTTTATTATTTCATTTAGCTTTTTAATCTTCATTGATTTAATTACACATCTCACTACTTTAATTAATAGATTTGACCATTCAGAAGAATTTTATAAACTATTTTATTTTCTTATTTTTAGTATTACATAGTTCTTTTTAGAATTATTCCATACACTTCATGATGTCATTTCTCTTTTTAATAATTCTGCCAACTTTTCTTCTTAATTCTATAACATTTTTTTTTCAATTCCAAAATAATGTGTTATATTTTTAAGCTGTATTTTTTTCTACAGTTTTTCTTTCTAATATTAAGTCATTTTCACATTATTCATTTATACCAAAAGGAATATTTTTATATTTTCTTTTTTCATATATTATTTTGGATCAATTGACAATTTACTGGTGAATTACTGTGTTTTCATATTGGCTAACAGTGTAGTAGTTTTTAACTTTAAGCCAAGATTTTAAAATGATTTGCAAGTTCTAGATTAAATTCATTCGAATATTTTTTAAAGTTAAAAATATAAATTGTTAATACTATCCTTTTTAATAGCTTTTGTTTCTCTAGCTTTGCATTAACATGGGTTTTAGATCTCATTAGTTAATGATCATTGTCTTGAATCTATGTAGTACATTATATTCTTAAAATATATGTTTCAATCAGTCAAAATATAAAACAATTCTGCTATACCTTCAATTGAATGCTCCCATCTCCATTTCTGCTGTGGATTTTTTTAAAAGAATTTATAATATACAGATTTTCTTTTTCTGCAAATTTCACAAACATATTTCCTTTTTCATTTCTGTATTCAAACTTAATTACAAATATTTTTATCTTTCAATTGTGTTTCAGATCCAAGGCTCCACAATGATGAAGGTCACAAGCCAGAAACTAGTCTGAGGATATTGAATGAGTAGGCACTATATAGGGATTTTATGCACAAACCTTTTGGCATACATTGATTACTCTGGAATACAATGAATGGCACTACTGTATGGAGAGTTTTGCCTGTTTTAATTAAAACTTCCTATGGTAATATTCATCTGATCAAAATTATTCTATATAAGTAAATAAAAATCCCATATTTCTTTATCAGAATGAGAATTTGCAAGTTTGAATTTTCTGTATTTGATCTTTTCTATTAAACTGAATAACTAAATTAGCAAATCTATCTGATATACCATCAATTTCTGCAATGTTCTTCTACTTTTGTTTATAATGAATCTCATTTTCAATAAATTTTGCTTAAAGAAAGCAAAATTTATGTCAACTTTTCAATTCAATTTCTTTTCATAGGACAATGTATGATTTAATGTTAGATACTTTTTCTAATTCATGCAATCTTTTTTTCATTTAAAAGTGACCTATAGTTGTAGATTGATAGATAAAGGGTCATCATAAAATGACAGTCAGGAATTTTAGCAGTCTGTCTTCATTTGGAATTGCTGCCTAGTCTGATGACTTTACAACTTTATAGAAATAAGGATGATAATTTAATTTCATCTGTCATAATGATAAATATAAAAAATAAATGGTTATTCACATATTCTTTCTGCTTTCGAGAAACATAAATGTTTTAGTGGGAAAAAAATACCAGGAAAATAAAAAGAAAGATCTTGATATTTCTACAGTCTTAAAAAATCACAAAAAGTGAATTAAATCATACTGTAAAGCATGTAGGCAAGTATGAATGATCACATAGTAATAACTCTTGCAATGGTAAGAATATGTAGAATGGACTTTAAAAATTTACCCTGCTCACTTCGCTTAAGGTCTCAATGAGAAATCTAAGAATTTCCTTTTAGATTCAACCATTAATGTATAAATGTATAATAACTAAATATATAAATTATAGTATCACATAAGGACTTTCAATTACACTATTATAATGTAATCTTTTTCAGTTTTAATTCTAAAATTAATTCCCATAATGCACTAGTTTGTGTTATAACTCAAGCTTTGTGAATTTTTATATTTGCATCTTAAGCAAGTTACTTCTTCTAACAATAAAGATAATCTCCTTTATTCTTTTTTATTATTCACTTCTTCATGCGATATCTTTATGTAAATCAGTTAAAATTATTGACCATATTTAAATCTGTGATTATTAAATACAGAAGATGTTTGAGTCTTATTTATTTTGTGTGCATTAAGTCTAGCATAAAGTAATCATGTTCTTAAATTATTTTTTCAATGAACATTAAGACTCACCAATGTATGAAGTTCTACAAAGGGAAATAATTTAAATATATTAGTTTTATGTCCTTTATGTATACTATTTTAAGAATTATTAAACAATCTATAGGCAATATTGCAATACTCAAAACAAATATCACTTTGTTATTGCTGTTTGCATTATATAGTATTGAAGTCAACCATCAAAACATCACATGATTACCATTTCATATGCTTACACAGGCTGTTAATAACTTTATCTTTCTTATTGTATTATCAAATCCATATAATATTAAATCATAATATGTAATATAAGGGAGCTATCTGGAACATTCCTAACCCCAGACCAATTGGTTTCAAGCTTTTGACTCACCTCAGTAAGGAGTTAGAATATTCAGACACTAGATCTAAAATATCGACTCAAAGCCCAGCACTTATTTTAATATGTAACATTTAAGTAGAAACTCTGAAATTTTTAGACATGAAGAAGCCCTTAACTCCAGCTAACTTAAATAACTATATGGGACTGAAACAAATTCAGATCTACCATATATTAATAGCCTTAGCATTGCCAAGGCCTTAAATTTAAAATTATAATAATCAATAAAGCAATTCATATATAGCATGGCATTGCTTTTATGAGCTTGTATATGACTTGCTTTATTGATTATTATAATTTTACCTTTAAGGCCTTGACAATAAGGCTATTAATATATGGTAGATCTGAATTTGGTTCAATCCCATGTAGATATTTAAGTTAGATAGCTGGAGTTAAAGACATTTTCATGTTGAAAATTTCAGAGTTTCTACTTAAATGTTATGTATTAAATAAGTGCTGGGCTTTGAGTTGATATTTTGGATCTAGTGTGAGCCAAAAGCTCGAAACCAATTGGTCTGGGGATGGGAATGTTCCAGATAGAGATTTTAAATATTTTCTCTTACTGCACTTATCAATTAAGAACTCGTTTGAGCTATTGGTACGCTCCCTATATTACATATGTGTAAAAACAAGCTCATAAAAGCAATGTCATGTTATATATGATGTGCTTTATTGATTAATATTAATTCATCTATGTTCTTTATTACTATTTTACAATGCTTTTTTACAACCCATTATGACAGTTTTTATTGCTCCAGCAATCTTCTTCAGAACTATAAGTATAACAAACTCAATACAAATACATGAATACAAATATACATGAACATATAATTTTACATTCTATATATATATACATAAATTCTACCCCATAATCACTATTTATATACCCCCGTGTATCTTTATATACCTCTCTATATAATTATTACATTTTTATATATTATACATTTTTCTCTTTTCATATTATAGAATATGAAAAGAGTAAAATGTATAATATATAAAAATGTAATAATTATATAGAGAGGTATATAAAGATACACGTGGGCATATAAATAATGATTATGGGATTAATACTAACCCTTATTAAAGTTTTATATATAGAATGATAAAATTATATGTTTATGTATATTTATATCCATGTATTTGCATTGTGTCTGTTAATAACAATAGCAAACTCTCCATACAGTATTGCGACCAAGTGCAAACCTTACTGATGAAAATCACAAGTTAGAAACTAGTCTGGGGATATTGGATGAGTAGGTACTAGATAGGAATTTTATGAACAACCCCCCTGGCATCTATTGATTATGAAGGCTTGCACTTGGTGGCAATACTGTATGGAGAGTTTGCTATTGTTATTACTACTGATATTATTTAAGTTTCTTCTAAAATTTTCAATCACTTAATACAACCAATATCCTAACCTACCAACACTAATTTTTGCACATAATGTTTAATATTTTCATGTATCATTTGTGTTCTTGCATAATTTTTAAGTCCTAAATAAAAAATATCTTAATGAAACTATTTATACATTAAAGGAACTTTAAAATCAGGGTGTACATATTTTCTTCCTCATTAGGCTTTATATTCAAACTACAATCAAAATATTCTTCAGACTTGCCTACAATTATATCTAAATATTTTAATATTTTCCTTCTCCAAGATCCATTTGAAATTATTTAATTTTCTTTAATTTATAAATGTTCTCCTTTTTTTTTTTTTTTTTACATACAAAGTATTGTTTATGCATATAGTATAATATACAAAATTATGATGGACTAGATAAACTTATCAGTTGTGCCTCACATACAAACTAAGAACCTTTATTTTGAGGAGCCATTTTATCTAAAACTTTTGAAAGTCACTATACTTCAATATATAGGTATAAACTTTGCATCTCAAAATTTTTTAAAATTGTTTAATTTAAATCGTATTATAATAGAAAGTACAATGATTTTTTTAAATGTATAAACAAATTCATATAAATATATATTGGTTATATTATTATAATGTTAACTTAGAAAGAAATTATAAATAATAATGCAGCTTAAACCACGGCACATGTGCTTTACATATGGAACACTATTTAAACTGAGTACTCTCCTTTCCAAACACAAGATAAAGTCTTTTTAAAAGATAGAATGGATCCCTCTATCTTTTTCACCCAAGCTATATGTATGGGCCAATCTGAAGCATTTGGAACTGAGAGCGTGAAGATTTTGATTAATCGCTTTAAAGTCATAACAGATTTGAATGGATAAAAAAATGAATGAAAATATTTTATTTGATTCATATGACAAACAAAAATTATAAACATTTTATAATGAGGCTACTAAAGTCTCAATATTTTTAACTAGAATTACTTATGAAATAAAAAGTTAAAAATTTTCTTTTTATAAACAAAATCATGTTTTCAGTGGCAATACATATTCTCATATGTATAATATATAAATCATACATTAAACAGTGAATACTAGTTCATATTCAAATAGTATATAATTTATTTTCCAGATGAAAGTGTATAATATATACTAATGACCAATAAGAAATAAAATCGATGTATTTATTACTGAATTTATGTTTCAAGTGAATTAAATAAATGGATGGAAAAAAAGGGTTTTATTAATTATACATAGTTATTAGATCTTTTTTTTTTAAATAAATTTTTATATATTCATTAATTTATTATAAAAAATGAAGAAAAATATTAATTCACAATTATTTGCTTATAACAAAATTTGCTGCTTTAATTAACTCAGTTAAGTTTTTTAATAGAAATTTATCATCAAAACAAAAACTATCTTTTAAACTGTTGATAAGCATTTACTAGACAGTTTTTGATGCCAATAACAAAAAATCTTTTAAATTCTGTAGTAAATGTCAAAAGGTTTTAGTTCAAGTTAGCATTTCTAAAGTGAAAATAAAATAAACAGATATTGTATTTCTGAATTATAAAAACAAAAATTAGAGACATGCCTATTATTATTATTTTTTTAAATTAAAAATTAGAATTTTAAAATAAACACTTTCCATGGATCTGTGATTATTCCCTGGCATTTATTGTCAAAATTTAAAAATAAATGGATACTTTTCCTATCAATTACTTTTTTCTTTGGATATTGCTATATATAATATGGCAATATTTGATGGAGATTATAAGTTCTAACAGCATCAGCTATTTTTACTGTTTTATATTGTTAATACTTATTTTGATCATTTGTAAGTTGAAATCTAAAGAAAACTATGTTAAAGAGTAACAAATATTGATAAAAATTTAATTATAATATTCTATTGCTCGGTTATCTCCACTAGTCTTTAAGCAAAAAACTTAATATGATACATACATAATTAAATATTTGTTTGGTTAAATTTATTGCAAAACCATCAAAATAGCACTTCTGTATGGAAAGTTTGCTTCAGTTAAAAATTAATTTTGAAAAAGTGAACCAATATGAAACACATTTTTTTTTAAAAAAAACCATGCATATTAAAAAGTACTTATTTAAATTATTTAGCATTTTTTATCTCTTATGTATTGCATTTTTTTCATAAATGAGTTTCTTTACATTGCGTATAGTAAAATTTCATGATCATATTTTATAAAGATTTTATACAAGTTTCACTTTTTCTAATATTCGAAAATATACTTTTTTAATAATAATTTTACGCTTTTTAATAAATTAAAACGTTGCGTCAAAAAATTTCTAAAACTTTATTATCAAATTGAAAAAATTATAGAATGTTAGTGAAATTCATAATCGATTATAAACATTAAGTTTTAATTATTTTTTTAAACTAAAGATGGCAGTTCATTCACCTATATAAAATTAACATTTGATTTAATTATCAGTCCGTCTGCTAGAATAGACTTACAAAATTAAAAATGAATAGTCTTAAAGACCTTTTTGAACAAATCTTAGAACTTGAAAAGAGAGCAAGATTACGTCTGAATTATATCATCGATCGTAAGTTGTAAAAGCGAAATAAATTGTTTCTTTATTTTAATATATAAAAAAAGCCTTTTTTACTTATCGGTTGAGGCGCCAAATACTATAATGCTAGAAAAAAAAAAAAAGTACCAAAAAAAAAAAAAAAACTTTTAATTATCTATAACAAAACTAATGTAAGAAGTGATATAATTATTCCACGCCAAATGATTTTAAAGATGCCAATAAAAAAAGGAAAAAAGAAGGTAGAAATAAAACTAATTTTTCTTCGAAAATATTTATAGTCAATAAAAGTTACGGCGCAAGATTTTTTTTTTTAAAAAAATCTTTTAATTAATAAACTTGTTTAACAATTTCTTTGGCGAATAATGGATAAATTGTTCTCATCTATGTATATATATTTCCTGTCTAAATAATTAATTTTATTAACTTAAGAAAAAATCTTTAACCTTGGCTTCACATAAGAATTTATGAAAGATAGTGCAACTCAACAAATTACAATTTTTCCTCCTTGATAATTAGGCAGAGCCACCTTGTAATGAAAATTTTATTTGTAGAGAAATTGCAATTTATAGCTTTGGCAGCTAAATCTTTTTGTCTATTTGCAATGGATTAAAACTAAACTAAAAGAATATACAAAAATTGATTTGCAAGATGCAATTTATATAAAACCTCTAGATACTGGTCTAATGTTAGCATTATTTGCTATGTATGATCAATAAAAATTACTTTAAAACTAAAATCAGTATATTAATTATGGTTATCCATCGATCACTACACTGATTGTGGTTATTAATCTACCTTTGTATCTAATGCATAATAAGTCTAAAATAAATTAATTTTTCCTTCATTCAGATATTAAAAATAATATTAGTAAGTACTGAGCGATGTAGCTCTTTGAGGAGCTGTGAAAATAAAATTTCAAATTAGAAGTAGATAATTTAATGTATTTTTATATATAGATATATTTTTAAAATTTTAATGTGAAAATTTACGTTATGCTATATAGCATCATCTAATAATCACTGTTTTACCATTTATATATGTCAGCACTATAAACACTGGAGAATATTTTTATTTGTACAACTTATTAGTTTTGTCTTATTACTGGTATTAGTGCAATCGATATCTCATTAAAAATTTAACCCTGAGATGGGTAAATGGCTAACAAAATGCAATGTATTTGTAGAGATCAGTCAAAGGAAGTGAACGACACTGAAGATTCCGAATCACAAGTGACACTATCTTGTATTTTACCAGAATCAACAGATTCATTCACACAGTTTTCAATACCAAATAGCAAGAGGCAGAAAATGTGGAAAAATTTATGGATTTATGTATTCATATATTGATCCACACAAACATGCTAGAATCAGTTGACAAATGACTTAATCACAATTTAAATACTGTGCATAATGAATTTACAAGTAAGGCAATTTAATTTTTTGAAAGAACAGCTAAAAATTAAAATGGCAATCTAAGTTGTTTTTTTTTTTTACAAAGAATATTAGATAAAATGACAAATTAGTGAAAGCTTTTTTTTGATATTGCTTTATTAATTGTTAAAACAAACAAAAAAACCTCATACAATTGGTGAATATCTCATTTTACCAGTAGCATTAAAAATATGCAACACTCCTATGGTTCCAAAATATCAACCTCTTCAGCTCCAATAACACAATTAAAAAAAATATAGTTATCATTACTAACAATATTTTGTGTATATTTATCAAGAATAAAACAAAGTACCACATTTGTCATATAACTTAATAAGTGAACTGACAATAAGAATGATGCTAATTTAATGGGTTTTATCACATACTTGTATAATTTGAAAATTCATGAAGATCTGTTGTTTTGTAAAAATCTTTCTGGTGTGACTAAAGAAAAGATATATTGAAAAGGTGAACAACTTTGTTATGTAAAGAGCTTGAATGGCAAAAGAGCATTGGGATTTACATCAATGTAGCTGCAACCTTGACTGTCAGGATTTATAGAAGTAAAAAAGGTTTATCTAAATGACCCACAGAAAAAACCTTGTATTTTAAAATATAGAAGAATCACTTAGTAAAGTACTATCAAAAGCTTCAACAATTGTTAATTACATATTAATTTTTTTTATATCATATGGAAGTAAGATGGCTATCCCAAAAAGTTAAAAAGAATTTAATATTAAAAGTTGAATTACAAATTTTTCTTTTTGATAAAAATCTCACATTAGTGTATATTTTTTCTGATCATCTTGGATATGTTTTTTCAAAAAGTAAATGAACTGAATCTTTCTTTGCAAGAAAAAAGTACCAATATATTAACACAAACCTTAAAACTGCAAACATTTCAAAATAAACTTTCTGCATGGTTAAAAAGTTTTAGAGATAATAATACAAAAATGTTTGCTTCTCTCACTAAATTTCTTGAAGAAAATAATATTTTATCAGCATCAAGTAAAAGAATAATATATAACTACATCACAAGTGTTGATGATTTTTTTAAAAAAAATATTTTTGTAACTTAAATGAAAATAAAGAATGTGACTGGATAAGAATAGCATTTGCTTTATTCCTATAATTTAGTAATCTGTGGTTATATTAAGAAAAAGTAATAGATTTGAGAGCAGTTTCAGCCCTTGAATCAGAATTTTTTAATAAGAATTTGTCAGAATTTTGTATCCAATAACAAAAAGAATATTCTTCATTGGGAAACTTAAATATTCTGCTTCCATTCACATCCATATATCTTTCTGAAATTGTGTTTTTTTTTGCTATTACTAATCAAAAATAAGCATGGATCTTGTTTATCAATTGAAAAATATTGGGAAAAAATTTAAGAATTGCTATATCAAATATTTCACCCATGATTTTTTGTTTAGCAATATTCAAATATATCCATTACATTAAATTGTTATTAAAATCTCTTTTGTTGTATTAGTCAGTTTTTGTTCTAATGATTATTAATGAATTTTGTGTTTCATATTTCATGATCTTTGTAATATTTCTAATTTTTTTAATTTTTGTATTACTGTATAGTTAAAATATAAATAAGAAAATTATTTAAATAAATTAAATATAAGTGTAATACAATAGTATGTCTGTATTAATATTTTTTTCTTTCAGGGGTTGCGAGATTTTTACATATTCCAGGAAAGCCTTCATATCAATGAGTTTGAAAAGCATTTTACTAGTCTACCTAATCAATCACATTTTCTTATTAAGTCAATGGAAATACTAAATTATATAGCATTGTTGAAGTATATGTATTTATATTGAAGTAGACTGATAAGATCTAATCTCTTGAGTACTTAGAATAAATAAGTAGTTTATAATATGATTTCATTAATATAATAATAGAATTTAAGCAGACATTTATTTATATTGCAATATCACACACAAAAAAATTAATCTGGATGTCTACTTGGGTCAAATGCATTAATTGCCTAGTCACTATAGTTTGAATTTGAAATCATTTTTTATTAAATGACTTTTATAGAGTGGATTTTAAGGACTGATAAAATAATTGCTGCCTATCATTAATATTTATGCAGATTATATTAATTCATATGTTATAGCAAAATGCTTAGACAAAGTGTGAGCATGTATGAGTATTTCTATATAGATAAATCTCTAGTACATGCATTTTTCAAATTAGTAGGCCAGTCAATGCATGAACTTATGAATAAATAAAGAAATCTTCTAAAGAAAAATTTTAAAAATTGCTGAATTTAAAAATATAGGACAAAAAATATGATATAATGCTTTTTTAGGCTTAAAACGAATTATTCAGGAAAAAGTAAAAAAAAAAAATAGTTCAAAATTAATCGTGATCTTTATAAATAGATTCTACATAAAGATTATATCTCTGACAAATAGTACATTTCAATGTTAAAAATCCTATAAGTAAAAAATATATAATTATTAACCATATGAAACTAAAACTAATATTTTTTACAAGTTTGTAAAATTATATCTTTGTTAAGCTAAAAGAATTTTTGTTGTTGTTGTCATTGTTTATATTTTTATTTTTTGGAATTAGTAGCCAACTAGTGAATATAATAAACAATAAGATAAAATACTCCTGTTCAATTTGATAAATAGATTGTAATTATTCTGTAATAATTATCATGAGACTAATAAAGAAATAATAAAAAACAAATTTATTAGTTAGTTCTCTCCAACTTTTCATTGGGAGCTTAAAAAAGACTCAAGTTAATAATTAAAACTTTTGTAATATTCATACTAGTGAAGCTTGGAATGGTTAAATAAGGAAGGGTATCATAAGAGTATGGGAATATTAAGTCCCAGTGATCAGAACTAGGGCCAAAAACAGCCATGTTTTTTTTATTACAGCTATGGAACAAATCTATATCAATTTCAATGTGTTTACTGCTAGTTAGATGTAATTCTGAAATATAAAGCTTTTTTTAGAAGTGGATATTTTATTGATAGTTCTCCAATTTTTCATTGTGAGCTTCAAAAAAGCCTCAAATTAATAACTAAAGCTTTCATAACATTCATAGCAGTGAAGCTTAGCATGGTTCGATAAGGAAGGATATCATAAGAATATGAGAATATTAAGTTCCAGTGATCAGAACTAGTAGAAAAACATTAAGCATGCTTCTTTATTATAGTTATGGAACAAATCTATATCAATGTTAGTATATTTATCATGAATTTCTAGTTGTAACTGTAAATTGGACTAGTAGATGTAATTCTGAAATATGAAGTTTTTTTTTTGGAAATGGATATTTTACTGAGAGACTGTTGATATTGCCATTGCTAGAACCCATTATAAAAAAGTGTTAAATATTGAATTGCCAATTTTATTTTAAATAATATTTTAAATAACTGCAAAGCCTTCAAAACAACTAGATAAATCAACCTGCACTCTTTTTCTGGTTGAAAAAGAAATTCAACAAAGATCAAATAGAAACTTCATGACCTTTCTGATACTAATAATTTCAAAACTATTAGAAAGCATTGTGACTGCAGATAGGAAGTTTGCTGTTAACTGAAGGGAGACTATTTGATTCCCTTTGAGGCCTTAAACTAACTAAGTGGGGCAACTTCGTAATGACCACTCCCTACATTTTTGTCACTGTAGTTGTTATTACTCTGTAATTATTCATATTTCATATGGTAAATGAACATGGATAGGTTGCTCGTAAATATGCAGCAACCAGCATGGTTGGATATTCTGGATTTTTATCTAGGGAGTTTAAGATCAAATAACATCATGATCTTTCTTCTCAGTTGCCTTATAATTCTCAATTGAAATATGAGTTGAGTTTTATTGAAGGCAAGATGAATGTGTGTGAATAATTTTTTATATATTGAACCTGATTGAAATCCGATTCAATGGTATCATTACAAAAAAAAAAAAGAAATTTATTAAGCTTTTAATTTTCATTAAACGTAGAGTTTAAATTTGCAGTATTATTTAAAAAGAATGCGTGTATCGAAGTACACACGCGTTTATATGTAAAACGGATTTTTTTAAAAATGTTTATCGATTTATTTTAAAATAGTTTTCATATACCGCCTGTTTTTAAATCCATTTGATTTAAAAACAAGCTGGCTAGCTAATTGCATTGCTGTGGCTTTTATTTTAATTATTGTAACCAATTTTTATAGCGGAGATTTGATTTTTATGTTGTTGTTTTCATTTCAATAAACCCTGGGTGGAATTCTTAGATAGATTGAGCGGGAGATTAATATTTGCCCTGCCTCAGGCGTAGAAATTGGACAACAAGTAAAGTGTTTCGCAGGAAATGGAGCAACGTATAAATAGCCCCGAAAATTTGGAGTGTCAGTTAATTCATTGTTCATTGATAGACAAGCTGTTTATGAAGTGAGAATTTATATCAGCGCGGACATTTAATTTCTTAAAGGACATCAGCTGTGATTAAATACTTTTGCCTGCAACAAAATGAAAAATTCTATACTTGTTACCACCACCCGAATGGCTTGCTAATTCCACAAAAGACGGATCCCTGACTTCCAAGTTTGCTCCAGTAATACCTTGAACACCTAAAAGAAGCCGGAACCTCTCTACATCTACCTTGCTGCCTAAAGAACCTGAAAATGAACTTAAGTAAAAGTGCGCACTCTACGTGAACTTTATTTTACCGAAAGGTAACTATTTTCGTTTTTATTCTTCCCAGGGTAAATTAATTCTCATTAAATCTCCGCTCAATCTAATCATAAATATGTATTCTTAAATCAATATAGCCTCATATTTAATATTTGCTCTAATTTCCAATATTTTGTAGTGTGTCTTGGAATCTTAGTTTTAAGATTCCAATTTGCTTTCAGTTTTGTTTATTGGAGAGTGACGAATGAGTTTTATATTTTATGCCTCGCTTTTGTAAATGCTTTAGCAGTCTTGTATATGTTTTTTTTATGCTTACCTGTAATTATTTAGTATTCAATAATTAATTTTATACTCTATGTTTGCCCTCTTGCTAAACCTCCAAAAATCTTTTGGCTGACGACTTTGTTGTCTAATTTTCCGCAGGTGGAGATTTCGTTTCTAATATCTCTAAAAGCGGAAATTAGAATTATGTTTTTCTTTGTAATTTTATAAGTCATCAGCAGGAAGATAAAATTTATCCTTTCTTAAATTACAGATGAGCAATACTTTCATTCTGCTAGAGTATTTAAACTTTTAATATTTCGTACTCATGTGCACTCTCCGATAGATTTCTTTTTGTATTTATTATGTGTGCTTTAAATTTGTCAGAGCGTGTACTCAGAACTTGTTTGTAAGTTTATTTTCTTTAAATGCTGGGCAGACGTAACTGTTTTTCTAATTATTTACTTGTCCCTTAGTGAGATCTTTAATTATTAATTTTAAAGTAATTTTCGCCAATTGTTTGGCTGGGATTTACCAGTTTTAATTGTTTCTTCATTTCAGTCATGTTTGTCGGTTATTCTTGAGGTGGCTCAATCACCATTATTTTAAACATAGTAATAGGTGCAGCTCATACCGATATAAGGACATTCGAGGTCTGACCAATTTTTAGATCTCGAACAGTTCATCGGCGCTGGATTCTTTGATCTATTTCAGGGGCATATGGTTTAAATATCTGAAAGTGAAAACCAATGTTTAGGTGAATCCTCTACTGAATGAAATTTGCTTCCTCCCTTTTAAATTTGTTTATTAGAAGATCAGTCAGTCTATCATAGCTTTGCCTTTAGTATGTCTGGTACACGCCTGAGTTAACCTCCATTTATTGTGTCATAAACTTATATTTAATAATTTATTTTCTCATAATAAAATTTATGAAATATGTTTAAACTTAATTTGGCTGACGTTTGTCTTTGTGCTTTTGTCTCAATTGTCTAAACAATTTAAGATCTCTTGTTTCTCCCTGAGTCTAGTCAGCACAAACCATCATCATCATCTATTCTGATCACAGTAAACAAATTTTCCAGACACATAGTGGTCTGGTGGCGCCCTCTGTTTCAGATAGATTGAGTATCCGGTATAATATATATATATTAATATTTACAATCATGATAAAACTAAATTATGGTCCTTATTCTCAGGAGACTGTAAAATTACCAGCTAAGGCAGCAGTTTTGTGACCAAAAGCAGAAGGTTCTGATTTAGGTGCAGTACTCCCAGATCCAAGGCTCCTCACTGATGAAGGTCACAAGCCAGAAACTAGTCTGGGGATATTGGATGAGTAGGCACTAGATGGGGATTTTATGCACAAGTCTTCTGGCATCCATTGATTACTCTAGCTTGCAGTGTGTGGCAATATGTATAGTGAGTTTTGCGTGTTTTAATAACAGTTATAAGAAAGCATAAGAAATGGTGATCATATGATGCTTATTGACTTAAAATCTTCTGATTGTTAGCTCTGGCTGAATTTTTAATTTATGTATCTATAACTGCAGATCATTTTTAAATGAAAGAATACAGCATAAATTGAAAGAACTATCTGATATTAAATGGAATATTGGACTTTGTTAAGATAGAAAAAAAAAGTGAAGAGACAATTGATTTAAAAAATGGACATGTATTTTACTACAAAGGCACAAATATTAGAAGACAAGTGAAGTGGGATACATTATAAATAAAAAATGAAACACTTTGGAGATTGATGGAAATATTAGATAGCATGTTAAGATTAGTTATTCAAATCAATGGAAGATGCCAAGTTCCTGATAATTCAAGTTTATGCCCAACAAATTTTATTTGGTGAAGAAGTAGAAGATTTATATATGTATGTACAAAATGCTTTTGATTGGATCAAACAACATTATAAAATTATCTAGAAGTGATAAATGGTTGAAAGGTGGAAGTGCTGTGCGTAAATTTGATTATGGTTATTCTTTAAGAAAAATTCTAAATGAAAATAGAAACATCTAAATAAAGATATAGCAAAATTGAATTATGTTTTGACTAACAGAAAATATATATTTCAAGATTGTAAATTCTTAATACATTCAACATAGAAAGGGATCATCAATTAATGAAATGTTCTTCATAGATCCAATACTATGAGTTAATGCAAAACTAGAATAACAAAAACTATTAAGAAATCAGTATTAATAATTAATATTCCTGATCTTCAGAAACTCTTCAGTGAATTATATTAGAAGTTGTAATTCATTTAAAAATTATTAACAGACTTCGAAGATGCTTTAGACTTGACTGAAATCAATAAGATAACAGATGCTCTATTAAGAATTGCAAGAAAGATAGCTTGTATACAAAAAAAGCAATTTATTAATTAATTTTCTATTTAGATATGTCACTATAATTTAGAAAAGAAGGAATATGAAATTTTTTTAAAAATTCCATCAAGAAGAATTGAATATCTAGAGTTTTGTAAAATAGTATATAAAAGAATTAATAATGATATAAATTATGAATTGGTAAGGAAAGCTACAAAAAGAAGAAAATCTTAAAAGTGTAAAATATTTTGATATTGGAAGGAAAGTTGTTTTAGTAATAAGAAGACAGCTCTTACTAAAAATAGAGATGATGTCATGAAATGTGTACTAATAAAAAGCAAGATATCCTCTACAATTACTACATCTTTTTAATTGTCAAGTATTTTAAAGAAGAGGTGAGAAATGCAATCTATGGAGAAGGAAAAAACTTGAGGAAATGATGGAATTGTTAATGATATTTTAAAAGAAACAGATAAAGAAATGAAAAAATTATTAGCAAAGTTATTAATCAAATATCAGGTGATTAGAAGTATGCTATAGTGACATTAATATTAATTAAAGATGATAAAGAATATTTTAGAAATTGCAAATCTGTTAGTCTACTGTGAATTTTGAATTTTTATACTATTATAATTGTTTGTCCAGAATTACAATATTGAAGTGTGGGAATTATGTTTATTCTTTTTTGATTGAGTCTATTATATTTACAGATGCATCATTGCTATTTAGTGTTAAGTAATAATAATAAATAAATTATTTGTTTCATCATGTTAATAAAATGGATGGAAATAAATTGTGTGGTTATATTTATTTTTCACCACCGTATTATGTGTATATAATATCATGATAATGTAATTTCAGTATATATTTTTTTGTATTTTATCAGACTTGTTAATAAAACTTATTATTATAAAAACTTAGTAGCTTTTTTTACTCATATTAGTGTACTACCATATTTACTATATATGTATTATTGTAGTTTTATATGCTTGACTATCATTTTTAATTACAGTGCTAGATGTTTTTGCTAGTAAACCTGGTCATGATTATTGACATTGTTGGGTAAAGCCTGATTATGATTATGAAAGTAATTGAGATGATTTTAATATTCATTGAGGTTCTAAGAAACTAGTTCTGCTAGGAAACTGTAAAGTAACATTCATGGAAGAGACTTAAAATAAAATTGTTTTTACTAAATCAATAATTTATGAATATTTTACTCTGTGATTACCCACAATGATTAATGATGGAATATCAATATTAATGTACTTAGCAATACAATATTGCATAAAACTAGCTTACTGAATAAACTAGATACCTTCATATAGTATCTGCTACAAGATGTAGGGTAATTTATTGTAATTTTAATGATAATTCACTAAAATATTAAAAGTATACCAACATTTTGATAAAACATTTGCCTTCCATTGTATAGAGATGATAAATGATGAATTAAATTAAAAATTGGAGTGAAACAATATCTAAAATCACAGAACAAATAAAAATAATATACTTTGTCCAATAAAAATAAAGTAACAACAAATTAGAATCAAACTTGAGAGGTGATAATTGATTAATTGGATATAAACTTAGTTTTTTTTTTTTTTTTTTATAAATTTGTGAAAAGAAATCTTATATTAGATAGTAGTTTGGCTGTTTTATTATGTATATTAATATAATTTGATCTTTTCAAAGTCTCCTTGGCTTCTCCAAATATTTTTTGATCATGATAGTCACATCTAGATATGATTTCACTTTAGAGAAATCTATGTAATGGCCATAATAGTTGGCAGAATAACATCTCTGTTTTCTGATTCATACATTTCTCTACAATATATACATTTTCTCTATATCTAATAAAGTAAAAATAAAAACCACTATTTCTTTTGTGTTTATTTCATCAATTGTCTTTTGTTTCTCTATTTTTTTAAAGTTCAAAATGTTTTTCAGATAGCAACATGTAATATATTAGAACTGTCTTTTCAAGATTCTCAATAATATCTTAACTCCGTATGTAATTTAGATAGTTGTTCTAAAATCTTTAAATTACATTACATTATATTTTTTTTCATGAATGTAAATAAAAAAATTTCATTATAAACAATGTCTAATTCTCTTAGTTTTTAATAATTTACTTGAAAGTTTGTTGACTTCTATACTTTAGAAGTTTTTGTCTTACTTCATTATTGCACAACCTTCTTATTCTTATCTATGTGCCTTTTTCAAATATAGCAAAGGCTTGTCATTAGTAATATGCAAATCATTTACATATATATTGCATAAAAATTAATCCATGGCAGGGTGGTTTGCATTTTTAACATCAGATATACAGAAAAGGAAAAATGTATCCAACAAAAATAAGGATTATACATAAGTATATATTGAATCCATATTCAAATTAACATTTTATTATAACTAATAGTTGACTGAACAAACTTAATTTTTTTTTTGCCTTATTAACTTGTGACCAAATGTATTGATTTATAATTATTAACAATGTTGATGTTCTTAGGGTATGTATGTATAGGAGATAGAAAAGTATGTGTATACATGATGTTAGCAAATATTTTCAAATTACAAAATATTTATTATAAAAGAGAATATTAATTTTATAATTTATTGGTTTTAATAGACTTTAAATTATTGAAAATATTCTTTTGTTGTAACAAACATTTTTTATCCCATGAAAATATAAGAAAAAATCAATTTTTAATCCTACTGTATCCAATTAGTTGAAATGTTAGACATAATTGATCAGTATGGTTATTCTAGAAGGAAAAGGGGGAAACAAATTACTTTTTCCTCTTGAGAGAAATATAAGAATTGTTTTGAAAACATAAAATTCTAAAGTAAAATTTTATGTTTTGAAAAACAAAATTCTAAAGTAAAATTTTAGAATTTTATTCTTTAAACTTGGCAGTTTGTAATACTTTATTGATACAAAATAATTAACATGCTGTGCTATGCAAAATAGGATCATAAGGAACCAACTTTCTTGTAAAAAGGAAAGCTATTATTGTTCAAAAGAAAATACTTGAAAAATTATCACATGCTAAATTAAATAATTTTTCAAAATCATTAAGAAAAGGAATTACACAGCAAAAAATAGGATAATACATGTAAATGCATAGTTATTAAACAGGCAAAACTCACTATACTTATTACCACACACAGCAAGCTAGAGTAATCAATGGATGCCAGAAGGCTTGTGCATAAAATCCCCATCTAGTGCCTACTCATCCAATATCCCCAGACTAGTTTCTGGCTTGTGGCCTTCGTCAGTGAGAAGCCTTGGATTTGAGAGCACTGCACCTAGATATTAGGATCTAATGCAACCGTCTAGCAGCCACCTTTTATCTCCACTTAACTACAAAACCATGAGTCTGAAAACACCTTAATATTTTCAATCCAAGCTCATTAGCTTATATAGTCATATAGGTCTGAACTCACTTCAGTATCTATACATTTTGGTGTCTTTGGTTCTTTAATAACCATAGCCACCACTATCCTATTAGGCAGGATTGGTTTTAAGCCAATAAACATCACATGATTACCATTTCTTATGCTTGCTTTAATAACAGTTATAAGCAAGCATAAGAAATGGTGATCATGTGATGTTTATTGGCTTAAATGCATAGTTTGGATAAAGAACTCCATTTTATTCATATAAAGTTAAAGGAATCATAAATAAAAAGTCTATTGCTTGATTCATCTAAAACAACAAACAAAATAAAAAACATACTAATACTTACTATTCAAAGTAAAACATACAAATAAGATATATGTCAATCTGCAATAAAAGAGGAAAGAAATGATAAAAGCCATAGAGCTTAGATTTTATTTTCTTTGAATAACAAAAAAATATAAGGCAAGTTTTCCAATTGGATATTCAAATAATCTTTCAACTTAATACAAGAATGAAGATATGAAAATGAATTTATTGGAATATTTTAATGGTAGCAGTACAATAATAGCTTGATATTTTAAGAAATATCAAGTATTAATTTTTTTTTATCTTATATACTATTTTTTTACAAGTAGAAAACAATTCTATAATTTGATTGGTAATTTTGGTTATATTTGCATTGTTATGATAGTGATAATGAGATGTACAGAGAAAAATATTACTGACTTGGAAGGAAGTTTGTGTATGTAAGAATTAGATATTAAAGTATGTGTGTGTATATATATGAAGTTTAAATACTAACTAAAACAATATTGCTTTAAACCACTAACTCATATATATGTAAACTAAGAGTTCTTTATTTACTTTATTTGTGTTCAATTAATACATTGTACAGGCTTAAACCTGCATTTATATATGTAATATATTCGGGATGCGAACTCAGACTTTCACACAACCCACTATTCTCAGTACCATCTCATATTGCTGACCCACCTGATCACACACATGTTGAAAAGATAAATAATCACCAATATACGTATTTCATGCTTTATTTGTGTTAAGAAAAGAATTAAGTAATTTCTCCCATATTATTATAGTATTGTTAGTATGACGTTTTTTATTTACCAAATGAATACCTTGGAAGTTCTATTTCTGAAAATTGTATTTACGAATTGTTTTCATCATTTAAAAAAAAATTTTTTTTATTTGGAAAATTTTTAATTGCTTATTAGAAGAGTTTCTATTTGAAAAGTAATTTAAGATGGGCTTTTAGTTTAATGTGTGCTTGTACAATAAAAATGCTTTCCGAATTCTCATAGTTAAAAAAAAAGTTTTATTATTTCATGATTGATTTATTCAAGTCTAGATCATTAACTGGGGAAACTTTTGGATCATTATTTCTGTATAATTATATTAAATATTTTGCAAGTGTAAATTATTACTGGCTCTAAATTATATGCTTAAATATATAAATCATTAATTTTGGTTCTCTGCCAGTATTAATAATATGAAAATATTACAACAGAAATTAAATATGTTAAATAGAATTAAGTAGATCAAACATATTTGGTCTACTTAATTTTATTTAACATATTTAATGTCTGTTGTAGTATTTTTATATTATTGTAAATCATTAATTGTATTTGATTTTATTAGGAAAAGGAAGATATAATAATTTGAAGAAATCAATAATTAAAGAGAACATATGTGAATTTGACCACGAAACAGTCTTCATTATATCCTCGTGGTAGGAGTACACTTTTCTTTCGCTCTAAATCTTAATTGCTTTATCACAACCACACATACTAGTGGTTACATTTTTATTATTCACTAATCCTAAGGAACTTTTTATAATTTTGCTCATTTTATGTTTGTTCATAACTATCATTATGAACTTAAATTGTCTTCATAGATAAAATCATTTGTACTAAGTTAAGGGTGTCCATTACAAGAAATGGTTTTTCATCCAAGGACCTATTAATAGTGTGTGATTGAATCAGTGACTTGTATACCCAAATGCATCTCTTTCAGTAAAATGTTCAAGAATAAAATTCAAATCTTCCTTTGTAAATGATGTATGATCCAAATCCCGTTTTGTTACCATATATTTATTCTTATTTTCACCACTCCTTTTCTATCCAAACTATTTTTTGATAAATTAAAGTACTTTTTCTTTGTAATTCTTTTGTTTCTCCATATTTCTGCTCTTTTATAAATTTACAGACAAGCTTTCTATATATATATATTTCTTTTCTACATAATTTTTTTTTTTCATTTTTTTAATACATTTAATTTTCCATCTATTATTAAACTTGGGTTTTTATAGCATCAGCTTACACTTATTTATGCTTATTTTCTTGCTTTTCAAATTAAATTTTTTTCTTTAATTTATCAATTGACCATTGCTTTACTATTTTAGCTTATCTTGCCTCTATAAAAATCATGATCCAAAATTTACATCAACTCCAGATGGTACAAATCTATTCTTATTACTTAAATTTTCCACTTGTAACATCATGAAATTTTTGTTATCTATATTATTTTATCTTTAAAATCATCAATTATTCACTTCTCCTATTTATCACTTGCAATCTTCTATATTTTTATCAACTATTTTCTGTATTACTACAGCATTATACCTTCCATTAAACAATCACTTTGATATGTCCTTTCACTTTATTCATATATATGATGACCATTGTTATCATAATTATTAGTTGGGGCATATAACTAAATAACCACCAGATCTACATTGTATATGCTTTTTTCCTAATACTCATCATTTATTAGAGAGTTATTTATAAAACTTTTGTTCTTGAATCAAAAACAATGTTTATACAATTATGTTTACATAAAAACCCTACAAAAATTTTACAGCTTTATTGTTTCCCCAAAGCACCATGCAATCTGGCCTATCCTGAAAATTGGCCACCCTAAGTGTATCAAGTACTTTTCAGTATGCAGGCTAATCAAATTAAAAAGTTTGAATTAAAATTACTGACATTTGAATCTGAAAGTGGATTTCAAACAGGAGATTTTACTTGCAAGGCAGCACCCATGCTACCAGCTAAGCTTGATTTAGACAAAGCACTATCTTGATGGACAATGTTTTTCTGTCCTAAACTTCTAACAATAGATATTGCTTCAACCTCTGTACATAAGGAGTGCTGTTAAATTCAGAACGCTAACTGTTAATTGCAAATTGAAAAATTTTCTCAAGGAATCCTTGAGAGATCATTTCATTTGTGAAATCACATTTGATTCAGCTGTTTCTCAGGCACATTTGATTCAGTTGTTTCTCAGGCAACTAGCTAAGTCCACAGTGAGTCAGACCACTCCATTAAATAAAAGTAGTCCCAGTATTAAAGCTGTGGATCAGAAAGTTTGGTTGTTTAAAGATTTTCTTGATAAGAGGGAGCTTGCATGAACTTTTTTTTATCAATGTAACAAAGCAAAATGTGCACACTGACTGTTCACCCTGGCTATAGTTTGTAGATATTCTAAGTATGTCAGTCACATAGAAACTGCTTGCTTTAAAAAGAAAAAAGTAGCTCAAAAAAGAATGGATTTATTCCAAAAATTTGGAAGGGCAAGAAGCCATACAAAATTAAATAAAATCAGCAATACCTGTATAAATGATGTAAAAAGTATTGATTTAGCTTTCATAAGCAGAATTATTATTAATGATATGTCAATAACAATGGAACTGGATTAACTCTGCAGTGTCTTTTATGACAGAAATATATGGACTATCAATAGAAAAAGTAATCATCATCTGCTAGGAGAGTAATGGCTGACTATCAAGACAATCAAATATCATTCTTGAGTCAAACAAGATGTAAAGGTACTATTTCTAGTGAAACAATTTATTTACCGCAGATTGTGTCTGCCGGTAAACATAGCAATTTATTAGGCTGACACTGCTTCAATCACTTTAGCTTAATAGTGATGAGAGTAAATCAGCTCACAAAATTAAAATCTAATCTATAAAAATGTGATCAATAATAAACTGCGTTTGAACCCAAAGACAATTCAGTAAAATAAAAGGGCTAAACTACAGATAAGTGCTCAAATCATAAGTTGTATATTCAAGGGAATCACCAAATGAGTTTCAGTAGTGATGAGTCTACAAAGTTCAAAGTTACCAGATCTACAAATGATGATACCAGCTCTACAAATGAAGATACCAAATCTACGAATGAAATCATTGAACCTGATGAAGGAAGACAACAATTATTTACTGTTAGCCCTGTGACAGTGTGCATGTTTGTCCTCTGTATGGTTAAAGCTGTGAGGCAAGTTTACATTAGAACTGGAAAAGTGAGGCAAGTTCACATTAGAACTGGAAGCTACTAGAACTTAAATCAGACATGGATAACTATCACAGTACAGTTGGAAGTGTCAATCATGCCTACTCATAAGGAAAGCATAGTACAGTTGGAAGTCATATGTAAATATAGATGGATACCTGAAAGTCCCTTTCATTAATAGTTGTATGGCAAGTAAACACTATACCAAGACATCAGGAGAAGGTATAACAGTTGTATATATTATAAATATGCATATTTATTTTAATTAATAAATATTTAATCCTATTTTTACTAGTTTATATTTATCATAATCACAAATAAACACAACATCTCTGATTATGATAAACACAAACTCATAAAAATACGATTAAATATTTATTAATCCAAATAAATATAAAAATTCATTTTTTATAATATATATAACTGTTATACCTTCACCTAGTATTGTTGTCTTGATACTGCGTTTAGTTACTATAAATTATTAATGTAAGGGACTTCAGGTACCATTCTAAATTTATTTACCACTTCCAGCTGTATTATAATAACTTGCTTCATAAGTATATACAGTGACACTTCTGGCTGTTCTGTGACAGCTTGTCTTGTGTCTGAATTAGGTACTAGCAGCTTCCAGTTCTAGTGTGAACTTGGCTCACTGCTTTAAAACATATTGTGGACAACTTGCAGATTGCCATTCAGGTCTGACTGTAAATTATTGTTGTCTCCCTTTATCTCCAACTGGACTCACTATTATAGCCAGATCCCTTTCCATAATAAAACAATTGGTTTAACTGAACATTTTTTACCCATTGGCCTGTTTCTCCTATTGGATATATCTTATATATTCATATATCTATTGGGCTATGGTGATGAAAATTTAATATGATCAAGATAAGATGGAATTTAGACTAGTCCATTAGTTGAAAGTAAGTTGAGATATAGTACTCTCTTCCCCTGTCTAAATTTAACTTTGGAGAAGGAGTCATTCAGATGCTTTGGTAAAGGTCTTCATTTATAGATCTGGTGACTTTGACAATCACTGCTGGTTGGTGATTCTTCACTTTTAGATGATAGTTCTTCAATATTGGCTGATGACTCTTCACTGTTGTTTGATGATATATAATTCAACCTCAGCTGATTTCTGCACCTGTGATGTCCAGATGTGCGAACAATCATTGCTTGCAATCCTTTTAATTTGGTCACAATTTCTATAACCTATTTGGTGATTCCTTTGAACATATAGCATAGGTCTCGAGCCCTATCTGTATTTTAATACTTTTATTTTCATGAATTATCATAGGATTCAAACTCAGTTTATTATCAATCACTGCTGGGTAGATCATTTTATTTAAAAACTTTCACTTTAGTCACTGTAAAGCTCAAGTGATTGAACTGGTCACAACCTAATAATTGCTATGCTTACCAGCAGTCATAACAAGAAGTAAATAAATGGTTTATTATGCATAGTAACTTTTAACTCTTGTTTGACCTAATAGTAGTATTTGATTGCCTTGATAGTCAACAATTACTCTCCTGCTAAGATGCAGGCAATGATTATTTTTTCTACTAATGATAGCCCATATCTTTTTTTAACACAATGAATACTGCAGACCCCATATCCAGTTCCATTGGTGTATTATTATTAATAATTCCGCTCATGAAAGTCAATACAATTCTTCTCACATTACTAATGCAGGCACTGATATTATTTGATTTTATATTGCCTTTCTCACATTTTGAAATGGACTTTTTTATTCTCTTCCAAACATCTTATTTTTTTCTTTTTAAAAAATGAGCAGCTTTCGTGTGACTGATACACTTGCAATATGTACATATTGTATCCTGGTCTGGACATTTAGTGTGTGCATGTTTTGCTTTGTCACATCTTTAACAAAGTTTTACAATATTAACAATAGTAAATTCTATAAGCTTGTTCTGATTGGAAAATCTTTTTTTCCGATGCACAGCTTTAATGCTGGGATTAATTCTATTTAATGGAACAGTATGAATTGCTGTGGACTCAGCTAGTCACCTGAGAAACAGCTTAATCAAACATGATATCAAGGTCCATCAAAATCTTGACCCTAAGGTCTTTCATTCCACAAATGAAACAATCTCTTAAGGCTTTATTGAGAGTCTTCAAAGTTGCAGTTCAGAGCTAGCTTTCTGAGTTTACCATCAAAATCCCCCCCCCCCCGTGTACAGAGGTTGAAGTGATATATCTGCATTATCATTGAGGGTTTTGGGCAGAAAAAGTTTGACAGCAGAGATAATTCTTTATCAAAATCAAATATCAGGGCTGCATGTGATCATAAAATCCCACAAGTCTGAGATTCACATACAGATACAAATGTTGGTAATTTTAATTCAGGTTTTTTATTTTGATTAGCCTTGTAAGATGGCCAATTTTCACAATATGCTAGATCAAACTCTTTTAATGAGCCAATTTTAGCTTCTTTTTTTTTTTTCTGCTGTGAGAGGAATTTTTTTATTTTTTTACCCCATCTTTCTTTATAGTTAATGAGGAACCATTCATAATTGATTTTTTATTAATACAGATCTAAACAACTGTGGGGAAGGGGAGGAGATCCTACTTTTATAGTTAATAATAATCATGTTTGATTTTTAATTTTTTATTGACACTGATAGATAATGTTAGCTGTCAATTTTTAAATAATACAGAATCTAAATGGGGGTAAGACCTGTTGTAACTGAGCCCACTGTTGTGTTTTTGAGTGTTTCCAATCTTGTGTTATCTAGACTTTTTTAACTGACAAACAAAGCCTTTTTTCTTGTTTGTTTTTTTCATAATTCCAAAACTGCATGTACCTATTCATACAATATTTTATTATCATCAAATAATTTTATCAAAATATAGAATTTTAAATAGGCAGAATTTTAATTTTTTTTTAATTGAACATTTTATAAAGTTGGAAATCCTATAAAACTTTTTTTTTCCTAATTTTTTGTTAGTATTTTTTTTTTTTGTAGCTATCTGAAGAACAATACTAGTTTATTTTTATAACTATTAATATAGAAAATATAGTTTACAATTAAAAGAAGTAAACAAAAAAAAAAAAGATTATTCCATTACTATTTCAGGAATTTATTGGTGAATAAAAAAAAAAAAATACCTTCTAAAATTTATTAAGAAGATGTTTTTTAAAAGTTTACTGCATTTGAAGCAACACATTTTATTAGTAAAAAGTAATTTATTGAATGTCTAAACTACATAAGTCTTTTTCCTTAAGTTAGATTCTATCACTATGACCTAAAGTTATCTATATAGATTTTTATCTCTAAAGTTGTAATAAAAGTGAAGTTGGATTACTTTGGAAAACAATGGTAATTCTGCATATCCAAAAAATTAAAATCCACAAACCATAACTTGTTGGATCAAAACTTAATTTTCAGATTGAAAAAAAAATGTAGCTGTTTCTCTGCATAACAACGTTCATTTTTATATATCAGGATTGGAATGAAGAGTAAAAATTTTTTTGTACATATCTATATTTCTATAGTGTGCATAAGACCATAATTAGAAGGGTTTTTCATAATTCTAATAATCATTTATAATTAAAACTGTGAAACAAAAGTTTTAATAAGTTATAGTAAAAATGTCATATAAAATTTTATAAAGGAAAATGCTAGCATGAAAATAAAAAGGAAGATTAGCATTTTAGTAGTATATAATCATAAGAAAAAGTTAAAATACAAAATAAAGTTTCTTTTTCTTTTTGTTTTAAAATTCAGAAATTATTTTTTAAAAACGCTTTAGCCATATTATAATTATGGAAACATACCTATTTGACTTTAGACAGTCACTGTTAATACAAGAACATATTTATTCCTGACCAGACTGATTATTTGGCTTTTTTAATTATTGTAGTTCTTGCTGTTATAACAATGATAATCATATATATTTATTTATAATAATAATACTTAATTGTAATTATTAATTAGAGAAAATATAACTTACTATTAAAAATTTTTCGGCTGAACGTTTTCGAGGAACCATGCCTCATACTCATAGCCTTCATGAAAAGTGTAATAAATATATGCAAATGTAAATATTCAAATAAGCTACTGTTACGTAGCCCATTTTTTCGAGATCTCGAAGCATGTGTCCTTTCTGTTAATGGCATGGATGTCTCTATTAATATAGAATGCCTCCTTTATTTTTCTCCTGTAATCATTTGGCTCTGAACATAAAATAATGGGGTTGGCAGGTATGAAGTTGTGCCCAGATTGTTTACTATGTTCGAAAAATACAGAGGATGTGCTGCTGTTCGTTTGAGCTCTGTTGAATGTGTAACGATGTTGAGCCAATCTGGTATTAATTGTGGCTTTCGCTTCCCCATAATATGTAGCGTGGCATCCGGCTTAAGGGCAGGAAATAGAGTACACCACGTGTGGGGTGAGCGATCGATCAATGTGGTCTTTAGAGTTATTGATCAACCTATTGGAATTGGGTGGAGTTCTGAATATTATGTTGAATTTATTGTTTAAAGTTTTCGTTAGTTTGCTGGATATTTTAGGGATGTAGGGGATTGTTATTCTAGGTAAATTAACATAAACCAGGCGAACCACTTAGATTGATGATGGACTTCGCTGGCGTGCATTATTTTGATGCAGCCAAATTAGTCAATCAATTAATTATAGATTACCTTAATTTTGGCTCTTACACGATAAATTCGTCTTTTCAATTCATCCCCAGAATTAAAAATACTCAAATCTCTCATAGTTCTGTTATGGCTACGATGGATGTGAAGGAATTATACGGATCAATTAATAGAAAAGCATCCATCCAAATTATACACGAAGAGCTGTTATGAGTATCTTGTCCTAATGAAAGAATTAAATTTATTATGGCCTTCTTGACATGGCTTGATTCCCATATATTTACACTCTTCGAAAACAAATGGTACACAATGCAAGATGGTTGGCCCATGGGCCTTCCTATTAGTGGTGTTTTATCTAGTATATATTTAAATAAATACGAGCAATCCATCATTCCAAAATACTTCAACACTAACCTAGACTTCATATATATACGATATGTAGACGATATTTTCATCATAACCTCTAAAAATAATATTTTAAATATACAACATGAATTACAAAACTCAACCAAACTATCATTCACTATCACATATGAAAATAATAAAGAACTCAAATATCTCGACCTCTCTTTATCGAGAAATCGCCACTCAATAGATTACAAAATGATTGTTAAACCATTTGAAATTCGCAGCTGTATCCACCCTAACTCTAACTCACCCGCATCGCACAAATTTGCAGGTCTTAATGCATTTTTGTTTAGAAACTTTCATCTGTGTAAATACGAAGCACATAGGAAGGAAAATATAAACAATTATACTAAAGATCTATTGGCAGCAGGATTCAAATATAAAACCATTAAAAAGAAAATCATGAAATTTAATAGTACAATAAACAATAAATTACCTCGCACTAATCTACCTAGAATAACAATCCCCTACATCCCTAAAATATCCAGCAAACTAACGAAAACTTTAAACAATAAATTCAACATAATATTCAGAACTCCACCCAATTCCAATAGGTTGATCAATAACTCTAAAGACCACATTGATCGATCGCTCACCCCACACGTGGTGTACTCTATTTCCTGCCCTCAAGCCGGATGCCACGCTACATATTATGGGGAAACGAAAGCCACAATTAATACCAGATTGGCTCAACATCGTTACACATTCAACAGAGCTCAAACGAACAGCAACACATCCTCTGTATTTTTCGAACATAGTAAACAATCTGGGCACAACTTCATACCTGCCAACCCCATTATTTTATGTTCAGAGCCAAATGATTACAGGAGAAAAATAAAGGAGGCATTCTATATTAATAGAGACATCCATGCCATTAACAGAAAGGACACATGCTTCGAGATCTCGAAAAAATGGGCTACGTAACAGTAGCTTATTTGAATATTTACATTTGCATATATTTATTACACTTTTCATGAAGGCTATGAGTATGAGGCATGGTTCCTCGAAAACGTTCAGCCGAAAAATTTTTAATAGTAAGTTATATTTTCTCTAATTAATAATTACAATTAAGTATTTTTTGTTTTTACATATAAGGAGAAATTAAAACCATATTTATTATAATAATAATACAAAAAAACTTTCCAGAAAATATTTTATGCTCTCCTCAATGTAAATAATCAATTTTAAACCTTCAATTTACATTGCAACATCTATCATTGTTTATATAAAATTAATCAAAACCACTAAAATTATGGTAAAGCAATCTAAATATCTATAAATGTAACAAAGGTAAAATAAATTATATAACAATTATATATATATATAAAGCATATACTATATATATATAATGCTTTATTCATTTTTAATTGATCAATTTCTAAATTTATTGATGTTTTATATATATTCATTTAATCATCTTTATTGTAGTTAATATAATTAGTTTCTTATATTTTCCTTTTGTTAAATTCTTTAATGCAGTTTGTAGGTTTAATATTTTTTGTACAATCTATTTTATATAATGAATATATAATGCAGATTTATTATCTCTTATTATATTGTTGTGTTCTTTTGCTCTTTCATTTAATTGTTTCCCTCTATATCTATAGTAAATCATATTATAATTTCCACAAGTAATTTTATATATAATGCCTTTTTTATATTTATATTCATCTTTTATTTTGTAATACATTATTAATTTATCTACATTTTTACTATTTGATCAACCTATATTTATATTTTTATTAAATAAATAATGTCATAATTTTAAGCTTAATTTTAAGCCAATAAACATCACATGATCACCATTTCTTATGCTTGCTCTTAACTGTTATTAAAACAGGCAAAACTCTATATGTATTGCCACTCAGTGCAACCCAGAGTAATCAATGGATGCCAGAAGGCTTGTGCATAAAATCCCCATCTAGTGCCTACTCATCCAATATCCCCAGACTAGTTTCTGGCTTGTGGCCTTCATCAGTGAGGAGCCTTGGATATGAGAGCACTGCACCTAGATATTAGGAGTGCAATGCTCTCAGATCCTAGGCTCCTCACTGATGAAGGCCACAAGTCAGAAACTAATCTGGGGATATTGGATGCCATGGGGATTTTATACACAAGACTCTGGCATCCATTGATTACTCTGGCTTGCACTGAGTGGCAATACGTATAGAGTTCTGCCTGTTTTAAGCTTAATTTTACATAGCTTTTTGTACAATCCTCTCACATTTTGCAAATAAATATTTAATTTTTAACCACCAATGAGAGATTATTTAGAATTATTGTCATATTTAACTACTGAATCATTTAATTTTTTATTGATTTTATTTTTATCAACAGAATTAACAATTTTATTATGTAACCTTCCTTAAAAAGGACATAATGTGGAACCAAGTAGCTAAAGCTCTAGTTTTGTCATATATTCTACATATTAGTTATTTACTGAAATATGTTTAAAAAAAACTTTCAGATTGGATTTTATAACATACATGAAAGTATTAAGTTTGTCAATTAGATATATTTTTTTCAGTCATTGCCATATAAATTCTACTGGAGGAATTTTTTTATTATAAACTATTGTAATTTGTTTAAATTCCCATCATACATTTTCTATTTGCTTTCTTTCTATTAGTGTTCTTTTATACAAGGCTGTAATGAAATCATCATTATCCTTAATTTTTCTCTCTTTTAAATTTTATAAAATGTCAGAATTTTTTTCTATATAATTTTTATTTTATTATTATTATTGTCATCATCATAGATAATTCATCCTAAATCTGACTGATATTCTGCTTTTCATATTTATTATGCTTTTTGGTATTATTAATATCAATAATTCACTTTAATTTAATTATTACGAGATTGGTTTGCAGTCAAATTTTTATTACTAGTTTGTTTATCTTTTTATTTTTGAGAAGGTTGAGATTTATACTCTAACTTTATTGGCAATAGATATCTCTACTAGTTTATTACTTTATATATATATTGATTGTCAGTAGTACAATGAAGACATGATATGCACTGAAAATTTGTAAATTTAATAAATTTTATGATATAGTAGCATACATTTTTCCATCTTGTAGCACTTACATGATTATATTTATTAATAATATTACTTTAAGTTACTTTGAAAGCGTCTACATTTATTTTATTTATCCTTTATGAATTTTCATGTGGTATAGTATTTTATATAAAAAAATGTTCTCTAATCATAATGCTATTTTTTTTACAAAAGTTAAGAAAATACATAAATTATCTTTGTTAAGTGATAAAGTGAAAGATTTTGACTGAGTCATGCTAGAAAAGAAGCATAAAATATTTTATTGTGTAAGAAAACTTACAGTTTAAAGAGTTTGTCTGAGAATCTGAAGTGATAATGGCATGTAGGGAAGACTGTGTAGATATGGACTTAAAAACATCAAAATAATAAGAAAGACCATAGTCTACTGATAACAAAACTATTATTATATTTCCATAAAGAAGAAAAAGTTATTGAAGAAACAGGATTATTGTCCCAAAGTATTTTTAATTACAATAAAAATCTAATACTTCATTATTCATTTTATTGGTACTGTAAGTTATTATTTTATTTTTTTGAGTTAATGTAAATGAGTGAACATATATACAATTAATGTATATGTCAAGGTGCTTTCTCAATTGATTATCAATTATCATTATTTTTATAATAATCTTAATTTACATATGCATATTATATTCTTAAAAAAAGTTTCTATGTTATACAAATGTACATTCTTTTATCATCAAAGGGTTAGTTAGCTATTATACATCAAGTATGATGTACACAATGGGGGACTTAGAACAAAATATAGTGTGTATCTTGACTTTACATATCATTTTTATGATAAATCTAATTGATTTTTGCTCAATCATATTAATTAGTGCTTCTTTTAAAAACAAATTATCTTTAGATAAACTATCTTCTTTTTATTTAATTGTAATTACATAATACAGAAGTGAATTGAAATGTAAAATAATTTATTTATTACAGTTGCTGCTAGTAATAGAGCTTAATGTTTCTTGTTGATTGATGCATGAAAAATATGAACCATAATTAAATGCAACATTTTATTTTTTTGAAAAGAACTATTTTTTCCATTGTCAATAATATCCAAATCAGTTTGTCAACAACATCAATTTTATTACAGTTAAGGCATAAATATCAACTATCCCATTAAATGTTAACATATTTTAATCTATTGTAAATAATTTTAATTATTTTCTATAAAATGTTTTAAAACAAATTCTAACATAAGTTATTGTAGATTATTGTTTATTAGTAATATCAGGAAAACAAAAGTGACATTTTTTTGTAATTTTCATTATTATCACCTAATATTCATATAAATGTTTTGGGCATTCATACAGATAAAGTAGTCTACTTAATTTAACCTTACTTTTAATTAATGCTTAGCATTCTTTTGATGTATAAAATAATCATAGCAATCTCAGTTCTTTAGTGTTCCAAGCTTTTATGTACACTTGATAATTATTTTAATATTTAAGAACATTTAAATTTATTTATTTAATATTCAAAAATATTTAAATCCCTTTATCTCTCTCATTAAGAAATGAATTATTTGAAGGGATTTAAATATTTTTTGAATATTAGTTAAATATATTAAATTTAAGCGTAAACAGATAATATATAATAACGTGAAAGCTAAACACCTTCAAACAGATACGCTTTAAAAATGCTTACGTGACAGCCAATCAGATGGAATAATGGCATCACATGGGACTCTAAATTCTAAAACACAAGCCAGAACCATTAGAAAAAGATGGGACCCATCTTAATCTATGCCTCAATTATATTTAAATAAGCCAGACTAAAGCATTTTGAACTAAGAGTGTGAAGCTTAAATATCTTCACATTTAATCCACTAAATATTATATATATAAATTAACAACGCAAAATCATCCAATTTACAACGAAGAAATATTTTAAATCTAATATATTAAATTTAATATATTTACATTTATTAATATCATTTCATTAGATTTAAAATATTTATTCGTTGTAAATCGGATGATTTCGCGTTGTTAATTTATATATATAATATTTAGTGGATTAAATGTGAAGGTATTTAAGCTTCACACTCTTAGTTCAAAATGCTTTAGTCTGGCTTATTTAAATATAATTGAGGCATAGATTAAGATGGGTCCCATCTTTTTCTAATAGTTCTGGCTTGTGTTTTAGAATTTAGAGTCCCATGTGATGCCATTATTCCATCTGATTGGCTGTCACGTAAGCATTTTTAAAGTGTATCTGTTTGAAGGTGTTTAGCTTTCACGTTATTAAATATTAGTTAAATAAATCTAAATGTTTTTAAATATTAAAATAATTATCAAATGTACATAAAACTTGGACCACTAAAGAAGTGAGATTGCTATGATTATGATTTGTTAAATATCAAAAGCATGGAAGCATTAATAAAAGCTATGTTTAAATTATATAGATGTTCTTTTCTGTATGAATATCCAGAACATTTATGTGAAGATTACAATTACCCAGAAAAGAAAAAAAAATCTTTGGTTTTGATTATTATCATCTAATAAAATATTCAGGTTTACTTTATTAATAATTGACAATGTATTCTATATTATGACTTGATCAACCATTCTATTTTCTAAACTAGGAAATCGTTGTTTTTTTTTTTAGAAAATATTAATGACATATAAAATTTACCTAAGAAATGGAATTAAGATTTTTATTGTTCTGTTAGAATTTATCTCATGACTTTGAACATTTGTTTATATTAATATCTTTTATTTGGTAATTACCATAAATATATTTTACTCTGCTTCATTGCATAATTTTATAATTTTTTTTTTTAATATATTGAATTAAATTAATTTTTATTTATATTTTTATTTTTAAGTAAAAAATCAAATCAAAGTATGTGAATTTAAAATAAAAGAATTGCAAGAGGAAAGATTAGCTTTGCAAGGTGATATAATTGTTAAGGTAATAAAACTATTAACAGTTACCATTTCTGTAATACATTTAACATTTTTTAAATTATTAAGTAAAATTGACTTACATTTATAATTTGTTTTATCAGTATGTTTTCACCATATATTCTGTAAAGTCATTCTTAAAGCCAAACAAAATATGTAAATTATATTTTCATTGCCATTTGTTTTTTATATATATAGAAAACAAAAAACATTTTCATCCTAAGAAAAAAAACTCAGAAAGGGATTAACAAAACAAAACGATGTTCTGACCAATATCATCAAGTTATTTAAATTTGATAGTTTTTTTTTTTTTGAGAGAAAATATATTATTGATTAAAAATCCCAATATACCAAAAAGAGGGAAGAAAAGAATATTGTTTAATGTTCCAGCTGTAGATTACATTTTAACAAAAAAAATAATTGTAACCTTACAGTATTAGATAAAAACATCAACAATCAGTTATTAAACAGGTAAAACTCTCCATACAGTAGTGCCAACCTTTAATTTTTTAATAATAATAAAATTTAAATACAAGTATATTGCCTATACTGAACTTAATATAATTACAAAGAATTTGAACTCAGACTTCCAAGCTCCGTACATCTATCCACTTTCAATACCAATATAAAATGGATTTTGTAAAACTTACAGATTCCCATTTACAAGTTAAAATGTTTTCTTTTGATATTTAAAAGCAATTTATCTAGTCCATTAAATTAATAAATAGTTTGCTAATGATTGTTTGATATTTGCATCCAAGAGAACTTGATCTAATTATCTATAGTGCTGAAATTCCACTTTCCTTAAAACAGGAATAAACTATGCTGTTTCCAATCTATTATATGAATTTTAAAATCAAATGATTTTTTTTCTTTGTCTTTATTTTATATTTGTAATAGTATATATATATTTTATTATATTTTGTCTCATTTCCTATATTTTTGTTTTGTTTTATATTTAATATACAAAAAATTGTATTTCATGTAAAAATCTTAAATACTTAAGAATAAATTACACAATATAATATAAAATAAAATATCTTTGTATAGCAATAAAAACTTTTCTGGCAAATATTTATTTTTGCCCTTTTCAATTAGTATACATTTATACAGGTTTTTTTTTTCCCTTGTACATATTGTATTATTATTACAATTGTACATAAAAAAAAAAGCTAGATGTTTCTATGTGTGCAATGTAAATTGAAGCTTTAAAATAGTTTCATCACATCAAAAAGAGCAAAAATAAATATTTGCTGGAAAAAAAGCTTTTCCATATCATTTTTATTATATATACATTTATTGCTGCTATATAAAAAATATTGTTTTTTGTATTTGTTATATTGTGTGATTTATTTAAATATGGAAAAGCAGCATAATGGATTTTTTGGTTTTTCCATTTTTGATTAAGAATATAATTACAGTACTTCTTTTAATCACACGATTTCTTATGAAGTACATGTATCTAATAATGCTTTAAAAAAAAAAAAAAAAAAGATACTTATATATAATCCCTTTACCAGCAGTTTATCAAACTTTTTTTTTAATTATTCATTTTCAGGTGCAGCCAAGTATTTGTTTACGTTTTTTTTCTCACAATTATTTTTTTTTACCAATTGTGTTAAATTTAAAAAAATATTAATAAATTGATTATAAATTCCTGTTAAGTTTAAAAAATATTAATAAATCTTTTATAAATTCCACACAATATTGTAACTGTCAGAATTGCACAACTCATGTACTAATTACCTGAGGGCAGTCCACATGTGCACTCCACATTCTGACTTCACATACAGCCTGCTAAGGTCAGGGAGAAAACAAGAGACTCTTAACTATTTATCTAAGTTATTGATTGCAAATAATGATTACAAAATGTGCAAATAATGATTACAAACTGCCAAAAATAATAAGACAATACAGTTTAAGTATATACAGCACAAAACATACATTGATATGACTTTAGTTAATTAATTTATAAATTCACTTATAGTAAATAAACCTTTCCAAATTTTATTAGTATTAGTTTAATTTAAATTATATAAAGATATATTATATGGTAGTATAAAGGTTTAAAATAATTGATACAATTTTAGAATACTCTTATTATTGAATAGATTTCAATCTACTGCATAGACATTTGACTACCCTCTCCTCTCATATGCACTGATAGGCTAATTGACCTTGTTTAATGATGATAATATAAGTTTATAAACTGAGATTGATCTAACTAATTGACTGTTATGTCCACTTATAGTTTATGATGTTAGTACACAATAGGTAATTAAATAATTGTAAAATGCAGGAATTCATATCTACTACAATGGTATCTATATAAGAGCAAGTACATGTGATAATTTTATGCCTATGGTAGGAATTAACATTCTATTGCATATATAACATAGTAGATTGGTAGTCACATATATTACTTGACAACATATATGAGAGAAAAATGAATGACATATAGTAGGACTTGATCATCTATTGCACATCACTGTTTAAGTAAAGTAATAATTGTAAGGATCACCAGTCACAAATGACATTGCAATCATCTAATACTAATGCGTTAAATAAGAATGAATTTCAGATGCAACTCATAATCTGAATTGACAGCTTGACAGCCATACATACTTATCACTAATAATAATTCAAATACAAGACTAGTTAGCCAAAACTGACAACTACTTAATAGAATCCTAATCTAAATTGTCTATGCAGTAGGCTTGCCTCCCATTCATAATTTTAAAATTTATGTAGTAGGCTTGCCTCCCATTCATAATTTTAAAATTTTATTGATTTATCATACTATTATTAACTAAATAAATAGGAAATAACTGATTAACATACCAACATTTATTAGCATGGCAAGAGATTGTGATTATAAACTAATTGTCTTTATAGAATAATTTTTATATATTTGTCACCGACTAGATTGTGGTGTAAAAATAGAACAAATTACCATCTCTTGACATAACTGCTTGTAAACAGATTAAATAAGTAACTATTAACACAGAGGCAAAACTGTCCTTACATTAACACCACTCTGTGCCAGCCAGAGTAATCAACAAATACAGGAAGGTTTCCATAAAATCCCTATCTAGTACCTACTTATCCAATATCCCCAGATGTTTAGCGGTTTAATAACTATTCATTAACATATTTCATTAGATAGGAGACAATAATTAACAAAAGATTATTTTAAAGTTTATACTTATTCTTTCAAAAGCTCGGGTTCAGTCTTTAGGTATTGGTGGAATTGATTCTTAAAACCATTGTTATGGTGGATGAAGGTTTAAATCAATATTTCACATTTGTTTGGATGCATAGACATTAATAAGGTCTTGGTTTGGTGGATAGTTCTTCCTGTAGCAGGACATCAGTCTTTTTCCTCTTCTAAGGTGGATACATAGCAGACATACATTAAGATGGTTCTTCTTATGCAGATGGCTTCTCGTTTGGGACTCTACAATGGATTTTTAGCCTTCCCTCTGCCAGCTTGATAGAGTGAAGCAAATAACAGCTTATCTAGTCTTACATGATAGACTTTCTAGAACTAGGAGATAAAAATTAATTAAAACAGAATACATTCAAATATCAGCCTTTTAAGCTAATTGTGCATACGCTTTGCGAGTATTCATTTATTATTAACACTCACAAAGCGTATGCACAATTAGCTTAAAAGGCTGATATTTGAATGTATACAATTGCAAACATACGCTATATAAAATAAATGCTTAAAACAGAATAATAATACTGGCAGAATAATAATCACTGGCAGGATTAAGATAGAATAATCATAGCAAACACAAAATAATGACGGCAAGATTTAAGATAGAAACATAGACAGATAATCATGAATGTAATTTTCATCTCTATATGATTTGGAATTATCTGTAAAATTCAGATCCATCCCTTGTTTGGATCCTTTAACTTATTGCCATAGATACATTTAAAAAAAAAGATAAGTTGTTTTTTTTCTGAAAAGATAAGAGCTTTTGATATTAATAAAAAAAAATTCAAATATAATAAAATTTAGACTGTAAAAATCGTTTATGAGCAAATGGAAAGGAAAGTATTGAACATGTATTTTTGGAGTATAGGACATTGAAAAAGGATTGGCATAAATTACATTGAGAGTAGGAAAACATATATGTAAAGAGAATTAAAAAGAACTTTTTTGTTTAAATGTTTATGATGACTGCAAATATGAATACAAAATACTGGAATGGAAAATCTTTTATTAAAATGCATAGGAGAAGAAAAGTAAATGAGTTAGTAGTGAGGAAATGATTTACTGTTAGAGAATAAAAACAAAATGGTTTATTATTATGCTTTCAGGGGATGAAAGTGTTTAACTTGGCTTATAGAGTTTTGGGGTATATGCACCTAAACTTCTGACTTTGTTTATCTAGAATTCATTTTATATTGCATCTTATCAAATAAATATAAAATAAAAATGGTCTTTCTCAAGTTGATTTAATACTGAAATCAAATACAGGTAAAATTTGTTTTATTTTATCTTTTATATTATTTTTATTAAATTTTAAAACTTTATAATTCTTTTTTCATTACCTTAAGCGATGCATATCACAATTTTATTAAATTAATTTTACTCTTTTTTTTTTTTGTTCTTGATTTAAATTTTTGTAAAATGTGGCGATTGTACTGGATTAATTAATTTTATCATTTTTTATTTAGGCTCATAAGTTGATTGAAGAAGAATTAAAGCTTGGTTGGTTACTTAGAAAAGAAAAGATATTAAATGAACAAAAAGGAAAACTTTTAGATAAAAAAGAATCTAAAAAAAAAGAGATGGTATTTATTAATTTATAATTCTATACAAAGGATATTTTAAGTTAAAGTAAAAAAATATATTCTTGCTTTCGGCTGCATAATCGTGTTATATATTATTCACACACACAATAGATTATACATATTCGCACACACATAATATATACAATAGTTGAATAAAATAAAGAGAATATGTTATATTAGTATATTTTGCTAATATGAATCACATAAATAAATATGCATACTATTTTAACTTTATTTTTAAAGAAAAATAGTATCAACTTTGAAAGAAATATTATTTCCATATATTTTTTAAAAGGTCAAATTATTAATCGCCTATTGGTGTTCAAACTGCTAACTAATTCATATTTCAAAATTGAAGATCTGAAGGGTAATAACTATATTCATTGCTCTCTATGGAAGAATGCTAAACTCTAAACCCCATTGCCCATGGATTGTGATTCCAAATCTTCACTTCTGGTGCTTGAACTTCTTATGAACTTTTGAGTAACAAATCATTTGATTATTCTTTATTGTATTAAGTAACTATGGAAACATAAATGTGCTTAAATCTAATGTAGTTGAGATTCAATGCTTTCTGTGAGATTGTTATTAAATATTAGAGTAAAAAATGCAAATCACTGCAAGGACCAACATGCATCTAAACAGTAAAATGAGTATCAAAACTGTCAGTAATTTCACGAGTAAAACTTTTATGATCAAGCTGTTGCTTCAAAATCACTTGTTTTAGTTGCAGTATTGTAATGTGGAATCAATGGTGTTATATATATAAGAATGAATATGATATAACTAAAATCCTATCATATGCTTGAATGAATTCTCTATTTTATTTCCAACGACTAGAAAGGTTTATATCTGAAAGTTACCAAAAATTAATCTATTATCTAGGCCAGGGGTCCCCAACCTTTTTGCACTTAAGAGCACATTCTATAATACCGGCCAGGTGGCAAGCACCATTTATTTTTTCAATGTAAATTTATAGTTGGATATTGTTAATAATACACATAATGTACAAAAAAATATTTATTTCAAAAATAAAGTATAGTATGCCCTACAATTTGATTACAATATAATACAATAATTTATAAGAAATTTAAAAAATTAAATTTATTTGTATCAGATAAATAATTTTTTATCGTATTCGGATAGCGGCGGGCACACATAAAATGGTCTGCGGGCGCCATGGTGCCCATGGGCATAGGGTTGGGGACCCCTGAACTAGGCTATCTTCCAACTGTGAAATATAATTATACAAGCACCATCATTTAATCAGCCATACCATGATATTTACTTATAAGTATACCACAAATGCACATGGCTGAATATTTAAAAACCTTCCTATCTTTCCCTTCTCAATCATTTTACTTTCATATTTACTTTTTTAAAAAAAAAAAAATTGATTTTGAGAGCCACAAAAATGATGATATATATTTTCTTCAATCTCATTAAATCATTTTATTTAAATTTCTTGAACCATTGATTTAATAATGAATAAGAAATCATTATTGTCCATTAAAATCTTAATATTTTTCTAGCTATTATTCAAATATTATATAATTTATACACAAGAAGTTCTTTTCATACAAAAATAGACTTATGTCATACTAACAAAGATATCAAATTTATTTCCATTATTTTGTACAATTATTTATATATAATTAGACTGTTGGCAATCTATTTTTTTAGGAATATAGATATTAATAATAAAATATGTATAGTAAAACACACATTGTAAGTTGGATACTAAAAAATACTGAATAAATAAATTTATATTTTATATAATTTTAGTGATTTTTTTATATTGTAGAAGAATTTATTTATTTAAAAAATATATACATATTTTTTTAAAAACCAGAATATTATTTAACAATAACATTTAATTCCTTGATCATGCTGAGTTATATCTTATTACTGAGAAATGTGAGAGATACAACAAAAATATGAATTTGTCACTTTTGTTATATTAAAGATAGACCTGTTTTGCTAAAGCATCTTACTTCAAAAACAAAATGTTTCAAATAAAAAAAATGACATTATGTGTAATGACACTGAAGATTTAACCAAAAAGTAAAATAAGTAAACTGCATAATATATGAATGAAACAAGTTAAATAGAATATAAATATTTACAATTTTATTTATTTATTAGAGAATATGATTCTACTGACTTTTGCTTTTTATTATAAATATATTTAAAACTTTTTATAACTTTTATAATATTTCATCTATAACAGAACTCACAATTTATTTCTTTTATATTTTTCTTTAGTAAAAACCTTGAGTGATCACTATTAGAGAAAAAAAATATACAAGATGGTCTGAACTAATCTTAACTATATTCTGTTTGGCTTTTAATAGTAATAATAACTCATAATAATTATAATAATAAAACAACATAATATTCGAATAATTTTTATTATTTATTCATATTTCTTTTAAACAACTAGAGAGAAAAAACTAATCTTATTACTTTTTCATATTTTAAAATGCAGTTTTTATTTATGATATTAAACCATTAAACATTGCATACATAATCACCATTTCCTATGCTTGCACAAGCTGTTAAAATAGAGGCAAAACTCTCCATACAATAGAGACACCCAGTGCAAGCCAGATTAATCGGTGGTTGCAAGAAGATTTTGCATAAAATTCCTATCTAGTGATTATTCATCTAATATCCACAGTCTAGTTTCTAATTGTAGCTTTCATCAATGAGTAGCTTTGTATCTGAGAGCAGTGCACCTAGATCTTAGGATCTAATGCAATGTTCCCATAGTCACCTTTAATCTATTTTGTTAACTATAGAGCTGTAAGTCCAAAATGAAAATATGGTGTTTTCAATCCAAGCTCAATCACTTGTATAGTCAAAAGCTCAATCAATTATATAGTCATATCTATATGATTATACAAGTGAATGAGCTTGGATTGAAAACATTGTTTTCCTTTTGGCTCATCGCTTTATAGTTAACAAGATAAGTAAAAACTGAATGTAGGAGGGCTGCATTAGGTCCTAAGATAATATATATATATATATATTTCTCTTAGATCCAAAGCTCCTTACTGATGAAAGACACAAGCCAGAAACTAGTCTGAGGATATTGGATAAGTACTCACTAAATAGGAATTTTATGCACAAAGCTTATATCCAATGATTACTCTGACATGCTCTGCTATGGAGAGTTTGCCTCTGTTTTAACAGCTTGTGTAAATGTAGGAATGTTTAATGGTTTAATACCAATCCTGCCAAATGGGATGACAGTGACGATGGTTATTAAAGAATTAAAGACATGAAAATTTATAGTTGCTGAACTGGGTTCAGATCTATATGACTGTACAAGTGAATGACCTTGAACTGTAAACATTATTGTTTTCATTTTAGATTCATAGCTTTGTAGTTAATAAATAGGTAAAAGATGGCTGCAGGAGGGTGGTATTAAATCATAAGATCTGGGTGCAGTTCTCTCAAATCCAAAGCTCCTCACTGATATAAGTCAGAAGCTTGAGAATTGAACCACAGAAAATTTAAAAATCTTTTGGAAGAAATAAATAGTAATTATGGCAACTTATTTTTGCATACTTCAATATAATGGCTAAGCAGAGGTAAAGTTTTTAATTACTTTTATCATTACAATATGAAATTGGCATGAAATTATTTTATTCTTAGAAGAAAACAATAAAGTTTATAATGAGCTTGCAATGATGGATGGTGGTGTCTTTTAACTTTTTTATGTAACATCACAGTAAAACTTTGTGATCTTAATTTTAGTTTACAAGATGAAGGTAAAATTATTTTGCAAATGGCAAATAAACTATTTGTGTTTGAGAAAAACTAAGTATTTATTATCAAGAGATACAAAACCAAATACTACATTATTTCCGAACATTAACAAAAGCTAAGCAAGATGGTATTGACAATTCTGCAGGAACTTATATTATCATTTCAAATTATTTAGCTGCCTTATTGAAAGAATTTTAAAGCAGGTTTCAAAATTTAAGAAATATTTTAATAATAATCTCTTACTTATAGAAAATCCTTGTCACTTAGAAATAGCAACTATTACACAATTAGCTGTATTTGAACATGATTATGTTAGGCTGTTTGATGAATTTATTGAATTTTAAAAAATGACATGAATTTGGAAATCTTTTTAAAGAAAAAAGGATTGGAAAGGTGCATTTGCAATTTTGGAAATTAGTGCCTGAAAAATATAAAATTCAAAAAGTGTGCACAAATGTTGCTTATGTCATTCACATTGACATATCTTTGTGGATCTTCTTATTTGAAAATGAAATATGCTAAGAATGTATGTAGAAACAGGTTCACTGATTCACCCTTGATTATATATTAAGAGTAGCATGTAACACTTATAAACCCCATTTATCTAAAATTGTTAAAAGTTTGTCTCAATATCAAACATTGCATTAATATTTAAATAAATATTTGGATAAAGTAAAGGTTTTTTTTTTTTGGTTTGGTAACTTGTTAATTATAAGCTATATTATAGTGGTCTACAACCTACTGCATGCATGAACGAGAAATCTGACATTTTTCATGTGACATCAATCTGTTGTCCACAGCTGATATATCATATTGCGGCCTGCTTGATATAGTAAATAAATGTATGTGGTTCAAGTAAAAAAAAGATTGAGTATATCTGTTCTATCTGATCAAATAAAACAATCATTAATACAATATTTATTATAAACAAATTTAAAAATATATATTAATTTATTTATTTTTAAAAATCATATTATATATGCTTGTTCAAAAAATAAATAAATCATAATATAAATTTTCCTGAAATATATTTTTAAATTATTTTATGAAAGAAAATACAAGATTATTTTTTGATTCCGAGTTAATAATCAGAAACTATTGCAGAAGCAATTCATTTATAGAAGGTTATATATGCAAGGAAATAATCGACAATAATCCATTTAACATTTTTTATTTATGAGGATTTGTTATAATTTCAAACATCTCATTTTTAAGCCAATGCATTGTACTGTTATTTATACATCGTGGATATAAACTTAATTTTAAATCGGACAGATTTGAAGACTCAAATTTTGCTTTTTTTTTTAAATCTAAACCATCCATAAACAAAATGTATCAACAATCTTTATTATTATTTCTATTTTTTTAATGTCGCTATAATTTTTTTTATTGACGCATAACTATTGTTTTTCCAGTGTTCTAATTTTAGTTACTGCTATCATTTTCAAAAGAATGCTTTTTTTAAATATATATATTCTAATTAAATTAAAACAACGAAATAATAATTTTGATTTAATTATTCTTTCAAACTTTTGAAAGAAAACATTTATTTCCTAATTTGGCTATATATAAAACTAAAAATTATATTTGATCCCGAGGGAATTAAATTTTTACTCTCGGATTTTAAAATGAAGATTCAATAACATTAATATGACGTAACCAATTTTAATATTTGCCAGAAATAATGTAGTCAGAGCCTAAAACTTTATTTTAATTTTAAAATTAATTTATATTTTAAAAATAAATTAATTAGATTTTCCCAAATCATACTTGTTATATTTGATTAGGAATTATAAAAAATAATAATTGGCATCAAATAATAAGGATTTTTAATATACAATAACTGTAATCATGACGAATAGAATATTTTATATTTTTTGTTAATTATTTTAAGTTTCCTTAATATATATATATATTTTAGGAAAAAATGATGTCAGATATTGAACAAAAAAGAGAATCATTCTTTGGTAAATGTTCAGAATTTATATCTCACAATAGTCTTTCTAAAAAAAGTCATCATTTAGATGAATTAAAAATTCAGACCAAAATTGCAGAATTGGAAAATAATAAGAACAAGCTTGAAAAACGTAAGATTTATTTTTAATTTAAAAAATATTTTTTTTGCTTCAAATATCATAATATACTTTATAAAATTGCCAAAACAAAAAAAAATGCATTTTTTCATTACATTCTAAAAGTATTTTTATATGATTAAAATTACATATTCACATAAATTATTTGAATTGGATGTTTTTTTATATAATTTGTTCATCATGGGGATATATTTCTGAACAATGTATAATTCAAACATGCAAAACTCTATACGTATTGCCACTCAATGCAAACCAGAGTAATCAATGGATGCCAGAAGGCTTGTGCATAAAATCCCCATCTAGTGCCTACTCATTCAATATTCCTTGACTAGTTTCTGGTTGTGGCCTTTCTCAGTGAGGAGCTTTGCATTGAGTGACAATATGTATAGAGAGTTTTGCCTGTTTTAATAACAATTATAAGCAAGCATAAGAAGTGGTGATCATGTGATGTTCAATATATACTTCCTTGCTTTTTTAAGAAAGCAAGGATAACTATTATGTATTTATAGCCTTACCTAATAAATTTATTAATAGTGATTCTGCTTACTATCATTTATTTTTATATAATTTTTTTACTTTAATGATAAATTATTCCAAAATCCTGCAAACTATTATTTAAGATTTTTTTTATTTAATGACAAATTATTGTTCTGAAATCTATTCATCCAATAACTATGATACTTTTGGCATAGTTTATTTTTAATTGTAAGACAGATTTTTCTATTTCAAATGTTCAGACATATTTTTTCACCCAAAAATTGAATTAGAAATATTAGTTAACTGCTTACTACAAAATTATTCACACACACATGCATATATATGTTTAAATAAGTTTTGAACAAAACTGAAAAACATAGACATTTTATTGACTTCTAGAGATTATAAGTATTATTTTTAAGGGTAAGAAAAGAAATGAATTTGGATTTTTCACCAGTCAGTATTATAGAATCAGAGAAATATGGAAACATGCAATTTAAGATGAATCTAAGAAGATTCAATAAAATGAAACAGTTAAAAAAAAAGTTATGTTAATGAATACCTGTAAACAGTAGATATATTAGAATGGATAAAGTTGAAATTAATCAAGCATAAACAGAACATAAAAAGAAACTTCATTATAAAGTTACCAACAATTGGAAGTTTTATCAAGCTAGGTGAACAGATTATTCAATAATAAATGAGTAAGTCATTCAGTATTGGTTGATAAATGAGTATGTAGCTATTTTTTTAATTTGTAAAGATCCCAAGATAATCTGAATTGTTCATATATGTGCCAGTGTACTGACTGTAAAACACAATTTTAATATGATGCAGTTTAATCAGACAGCTGTAAGCTTAATTATCTTTTTAATATATTTATACAGAAGATTATTTAACAAAATTAGTTGGATTTTTAAAAATACTGTTTAAAAAGCAACATTAATAATGCATTATGTAACTCATTGTAAGAACAAGAATATCAAAAGAAAATTATTATGCAGATAAAGCAGGATAACTTATTTAAATAGTATGATGTTTAAAATTTAATTATCATTGATAGTATTAAATTAGAGTGGTACAAAATGAATTAACTTATTTAAACATAGATTTTAATTATAGCCTAGGGAAGCCACATAATGCTCTATTTTGCTTTATATTTTATAGATAGCAGCAAAGATTAATGGATATGAATATAATAAATTTGTAGAATATTTTCAGTAACATTGGATAACCACATTTAATTATTTATATGAAAATCTCAAAATAAAAAGTAGCAAAAGAGACTGGTTTTATATTAAAGGAAATTATTGAGATTGTATATAGTTAGTTATATAATGAGAGAATCTGGTTTGTATATTTGCAAAAAAGGAAATTGTAAATTTGAGATTGATAAAAACATGTTATCAGCTTTTATGTGTTGAGATCAATAAAATTAGAGCATATAATTTTATGAAATCTTTAAGAAATAAGGTAAAAAAGAGGGCTACTAATTAAATGTATAAAAGACAGTCTATGATAAAATTAATTTTGTAGATTTGATTAGATTATCATAGATCATATTTTAATAATAAAGGATACAATAAACAAATTAACTGGCATATGAAAAAAGTTTAGTGAAGGGAATAAAAAATATTTTTAGATATAAAAATTTATTCCAAATTACAAAAAGACTATAAGAAAAATAAGATCAAAATAGTGTTTACTTCAAGACAAATTGCATATTGTAATTTATTTGGACAAATTATGAAATAGTTCTTTTTCATTGAAAATGTAAAATATAAATGAAAATAAGAATGACTGATCATCACAACAATCTATCAATCTGAATGTATACATTGTAATGATCAGAGAAATAGACTCTGAAATGCTGAAGAGAAGATCTGCAAGTTTAATTGTTTACCTCAAGTTGCAGTAATTCTTGATATTCATTTGAATTCAGCATCTAAAAAATGAGTTGAACTGAGTTTAAACCCCAGTTTTCTTGAAAAATGTAACCTATTTTGGGTTTTCTTGATAAACTAATGACACTTTAGCCAATATAAGCATTACAAAATACACTTATAATAAAAGATAAATTAAATTACTATATTTGAAGGCTTCTCATTTTTTCTCCATTTCACTTGTAACCATCACATAGGTTAATTATTTTCAGCATGGATCAAGAGATCATGATTCTCTCTGCTCTATGTATTGAATGAAATACCAATACAGAAAACATTATCTAAGAGATCATAATAAATTTATTTGTGTGTAAGCTATTTATTTACAATGTTATATTGGTTGGTGAGCCAGAATTTTCTAATTCAGTTTAATTATAACAAATATATTCACTTTTCATGGAGATTACTTTTGTTTTTATCAGATTTACAATGATATTATTAATTCATAACAGATATTTTAAATGGACTTAAGTTTCATTTTATATTACCTGAATGATCTTTATTAATTAATTGACTTTCAGATTTAAATACTAAGTTTATTTATTCTAACATTCATTACCTTACTTGACTTTAATGTAAATCTAAAAATGTTGTAAGCACATTTCATGTGCTGTTGTAATTTTAATTGAAGTCTATTTATATTTATGGCTTTGAAATATACCACATGGAAATGAATTTTATCTCTGATGTTTCACAAAAGCTCTAATTATTGGCATAATTTCTTGGTCTCACAGCTTTAAAGTTTCTTAAACACTTCATATTATCATCTTTACAATATTGCTTATATTGCATAATACAAAAGATATGAATTGAAGATGGAATTGAACAATAAAATCATAAAGTATATATATATGCTCAAATCATTAAACAAGGATTCATCAAATATAACCAAATATATACAAAAAAATCTAAATTCTAATCAAAAAAATGCAAGACATGCAAAATGATACTTCTATGTTAACTGCATATAATAGAAATATTAAACACTTATTACCAATACAATATTTATTCAAACATCTATATAGGGCTCGTGGTACAGGGCTATGTTAACTGTCCACAAAAACCAAAACTAGAACTTCAATCAGTCTTCTTTTAATTCATATGGTTAACATTATTAGACAAACTAAAATAATAGATGATTATATTATAATCAATATTATCCTACAATGTAAATTCATATATAACTTTTCCACTTAATTCTTTAAATCACTCTGCTACTACTGAACTATGATTAATCCAAATCTTATGCAATACCAGTGATAAATTATAAATAGTATTATAAAAATAAATTATTATTCAAAATTTTCTGTTTTGTTAACTTTATTTCATTTAAGTAAAATGGAGTTATAAATAATTTCATATATTTCTAATATTAATATAAATTTTCAAAATTAATAACTCAATTCATTTCCAAAAGCAGGGCACTTAATGAATTAAAATTTGCATTATATATATATCAGGGATGGCTAAACTTTTAGACATTGGGGGTGACTGTTTTGGTGAAGGTGTATCCAAGGGTGATTGTTTTTTTCAGGACTTTGAACTGGAAACCAGAAAATTTTTGCAACATCTATTGACCATTTTTGGTCATATTTTTGCTATTTTATGCTTATTTTATCATAAATTTGTAGCTTTATCAGTATTTAAATTTTAATTCCCCAAAAATCCGCAATTGGCAGTATTTTTTTGCAAAAAAAATATTTTTGATTGCAATCTCTTGTATATTGTCCTGCCTCTTTTCTTTTATAAAGTGCCACAAAGGATTGACTGTCAACTTTGGCTATTGTTCTCCAGGTGTTTCTGACCATCAAAGTCAGAAATCAAACCAACATGTTTTATTGTTTTTCTGAAGGTTTGTGATGATGGTGTTCTAGCTGTATTTTTATATAGGACTATTTCCATCATCTAATATGTGTGTTAAACATCTTTAGAAAAGTTTAATTTTAGTTAAATATTCTAAATGCATTCAACTGTTAGTAATATCACAGCAAACGAATGTTAGTAATATCACAGCAACAGGTCAGTATATGCCCTGACTTAGTAATATCACAGCAAACACATTAGTATATGCACAACATTTTGAGAGGTATTTTTCTCCCCTCTTCTTCAGGTGTTGCTGGCCTGACCAGTGACAGTACTAGCATGGGATTCAAACCTGGGTCATTAGATTCTTGATAATTGAATTTTAAGGTAACACTCTAACCAACTGAGCCATCCTGCCAAAGGCAACAGTATGTAGTAATTTCATATACTTATCTATGAGGTTCCTCCTGATTTTTCCACTTTTTCCTCAGAGCAAAGTTGATTAGTGGTTTCCATACATTATGTATAGTCACACTAGGTTGGCTTATGGGATTTTTTGCCATTGTCATGTGAGCACGTTCAATTGGGAAAATGCAGAAATATTGGACAAAGAAGGAAAGGTACAAAGAAGAAAATTTAAAGAAGCTGCTCACATGACAATCACTAAAAATCCCATAAGCCAACCTAGTGTGACTATACATAATGTATGAAAACCACTAATCAATTTTGCTCTGAGGAAAAAGTGGAGAAATCAGGAGGAACCTCATAGATAAGTATATGAAATTACTACATACTGTTGCCTTTGGCAGGATGGCTCAGTTGGTTAGAGCGTTACCTTAAAATTCAATTATCAAGAATCTAAGGACCCAGGTTCGAATCCCATGCTAGTACTGTCACTGGTCAGACCAGCAACACCTGAAGAAGAGGGGAGAAAAATACCTCTCAAAATGTTGTGCATATACTAATCTGTTTGCTGTGATATTACTAACAGTTAGTGCATATACTAACCTGTTTGCTGTGATATTACTAACATTTGTTTGCTGTGATATTACTAACAGTTGGTGCATATACTAACCTGTTTGCTGTGATATTACTAACAGTTGAATGCATTTGGAATATTTAGCTAAAATTAAACTTTTCTAAAGACATTCAACACACATATTAGATGATGGGAATAGTCCAATATAAAAATACAACATGTTTTATGCTTTCATAATAGATTTTGAACATAAATAAATATATTTCTCATAATTTTTTACATTCATAAATAAGTTTTTATATTAATTTATCTAAATATAAAATTTGATTCTAAAATTTTTAAATTTTACCAGAAGAATAATCAAGGAAAAGTGAATAGCACTGGACTGCTATTCAAGACAAGTTAATAACATTGACCGCTACTGCTTTCATAATAGATTTTGAACATATATAAATATATTTCTCATAATTTTTTACATTTATAATTAAGTTTTTACATTAATTTACTTAATTATAAACTTTGATTCGAAAATTTTTACATTTTACAAGAAAAATAATCAAAGGAAAGCAAATAATGATTGACTGCTATTCAAGACAAGTGATTAACGTTGACCGCTATTTGCATATCAATGACATTCAATGATAACTTAGCAAAATGCAAATATTTTTCATAAATATTTATGGATTTAATTACTTTTTACATTATATTGACTAATAATGTGGCTAGATTTAGATTTTTATTTAAAACATTTAATTTTAGATGAAGAAAAGACAACAGAAGTGAATAATCAGCTATTGTAATTTCTAAGATACAAGAAATCACTGGTATTTTCACATAATGATTGGTTGAAATATAATTCCTTTGTTTTACTGCAGACTATTTTTCATATGTTTTTGTTTTCAGTTATTAATATTTTAAATTTTTCATTATATTTAATCAATTTGAATGTAAAATAATTCAATTTTTAGAAGCTAAATTAAAGCAATTCTGATTATTTTACATTAATATATTTCAGAAAGGAAACTGGCTAGATCCATATTTAACTAATCAAATCACTCAAATTTTTATTCAATCTGGTCAATAGAAATTCAACAGACAAAAGGTTAACCTTTCCATCGTATTTTCCTGCAATGTAAATTTTAAGTATTGGAAGTTTCAGTTTAAATCTTATGAGCCTGGATGAAATTATTTAGCAATTCATAATTTAACTTTTAAAACAAACAAAAATTTATTAAAAACAATTATTATTTAATAAATTTAACAAGTAAATGAACAAGGGCGTAACTGAAAAAGAAGTAGGTGAGTGTAAACTGGTGTTCACTAGTTCTATTTATAAAAGAAGTTATGTGACTGATTTTTAATGAATGAAATTGACATTCAGTCTACTCACCTTTGACCTGTATTTATTAAATTTTACAAATTAATTACTATCCTGGGAAAAATTACTAAAAATAAACTAATTTATATGTATCTCTAGACATGAATTAATTATTACAAGTTTAAAATAAATTATTTAGAAAAACCAAGAATGTATTATAATAAAATAAAATATTAAATAACATTTTACATTATTTCAAATATTCTCTTACATTATTCTTTTAAACATATTTACATTCTTTAACTGATTTAAGCTCCCAGAACATTTTTAAATAATACTTTTCAAAACAAAGACTTAAAAATAATCTGTAATATTCTATTACCAAAGAAGTTAAGATAAAAATTTACACTTCATGCATTTTCACATACTAATGTATTCTTTTACTAGATAGCTTAATTAATCAAATTAATTATTTATCTTCTTCAATTAACTAGTTTAAAAAATATTTAATTAAACTAATTTGTATCACAATTATCATTAGACAAAGCATATTACTTATTAACAAATTATTTAAATAAAATGCATTTTTATTAACAGGTAATTTAAATATTAATAATTTAACATTAAAGACTTAAACTTGTCTTTAGATTTTAACTCTAATATTGACTAATAGTTCAATTAAGATAGTTTTACTCTTAATGTTTTTACATTTATCTTATTAATATTTCAGGGTAATGATATCTCTAAAACTAATAAGCATTTAAAAATCATACATAATTACTTATGGATTTAAAGCATTACACATAAACTATTGAAATAACTTTTAAAGCTAGTAAAAATTATAATAGTTGTTATAAATTGACTCAAAGAATATATCAACATGTAAATATTAAGCAGTGATAAAGTTGGTAAACTATGGATTTTTTTTCTTAATACTGAGCAACTATATAACTGGATATTTAGCTTTATGGATAAAGTCAAGGGTCATATATATATATACGTTTCTATAATTGATGCAGAAATATTAAAAATAAAGATTTACAAAACAGATATCTTTTTAATTAATTTATTTATTTATTATGGAGGTGAATTTAAATTTCTGACAAAGAGTAACCCATTTTAAATCCTGAATGGAGTGATTCCATTAAACTTAACCTATCCCCATTCTCCAAATATTATTTATCATTATTATGCCAGGATAACTACCATAGGACAAGAGATGGAGTGTCCAAATAAATTTAAGAAAGTTAATTCAAATGATAATATTAAATAATTTCAGAATGAAACACAACATTTAAATTAAATAATTTAAATAAACATAATAGAATCTAATTGAACTACTTCTTAATTAAACTACTAATAGTGATGCAGATGTCACAAAATATATTTGAATGAATATTAGTTTTAAAATGCATTCTAAGGCAAATATATAAGTATATATAAGAAATAATAAATTTATCCCACTATAGTTTCAAAATTAAATAAACCTGAATCAAATTCCATCAATCTGACATGCTGATCATTCATTATACTATTTGTCTTCTTTTAATTAAATGGTTTGAAGTATTTTATGCAACTGATGAAAGTTTATTATATCAATTTTATTTCTGAATAGTCCAATTTTGGGATTGTTTGTAGTATTTTTGAGTTTAACACATTTTAGCAGCTCCTGATTAACAAAAGGCTTACATATCAGTTTCAATTTTCCATTATGCAAAATAATTGATTGACATTTATTCCATTTTTAAAGCAATTTTTTTGGCATGGTGTTCATATTACAAGTCACAATTATATAGTAGGGCACAAATTTATAGTCCAAATATAATAGTTTTGCTTAGTAGGCAATTATTTTATATCTGAAATAAAATGACAGTTTTACCCATGGTAATCTTTGGAAACTAGTTAAAATTCCTCCTTTCAACTCTATATTTATATAAATTGTTCACAGAATTTTAGTTTTCTGAACTAGAATTTGTTTCTAAATTGATCATTTGGATTAGTTTATGAGGCCCTTTAGTCAGTGGTTCTGCTCTTTTAGCATATAGTTCTTTTCAGGCTTGATTTGACTAGCAAACTAACAAAACATATATCTAATAGACCCACAAGATTTAGTATATATATTACTTATCAATCTATGTCAAGCTTTATTCTATTTTTCAAAAAGCAACTTTAATTGCACGATAATTAAATTCTTTAATCATTTCAACTTAAAGAATTTTATAAAATTTGTTTATCATTATTTCCTTGAATTCTTCAAAACTGGCTATCTTTTAAAATAACGAAAAATTATATTTTTTTACATAAATTTTCATTTGTATTTAAATAATTCTATACTACTCTTCTTGACTTACATTCTCAAAATAAATATAATCACCTTAGTTTATTTGACAAACAGCAGTTTTTCTGAGGAATCCTCTCACTTTCAATAAATCATTAATTATTATATAATATTGTTACACTAATCATTGATTATATAACTGTTATATATTGCTTACTACATATGATCTTCAGATCTCCATCTAACTATGAGACAATTTCTTTATTGAAACATGCAATTTCACATGTTTAATCTGTAACGACCGGGGGAAGGCGCCCCTCTACGGGGGGCCCCTATTTACCAAAAAAAATTTTTAAAGAAGGGAAAAAAAAAAAAAAATTTTTTTTTTTTTTTTTTTTTTTATCTTCTCCTAGTCAAGGGAATAAGAATATAAAATATATAAAAGAATATATAAAAAAAAAAACAAAAATAATAAAAAAATTAATTATATTTATTTTTTTATTTTTTATTATTTTTAATAAAAGTTATTTTTTGTTAAAAAAAAAAAAATAAATAAAAATAAAAAAAAAAAAAAAAAAAAAAAAAAAAAAAAAAAAAGGGGGAAAAAAAAAAAAAAAAATTCTCTTGCTTTAGTTTATTAAATTTGCTCCAATTTATGAACTGAATTGTTGGTTCAGGACTTTATTGAGATTTTATTCATGTCAATATATAAATATATGTAGATGTGTGTTCCAATTCAAAAGCACATTAGTAAAAACAAACAAATTACTATAAGAAAAACATCATTGTGAAAAATTACTTACTAATACACAAAAAATAAACAAAGATATCATTTACTGACAAGTTATTTATAAAAACATAACTGTAATAACAAAAACAGTTTTCATAATCAGTATTAGCATATTTTTTTTTGTTCAAGATAATAATTTTCAATGCTGTTTGATTCACATTATAATTTTTTTTTTTTTACAAAATGAGAGTCAGTTACAGGTGCACCTAGCTATGATATGATTCATCTTTGGATGATTTGTGTATGAAAATAAAAATCTTTCCTATTCAATTCACCTGAATCATTATTTCAAATTAATCATCAATTATTATAAACTGTACAACCAACTTACATCAGCAATGTGGTGTGATATATCTAAATTGTTTTAAAATTTAAATATATTATTTATATTGGTATATCCTACTTTGGTATGTTATTTGCCAACAAAAAAAGCTGATATTTGGGATAGAAAATAAAGTTTTTTTTTCTACATTTCTATTTTCATAAACTTAAGAAAAAAGAACATTATGATAATGATATTTGAGTTATATTGTAATTATTCAGTAAATGTGGATTCTTTTTAAAGATCATTGAAATATATTCTTAAAATTATATTGTCTTCTATAACTAAAAATAAAAATTAATTAATAAATAATTAGGGAGATAGCATTTGCACTAGTTAAATCTAATGTGGCATATAATTTAATAATTCCAGAAATATGCACATTTTAAAATAATATTTTTAACATTTAATTTTACTGCTATCTCCTCTTTACCACATTATAATGATATATACAGATTCAGTTTGATTTCACAAACTGGAATATTTTTACTTAAAAATATTATATTGTTAATTTTTTAACAAAAGATATTTATTGTTTAATTTCTAAGATATTTAAAGAAATTATTTATTCATGATTTCATTTTATTTTCATAACCATTTAAATACTTGTAATAATTTACTATTATAAATGTATATTTAGAATTACATGATCTTCAAAAAGGTGAAGAATCAAAAAATAGATTAATTAAAGAAAAACAAAATTATCTTACAAAATTTAATTCACTTTCAAGTATTAGACAAGGTAAATATTACATTTATTCAAAATTAATTATTTTATATAGAATTTCTAAATACTGTACACATTTAATGATTTGCTTGTAAAAATATTTACTATTTTTTTTATGAGAATTATTGATTGGCTTTTTGTTTAGATTTTTTTAAAAATCAGAATCTAAAGCATTCAGTATGTATTTGGTATTAATAGAATTAGTAATTACAGTATTTTAAATGAGTGTGGCCAATTTCAGCTCAAAAATAGACAAACAAAAAAAAAAAAAAAGAGAAACTTAAGGAAAAATCAATATTGCAGTGACTACACAAACCATATTTGAAATATTAACTTACTTATTTTTTCTATGTTATTATTGCTATATATGTCTCATAAAATGAATGTCTTGCCATTCTTTTATTATAAAACTTGAATAGCAGTAAGATGAATGTACTTTATCATTATAATAATGAAAGTGCCATTGAAAAACTGAGATATCATCCATAGGTTCATAGAAATCAATTTGACAATATTTAATTATACTATTAATTGTTGTTACCAAACATTATTTTCATTGGTTGACTGAAAATCAGTGACAAACTGTTAATAAAAACCATGTGACTTGCTTGGTTTAGTCCAATGGTAGAACAACAGACTATGGTGCCCAAAACCATGTACTGTGGCTCTAGCTTTATTACTTTGATTTTAAACATTTATGAACTCTTGAGCAATAAATCATTTGATTATTTATAACTGCTGAACTATCATATGTTAAATATTTGATCACAATAATCTTTACAAAAAACTTTTTAGAATAAGTAGACCAGCTGACTATTTAATATATGTGAAATAAAATAAAAATCAAATAATTTGTTATTTTTTCTTTTTTACTTATTTTCACAAATTAAAATTCTTTATATATTTAAAATGTTTAGTATTTTTTCTTTCTTTTTCCTTTCTGTTTTTATTCATTCATTTCGTATAGCACATCTTATAAAGCCAATCACATCTCTGCCAAATCTGTTTTATATATATAAATCATGTTATCATTTTGCTAAAAATTGATAACATATTTTCTAATTTAATACTTAACATGGTAATAGTTAATGTATTACTAAAGTAATTGTTCTATTTTCAAATTGTTTTACAATAATTTATAAAAGCTGGTGTAAGATTAAATGAAGAACTAAAGCAAGGATATTTATAATATATTTAGAAGATCTTAACATAAAGACAATGAAATGTGTGAGACTATAGATTGCTCTAAATAAAAACAAAATACTTTATACATTGTGTTTTACTAATGATATTTAAATTATATGTCTCAAATTTAATAGAAAAATATGAATAATGGGGCTTGGAAATAAATACAATAAAACAAAATATATGTGTATTGGGGGAATACAGCAAGTTATAATATTAGCAAGTGGGCAATTAATGGAAAGTGTGAGGAATATAAGTAATAAATATTTAGTTATAAAGTTCATTTAAAGAGAACCAACATAAAAAGTTAGTAGAAATATAATAGAAAAAAAATCTATTCCAATGATATTGTGAAATCAGAATATATTAAAAGTCAATAAATCATGAATACAAGATACAAACATGAAAAGTATTATATATAATAATGATATTTAAAAATTAAAGAATATAATAGAAAGGAAATTGGTTACTACAAAAATGGATTACTAAATAATGAATATTAAACATATTATTGGAAATAAAATTAAAACCAAGACAATTGGAATAATTTGAACATTAAGTAAAGATTAACCTGAGTTGACAGTTTTATTTTATATATTACAGACATCTATTTAGTAAAATAATAATAAAAGTAAAACAAAAGGGAAAATAAACATGTATAATTAGTTTATGAATTTATATTTTATTCTATTGATTGTATACATTTTTATATTATATTTTTATATAGGTGTGAGTTTTAAGCTACATCAATAAAAAAAAGTCTGTAATATTTATAAAAAAATATTGTATTTCTAAAAAAAAGTTATGGAAAAATAACAGAAACTTATAATTCAAATGGTTTGAGAATAACTGTTAAATTGGCTGAATTTATTATTTGATATACAAGTTATCAAAACAAATATTAAACTAGACACTTATCAGGAAAACTGGGGAAGAGTTTATCCAAAAAGGAGTTTTTGAGACAGAGTAGAAAAATCAGAGGAAGAAATTTCCAGAAAGATTTATGAAAAGAATATTATGACAATTGAGAATTAGAATAGTATTATAGACTAATTAGAAGAAATCTAAATTGTTCTCCTTCATCAAATAATATGATGTGAAATTAATAAGGTTATTTTCTTTTTCTTTTCTGTATTATTTTGTAATTACTCTACTTTATATTTTGATTTATATTAATTTTGAAATTCAGCATCATCTTCTGGATTATCCATTTTCAGAAAATATCCAATAAAATTTCTAGATTGACATTACTTAATATATGTTAAATTTATAAGTTTGTATATTTTGCAGTATATCCATTTCTGTCTGTGGACAAAGATGGACTTTGTCATTGGCAGCAGCACTTGATTATTCTGTGCTGAAAGCTAAGTTTATTTTTGTCTTCTTCTTATGCAATTAATCATCTAAGATCATTGATATAAAGACTGTTTGATTGTGGTATGAAAGTTTAGAAAGTGTTTCGTTCATCATTTTAAATATAGAAGTTTAAAAAAAAATTATTTTGTTGAATGTGTGTTAATATAAGGATATTTTATAACTAAGTTGTATGAAAGATTAGTTGTTTTTTCTAGTAAGTTTACTACTAAATTTAATTTAAGAACGGTGATTTATGTGAAGGAAAAGATAACGTTTTGGAGGCCTAAGATCGGAAAACGTGGTTATCTATCGATTGTTTTTGAAAGAAAGTAAAGATTTTATCTTTCCATGCAAAGGGGTTTGAAGAGTAAGAGATGAAGTATAAAGTCAAATATAGAATAGGTGATTTGGAAAATAAGAAATATGGATTGCATATATAATCATCAGAAAGAAATTAGGCGTGCTATAGTAGAGTGTATCATATGTGATGTAACAGGTTTATGGTTATGTAACAGTGTGTAAATATGATAAAAGAGGTGAAAAAGTGGTTTCTAAGTATAGATAGCTTAAAGAGAATGTCAGGAGAAATGGAGCATGTTTTTAGTGGAGTGACAAGAGATATGGATGAAAAACTACATAGAACACTGGAAATGGTTAGCCAAAGAACAAGTAAGATAGAGGAAGAGGTAAAGGATGTAAAAGCAAAATTAAAATCATTAGAGTTGAAGTGTGAGTAGATAAAGGAATTATTGAGTAGAAATGATAAGGAAGAAATAGATGAGGAAGTCCAGGTTATGAATGAAACAGAGAAAGTAGAATAGAAGATTCACTAATTCCAGAATGTGGAGATATAATTACAAGGGAAAATAGAAACAGCTATGTAAGAGTATGTTTGCCTGCAGCTAGAATTAGGGGTGTTACAGATAAAGTAAAGAAGCAAAGATGTAGAGATGTGTATGTTATGGTAGGGACTAATAATTTGTCAGAGCCATCAGAGAATAATGGATGAGTACATTATTGAATAAACTTCCAATCTGTGTGATGCTTCTTTTAGATGAAGCTTAAAGACTTTTACGACATTACAGTTAGTCAAATCGATGTACACGTAATCACGTTAAAAAAAAAAAAAACATGTTTATTGAAGACCTCCTGTAGATATTTTTCATATAATTATTTATTTAAAAAATATATAGCAATAATTAACTAAAAAATTAAAATTCTTTTAAATATCTCCAAAAAAAAAAAGTAACATTTTATAAACTCTCTATATTTTTAGATATCAGGCTTTTATATGAAAGTGGTATAATTAAATTCTGCCTCGATTTGATTTTTATTCATTTGTTCATCCAAATGATATAAGTTTTTTATATCTTAGGCTTAATGTATTTAGATTTTTGTTTTAGAAATTAATCTACTTCTCTGAGAATGTCTTTAAGTGAAATATCTTCTGTAAAACACTTGCATACAGTATTTATTTAGTTGAACCAAGATGATATCTACTTATTTGAGCTAAAATGTAATCTCTGATCTCATTTATTTGTGAAAACAAATGCTTATTACTTTATTGCGTACTTATTAATTGCTATACATCAATATTTCTAGTAAAAAAAGTTTTTACATGGATTCGATATTTTATTAAATTTTAATAAGTTTAATCTAGAAAAAAATATTTTCATATCAATTTTTTTAAAATTTTATTTAAGATTAGAAATTATTTTATATTCTTTAGTTTAGTCATAAAAGAATTATTTAATTCCTTGTGAAGAAGGAAGAAAAGAAATATAGAAAGAAATCTTTAAATCTGAAGCAAAAGCTATTTAATAAAGTTAAATTATTTTTAAAAAAATAAGCTAATGAATAAAAAAAAAAAAATATTCGCTCATTAAACATTTATAACTATTTTTGTGAAAAAAACTACATTTTAGATAAGAGCATCATTATCAGAAAACGTAAGTTCAATACTCATAGAAATGCATTTTTTCCTCACTATTCTATCCAACTTTGCATATCTTTAGCAAAAACGCCACGTTATTCTTTAACATCAGTTATCTTTCTCCTGTGTAATATCTAAAATTAGGAGTTTTATTCTTAATGATAATTAATTTTTAAGAAATAGTGATACGAATTAAAAACTTAAAAAAGATAAATCTGTATACATATGAGTGTATATTTTAGATATTGCAATGATATTTATTACAATTGATTCTCTTAATAAATTATTTAATATGGTAAATCATTAATAAAATAATAATACATAAAATATTTATATATTAGAATAATAAAAATATATTTATATCAGGGTTTTTTTTCATTTTAACAATCAAAAATTATTTTATTCCATTAGCCGTAGCATACTCACAATATAATGAATTCATTGTGGAGAAGAAAAAGAAAATACTGAAATCTTAAATCTCTTACAAGGCAGAAGCTATTTAATAAAGTTAATATTGAAAAAAAAAAAAAGGCTTTTTTTACTCAAAACGTGTATAAATATTTCATTATCATTCCTATTTTAATTATTTATGTAATACAAAATAATTATATTGCATTTATATAAATATAATTAAGGAGTCCAGATTTTATTATTTCATTTAAAAATATTCTATCTTGATAATATACTTTTTTCTAACTGATTTTCTTTTTCATAAACGAATATTAGAAATCGTTCTTGTCTGTAATAAATTAGTTTGTATAATTATATTAATAAAGCTTTTATCATGCCAGTTTTATTTCATTTATCAATATTACTAATAGCGAATTGTTTTCTTTTTAAAAAATATTTTATTTTATATTTATCAGATTATTATTCATCACCCAAGAGCATATTTTAATCATTGCATAAGTTTAAGATGTAACTCTTTCAGTTCTGGATGTAAATCAGTTTTATTTTGTATATCATAATAATATGTTTCTTTCAAAGATTTAATAATTCGTCTTCATAGCTGTTTTTTTCTTTTTATTGGTAAAAATATATTAAGGCAAGGAGGAGGGGAAATCTCAATTTTATTAGTTGGATAAAATTTGTGTGAAAGTACAGTCATGCATTTAAGATAGTTGTGTATTGGCTGAAAATAAAAATGGATGAAGATAAAAACGATATAATTAGAAAAGCAATAAAAATGCAATTTTTATGCAAAAAGAGATTGAATGCCTACTTAATAATGAAAAAAAAAAGTTTTCTTTTGGTTAAGTGGTTCTTTGCTTATCATAATGTAGTAATTAAACAGACATTAATATCTTCTTTTTTTTTCAGTGATGGAAATACAAATTTAATTTTTTCTGCAAAGAATAGTGATAAAATGAAAAATTTTGCTGATAATAAGTGGACTAATAATTATTTCTTTAGTATAGAAATAAATTTAAAATAAATATGTTTTATTTGCAGAAAATTTCTTGCTTTTATAGAAAAATATGACATTAAATGCCACTTTTTGATCAAGTATATAAAAAATATTCTGTATATTGACAAAATAATGTTTTTAGTACAATCCCTATACAAACATCAATCTATTTTTTAAATAATTTATATCCATTACTCAATTGGATTATGAAGCTTATGAATTACTAACTGCTGTGTAGTAACTAAAAAATATTAACTTTTGAACAATCAAGCTTGATTCTCTATTTTCAGCTGCATAATAAGGCAAACAATATTTTTATAAAGCGCAGACGGTATTGAAAATTAAATTGAGAGAGTGCGAACTTCTCAAGCGCTTGTGACTATTAGTAACCAATCAGATCTTAAGCATTGGGACAGAATTTAACAAGAAAAGGGTGGTTCCCACTCTCTTCTTTACTTGTCTTTCTATATATCCAAGCCAGTCCAAAGTACTTATATCTGAGAGCATGAATCTTAAATATCATCACACTTAATTGACTGAGTTCAAATTATAAACATACAGCGTGAAATCTTTTGATTTACTACGCAGTAGTTTTTTCGATGTTATAACTTCGCAGCAATATATGTAAATAATATTTTTATAAAGCGCTTGAGAAGTTTGCACTCTCTCAATTTAATTTTCAATACCGTCTGCGCTTTATAAAAATATTATTTACATATATTGCTGCAAAGTTATAACATTGAAAAAACTACTGCGTAGTAAATCGAAAGATTTCATGCTGTATGTTTATAATTTGTACTCAGTCAATTAAGTGTGATGATATTTAAGATTCACACTCTCAAATATAAGTACTTTGGACTGGCTTTGATATATAGAAAGACAAGTAAAGAAGAGAGTGGGAACCACTCTTTTCTTGTTAAATTCTCTGACCCAGTGCTTAAGATCTGATTGGTTACTAATAGTCACAAGCGCTTGAGAAGTTTGCACTCTCTCTATTTAATTTTCAATACCATCTGTGCTTTATAAAAATGTTATTTACATATATTGCTGCAAAGTTATAACATCGAAAAAACTACTGCATAGTAAATCGAAAGATTTCACGCTGTATGTTTATAATTTGAACTTAATTAAGTGTGATGATATTTAAGATTCACGCTCTCAGATATAAGTACTTCGGACTGGCTTGGATATATAGAAAGACAAGTAAAGAAGAGAGTGGGAACCACTCTTTTCTTGTTAAATTCTCTGTCCCAGTGCTTAAGATCTGATTGGTTACTAATAGTCACAAGCGCTTGAGAAGTTTGCAATTTAATAAGGCAAATAATATTTTTCAAAATCAAATTTGGCCAAAAACGATCTGTATTCCAGTCAATCTGCTTCATCTTTGGAATTGTCAAATATCTTAAAACTTTCCAAAGATTAAACAAGTTAATCTCATTAGATTCAAAGTTGTATTTGCTAGTAATGTAATAATGATATTTGTAAGATGTTATGACTTTGTTTCTAATTCAGTTATTGGAATACTGTATTAAATTTAATACAGTATCCCTATGTGTAAAAATGTTTATGCTTATTAATATGTAAAATTCAAAATTCATTATTTTTTTTAACAGGAAATAAAAAAGTAATAATTGCCTTATATTAACATTTTAGTTACTATAATTATAAAATATCACGATTACTCAATTTATTATATTATAAGACCTATGTATTTATCTATAATTATTAACACTTAATCATAATTTATTTGAACTAATAAAAATGGTTCTTCCACGGGCTTCTTTATTTCATCCCTGACCAACAAACATTGTTTTAAAGATCATACACACACACAACTATGTTTTCATGCCCTTGTTTGTTTATTTAATTTAATATTTTTGAATGTTTTTTAATGCTATTAAAATCATAAAATAAATGAATATTTACATATGCTGTACTAATTAAATTACATGTGAATATAAGATGTTTAAAGGGGGAGGGGGAGAAATCTTTTTGAAATAATTATAACAAAATATTCAAAAATATTATTTTTTATTTATATAAACAGATGTATTCTGTAACTGGAATTTTTTAATGCCACTTAAATTCCAATGTAATCATAAATATATGTCAGAAGTCTGGAAGGAAATTCTTTATATAGTATGTGTATATTTTTAATCAATATGTACAGTCTGAAAAATTTAAGAATATAGAAATGATATAATAAACAAACATTATATCATGTTTCTAAATTTAATAATATATATATTTCAAAAGGAGTGATTTAAAGAAAAAATTTGGAGCACTATTGTTCGTTTTTGAGTAGTGTTCATTTTAAATAAAAGGGAATGATGAAATATAGATTATTGAAAAAATAGACAATAAAAATATATATTAAATTTAATTAATTTGTAATAGAATGAATATATTACTTCTGAAAATATTTCTTTATTGTAAATCAAAAGATTTCACATTATTGATTTAGAAATAATATGCTGTGAGTTAAATGTGAAGATATTTAAAAGCTTCATGCTCTTAAGTCATAATGCTTCAGACTGGCATATTTATATAAAAATTTAAGTAAAGAAGAAAGTGGAACCACCTTTTTCTTATAAAATTCTCTGTCTTGGGTTGCGACTTGAGAGCTACCTATACAGTCATTATTACATCTGATTGGCTGTTATATAAGCATTTTAAATGCGCATGTGAGATGGTTTCAGTCTTTCACTTTAATAGAATGAATTGTAAAATTATTTTAAAAATTGAAATATATTGTCAGAATTTAATGAAAAATCAATTTAAAATTATTACTAGTCAATGAATATTTAGTTATTTTTAGTTAGAAGATGAAATTAATTTTACATTCTACAGATCCATTTTATGTTCATAATAATAGCTATAAACTATGCTATATAAAAAACAATTGAATTGATTCAAAATATTTAATAACATCTTTGTTTTATGCATGATATATTATTTTAGTAATATACACAGGTTCACATCCTTCCATTGTTTGAAGAACAAAAATTGTCCAGGATGGCAAGAAATGCTTTATTATCAACATTTTTTTTACACCATCCAATGTATACCTTCATAATTCAGGAAACTGCAATGAAGCAATAAATATATATAAGACAAAGAAATTACATGTATTACATATACACACCCTTTGCTAATAAATATCTTTCTATTCAAAATTTTTATACTGTACAAAATTGAGGTTATTTTGTCTAGAATTGAATTAATAGATTTCCTATTTCTCTACAACACCTTACAAATCAGAAATAATATTCTACAAAATATCTTTAATAAATATGAATTTCTTTGCTTATATCCAAAATGTTTCTTGTAATAGCAATTTTAATAACATTCCAATAGATACTATATGGTAATTTTATATCCATATCTCAAAACAAATTTTTGATTATTGATGTTTATCAGTAGAGAGCAATACATTTTTGTATTTACCCATCAAAAACCATTATTAAGTCTTCTATAATATCAAGCTAATATTGTAATTCAAATAATTCTTCTTACACTTTTTTCAGCAAAAACTTATTATTATTATTACAGTTTCAATTGTACTTTGCAGTCTTCATAAGATCTACAAAATTCAAATACATATAACAATACAAACATTATATAATACATTTCATATTTATTCAAATTTATCAATTCTCAAAATTATTAATTTTATACATATTATCTTTTATACGTATAATATTTTATACTTCACACACTAACCTTATCTTTTTTATTACCCCAATTTTATTACCCTTATCACTATTAATATATCATTCTTTATTCTTGTTATCTTTTAATTTTATCTATTCTTACTTAACATATTTTTACCTTATTATTATCTCAATTATTATACATAAATTTTACTTATTCTCTTCTACTTCTCTCTATTCTCCATTTTCTACTAGTAATTTAACTTTCTTTTAACCTCCCTTGATGTGATGTGATATACTGTAGCTTCTCTTTAAACGAAGTCAAGAATATCTCAGCAATTATGCCCAGATAAACCTGTTGCCACTTAATTTTCCATTCCCCACTCTAAGTTTTACCATATTCTGCTCCATCCCATTTCCACAACATAATCTTTGTCAACTCTATGGCCTTTATATCTAAATCCCTCTTATCTTTTTCCAAACCCAGCATAAAAACCAATAATTCACTTTCTGTATAATCACTTATTTCATATTTATTCTTCCATAACTTCATTATATGTAATCTTTCTGTTTTCAAGCATTTACATTCAATTAACAAATGCCTAATATTTTCTATTCCTTCATTACATAATTTACAAAATAAATCACCCATATTTTTCCATTTACATGTATATTCTCTTGTTGCTAAAGATCCCATTTGAGCCTTAAACAATAAACTACTTTCCTTACTATTATCATATATTAACTCGCACCTAATATTTATTTCTATATATATTTAAACTCTTTTTACTCTCCATGCTATTCCTCCATCTCTCTAACTCCCTATTCTTTACTAATACATCTTTTCTTTTACCCCATTCCTTACTACTATAACATTCAACAATCCTCTTAACACAATCATCCCATCTTTTGTACAATATACTGATATAAAGTCTTTATCCAAATCTTTTGCATACCACATTACCTTTCTCACCCATCTTGCTACTTGCCCTTTACTCATAACCCAATTAAATACTGTTTTGGCTATTCTTTTATTATCTATAAACTGGAATCTACCAAACATTTTCATTTTACTTTTTGCATCTCATATGAAAACTTGAACATCCCATTTCTCCTTGAATTGCCTCCTTTGCTGTCCATACATCTGCATCCAATGCATGTCTTCCTATTTCCCTTTGAACTTTTTCTAAATAATCTAATACCCTTTTACTAACACATAATGCATCATTACCATATGTTAACCCTGCTACTGTAACTCCCATATAATTCTAGCTACATCATATTTATTATAAGAAAACCCTGTTAATTTATTTATCAATCCCTTTCTTTTCTTTGCTTCAATTATCAATTTTTTCTCCTATTCATCCAAATAATTTTTCTGATTATTTAAAATAATTCCCAAATAACTATCTATTCACTACACTTAATATCTCTCAATAAAAATTCTACATCCTCTCTTTCTCCAATATTAACCATCATTATAATTGATTTTTCTTCACTAAATTTAATCCCCATTTCTTTACCCACCCTTGCACATGTCATCAGCATAACTTCCACATCTCTTCTTTATGCACACAAAAAAGTATCCACAAAAAAAAGACCCGACAAAATATATACTCCCTTACCACCTATTAACGGCATCTCTATCCCTCTTCCTAATCTTTCTATTGCTCTTTCCATTTCACTTAAATATAATACAAAAAATAGGTGACATAGGGCATTCTTGCCTTAGTCCTACCCCATTTTTAACTTTAACTGATTCAATATTCCCTAATTGATATATATAATAATTATTTTCATATAATTTCTTAATAATATCCACTAAAGCTTCATCCATTCCCAAATTTGCTAAACTTATCCATAATCTATTTCTATTTACTCTATCATATGCCTTCTCTATACCTATAAAACTCTTATATAACTGTTTACCTGAATTTCTACTCATATCCCTTTCATATTCCCTATCCCATACCTCCCTCTATTATCTATTTTTATAACTACTTTCATATATTATCCTTAACCATTTTTACCCCTACCCCTAATTTCTCCCACCTTTTCTTATATTATCATTGTTCTTACCCCCCCCATCCCTATTAAGATTAAGTTTAATTTTCTTAATATTATCTTCTTTATTAATATATTAATAGTGATAAAGGTAATAAAATTGGGGTAATAAAAAGGTAAGGTTTGTGTATGATGTATAAAAGATAATATGTATAAAGTAAAATATTAGGGATATTAGAATAAAAGAAAGATAGGAAAGAGTAATTAATAATTAAAAATTAGAAAAGTAATTGTACATAAGAGGTATATGTATTAAAGATTTTTAAGAAGTTAATAAAAAATTAATAATTTTGAGAATTGATAAATTTGTATAAAATATGAAATGTATTATGTAATGGTTGTATTATTATATGTATTTGAATTTTGTAGATCTGATGAAGACTGCAAAGTACAGTCGATACTGTAATAATAATAAAAAAGTTTTTGCTGAAAAACATTTGAATTGCAATATTGTATATGAAAATAGAAATAAAGAAAAGGAAGAAGGAAAGTGTTTACAAGAATTATATATAGATATCAAGCTAATAGCTTGAAATTAAATGTAGTAAAGTTTTTTAATCTAAATTAACTTCCTTGTATAATTACTATTCCTTTAACTAGGATATTTTAACAAAAACATCGCATAATTTTCTCTGTTTATATTTATCATATGCTAGATGGTGCACAAATATAGCACCCTGAAATAATGTCCATTGTTTTTTCAAGCTTACAATAGATATCTCTGAAATAAATGGATTTTCCAGAAACAAAATGTGTATTTATCTATCATGATGTCTTTAATTTAAACAAAAATTATTTTCTATAAAATTTGATAATACTAAAATATTAAATGTCTTGAATATATTTCTTTTAATTTAGTCAAATATATATATTCTTTATTTTGTAAACAAATTTTAATATAAATATTGCCTGTGGATCTTCTAGTAAAGTGCACTTTTATTTCACAGAACTTATATTAAATTTTTGTTTATGTATTTGCTTCTAATTTTTACTTGAACCATACTTTTAACATTTTTTAGCTCTAGTGTCTGAAGCTACCCTAGCACTTCTCTGAGGAGTGCCAGAGCACGAAACCATGGTCAGAGGTTTGGGGGGGGTCCTGACAGAGATATTTTAAATGCTTTTTCTTGCTAAGCATTTTTCACAAAGCTTGTTGAGAAATTGGCAATCCTCATTATTTATAACTTACAAGCGTAAGAGAATAGGATCATGTGATCTATGACTCTTATTTTGACTATTTAAAACCTAATAAGGTTTTGCACAGAAAATTCAAATAAATCTTTTGAAAATGTATTTTCTATTTAAAAATATATTCTTAGTGGTGGTTCAATTCTTTTAACCAGGAATTTTTGAAGAAATGATTTTCATTTGAAATTAATTTATAAAATTCAAAAGTTCATAAATGTGAATTTCCCTGGTATTGCTAGAATTTTCATTAAATGAAATGTAAAGAGTTATAGTCACATGTTTTCCAATCTTCTTATTGATGAATAAAAGTAAAATAAAGCAGTTTTTAAATAGCCCATTGAAGATAGAAGTCTCTCCAACAGTCTCTCATAGAGAAATAATAAAAGACATTATTTACAAAGCTTGCCAATTATTGTACAGTAAAGATTTGAAACGTTTCCACTTATTATTTCTCTATCTAAGAATAAATAAAGTAACAATTTACTGAAAAAAACTGGATGGTTATCTGGGTTGATAATAGAGTGACTATCTAAAAAAAATTCATATACCTGATTAGAATCTGAAAAAAAAAATTAATTATTATCCAGCCAAGATTTATATCAACACATAGAACAGAAATAGCATAATTATGCAGTTAACCCTGCATTATAAAGTTCATTAATGAATATGGCTATTTAAGTAATTATACAGTCATTTTCTCTGGAGGTCAAATGATTTTTGCACTAAACAACAGGCTAATTGTCACATCTGAGTCCCCCCCCCCTCAATTAGTAATTAATTCAACAACTTATAATTTTTCATCCATACTATCCTAAATCATATAAGGTATGATATTATTATATTCAAGGACTATTGATTGCCAGTTCTTGTACATTGTATATATATATATATTAAGAAATATTCAATTTGCTCCCTGTTTTAACAACCCATTATTATAAGACTGAGAAAAATAGAGCTTGGATGCACGTTAAATGTAACTATTTTTTATTATTTTAAAAATATTATAAACCATCAGTCTACATAAAAATTAATTATATTTATTATGTGTTTTTTTATCTTCTGTAATTATATTTTTTAGAAAGGTAATTTTATTCTAGATTTAAAAAATGAACTGAATGAAAATATGGAAATGTTAAAGCATTTTTATCAAGAAAGAGAACATCTACTAAATCTTCCTAAAGAACATCCAGATTATGTCATGTAAGATCATTTATTTTAATAATGTCATATATATATATAGATGCTAAATCACAATTGAGTAGGAATAGACATGAGGCTATCTTTAAAAAAAAAAAAGCCTGAGCCAAGATAGAAAACGCTACTGAGAAATTGAAAATAATTAGAGGAAAATCTTCAAATTTGTTCAATAAGAAAATAAGTATAGATAAAAGATTAAATGGGAATTATTATAAGAAAATTTAATAGATGCTATATTTCTAATAGATTATGAAAGAGAGGGGGAAAATCCATTGGATTAGTTAGGCATGCAGTGTTACTAAGACCGATACCTCCATGTAAATTTTCATATGTATCCAAACACTAATGCATTTAAGTTTGAAATAGATATAATCAGAAAAATTAAATCATTAACTGAATTAAAAAATAAGAATTTTTTTATCTTAATTATTCAATCTATTCAAAGAAAATTATAATAATTTGCTATGAAAAAATAATTTCAATTTGTTTTAATATTGATAGCTTGGATCACCTGTAAAAAATATAAGTGCCAGAAGCTTACATATTAAAATACAATTCTTTTTTTGGGTATGAACATATGCAATAATGAAGTCATCATTTATTCATTCATTACACAAACACAAGAAAGATACATGTGTGAAGTTTTCACTGACGATACTCATACACACATATATATAAATTAAGTGAAAGCAGTCAACACTTAAACAATAACAATCTGTTGTCAAGGTAATCTTTTAACAATAAAGGTGGAAATCCACCTGTATTTACAGTCTAATATGTTTATAAAGACCCTCAAGATTGCAACTTGACCACAAAGAATAAAATTATTGATACACAGAAATTTTAATAAACCTTATTAAACAAGTAAATTTTATCACGTTCTGAAAGCAGACTAACAAATAAATAGTCCATTATAACTTTCAAATTGCATTCAAACATTATATCATTTAAATAATACAGTTAATAATGTTCAAGGCTAGATAGATTTATAAATGTAAATTAGCTGAAAACGGTCAACATTTAAACAATATCAATAACAATCAGTAATGCTCAACTTAATGTAAATTAATTAAGAACTGTCAACACTTAAACAATACCAATGTCAAAACAATCAACAATCTCAATTTGTTGTCAAGGCAAAATTGTTATTGTTTAAGTGAACATTTGATAAAAAAGATTGATTAAATGCTTATAAATATTTCAATAACTATTATATATGTATAGTATTTAAAATTCACAATATGTATCTATATGTAGCATATGTAATTCATAGTTGTATATTTTTAAACTAAGAATAGATCAAAAAGAGATTTAATGTTGACTTTAAAACAACTCATTAATCAAATTAAATTAGATATACTTCACACATGCACAAAAGGCAAACTGGAGTAAAAAAAAATCAAATAGTTACTTTAAGGTTATGTAATATTCAGTGACAGGTTTAATTTTGAACCAGGAGTCTTAGTTCTCTAATTGTTTACTTTAACACTGTACTGTAATGGAAGAGGTTGGAATAGTACATCAATTTAAAAGGGTAAAAACATAGTTGCATAAGCACATAATCTTGATTATCACAAATATTATATAAAAAAGTAATTGATGACAAGAAAATATCATGATGAATAGGCTCTATACTAATCTAATACAATAGCATTAAAAGAAAAGCAAGAACACAAAGAAAAAACAGAAGGAAATAACCTCTACTTAAATCAAAAATAATACCTAAACTTTGACAAATTAGCATTAATCTATAAAGCACAAAACTTTTGAAAGAATAAAATCTTGTGGATCAGAAAAATGTTTTTTGTCATGCTGAGGACTATATAAAAAATTAAAATTAATATAATTCATCCAGGTTCTTTCACTTCGAATAATATAGCTTCTTTCAAAACTTCATCTAGAGGGATATTGATATAGATTCATTCTTTCATAAATTGAGAGATAAATCTATTATTTCATATTGCTAGAGTGCATGAAACTATAATTACCATGCAATGAGAAGATTAAAACTAGTTATAACTACAGAAAATCATTACAGTTCTGTATTAACTACCAATATAAAACAATTATGTAGTTAGAAAGTATGTTTTAGTGCTGATTTTATTCTGAAGATGATGGAAAACTTTTCTAGGGAAATGACTTTCAATAAGATGTGACAAGAACATCTGAAATGTATCACTTAAGTTTCTGAAATGTAATCTGTTATGCTTTGGAGTTAATAGTAGATAACAATCTGAAGATGATGGTGATATGTAGTCTAACCTGCCCTGATGTCCTAATAGAAGTTAATTCATGTTGCTCAAAAGTTATCCTAGATTATTGAAGTGAAGAAATATATAATGTGAGGAATCCAAAAAAAAAAAAAACCCCAAACTTGGAAGCTAAGAAACTAAAGCCTGAAATAAATAAATATTAAAAATTATTATATCTTTAAAAAGTTAACTAGTTAGTAAACTTAGAAATTATTTTCCATAGTGAAATGTTTTATTTGTTGTTGTTTTTAAGTATATAGATTTATCTCAGTTTTGAAATTATGTTTGCAAGATATTTTTTAATTATTATTCATTAGATTATTTTTATACTGATTTGATTTATTTTTAATGTACATAACAGTAAAGTTAATTGTATGTGTTCGTTAGATATATGGCAACCCTCATATATTTTTATTTTATTTGTAAATAGTCGATGTAATATTTTTCTGACTCATCAGTTCAGGAATTTATTTTTGTTTATATACGAGTAATTTTTTTATTACTTAAATTTTTCAATACATTTAGTGTCTGTGTTGTTTTTATTTAAGTCTTACTCATGATAATAATTATAAAACAAATATTCATAAAAGAGTATGGCCATTCCAATTCTTAAAAAAAAAAGACTATGCAAACCAATCTATGAAACACAAATATATCCACACATAAAGCATGCTGACCCTAGCCCATTTTCCTGTTTATTTGATATTTTACAATATTGACTTTTAGTTCCCTCAGCAGAAAATTTTTTTTTATCTGAAATATTACAACATCATGTCTAATTGTACTTCTCCAATATATTCTATTCTTGGTCATATCTTGCCAATGGAAACAATTGATATTGCACTTCTTTTGAATGTCTTTGAGATAATCATTATAATGTAGACAGAGTTTGGCTATTCTACTTAAACCACACTCAAGTTCACTGTAAAGCAGGGGTCCCCAACCTTTTTGCACTTAAGAGCACATTCTATAATACTGGCCAGGTGGCGGGCACCATTTATTTTTTCAAGGTAAATTTATAGTTGGACATTGTTAATAATACACATAATGTACAAAAAAATATTTATTTCAAAAATAAAATTTTAACATATAATTAACGTTTATATTTTTACGCTGTAAAAGTATAGTATGCACTACAATTTGATTACAATATAATACAATAATTTATAAGAAATTTTAAAAATTAATTTTATTTGTATCAGATAAATAATTTATCATTTTCGGATAGTGGTGGGCACACATAAAATGGTCTGTGGGCGCCATGGTGCCTGTGGGCATAGGGTTGGGGAACCCCTGCTGTAAAGCAACCTTTTAGGGAGTCTTCTATTGTTCATTCATTTTACATTTTCAATCCAATAAAGATATGATTTTACAATAATGGACTCAATAGTGGGTTTATGATCCTGCCAGTGCATTTTTAAAATTTTATATTACATCAATAGGGTGTCTGAATTTCAGTTCCATATAATAAATTAGATAGTATAACAGCTCTATATAGAGTTAACTTAGTTGCAATAGTTATTTCCCTGAGATGAAATAAACTATCTTTTAAATTGTTAAAAGTATCACAGTACATGTTAGATTCTGTGTTGGACCTCAACATCTAAGTTTATTTTCTATTTACAAAACTATCAAGATTTTTAAACTGATTTACATTCTCAAATTGATAATGATGGAAGATAAAAGTTGCTAAGGATTTTTCTTCCATCACTGGCTGATATAGAACTTAATTTTTTTGAATATTAATTAATAAACCAAAATCATTATGTGTTGCATTCAAAATATTATGAACATTCAGTAAATTGTTTTCTGAACAGCAAAAATAGCACAATCATTAGCATACTTCAAATGCAGGGATCCAAGAAGATAAAGTTATTATTTTTGCTTTTAATCACTTCAAATTAAAAATTCCACTACCAAACCTGTATCAGATCTTGTTTTCTATTTTATTAAATCACCTATAAATAATTCCAAAGACCACTGTCATAAAAATTGAAAACATTGTTAGATGAAGTACACATCCTTGTTTAACACCAGTTTCAATTTCAAATGCCAGATCCTGCAGTAATAACAATTCCTCTCATTCTATCATGTAGAAGCTGTATAATATGAATAAATTTTGATGGACAACTAAATAATTTCAAACAATGACATATATCTGTCATAATAACTGAATTAAATGCCTAGATTAAATCAATAAAAGAACCCTAAAAATCATTCCTTTGTTTCTGGACACTTTGCTTGCATTTCTTGACTCTCTAAAATCACTTTGAATCTCTGTTGGTCATTCATCTATAATTGGAAACAAACTATTTAAAAACATTATTAAAAATACTTTTGCTGTAGTGGATAATAATGATATATCACAATAATTAATGCAATCTTGTCTACTTTTTAAAAAAATTGGAAACATAAAAACATTCTTAAGATTGGGTGAGACAATTCAAGATAGTCCTAATAAATTCCAACTGAAGCTCATATACCACTACTATATTTTAAAACTTCTCCAGGCTTGCAGCCTATTTTCAAAATCACAAAGCTATTTTGATTTCATTAAGCTGGGTATCTTTGTCCAAATTTGAATGAGTAGATAAAATGGAAGTATCATTAAATGTCATCTCAATTCTTGTATTATTATTCAAAAGATGGTTAAAATGTTTTATCCATCTGTTGAAAATATCACTGTCATCATATAAAAGTCACTTCTGGATTTAACAAGGACTATGATACTGTTTGACAAATCCACTTATTGCTTTCAATGCATCAAAAAATCTAGAATGACAATGAATATTTTCCTTCACTTTTAATCCACCAATCATTTTTAAGCCTTCTTGTCAGTCACTTCGGCTTTTAGATTTTTATTATGAAGTTCTACATTTAATCTATTATTCTTCCAAGCAGAAAACACCATGTTCCTTTTAATTAAACCACTAATAATAAGATTATTGTCAGAAAATCAGTTATGATTCTTCTTTTTAATGAACACAAAATTAGATTTACTTGAATCCATAAAACATTCGTTAAGAGAATTCCATGCTTTGGTAATATAATTCTGAAGATACAAATTAGCAATTTTAGAGATTAGTAGCTGTTGAAATTTATATGTAATTATTTTAATCTTGAATCATACTAATCTGTGATCTATCCAACAATCTGAGTTTGTAAGAGTTTACATAATGTGAACTTCTTTTGTATTCTGATTTCTAACTATAATTCAATGTATTAGATACTATTGTTTTGACTTTGGATGCATCCATGTCCCTTTACAATGATTTTTCTGCCTAAATAAAGTGTTTGTGAAAGTCAATCCATACGTTGTACATAAATTCAATAATAAACTATTTGGATTTACAGCACCAATGTCAGGTATTTCCAATAACTTTTGGTCAAAGTCTATTACATGTATCAACATATACATTAAGGTCTCCAAGAAGAAAAATTTGATATTTTAATGGTATTGCTTTGAATCTAAGATTAGAGCATAAGCATTAATAAAATAAGCACTAGTATCATTGTGCTAGATGAGTTTTAAGATCATTAGCCTTTCATTGATACAATGAGTAATTCCAACAATAGAAGATACTAAATTAGATTTTACAGCAAATCCAAATGCAGTCTTTTTCACTGTCTGACTTGCCTTTCAAAAAAAAAATTTGCATCCATCTATATCTATTTTAAATCTTAATAGTTCCTTAATGAAAAGTGCAGTCTCCATTCTTATCTTGAAGAGTTTTGTATCAAATCAAGTTGCACATTCCATGTAATTATATTTAGAAAATAAAAATAGATTTATAATACTTGCCTGTAGTACTATCACTCTCTTGCTTTACCATTACTATTGATATTATTACTATTCTTATTTCTACTGATCTGCCAGGCATGGAAACCTAGTCAGAAAGTGTGAGACAGGCCATTTATAGACCTCATTTTCTAGGCCCTCCCATTTCCATGATAGGCAGGGTGATTCTTAAATAGATCTACCTAAATAAACAATTTTTGTCAGCTGAAACTCCTGTCTCACTTAAATCCATTTCCAAACTAATATCTTACTCCTCCAAGCAAAGATCATAACTAAGGACTTCCAGCCTACTAAGGCTGTTCCTGTCAATGCTTAATTCTTAAGGCTTGAGCTAAAAAAAAAAAGGTAAGGAAAAAATTGGAGTCAGAAATGCTGTGAGTGAAGTTAAAGGATGAAAATGTTATAGCACAAAAAATATTTAATCCCATTGTGATTGAAAAAGATGGAGATAGAAAAGATTGTTTATATTGGAAACAGTACCTAGTCTATGACAAACCAATATTCTATCCTACAAAATACCAGCTTTTGATCGGGTACTGTTTATTTGTTATTCATAGTTGGTCTTTATATCTAAAAGTCATTCCACTATCCATCATTTATGGATCCTACCAATAGCTTGAGCACAGTACTCAATAAATATTACTCATATACTTAATTAAATAGATTATCTATGATCATGTTTATGCACTAGGCTGGGAATATGTTGGCATGTCATTGGAAAGAAATTAGAATATTATGCATGAAAGTCATAATTCACCATATGTAGTTTTTTATAAAAGTATTACTCCAGAACCGCATTTGATATAACCTGATTATAAATGGAGCTATTAGATGATCTGACTCTTAGTCCAGAACTCATATATAGTTGTAAAGTGATGATGATCAAGGAATATAACCCATATTTTTTAAATTTTTTTTGAAAGTCTGTATTCAAATCTTCTACTTTTACATCTAATTTCCAAGTATATTAAATTGTACTTATATTGTAATATTACAAAATGCAAATATGATTTTATCATCATCATCTTTATTCAAATCATAAATTGAAATCTGAGTTTAGAATATGTTTGGTTAATAAAATACTTAATAATCTTTTCATAACAATATATAAACAATGATTAAAGTAATATATTCATATTTTATTTTTTTACATAAAATGTCAAATCAATGTGTGGTATAAGAAGAAAACATACACTTTATAACTATACTCTATTCATTTTTTATTTGTTCATACTTCATACATGCTAGATTTTTATGTTATATAAAATGACATATATTCAATTATCTGTAAATGAGCTATTATTCATATTTTATTCTTTTACATAAAATGTCACTCAATGTGTAGTATTATGAAGAAAACATACAATTCCATATAGCTTTACATCTATACTCTATTCATTTTTGTTTATCTGTTCATACTTCATACTTGTTTAGAATATCTATAAATGGGCTAATAAATTTTATTTCTATGTCTATAAATAAATCTCAACATGGCTCAAATCAAATTTAAGACTGAACTGACATTTACTCAGCATTTAGTAAATTTAAGCATAAAATTACAAGATAAGAAATTTGATTATATATAGACTGTACAGCTAATGATATACACAAATAAATAGAAAATATAATATATATAATAGAATAAGAGAATGGTATTAAATAAATAGGCAAGAAAATAAAAGGAAGCAATAATAAAGAGAAATAATAATAATAATAAAAAAACTAACAGAATTAGACATTTAATAATAAATAGCTTTAAAGTCAAAGGGGCAGAAAAACAATGGATTTAGGAATAGACATTAGCATTGATTTTGTAGAGACAGTACAATGAAAATGATTTTACTTTTTTTAATGTTTTATCAGTCTATATTTATTTAAAATTTAATTAATATTTAACTTATATATTTGGTAGGATATTTAAAATGGCAGTACTAGAGCAAGAAAAGATATCTTAAGCCCATAGCAACATTCTTTTTTTCATTAGATGGAAGCAGTGATTTTCTGAAACTATTAGGAAAATCTGAAGATTGACAATATCTATGAATATATTTACACTATAGAGTAAGCAAATCATTTGGACATATTTTCCAAGATATGGCAAAAATAAACCCTAAGTTTTAGAGCTGTTTCTTTTTTCAAAATCATAGAAGCTATGTATACAGCAAAAAGCAAAATTATTTTGAAGAATAATTGCATGCAATTTAAGATTGACATATATATATATATTTAGTAAAATTTTCTTCAAGTAGAGTTTAAAAAATACACTATTGAAAAATTAAAAATCAAATTGAATTACTAGGCTTGGTTCTTTAACAACAAAAACTGTCATTTTCTCTAGTTTCATTTTGTGATTTAAATAAAGGACAGAAAGGATCTAGCAGAAAAGATGTTTGGTACGTTTTATTCTATTAATTAGTTTCAAAATCATTAATTTGTTTTCATAAAATGCAAAGTCTAATTCTGATATTCAGAATCTATTTTTATTAATCTTTCCTATTAAGATAAATATTGTGAATTAACTACTATATCTTCATTAAATATACTATACCAGAACTCATTAAGCTTTACAAAACTATTGATGATGATCTTTGTGCCATAAAATCTTTTGAGAAGTCATCAGTAGTCAGTTTAGTAAATGTTACTAGAGTTAAAGCTAGATCAGTTAAAATGAATATTGTTGAAATTTTATTACTCAAAATTGATGCCAAATGCAGTTAATTTTCTTCATATTTGTTCTTTAGGAGTAATTATATTTTATCTTTGGGCTTCATTAATTTTTATTGTAGATCTTTTATGAATGGTTAAAATTCAGAATTTTTGACTAGCAAATTTATTGATTGGTTGATTCATTTGCTTCTTTGTGGAAATTAATATGGATTGACTTTCTCACTGGAATAATATATTGAGTTGATTATTTTATTTATATATGCTAGAAAATTTCAAGGTTACTTTGTGTTTTTTAAAAGCTATTTTAAGTTGTCTTTTAAATTTTTGAAAGTTATAATATAAAGCAATAAGTTTTTTGTTTTAATCAGGAGCAACCCCTTTTTTTAAACAAGCCTAATATGTAATTCCAATAAAAATTGTGAAGAAAAATTCATTTATTTGTTAAATATTTTTTATTTCATTCTTTATCAGTTATATTAATATTTGTATAATAAACAGAGACTGCTAGGTAAATATCAGAAATCATTTTTCTTCAATTTTATTTTTGGAATGTTTTTTTTCTATGATTTAATAATCATCATTATTAGTTTTTAAATGTCATTGGAATCTTTAAAATGCTTTTTAAAAAGTTGCCATAATAATTGAATTGAAATAAATGACTTTTAAATCATAAAAGAACTATTTTAAAAATAAAACTGCAAACAAACAAACAAAAAAAAAAATTAAACTTATTTCTAGTCTTGTGATAAAGAATTATTATATAAATAAAATAATGGTGCTTCTTGTCTCCTTTTACTTTTTAATCTTTGATTTACTCTAAGAATTAACAGACCTATTACATCATTTATATATTATTTTATATATTAACTATATTTTTTAATATTATATATGTTATTAAAAATATATATACAGCTAAAATTATTTGTTCCAAGGCTTTTTCATATTAACGATTATTGTATATTCCAATAATTTTTCCTTATTTTTAAATTTACCTCATTCTCAAATATAAGAACATCACATCTTTTTTTAAAACTTTTTTTTTTTACTGAATTAAGTTTTATATACATTAAAAAAAAAACAACAAATCCATCAATACATGGATTATTTACTGTAATTTTTGTCAAGGCATAATTCAAAAATTTAACTAAAACAGAAATAAAAATATACAAATAAAAAAAAACATATGTATATAACTCAGCATTTATTTTTTATAGCGTCTGTATACAATTGTAATCACATTCATATCGGCATTTTCAAACCAAATTGTGCAAACGCTTTTTGCGAGTGTGGATTCCTTTTATTGCTGCATAAATTCTATATCTTGTATGGGTCAGAGGGTATTCATTTATTATTTAACACTCGCAAAAAGCGTTTGCACAATTTGGTTTGAAAAAGCCGATATGAATGTGATATGTATATAACATAAAATATGGTAGCAAATATCTGTAAACTCATTAATATATATTAATGATTTTTATGGATTAAATGAACATGTAATAATTGGGTAATACATTTCATTACAAACTTACAATGTTTTTCAAGCTACTGAAAATTGAAGTATGTATTAATTTAAAAAGCTTTATTTTTTAAATATATTTTACAAATGCTTTGTTTATTTTTGTATCAGTACAAACTTTTATAAAATAATAATAAAAAAATAAACATTCACCATTAAGTTTTTTTCATTGTTTTATTAAAAATGAATAGTAAATAGAAACGATCAAAGAAATATTAATTTTAGTAATTTATTATTTTCATAGCAATCAAAAAATAATCATAATAATCAATTTTTCTTCTTTGTTTTTGTCATCCCTTCCCCACCATTTCATTTTATATTCTATAAAAATTAACTTTTTTTTATATATAAAAAAGGACCCAATTACAAAAACTTTTTTTAAAAAAAAAAAATAGCACTGAAGTTATATTTCTGCTATTCTCTATAACAGAAAAAAATAAAATATGATGTTCAAAATAGTTAAGGTTATTAATTATCTTTAATTTAGTTGACAAATGTATGTATACACTAATTTATTTACTGAATTACTTTTTTAATACTATATGCTAAGATAATAAAATCTACAGATCATAAAAATGTAAGACTTGCTTTTCAAATTTTGTCTGTCTATAGAAGTAATAGTATTCTATTTGTATTAGTTTAATTAAAAATAAATATCAATTTGTATTAATGATCAAAAATAAATATCAATTTGTAAGTATATAATTTTATTAATAAATCAAAAATTACATAATTTTTAAAAAATATATATATGAATGTAAATTACATTTCCCATATTTAACAATGCTTATGAACAACTCTTAACATCCAATAAACATGCAAATGATCATTAATAATTCTTTAATATATTATAAATTGTCGTGAGATCAGGTATATCTACTACTCTTTGTAACATTGCATGAATTATTTTAATCATAACAACTGTTTCTACTGATGTGCATACATTTGTAATTCTAAAAATCATTATTTCCAACTATTATATAAATAAGTGGTTGTAGATATAGGAAATTATATATGTGAAATTATAATGGTATTAATGATTTTATATACATTATCATGTGTTACTAATTAAGATAAATTTGGATAACAAAAATGCCTTATATGGTTGAGCTGTGCATTTGTATAGCTTCGATCTGGCTATAAGCATTACTGATGGTTAATCTATCAATGGTATTTTATCCCTCTGCTTGAAGAGCCATTCCCACGAGTATTAAAGATATAATTAAATAATTGCATAAAGTAAATGATAATAAAGAAAAGAAAGGTCTTATAATAAATATTAAAAGATATTATTTAATAATCTTATAAATATAAGAAAATGGAAGTATAAAGAAAAAATATTAATATTAAGCTAATAAAATAAAAATAAAGTATTGTGGATGATTCCAGTTCATTAGATTCTCAAAAAAAATGCAAGATCAGTTAAAAATGTTAAAAGAATGAAAAAGGAGTAATAAATTATAGTGTCCATTGTATTGTTTTATATAAAAAGAAGATATTAATATATTTTAGAGAATTTTAAACAAATCTTAATTTATCTGTTTATTTATACTAAACCACTTATTTCATTTCGATTATATATAATTAAAAATTGAATTTGCTATTTGAATGTTAAGTGTAAAACCTTTTTTTCTTTTCAGGTTATATAAAAAGTTGGATTCTCTTAAAACTATTTCTCTAGATGAATGAAATTCCATATGCAGTTATAAGTATAAATAAGTATTTTAAACCATGTTTCAATTTTTAAATTGTTTATATTTGAGCATAGTTTAAATTTTAGAAATTTGACAAGCAAATGCAACTTTCTTTTAAAAATAAACATTTAATCATTATTATTCAATATAATTTAATAATGAATACAATTAAGAGAATAAAAACATCATTAAAAATATTTATTCCATTTTATGGTGTTATGCATCACACAAGTATTTAGTATACTATAGCGTACTTGACTGATGGCCTCTCATGATAGCTCACAATTATCGCTAGCTAGTAGATCTCTTATGAAAACAGTGAAACTTCATTAATTATAAAATGAATAAATATTTCATAAATTTTTTCCCTTTATATCAGTAATTCTTTATATTCATGTTTCTAAAGACAGCTGTTTAAAGGACTGATCTAGAATTACTTATACATCAGTACCAATTAAAATATATGTATTTATATGATAATCTTCAACTGTTGTACTCATAAATAATGTTATGTAATTTGTCCAATATACTTGCTAGAACTGTGGTGTCAAAATATTGATAACTCCTAACATATTAAAATCATTAAATTATTGTTATAGTGTTATGCTTTCAGCCTTTTTAAAAAAAATTCTCTTCTTTCACTCTTTTTAAACGTTTATTCTTTGCTCTTTTTTTTTTCTTTTTAAACTTTCAGTAAAACTATTTTTCTTTTCATTATTTAAATATTCTATTTTCAATTTTTTTCTCACCTTCCTCTGTATTTCCTACTTCAAATACTTTTAAATACGTTATATAATTAAAATATTTAAATTCTTTGTTCGTCAAGAATTTATTCTCACAAATATTGAGCAATAGTTGTTATTTTATTTTATCTTAATTTTTAGTGAAATTGTCTTTCATATATAGACTAGACTCTAGAAAAAATATTTAAGTAGATTTGAATATGAAATGCAATGTATTAGTAACACAAAAAATTATGATTTTTCTTTAAAATATTTTTTATAATCATATCTAAATATTTGGTCCATTGTTTGTTATATTTACAAATTGTTTGTTGATTCCCCCCCCCCTCTGTCAGCACAAAATGTCTGATGAAAGAAGAACTATAGTGAATTTGACATCAGTTTAAGAAACATTAAACATATTCACTAAGTTGTTTGCATCATATAGCTGATATTGACAAAGATTCTTATTCAAATAGTTCTTGAAGGGGACGAACAAATTGGATTATATCTAAAAGTTAATGATTATGATAACAAAAATGGTAGTTTTAAAAATGATAATGAAAAAATAGAAATAACAGTTTAGGGGTGACTAAACAGCCACATATTAAAATATATTCAAGAGCCACAATTAAATTTTTGAAGTAATCAACAAAAGAAAATATTTAACTTATAATTTTCTGATAAGAAACATTAAGCAATAAAAGAATTAAAGTTGATGACATAAACAATCATAATAAAATTGCCACCACAAAAACATAAACCTGTATGGTTTCAAAATAAAATATAAATACGTCAAGTTAATACAAATTATATCATAATTTTATTTCAAAAGTTTTGTGCCACATTGAAACATCTAGGGAGAAGAATGGCTCATGAACCATAGTTTGGCATAGTTGTAATAGATATTAACTTTTCTCTCATTAGATCATTCATCAACAACAAAAGATTCAGCAATCAAGAGCAGGAGCCTACTTAGAGGAAGGTGTATGATATGTGGCCTCAAATAATGCCAATTATGAAATCATAAACCATATAATAAAAAAGATTTAAAAAAATCTTCTTTATATGTATAAGATTAAAATAACTTATCTAATTAGAAATATAAATAATTATGTATGAAAAGACAGTTCTTCTTAAATATATTTATTGTTCAATACAGATAATTAAATTACTTTGTGATTAAAAAATATTAACAGTAATTATGATTACAATTTGCAATATATTTTATATACTAGCATTTTAAATACTTGTTTAACTCTTTATTAAGTAAAGTAGAGAACAGGGTATACATGAAAAATATGACTAAATATTTTAAGGAATACTATCTTGAACAGAATATTGTAGAAAAAAACATCCTTATAGATACTTTTGGTGATCTCGTAAAAACTTTATATAATTCAATGATAGATCATTCCATATTATAGACACCACTGATCTTATTGAGAATAAACATGCATAATTTCAAAAAAATTGAAAAAAATAAAATTGTATGTTTAAAATTCATCTAATTTTCTCATTTACGACTCTTGGAAAATTTTAAATTCCAATACCTGTTTCTCTCTCTTTTTTTTAACCTTACTATTTATTTAATCATAAATGGCTTAAAATGATGTTTTTGTTTTTCATATGTCAAATGCATTGACCGGGAAGTGAACCCAGGGCCAGCTGCTTGGAAGGCAGCTATGCTAACCACTAGGCCATGATGTTTGACACTTTTTTCTTCAGTGTGTACATAATGTAAAATAACTACAATTTCAAATATTTTTTTTAATAAATGACAATTTTATTGCAACTTGATATGTATATATGATTAACATAAAAATTGTGTACCTATGTATGCATATGCATAATATATATTCACACACAGATACACATGTTTAACTGATTAAAAAAAAGATTGTCATGCATATTGGCTTACAAAAATGCACAATAAATAAATTTTCAGTTTCAGAGGTTCCATTTTCTATTTTTATGGCCAAAAATAATAAAAAAAAATTGTACAATGCATTCATCCGACAAATTCTTAATATACATAAACAATTGGCACTGAAAAAAAACAACTGTACATATAAAGGTTTTACTTGAAAAAAAAAAAACTGTACATCTGCAATGAAGTTATAATACTTTCCCTTTTTATTCTAAGTACCAAACATTTAAACAAAAATACAAGAAATACATATCAAACCATAGTTTATCACAATCTTTCAAATAGAAGTTGTTGCTAGAAGTTGACATAATTATATCACAATGAGTAAGTAAAACTTTTTATTAGTTTAATTATAATTTTATATTATTTTTTTTAAAAGAAGAGTCAATTAATAAATAATTAAAATCATAAATACAAATGCTTATTACAGACAAACCTCAAATTACTAGCGATTTAATATGTATTTATTATTTAATTATAAATTATGAGTATTACTTAGAGATATATTCAAATAATTATTTTATTTTAGAAAGACCTGTTTAATAAAAAAATGTGAAAATTAATAAAATGAAAAAAATTCTGATATAACACCCTAGAATATTGAGATAGTACTTATTACCTTGAATGAATATCTGTACATTTATTACAGAATGTGCATATAAATATACATTTGGAAGAGATTTTTAATAACCATTAAGTACTAAATACTGCAAGATATTGAAATATATTTTTAGTTAAAAATATAAAAAACAATATATATTACATATGCAAGTTGTATAAAAAAAATTGTTAAAAATGATAAGTACTGAAATAATTTTTTGCAACATGTCTCAGGACTTCAATCTCTTAAGAGTTCAAGACTTTGAAAATCCTAGATCACCATATTATCTTTGCTAAATTCTCTGATAATTTTACGATATGTAGTTTCAGAATACTATAACCAAGTGATAGCATAAAGATCATCATTAGTGATGATTTGCCATTGTTTGTCATCCTTATAATAATTTATATTAGCAACTCAATTTTAAGCTGTATCATAAAATTTAATACATTTTTTACAACATTAAATCACATAGTTCTATATTTAATATGAGAATTCCAAAAATATTAAGTTTAAATTCAATTATTTTTTCACAGCTAAGAAAAAAGACAATCGATTAATTATTTCTTATTTTAAATATTATGAAAATAATATTTTACATTTTTTAAATATACATTTAGCATTATCCCAACATTTTTTAAAAGACCAGAAAAAATAAATAATAGATAATAGATCCAAAATCTTATTAAAATTATACATAAAAATGATTTAGAGACATTCATTGGAATAAATGTAAAATATAATTCAGATTTTATATTTTAAAACATTCTATACCTCTTACTTACAAAAAGTGTATACATATATATAATTCTAATATTAAATTAATTACATATGTTTAAAAAATCAGAGTTAATCTTTTAAATGATTCTTTGCTCAACAAATTATGCATAACTCATTTTGCTTCTTGTTTTCAGATTTTTTTGTTAGCTATATTTTTTATTGGGAAGGGGGGGGATTTCTTTTTTATATTTTGATTTTTACAAATTTCATTTAAAACATCAATAAATTAATCTAAAAAACAAAATATCAACTTTGCAAATAAACAACTAAGAAACAGAAATATACAGTTTCAGACTTAAAAAAAAAAGTATTTTAATGGAAAAATTTCTCTAAAAAATCTGTTTACCTGGGACATTTTTAGTTAATGCACAATTTCAAATAATGGGAACTTCCTTTGAAAAATTAAAATTCAACATTTAGTAATAACAAAACAATAAAAATGTTTCTGACAGAAGGCATTTTTTTTTTGTATCAGTAAATTGTCAATTGACTCATTTTTAGCTAAAAAGCTAATATAAATTCAAATACGGGGGGGGGGGGGATCCAACAATAACTGGAATGTTCTCTGGTTTATGCACTTGTGATAATATATGTTTCTGCAATCCTTCTGTATTGGTCTGCTAAATAACATCACCATGTAAAATCGTAGTGCCACCTAGCACATTTTTTTTTATAAAATGCATTTTGCACATTTGTCAATTTTTATAATTCTGTTTTCATTTACAGAAAACAGCAGGGAAAACAGTTGCAAGCAAGTTGATCTTGTAAAATCATAAGTTTATGGGTAGTATAATTGAAATGTTAAACTCACCATGTCTCTGTAAAGCAATCACAAGTGAAGTCCAAAGTCAAAACAATACTGATTTCTTTACACAAATGACATTTCCCTCAGGTTTAGTTCATAATGGTCAGACATTTTATCTGCAAGATCTGAAACAGTTATGTGATACAGTAAAATGTAAATATCCTGTTTTATGACAAAAAAAAAACCTGCAAGCTTCATCCCAACAAAGTGTCATCTCTCAACACCTTAAGTGTGAATCACTTTTTAATTAAATTCAGCATGATACAGCTTATTTATCAGAAATATTTGCCTGACCTCAATCGTGTGATTTTCTTAATCCCTTGAATAAAAAAATGTCTCAATTTTTTTTTGTGGACTTAGAAGCAATGGAGGCATTGAAAGGCATATCTTTGCAAGTGTTTCCAAACTACTTTGAAAAATGAAAAACACATTTAGACTGGTATATTGCATCAAATGAATAGTAATTTGAAGGATATTTATTTTACAACACTTAAAAACAAATAATTTTTTATTATAAAATTCCAATTACTTTTGGGTATCCCCCTCATAAATACAAAAGTAATCACCAGCACATACTTATTAAGAAATAAATATTTAATAATTTTATATTAAAAGTCTAAATACAAATTTATATTTTATGACAAAAGCAAAAATTTAAGCTACATAAATACTGTAGTATATTTTTATGTCTGCACAATAGTATACTCTTATTATTTTTAAATTATTTTTTGATCCTCAACATATTTAGGTACTTTAGTTAGAACTAATAAATCATAAAGACTTTAAATTAAAATTTCTATTATTAAACAGTCAAAATTAAAAGAATCATCATCATTTACACAAACATTCATTCTGCCTTATCAGGCACTGAGAAGAAAGACCATGGTGTTTCTTGATCTTAAAAGAATAATATTATGTATATTGATTTTTATTTCATTTAAATCTATTATTGACATCTACTTCAATATGCACTAAGGAGTTTAGAACATTTATACCTGATTTAATTGGAGAAATTTAAGATAATTAAAACGTCTATAAAAATTTAATGATTATTCATTAAAATAAATGTAAAGTACAAATCAGATTTTATATTTCAAAACATTTCATAACTAATACTTTGCAAATATGCATATATACACACTGATATTATGAATTCATATTATTTCCAGAAGTTTCCATGTAATAAATTATCTTAGTTATAATATTGTATTATCCTTATTTTGCAGGGTTATCTAATATTTAGAATGATGATATGTGCAAGTGGTTAGAGGTCTATGCAGTGAATTGGGATCCGTTCAAAAACAACTCATGTTAATATTATTCTAAATATTATGAAATATTGTTTAAAAGCATTTCAGCTTTATACTACAGTGTACAATATCTGTGCATAATCTAAACTATTACATAAGAATAAAATAATAGAATTTATAAATGTTTATTTCACATAAATTTGTCAAAATTAATGTCAATTAAATAATGTTACACCATTGTGTGTGTTAATTTCTAGTGTATATACATAAATAAATTGTCTCATTATTTTGTTAGCATTTTATCATTATTCCCAATCAATAATTTAAGTAGAATAGTTAAGTCGTTCGTTTCTCCCTGATCTTAGCGGACTAAAAAAGAAAAAATTTAGTCTATGACATTAGAATACAGAATGCATATGCGGATTGTCCTCAGGTAATTTTTGTGGATTGCACAATTCTGTCAGTTACAGTATTTTTTTTTTTATTATTATTACATGGAAACTCCTGCAAATATGAATTTATCACTTATCCATGAGAATATTAGAACTAACACAATATTATGTATGTATATACTTTAAATACTTCACAGTATAATCTTTAAAAAATAATTAGCAACAATCAATATATTTATATAGAGAATGTTAAATGTATGAATGCAACAAATGTTATTTGCAAATTAAATTCTAGTAATTATATATATAATTTAATGATTGTTCTTTGAAATAATTGCAAAATACAGCTCATATCAATTTCAAAATATTCCATACCTATTATTTTCAAATATATAGTTTATGTACAATTATACTCTGCCGAATTTAAGTGTCATATTCTGGAGGATAATATTCCCTGGATCAATCCAATTCTGGCTCATCCGATACTTGAACTTCTTATAAATTCTTGAGCAATAAAGCCATTGATTATTTTTATTTATGCAGAATTATAAAAATTATTGTGAATAGAGAAATTTTTGATTTGATGTGGATAAACATTTTTTGATAAAAAGACATTTTTTTTTTTAAATGTTCCCAAGTAAAATCCTAGATTTATATATATATAAAATAACAAAATCATAAAATTGTTTCTGGAAAATTGTAAAATTATTTTGTGTATATTTTATTATTTATAATTAGAATGTACTTATTAATATTTGGACATCATTTTAATCCACAATGGTTACAATCAATAAGTGATACTGCTATCAATTTTAAAATGCCTTAATTTCATATTATTTTTTATCAAATGTTTAAATTTACCTCACATATTGTAAGTTTTGTGCCACCTTTCTGGAGTTTATAAACTTTAAACATAAATTTTTACCCTCTGTTTTTTCCAATCTATGCTTATTTTTCTTTTCACTTTTATATATAATTCTTATACTACTTTTTACAAATGTTTATAACAATAAAAATTAAATTTATTGTATTATAATATCTGATTTTAATTGTTTTAAAAATGTATTAAACTGAATTCAATTGCAGAAACTGTAATTGTCATACATGTATTTTACCATAAGCATTTTATTGATCCAAATTTTTGTAAAAAAATATATCCACTGATCATGGTTTTGAAGAATGGTGCCTGAGAATGTTGAATAATGAAGATGATAATATGCCGAGACCATGGAAGATAATATTGATGTGCAATTGGAGAGTAATCATAATACTAATACCAAAATATCAGAATCTGATGATGAAGAAAATATTACTACAGATTTGTCAACAAAAAATTCCAGCAACTATGTATTCCACCATAAAGAATTTAAAAGGTCTAAAGAGCCTCCACCAGTAAGTAAAAGAATAAACATAATATAGTCAAAGCTTCACCAGGATTGACAAATAATGCCAAAGCTTTAGGAGACAGTTCAATTCCTGAAAAAGTACAGAATTTATTGTTTACCGATAATCTTCAGAGTGAAATTATGTGGATAAATAAAAAAAATAGAACAAGCAATAACAAAATATAAAATTCAAAATAATACTTATCATGACTGAAATATTCAAATCAGGCAATAAAAATCTTGATTTGCTCTATACAATTAATGGGACCACTTGAAAAAATTTTCAAACAACTATATCTAAAAAATGATTTGAATTTTTACTTTGTTTTCTTCATTTTGATAATCTTGATGATTGAAAAGAATGAGAAAAAAGTGATTGCAGTTTCTATCTGTAAGTTATTTGAAATGTTCATTGAAAATGAAATGCTTATGGCATTTAGGGAGATGCAAATTTAATATTTATATGCAAAAAAAAAAAAGCTTGGCAAATCCAGTATAAGACTCCTTTGCTTCAGATGTTGAATGAAAAAGAAAAACGTTTTAGCATCTAAATGTATTAGATTGGTGAAGCCAATATATCTTTCCAAAAAAAAAAAAAAAATGTTATAGCAGACAATTAATTTAGCTCTATAGAAGTAGCCATGACTAAAAAAGAGGAAAGTAACATATTTAAGAACTTTGAAAAAAAATAAAAAATCTTACAACTTTGAAAAAAAATAAAAAATCTTACAACTTTTCTGCCATCAAAGCCAAGACCATTAGAAAGCAATTTACATGGATTTCATGATAATGTTATACTGTTATCATTTTCACAAAATATAAAGCAGTACTATTAATTTCTTCCATGCACCACTCTAACATCAATCCTAGCACTGGAAAACCTGAGATGATTGTCAATTATAATTTGACGAAAGAAATGGATGCACTTGATTGGAAATGCATTAATTATTCACTCTTCAGGAGAACAAGACATTGATCAATGGCAACACAAATGCTAAATATTTCAACTTTCAATGCATTCATTTTATATCCATAATTTAAGCAGTCAAATAAAATTTAATGCATAGATTTTTTATAATCATTAACAAACTTGTTTAAAAATCCATATTTAGAAGGCTTCTAATATGCAACCTCCGAAATGATTTAGTGTCTGTATTTTAAAAGCAAGCAGCATTAGGGAGACCAAAAGCTACTAATAATGGAATCCAGATAACAGTCATGAGACAAAGAAAATTTATCATCAGTGTCCTATTAAGTTCACAAGAAAAACCTTTTCTCTTCACAATATATAGCATATTGATCTGCATAGAGTACATAAAAAACTATGTAGTAAGCGATCAATTTTAAAATAAAATTATTTATAGTTTATTTATTTTAAGTGTCCATTTGAAACCTAAACTACACCATAAAATAATTTTTCTCAAAAACAGTATTATATACCAGTTTGTAAAATTGCATTGTAGCTGTTGTGGGCTAAATTTAAAAAAACTATCCATGCAGAAAAATGTTAAAGTTTAAGTTCCATCAGCATTTTATTTAAAAGCAGACAAAAACTTAAATTATTTTAATAAGATTTAAGAAATAAACAAACAAAATAAAAACAGTATTGTAATATATTTAAAATATTTATTTTTTAAAACTAAAATATTATAGAGAGATTTTATACTATAAAGTTAACACCTAAAATATTTATCTTCGAAAATAAAATTTATAATTTATATTTATAGTTTCTTTTTTTTTATTGAATCAATTCACTAAAAAATAGTTGTAAAAACAAAAACAAATCAAGACTATTATACAGAAAGGAAGATATTGATCAAAGAAAACATTTTATATATAAGTAGATTTGAAAAAAAGATTGAGTAAAATTTGAAAACTGAGTCGAGATAAACAGAATAAGAATAAATTGAATTTTTTTAAAAAAAGCAATTGAAGCAAGTTTAAAAGTTTTAAAAGACAGAATGAAAAGTCATATATAAAAAAGCAACCACTTTATAAAAATTATATTAAAAAAACATTCTTAAAATTGTGAAGCTTATTACTTTTAATTTTAGTCTTTAAATATAATTTTAAATGTTTCAATATTAATAAAAATAGCAAAAAACAAATAAACAAACAAGATTATTTATGAAAAATCAAGAAATAATAGTTTAACAATAAAATTTATAAATATTTACTTTCTTTGTCGATTAATTTATTAGATTTGGTGAAAGCATGTAGCAGATAAAAATATTAAAAGATGATCTTTAATTTGTTTAGTAAATTTATAAAGTTGAAAATATAATATTGTACTTAAAATTTTGGGTAGTTTCATTACAAAAAACAAACAAACTTATGTACAAAGACATAATTATAATAATTTTTGTTTAAAAGATTATGATGATGACATTTTACTATATGTTGGATTATTTCCATCCTCTAGTTTAATCGTTAAATGTTTTTAGAAAAATTCAAACTTTATACTTTTCCAAATGCATTGAAGTCCTATTACTACTAACAATTGAATGTATTTGGGGTATTTGCTAATTATACATGTACATCAGTTGGTGGCACTGTTTCTCTTTAAAAACATAGCGATATAATGTTCCCGGGCCTGTCGACTTTTCCAAATATATAGTATTTTTTAATACGGCTTTTTTGGTTCAAATATATGGTATTTTTCCATATGGCTTTTTTTTTTTTAATTCTAGAAAATGTACATTATAATGGAGCCTTTTTTTATTTTGTTGTTAAAAAAATGTGTTTTTTGTTGTTGTTAATAAGTATTTATTTTTATTCTTGACTTTTACAAATATATTTTTTCATACAGCTTTTTGTTTTTTTTTGCAACAAAATGTACATTATGATGGAGAGTTTTCTGGGTTTTTTTTTTGTTAAATAATAACTATTTTTGTTCAAAATATACCTTCTTTTTTTTTCTTTTAAAACAAAATGCCTTTTTATTAATTTTATAAGAAATAGATTTTTTTTTTACATTATGTGATATGTCATCTTTTTTTTCTAATTATAGTACATTTTATAAAAAGCTTGTTTTTTTAGAACAAATACGTTTTTTTTTTTGACATTATGTGACATGTCGGCTTTTTTTTTTTTTTAAAAAAAAAAAATCAACCAAAACAGTAAATTATCTTCCATCAAAAAAGCGTGTTGTTTGATTTATACTAATTAAAAAACACTCAAAAAAATGAACACTTTTCAGCTGTTGTTCTTTAGGCAGGCTTACTTTCCTCAATCTCCTACTCTTCAATACTGACAGTCTGGGTACACAAAATAATCACAACCACAAAACAGATTCATTGAAACAATAAATTTATTAATGACATATGGTTAGAATTAAGAACACAACAGTTCGCCTGCAGCCACGCGAGTAGGATACAAACTGCCAAGTGCGTCGAAATCTAAGGGTCCTACATTTTCTACATACACACATTGAATGACATGTGGCAGCAGGATGTTTTGGCCCTGCAGAAAGCCAACTGCGTCACTTTCTGTGTTTGGGATGTCCCTCAGTTGAAAGAATACGCTACTGCCTTCAGCCATTTTGTTATTCTCGTACGAGTCACGATGAAAACGCTACTTTTTCGCGAACACCTGCGAATCATCCTGTGGCAGACCACTTTCCAAATTTCAAACCAAACCAAAAATACATAGGGAAGTCCTGATGATACGCTGACAATTATTAGTACGTAAAAACATGTCAGTTGGGGTCTACCGAAAACCATTCTCATCAACAGTTAAATAGTTGAAAAACATTCTACTACTCACACCCTTACCTTAAATGCTAGCGAAAATACAAATTCTGTCAATATGCATAGGTGAGGCCACGAGGCACAATTGAATGGCTATTACAATCATACTGTTATTAGCTGTAGGTTCGGATGCGGAATTGGTCGCGTTTGAACCGCTATCACTTGGCTACATAAATGGCTACTATGATTGTAGTGATGTATTAGCTGTAGGTTCGGCTGCGTGAGTGGTATTATTGTGTTTTTACACAGAAACAGCAACGCCAAGTGCTGTACAGTGGCTAATTAACAAATACCGTATTTGGAAAAAGTATAGTTTGAATTTTTCTCAAAACACTTAACAATTAAACTAGATGATGGAAATAATTCAATATATAATTATAATGCATTTGTAATAAGAAAAATGTAGAAAATATTTTTCTCAAAACTCAAGTTTTGATATAAAATATGCAGCAAAATATAAAATATATTTATAAATATTCTCTATATAAATGTTAAAAAAATGATTGTTATAGAAAATTAAAAATCAAGATTTATGTAATTGTAAAATTAAAAATAATTTTTAAAATATCAATTTAAATTACAGGCTTTATTTTCATTACACCCAAATCTTTAGATATTAATACTATATTACTAAATATAAATATCAAACTAATAATCTTTAAATATGAAATTATTAAATTTCTTGATTTATATTCATTGAATTTTTTAAAGAATAATTTTCTTCTTGTGTACTTGTTTAATTATTTTATTTTTACAAAATAGCCCTAGGATACCAGAAAAATGCAGAGTTCCTTCAACTCATTTTGACTTAAAGACCTAAATGAGACTGGTACAATGAAAATCTGTCATAATTTTCTGATGTTTTTGACTATTTATTTGTAGAAGCAAAAAGATGAATTGGTTTAGGTCATAATTAAAATATATTTGGTTTAATAATGCACGAGTAAAAAAAATAAATAATAATAATTTAGATTTTGTATTTATAGTAATTCACCCAGTTACATTAACACCTATAAATTGAATGTACTAAAAATAAAATCTATAATTGGTATTATTTTGTTAAGATATTTAAAACAATAGTGGTGAGACATTGAGAATGTAATTAAACTGAGACTTGTTCAGGCAAATTTTATGAGATTTTTTGCATTTTTCTAATGTTTTTGTATAAAAGTAAAAAAGTGACTTAGTTTAAATAATTAAAATCCATTTAGCTTAATTTTTTTAAATATTTATTACTGAGGTCGATTAATACTAGTAATTCTAGTGATCAATTATTTAATAGTGATTATTCTTTTTTATTTTTATGAACATATTTTTTAAAACAAAATAATTAAATTTGTTTGAAACAAATATTTGTATGCCATTTCTCCATAAATTTACAAACTATCTATATTTCAAACTGGTTGTTTCAAATTGAATTAAATTTCTTACTAGTATCTTTTTTTATGCAGATGGTTTATGCGCTTATGATTATTATCATCTTATAAATGTATCTTGAAGTTTTCCAAATACCTTTACAAAATTCTTACTTTATTCATTTGGAAGTTTCTATTAATTATAATAGGATTCATTTTTCCTGCACGATTCTCTCCAAATATTCGAATGAATTATCTGTCAATATTTTTCCAATCAGATTCACTATCTGCTTGGTATTCTTCAATCTTAATTTGTACGTAGACATTAGGGCATTAATCATTGGGCACAACAGGCAACAAGTTACAATATAAGGCTCCATATTAGGTCTTGATATGTTAAGCATTTATCTTAAGCACTACAGAGCAGGAAAGCAACGAAGTGATGAATGTCTGGTAGCTCTTAGCTAATCACCTTGATACAGTTGTAAGCATAAATTTGGTTTAGCATTGTTGCAATGATAATTTATTAATAAATACATTTCCACACTAGTAACTTGCATCCCTACTTCTACAGACTTAGAATAAGTTTTTTTTCCTATTAACACAGATTTATTATTGGAACAAGTGAAAAAATATTGCTAATATTCTTTTTACTTGACCAACTATATTCTTTTGACTAAATATTGGAAGACTCCCTGAAGTCTGTAAACTGTCAACAAACCAAAATCTCTTCTTTGAAATGCCTTTTATAACCTTCCTATGACATCAACCAATTGCTTACCAAAAACATGTTTTCCACAACTCAGAAGCTACGTTGCTAATCTGAGTAGAATGTTTTTCAAAAACATCTTTAATCTTTTCATCTTGTCTTCCAAATCCTTAATTACTTATGATTTCCATGGACAATAAATTGTTTACCAAGTTGTAGCTTTTAATATATATTATTTTTTATAAATTAAAAACTCATAATCTGAAAGGTATTTTTCCTTATGTTACAGCTTGACAAATTGAATTTTTTACAATAAATTTGAACCATAAATTCTTCGGCAATTACATTTTTCTACTGACCAAATTTATCACTACAAAATAAGATGTATTTATTCATTAAAACTTAATATTCTTGTGCACTATAATGAAAGTTGGATTTTAGCTAAATAGTCTTGAGAACACATGCTAGAAAATTTATATAGCTTGTAGTAAGCTTATACAAATATTAAATATTAAAATAATTTCAAATTTCAGCCTTGACCAATTCTCAAAGTTACTTATACAATTCTCTTTTCAATTTTTCTTACAGAGTCAAAGTGCTTCACATAATTAAATATATCAGGAATAGAAATTATTCAGCACTATACATTTTTCCCTTATGTATATTTGAGACACATACCATGTAATACATTATAACGCCATACATAAAAATATTTACTTTTCTAACTCAAAACTGTGAATACTTTTTATGCTATTTTAAATTTATATCAGTATTGTGATTTACAGTTATCACAATATATACACCCATTTTAAATGCATTAAGCTTATAGTTAATGTTTTCAATATTTTGTCTGAATATGAAATGGTATTTTTAATTTAGTACATTTCAGTGATGGAGTTATAATTTTTTACATTTTAATAAAATATAATTTAGATAATAAATATAATCCTATAAAATAATTTCATTACTCGTAATATTTAAATTTTTAACCACAAAAGTTATAAAAAATACTGGAAATGTTATGTACAGAATATGGAATGTTATAATTTAAGTAAATTTTCTGTCAATTAATAATAATAATAATAATAATAATTTAAAATTAAGGTACCCAATTAAGTTTGATAAATATTTTGTTTTAAATATCATTTATTTATTTTTAAAAAATGCAAAAATCAACTATTAAATTTATCAGTAAGTCAAAATATTATCAATATTTAAAGGATCCGTGGTATAATGATTAGAATACCTGTCTACCATAACCTGAGATTTGAATGCAGATAGCTGAAGATTTCTAATCAAATCTAGAGACTTTTCTAGATAACTATCCCAGTCAACTACTTTTTTGTAGATTGGAAAATGAATCCATTTTCACAAAAGAATAAAGATGTATATAAATCCAGGTTAGTCAGATAATTGTCTATGTGCTGAAATAAAACAGAAATATATGGGATAAAAAACAATATTCATTATTGCCAAGAGAAATTATCACATTCTTAAAAACACTGAGTCTTATTTCAATAATGTGTTATTGTTAGATAGCAGTTTATTAAAAAAAAAAGACTAGTTACAAATTTAGCTTTACTTAGTCATAAATATAGAAATATTTTTATGGAGAAGCTAATTTCAAATGCATATATCATAATAATAATAATAATTCACAAGTTGGCCTTACTATAGTCATTTTAATAAACATACAAAGAAACTTCTTTCTCATACCAATGTTAATTTATAAGACAAAAAATTGACCTTTTTTTTTTTATCTAAATAATAAATTAACATTGATATGAGAGAGCATTATTTGCATGTTTATTAAAATGATTCTAGTAAGTCTGATTTGTGAATTGTTATTATGATATATGCATTCAGAATTATCTTTTCCAATTCCACATTCTCAATTCTACATATCCAATGTTGTTTATTTATAATAGTAGTAAAATTAATAAAGTATAGTATTTTTTATTTTTTTAAAATTATTCTTTTTATTATTAATGCAGTGGAGCTCTTGTGTTTCAATGTTATTTTGTTCAAAGTTGATAATTAACTAACATCTAAAAAAAAATCTTAACTTCATTTTACGATAAATAGACTTCTCTTTAGAGTTCTATATCATATACTCATAAGTGTAAAAACTAGTTATGTAATTATGATTTTATTATGTTAAAGTAATAATGTATAAATTAAAATTTTTAAAAGTATGCAATTATATACAATTTTTCTATTATAAAGCCATTAAAAATGTTATAAAATAAGTACAAAACACAACAAACAAAAATTTTGAATTATATAAAAAATTTTCTTTGCAATGAAAAAAAAATTGTATCAAAAATATCTTTTACAACTTTGCGATTACAAATGAAAAAGAAATGTATTAGAAATTTATTATATATTGTATTATTTTTGAAATAGTATAAAAACTTTTATTATTATTTTAAAATCATTTTTCTAATTTCAAAATATATATCTATATTCCATTTACTATTTAGAATATCTTTAGTACAATAGTAAAATGACAGACTTTAATAAAGAGTAAGAAGTCCATAAATTACAATTGACTCTGCCATTACCTATGGTCAAACATTGTATGCTCTCCTGATTGCAGGCCATTACTTTATTAATCAGGATCTATAAAGCTTATTATATATATAACAAACTTCTATTGCTTTATGAGAACATCATTCTCTAATATGAGATTTGTAACAATGATAATTGCTATATATTTTAATGTTTCTTTCCAACAATTAATTACTTAATTATAATTTTGACTTGGCTACCTGATAGTATATAAAAATATAATTAAAATAATTGTTTTGAATTTTTAATTTAATTCATATCAAAAAAAAGTTTTTAATAGAAAAAAATGTTTTTATTTAACAAATGGTTATAGGAACATAATTTTAATATTTTCGAATCATATTTTCGATTGTTATATCAGAAAAAAGACAAAGGTAAAAAAATATGGCAAGAAAAGACCAAGCATAAGATGAAAAGAATAAGTTTGTAGAATATAAAGTAATAATAATTTTATATTTAATTGAAATAGTAAAAATATCATCGATTAAATGAATTTTATATTTTATTCACATTTAAAAAACTCTTTATAAATGACTATTTTCTATTCTGATTTTTTATTTTACAGCATTTAAATTATTTCATACATATTCTTAAAAAAAGTTGTAATATCTTTTGCTCAGTTGGTTAGAGGGATACCTTAAAATTCGATATTCGAGAACAAAAAGTGGTTAAGTTAGACTCTTGTGCTAAATTGCTACTGGATAGGGCAGCAATGACTTGAAGAAGAGTGGAAAATACTACTACTAGAAATGTTGTGTAATTAGTAACCTGTGTTGTCTGTGGGTTATTACTAACAAGTTGTTTGAATTTGAAATGTTTAAAATTTTCTATACATTCAAATTTAATGATAGATGATGGAAATAAAAGATACAGTATGATTAATTTTCTTTCTAAAATATATATATATCATCATTCCTGGTGAGATTTGAACTAAAAATAAATGAGACAAAAGAAATAATATGAAAAAAATACATTAATCTTAATTTATGTTCATCAAAAGATATACATTTTTATGATATAAAAATAAATTCTGTAATCAAACTGTAATTAATAAATGCACATATATCAATATGTTAAACAGAGTAATTGTCTTTTAATATTTTAAAAGATAATTACTCTATTTAAGACATTGATTTATATGAATTTTATTATTTTTTATCATACATATATAATGTACTAAATATAATACCTACTTTAATACACTTTTTTCTGGAAAGAAATACCTTTATAAGATTAAATAAAAAAGGAGTTCAGATGCATTATAATCAAATTATTAATCAAATATTATTACTGAAAATTAACTGATGTTATTATTTCAAAAAATATTAATTCCCAATTCATGTTTCAAAACTGTACTAAATATATGTAAACACATGAAATATTAATACTAAAAGGTGATTAGAAAGTAGCAGATATCTGATTAGAACACCATGCTCATTTTAAAATAGTATGCAAAAACATGATTAAAAATAATTTTGATATTAATTAAAAAAGATTATCAAAATCATGAGGCAATCCTTAAAATGTAAAAGTCAAAAAAGTAAACATAAATAAAAATGTGCAAAGAGTCTGCATAAGTTATTATTTATTTTGAAAATAATACTTTTATATCAATTATAATTGTTTTTGCACTCTACATTACTTCCCTTATTATGTATATTTCTATATATATAATAATCCACACTATACATGTGAAAATTGAATTTATGGATATAATAGTTAAATGACATTAGATACTTAGATAATAAAAATACTTTAATTTAATAATTTTCTATTATTTTCTACTTATCAACTTAAATTTCAATACAAAAAATCAAATATGAAAATTATTTTTCTTCTACTTGTATGAGAATTAAAAAAAGTTAAGTAGTAAATTTATTGATACCCCCCCCCCCCCAATATGTTTATCTTCAGCTTTAGATTATATGTCTGATTATAATTCTTCTTATATACTCTGAAAACAATTTGTTCATAAATTATTTGCAGTTCTTTATATATTTTTTTAAAAGAATTTTTATCTATAACTGTCTTTTATTCATTATATAAATTAGATAAGTATTTTGTTAATATTAATAATTATTAATCATAATAATTGTGTAATTAAAAAATATGACTATTAAAAGAAGTTATCTACTACTTTAAGTATTCTTTGGATCTCTTCAAATGTTTTTTGCTGTAGTTACATTTTAAAATTCTATATAATAATATTTGTTTCCATTATAGAATTTTTGCAGCTTCTAATTGATGATGCAACATGTCTGCTGGTTCATTCTGCTTTATTTGTGAATACAATACACTCAACAAATTACAAAATAATTACAGGCAGGACATTTATCATTATTTACCAAATTATTTTGGAAATCATAATAAATTGCTGATGTCTTTTTATAAAACATTACAGATTAACATTGAAAGTTTGGCTCTTCATACAAAAAAATTAATATCATTTGTTATTTCTTATAATTAGTGAAAACTAATTAGTCACCAAAAGGCTGAAATACTATTATCTGTTATATTGTTCAAAATTGTAAAAAGATTCCTGTCCCATAACCCCCCACCCCCAATGATTTTTTCAGTGATTAAATATAATTCCCAAATCAACAAGAATTGGATTATTTTATTTATAATTAACAAAATCTAGAGTAAGATGTTTAAAAGAATTTGTTAGATTGTAGCTGAAAAATATCAATCCAAAAAAAAAAAAAAGACACATAATATTTATATAATATTATGTCCTTTTTGACAATATCAAGATTGAGAACAAATCTTAGAAATGGAAATTGTTCATTAATACTTCTATCACAAGGCTAAAAACAATATTACTTCAAAATACTCTTCTATTTAAAATCAATATTTAATGTATATAAAAGATTATACTAATCTAATACAGATATTAAGATCAAAAATGATTATGAACTGATTTTAAAAAATATATATATATTTAAAGTCTACAACTTGATTTTACAAAATATCCGGGTTTTATTTGTTTAGGAATAATGAACATTTTATCGATTTATAAAAGACTGTCCAGATTTAAACTACAATCTAATGGATAAAATATTATTAGTAGGGCTTATGTTCAAAAGAAAAAAAAATCTTGCTACCATCTCTTTCAATTTTATGTTGAGTTTTTGATCATAATAGTAAATATTAAACCATTTGATGTTGACCAATCTATCTGATACAGAAATTGAATCTGTTAAATCTATAAATTGATTTAGATTGAAAGTAAAATGAGAGATATTCAAAAGGAAGCTTAGTTAAGCACTTGGTAGACAAGTTAATAGATTGATATTATAGAAGTTGCTCCATCTGCATTCATTTTTCAAAGGCAATTTAAATCATATTAATAAAGAGAATAATATGCAATACTATGAAGACATTCATTATATGAAAAAATGATATCAAAGATTATTGAATAATTGAATGATGGGAAATTATACCTGAAATTTGTTTTGCAGTGATGATAGTGAATACAAGTGATCAAAACAAAGAACTTACATATCACTTTGATTAATAAATTTCATGTTCATGTTTGTATGAGATAATTAATTCACAATTTTTTTTGTATGATGATTTTAAAAAATTTTGATGGAAAACTTGTTAAATTTGGACTACATTTTCTTTCAGTGTATGAACAAATAAATTTAAGAATAGCTTTCAATTTGTTTAAAATAATAACTTAGCATATTAGATGACAAATCAAAAATATTTTTAAAAATTATTAATTTAATTCTTATCACTGAGTCTATTTTAGGAAACTGCTGAAGACTTACTATGTAGTTACTATTTTATAAAATAATATTCTTGCAGAAAGAAAATGGAATACTTTTCCCATGTTTTTCAAACCTAACTTTAAGAATTATTGTAATTGTTGATGCATAATTTCAGGTTCACTCACCATTTTCTATAAATGCAAGAAACTGCAGTTCTTATAACTGAATTAATGATAAACTTAATTTTTCACAAATCCCAATTGCAAAGCTTCAAACTAATTAGTATATTTACTGTTTTAATTATTACAATATATTTGAAATTAATATATAAATATATTGTTTTCAAATATAGCCTCCAAAAAAAAAACACTTTGAGAGTTTGTGTACTAGAATGTAAATATCTAATTATTAAACTTCATTAGAGATGAGAATTAAGTATAGTTGAAACATTTTATTCTCTAAATCAGAGTTTCCTAAACTTATTTGGCCTACTGCCCCCTTTTCAGAAAAAAAGAAAAATGCAATAACAAATTTGCATTCTTTTATATATCTATATTTCTATCTACATCCTAGAACATAGTAAGAGAAAATGTTATACAAAACTTTGAAGTTTGAAATTATAAAATTATTTTTTAAAATCAACTATAAATAAATCAATTATTTTATATAGCGCGATGTTTATAAACTGTAATATTTAACAGCGCATGTGCAACAGTTTAATGCTGTTTAAATATTAAAATCAACTATAGTAACATTCACTTACACATAGAAAATTAAGATAACAAAAAATATTAAAATTAAAAGCAATAATAAATAATTTTAATGATAATGATGAAACTAGTGGGCTCCCATTAATTTTTTAATATTTGGCTCTATTTTTGTCACCAGTATTCTTAGCTATTTGCAGTTAAGTTTCTTGTTAGTTAACAGATTTGTGATTGCACTTATCCTAAAAACATTCCATTGAATAAGATGGATGTGCAATTAAAATTTTTATACTATAATTCATAATTCAAGATAAAGCTTTGCAGCCAGAATTATTGGTAGCTGTCTTTGAATTTAAATTCCTCATTTGTTATATCTATCAGTTCTTGTAATTTTGGAGATTCTTCTCTATTTGAATTTGAAAAAAAAAATTCAAACCTATGTACATTTTAAAAATAATTTAAAATTTTTGATTGAAGTCAGAATGGAGAGTCTTTAAATGCTGACAATAGATGTCTTCATGTTTTTGTAGTATTGATACATTTGTAAATTGGCTAAATTCTCCTCATCCTAAACAGTTTTTGTTTGATTGAATGCAGCAATCAAGTATTAGCCTTATTTTTTATGAATTCCAGCACCGAGTCAAAAAAGTTACAAGATTGATCCAAACAGGCATATTTTGATCACTACTTCTGTAAGAAGCAATAAGTGATCAAATTCTTCATCCTTTTCAAACCAAAGATTTTGTTGATTGCTTTAATGGCTCATATTTTTACAACTAAATGTTGATAATGAATGACACAATATACAATGAATATATTTGGAACTTTTTTAAAAATATATATATATAAGAAAATTGGTACTACCACTATTGAAACAATATCAGTAGCAAGTGGTAAGATATTACTCAGTGGGATTTTTTTTCCTTTAAAAAAAAAAACTTTTTCAATGGATGATATATTGATTAATCTTTAATGTCAGTTTGCAAATTTTTAGCAAGTAATAATTCTTAGCATTTTCTTTTTTTTTTATTTATGAATTACAAGTATGCTAAAAACAGGGATTCATTTCCTGGCAAAACTGATTTATCAAACTGTATAGAAAATTGCTGTTTTTAAATACTTATATAATTAATCTTCAATATCTTAGGCCATTATATCAATTCTTCTTTGCTCAAAGAAATTACTTGTGTAACATAATGCATATTACTTCATAAGTGGTGAAATTAGTTTTTAACCAATAATATGCAGTTTTTCTGATTTAGCAAATAGTCACAAAATGCAATAAGCACACAACCCCCATTCTATTTTTCGGATGCTATTGAAAAGAGATTTGCCAATGTCAGTTGCTCATTTTCCCTTTAAATGGTTGAAAATAAGATAAAATTTCATCTTTCTTAGGATGAATTTTTCACAAACCAGGTACATTAGTAATATGAATAAAGCTATAGTTCAAATATTCAATACTATACTGTCTACATTTCCCCTTATATTTACCCATGATATCTTAAATACATATATATTTATTTATTATGTAGTGTATAAAATTATCAAGAGATAAAACAATTTATATAACTGAAAAAGAGCAATTTATCTCACTGGAACTAATTTTTTTTGCATTAGTTGTGTTATTAGAATCCTAGCCATAACATCAGATATATAGTGGCATAAAACAAACAAAGTAAAATATTAATGAAATTAATAAACTGGAGTTTGCTCTTCGCTCAGCATTAGTTACATGTATTTGACAATAAAGGTCAAATATCAAACTAAATTTATCAAGAAATAATTTAATTAAAATAACTTCCTTATTAACACACATCTTATTTACAAATTAACATAGATGATTCAATAGATATAAATAAATGCTAATAATTATATTTTTTTTTATAATTTCATTCCCTTGTTTTCATTAATAATATAATAAAAAATATGAACTGATTTTACACTTCAAATAATTCTGTAGAACACAAGCCTGCTGTGATTTTATTACTAGTAAGTAATAGAAGACAGAAATAAATGATATATAAATATGTGAAAATGACTGTTTTACTGAAACAACAATACAATTTGCTTTGTATATGATCCATAATCCATAACAACTGAAGGTATCAAACATAAATTAAAATTTTTAAATACTTATTGTACTTGCACTATAATTAATTACTTGTCCCACACTTCAGAAAAGATCTAAATAAAATTTCATAAATAAAGCCTATTTATATTATTGTATTGTAAAAAGTCATTACACACACACACACAATTTTATTAATGCATGCTGTAGTTGCCAACAATATATGAGATGCTTGCCTGCCCATACTTGCCATGTTAAGACTTATCGGTGAACTTGACCATGATCAGTTATAACTTGTATTTCATATGTTCATTTGGAAAACAAAATAATCACTATGATTTTAACTCTGGTTTTCTAAAAAAAAATTTCTTCACGTTTCTACACCCACTTATTTTTATTCAACAGCCATCAGTTGCACTTGAGGCTATTACTCCAAAATTGTTCTAACATCCTCTGAGGCAATATAACCTACTTTGAGAAGCACTTTCTCTAGTTTATTCTTTTTGTTTTATTAGATTTTAATTTTACTAGCAGAAATAATTTTCTGAAATATCTAAAAATAAATAAAATTTTATTTTTATGCAATGTTTAGTATTTATTTTATAAATAATAATGTATACTAAGTGCATATCACTTTATGCTGCTATATAATTATTACAAACATAATTAGTTGCCAACCTGCATTAAAAAAACATTGATGTCACAAAATAAATTGCTTTAAATCAAATTATTTTAATGAATAAAATATTTATAAATATACATTTATAAAAATAAAAAAATAATGTAAACAGAAAAAATGATTTTAAAAAATTCAATTTTTTTTGTGTGATTTCATCTTTTTTTAAAAAAAAAAAATCCAGGAGAGTACTAAAAAAGTGCAAAGTTGAATGATCTCTAGAAAATGGCTTTTGGCAATAGTTTTCAACAGTATTAAAATTATTTTGTTCAAATTAATGGATTACTTTGTTTAAGTATCCCACAAAAAATCAAAAAAGAAAAAATAATTTTATGACTGTCTTATTTTTGAAATTATGGTCTCAAAATATCACAATTGCAAAATATAAATATTTCAAATAGAGGGCCAGAAAGCTTAAATATAGTACTATGCGTGTACATGCACCTGCACAATTAGTTTATTTGAAACTTTCACTAAGCTGTTTTTGAGTTATAACACAAATAATAATATCATTCAAAATATATCAGTAAAACACTTAAAATTGCATAAATATAATTTTAAATTAATTACATATTTAAGTTAAAAAATATATGCTAAATTATTACTCAAGTCAATTAATCAATAAAGCTATAACTACGATTATACATTTTTTTTAAACATATTTGTGTGTTTTATATATTATGAGAATTTAGCAAAGTACAGCTGGACAAAGATCAATTGATTAGAAAATTGTGTAGTTCAAGATCTGCTTTCACTACTGCTGTCTTTATATAATGATGCGATTCTTAATTTATTTATTGTACAGATTATTGATAATTTTATCAAGTGCTCCAATATTCCTATCTTTATATTGCTGATAGTAGTTTTCTTGAAATTCTTAAGAATTTTTATGGTACTTGTGAGTTTTCGAGTAAACCAAGATGGCAGCATGTATTTTTGATAAATATACCGTTTCGAGGTCTATAATCTAGTGAAGATGTGTTAGTTGTAAAATAATAAAAAAATTGATTGTTAAATTTAAAAAAAAAGTACTAAATTCCCATACATTTCATTTAGAAGTTTTATTTTAATTTTTTTTTTTTTTTAGCTATATTAGAATGTGGAAGCAACAAGATGCTCTAAACATTATTGTATTTTGTGTCAATTCAGCATTTTTTCTTGTCAGCATTTTTTTTGGTACATTGTCATCGTGATCAAAATTTCCGGTCACAGAACATGATGCCATGGAGTATTTACAAAAGTACGGCATCCTGCCCTTTCAAAGTGTGTGTTGATGGTCACAATATAAAACTTTACATTCAAAACTCACAAGTATCCACATTTGAACAAGAATTGAAAAAAAAAAAAAAAGAATTACAATGTAAATGAATTATGTAGCGAGACAGCGGGAAAATAATCCAAGAAAAGCTTCACAATGACATATCATTCTGAATTGTAAGTTAATTTCAGAAAATTTAATCTTTTAAAAATAAAGTTAACAACTGGAATAAAAATTAAGAATTTGACTCAAAAATGCTATATGATTTTGGAGGCCATTAGGGACTGCAAACCGCTGACATAAATAAAGTGTAAATATTGTATTTATATTAATATATTTTTAATTGTTTCCACAAAGATTTCTTTTTTAAAAATAACAGTAATAATAAAAATAAAATGTAAATATGTTTCCTAGCAGCCACTTTTTACAAACCCCCTCTCCCCAAATTGTAGATTTATCAAAAATATGGGCTGCCATCTTGGTTTACCTGAAAACTAACAAATACCAAATTTAAAACAGGCAAACTCTCTATATGTATTGAAATGGTGATCATGTGATGTTTATTGGCTTAAATACCAAATTTATTGTATGAGGTAGATATGTTAATACAATAATTTAATTACACCTATGATTTTTCTAAAAAGGTTATGCAACTATTGTAATAAAGTAGTAAGACAACAGTTTCATTTCAATCTTCAACACAAAGACGTTATAAGAATAGCCAGCAAGCAACTATTTCAACTATATCCATTGCAATTAATAATAATAACACATTTCAAAGTGATATAGATATACTTTAATATGTAATTTTTTTTTAATATGATAAAATTATCTTAATAGATATAATTACACATTTATTATAAAAAAATTACAATTTTATTTATTTTAATTTAAATGAATAGCAACGAACTTTCAATACGAAAATAAGCTTCACTAAACATAATAAATAAATAAAATGGTATTCTAATATACTTGCTGACACAGATTCTTCTTACTTTTGATAAATCACAGTTGTTTTCATGAGAAAAGATGAAAAATTAATTTTCACACAAATATTACAGAAAAGATTCAGAACATAAAATTACAATGTTATTTGATATCTCAAACAAAATTATGCAATAAATTAATTTTCTAGTCTGATATTCAAGAATTTTCCATAAATTTGTGTATTTTCTCTTTAAACTAATTTTCTCATAAACATTTTTTTTCATCAAATCATGAGATTAACAACAAAAAATGTTTGATAATAATTACTCAATGCAGGAATTACAAATATTATATTTTTTAATACCTCAAAATTTAGCCACAATACTTTTATTTTTGAGTGATTATAAAATTGTATTGCAAACTAAATTCTACTGATATTTAATTCTCTATTATATCCATACAATATCCTTTATCTGGAATTATTACTATAAAAATGTATATACAAGTATTACTTGTGAATATTCAAGGATACAATTCTGATCTCAAAGATTATAGTATTTTTCTTGTCTTATACTCCTTTCAAATCCAGTAAATCGCAAGTAAGATTATAAAACAGTTTTCCATAACATTTCTTTCTGTACACACATTTCGGTATTATAGTGAAAAATTTTTAATTTGTTTAAATATCAAAATTTCACTGGTATTAGATTAATTCCTCTTGATTTACTATATCAATGTTAGGATGGCAGACTATGGTATTATGTCTAATTTATTATATAAAATACAATAGTTAATCGTCAGCCATTATTTGGTAACTTTTTCAATAAAAAAAAAATACTATATTTTACATACATATATATTACAAAAACAAAAATTTGTCATTAATTTATATAGTATTCATTTTTAAAAATGACTTAAAATTTATTAAATAATATTGAAAGGTTAATTATTAACAATCTATGTGATCATCCTAGAATTAATTTAAGTTATGATTACAATCTAGTAATTGAATAATTAATTTGAAAAGGGAAAGCAAAAAAATAGACACTTGTAATTAACAGAAAAGTTAGGAAATATAATATGAATGATTGAAAGAAGAATTTTAAGAAATATGTAGAGGAATTATGAAGAAAGATTTGTTCAAATTAATTTATTATGAATATAAGATGACATAATGATTTTTGTTAGATTGGTGAAAATCAATGGTAAACTATCATTGACAATGAAAAGTAAGGGATTTTTTTATAGCTCAGATTACATTATTCTTGGTCAAGAGGCTCTTTGAAGTAATTAAATCTGATTTCAGCAGATCTCATAACATATATAACTGACATGATAAAATGATTTAATGGAGGAGGGCGGGGAAGACACAAATTATACAATTTTTTTTTTTTAAGTGTCATAGCATTGGCTGGGACGCGAACCCGCAACCCGGGCAACTGCCTGCAAGTGCAAGGCAGTCGCGCTGACCTCTTGACCACCAATGCAAGACAAATTATACAATTGTTGTGTTAAGAATTGAAAATAATTATATATATATATGTTATAGATGAGAAGTGTTGCTACATATTAATTAAAAAGAGCATTTGAAATTTTCAAAGATGAATTAAGATATAATCCTAGTGATAAAAAAATATAACAGTGATAAAAATTTTTTTTTTAGAAAAATAGATAGCACCTTAAATGCTGAAGGCAGTGGGGGAAAAAAGGTCAAATGACTTAAGTGACATTTGTAATTACCAGATGATTACTGGTGATAAAAAAAAGCCCAAATTGAAATAGTAGTAAGTAATTATTAACAATAAATTTTCTAAATATTTGGTATGGGATGGTGGTTATGTATGCAAAACCAAAATATGCCTGTATAAACAAATAAATGTATATAATATTGAAATGTAAAATGGTTTGAAATATTGAAAGATTAATTAGATAATAAAAATTATAATAATTATATTAAAGATTAAGAACAAGATTTTTAAAGCTAATTTAATTGTGATCTCTAATTTTTTTTTTTGATTACTTTTTTCAATGTAGATATATTCTCAGTATTTATGATTTGAATTATAATATTTATTAATTTTACATTGAATAAACAATGAAAGGAAAAAAATAAAATTACTATAAATATTTTCAACTATTTTAGGATCTGAATAATTTATTTGTAATACTTGCACATATAGACACAGCTTAAAAATTTTAATTGCTTGCTTAAAACTATTATATACAGATGTAAGTATGAAAATTGTGTGTAGGTATACATATACAATGAAGATATATATACACACGCACATGAAAATGACAGGTTTTCAAGAACTGGAATACAAACAGAGTCAATATCAAATAAGAGTCAAATTTTAAATTCTAAAATGCATTAAAAAAAGAATAATCTAATGCTGATTCTCTTAAAAAGATTATGGTATAACAAGGATGCCAAAATAATTTTTGATTTATTTCATTTTTGAATAAAAATAGATTTATATATATTAATTAAGAATCTGCATAGTTTAAAATAAAATTATTCCTTATAAAATTCAAAAAATAAAAACAACTATAAATTATGTTGCTTTTTCTTCCCATTTATGTATGTGTTAAACTATGGTAACAATTTTTCTCTAAATATTTTAATGTTTGATTGGTTTAACTTTGGTGGCGATTACTGTAGTTGGAGTAGAATACTCTCCTATGTGAGAATAAACAAATTCTTCATGAGGTTGCTTAATTTGTAAAGAACTATAAAGATGTTCTTGTTTCTGAGAAGTGGATTTAACATTTGACTTTAAAATTATTTTCCCTAAATGATCATATGTATTGTCACCTACTTCTTCCTTATCAATTTTTGTATGAAATGCTCGCCTGATTGGAAGTGTATCATCATCATTACCTTCAAGTGCATCATACATTATTTCACTCTTAGATGGATGATATTCAGTTTCTGTTGATTTAACATCTACACCAGAAATTTTCCAAACATTACTTATATTCTCTACAGGATCACTGTACAATTCATCAGGATTTTCAATGTCAACATTGTGAATAACTGGTAATTTCGCAGGTATAGGAGGTTCAAAATAAGCATCATCATACAAATGTTCTGGAGTTTCTGGCTTTTTTTGTCGTTTTGGCTTTGATTTTTTAGAAACTACTGCATACATCTGCTCTGGCCGAATTAATTCTTTAGATGTATGAGAAGTTTCATTATTTAAAGAAGTTTTTTTCAACTGTTCTATTAAATGGCTTTCTTCTACTAAAGAAGATTTTTTAATAGATTCACTTTTGGATGTAGAACTAGAATCTTTGGCAACATTTCCCAATGAATGAACAACTTTTGGAGATGCTTCTCCGGGCATATCTCTACGTTCACGCTGACGCATGGCTTTGACAAAGCGATCAACAGTTTGAAAAATTATTGCTCCATCGACAGTTTCAAAAGAAAAATATCCTTCACCAGACGGACATTTTCGACCAGCTTCTAAAGAGAAAGATTCTCTATTACTTCCATATCGTCTTATGTATCGATAAGGCCAAATATAGACAGACTTTCCTTTTTTCCAGTCAGTTTTAGGATCAACAATTGCCATAGTTAATGGATTGAGAACTAAATCATATTCACCTTTAAGACAGCACCTTTTGGCAGCATCATTTTCAACCATCTTAATCCGGAAGACTTGAGCTGCAAAGAAAAAAATAAATTAATTAAAAAATTATTTATTATAAAATTATAATAGAATAATTTAAGTAATGGATATTTAAAACAACAACTTAAATTAAATGTAAATATAATTTCACTTAAAAATTATTAAATTAAAAGTTAAATAGAAGCAAAACATTAAAAATATATAACAGAATTCTGCTCATTTGGCTTTGTTATCCAACATTTTGATTTAATCATTATAAATACAATGTACTGATGTGAACTATTTTCCATACCAAGTGTTTTCATTAATTTTTTAAAATAATTTGCAGATTTAAGCTTTAACCTAATATACAATAATTTGCAATATTAATAACTAGATAAAGTGAGATATTTTAATTATGAATAAATTATTCACACATTTTAAAATACACACACTATAGTCAATAAATAAATGTAGGAGAATTAGGCATTTTCTACTTTATTTTTCACAATTTTATTTTTTATTTTGTAACTTAAACTGTTCTAGATGTATTCATGATTTATTTTTTCATATTTTTCTATAAAATGGGAACCACATAGAAAAAAAGAAGAGTTTATTATGAAAAAAAAAAAATAATAAAAACTTTAGTCATTTAAATTTAAAAAAAATAAGAATATTTTATCATAAAGTTTTCTTGGTGATACATAAAAAAAAGTTTTCAATAGATATTGTGATCAAGCAATAAAATAAAAATTTGGTCATAAGTTTTTACATAATACAATAAGCAAACAAGAATTATCTCCATCTAAAATTAACTTTTGCTCATGTTCTATTATGTTATTCTTTAAATTTTTGATAGCACCTTATGTTTGTATACATTCATATAATGAACACATATAAATGCTAATTTTATTCTTTGTTAAAATTTAATTCCATTTTTCTTTTTTTGTTTAGGATTATTTTTAATAAATTAATAAAAGTTTTATTCCCAGAAAAGTATGTTCAGATTAAAAATCTAATGCAAATATTATAAATAAATATCATTGTTACATTTTTTAATAGTGCATTTATTTTATATAATGTCTTATTCTCTAATTATACCATTTAAACATTGTTACTCATACTAATATAAAATATATATTATTCGATTTGAATTTTTTTAAATAAATATTTTTTATCACATTTTATATAGCTTTAAGAAAAATTTACTTAGCCAAAAAATTTACATGGTATTTACAAAAAGAGTATAAATATTTTACTTAATAGTTTGAAAATTAGTTATATTTTTAGTGATAAATAAAATATTCTTATGATCTATGACTTATCAAATAAAATGTTATTACTTAAAGGAATAAAGCATAATTATTCAACTGATAAGTCAAAATGAAATATGGTTTAGTCTGTTAGACACAATCAAAAAAATTGCATTTTATGAGATAAGGATTTATTAAATTTCAATCTGTTATAAATTTATGATCACAGAAGATGAAGTAAATAACTCAAATAGACAATGCAATTGTATTATATAACAAATTTGAAAAATTTCACCTTAGAAGCCCAACTATTACATTATATAAGGACTGCTTTACTCTTAATTCAATTCTATTTTTTTAATAAAATAATCACTCAATTATAATTCAAATCTATATTAACTCCAGGATATATATGCACATATTCTTAATACTATTCCTAAACATGTTATGAATCAATGATGATTCAACAAATCTTACGATTTCTATGAAATAATTTATTTTATGATACTTAAACCATATGTATTTAGTATTATCATATTATTAAAGATAAAGTTATACATTTTCTTTCTTACTAAACCAATATATAGTCATGAATTAATGTCCTCATTTCTCTTAATTGCTCAATTTCACATACATAATAAAATATGGTATTCTCTTTTAAAGCACTTTTTATTTTAATTTTTTAATTATTTCAACTGCCTTTGTTCCTTTTATCAGAAATCTTATTAATTTATTATGTAAACTTATGCATATAATAAATTAACAAGATTTCTGACGAAGACTGTAATTTTTATTTTTACTTTCTTTTTCAGCTGTAGCTTTCATTAGTAATGTTGTTAATCTATTGATGTAGATGGTTACACATAATAAACTTGATCTCTGATGAAGACCGCAAATCAGTTGGAACAATCAAAAAATTAAAATAAAAGATGCTTTAAAAAATACAACAGGGGTCCATTTATTGAATCATATTCACTACCACTACTTATTTACTAATAGGCAAGTCCTATATACTAATTCAATCTCATTCTCCAAGACTTTATCTCTTGTTCTACTTGTCAAAAATTCATCTTATTTCCCTATTAAAAATTAGCAATGCTAAAACAGCTTTTCTTTCTTCTCATAATTTCATCAAAAATAATAATTTTTTATTTATTTTTTCAATATTTATGATTGTGTTTATCCAATATATCTTTCCATTTTTTTTTTTTGCAAGTTCATATCTCTAAACTTCCAATGTTTTATCCTTTTTCCTAGGTATCCATATTTTGCAACATAAAGATATATTCTGAACAAAACATTTAACAAGACACTTTTTTAGATATGATTTCTATGATCAACAGAATACCCTTTCTAAAAGCGTGTACATAACTATTGCAATTTTCATACTAATTTCCTTATCAATACTTCCATCACCAGTTAGTCATCTTTTCAAAGCAATGACCTTATTTATAATTTAATATCCAAACATTATCATTTTTTGCTTCTTTGTATGTTTTCATTGTTTAATTTTATTTGCATTTATTTTTATCAAGTTTTCTGCAAGTTTTGTATATTTTGCATACAATTTTATTCAATAATGCTCTCTATTTGTAAGTTATGCCATATTACCCATAAGTCTGACAGAATTCTATTCTTAGCAAAACAAGATTTATCTAAATATATATTAAATAAAATAGGAGATAGACAAAAAGTCTATTTCCTCTGATGTATGCACAATTTTCTCGGTAAATGTCTTTCTTTGCAAACTGTATCTTTATTTTTCAATATATCAACAGAGTAATTCAATTCACCCTATCAAATGCCTTTTCAGAATTACTAAAACAAATTTAAAACTCCTCTTTATTTCTTAACAATAGTTCTCATTGCTCCAATTGCACTTATTGTTTGTCTGCTATTTCGAAATCCAAACAATTCTTTAAATAAAAACATATCTATTAAAAATCTATTTATTCAAGATTCACAATAGCAACCTGACCATATGAAAGATTAAGCAATTCGCACATTTCATTGATTTAGGGTTTTTTTCTTGAGGAATTATAACTGCTGAGAAAAAAATGTCTAGATCACTATCCTATAAAAATTATATTACAAATATCAATGAATTCTCTCAATTTTTTCCTTTACAAGATCTTCAATAATTCAATTAGAATTTTATTAATTTTCTGCATTTTTCCAGTTTTCATATCTTAATTAATACTTTTACAATTTTGAATCATTACCACAAATTTATTTCATCTATATTTTCATGATTTTCCTTTTCAATTAATATAGCTAAAGATTTATTATTTCCACCATTAAAAATAATTTTTATTCTTTTCATAATTTCAATTTATTTTCTGTTTTCAATCACTACCTATTTCTACACTATGCTTTTCCCATCAAACCAATTTTATTTTCTTAAATCAAACATCTTTTCTAGGAAATTCTTCTATTTCAATGTATCCTTTTCTAGCAAAAGGCATCTAAATTTTATAATTTTCATGTTTCAATTCATTATTAAATTTTCTATGCATATTTTTAAAGAAATCACACTTTTTGTTACATCACTATTAACTCAAAATATTTTTTCCTTACTTTTTATTATAATGCCAATTTTGAAGCTATTTTCTAAATCAACAATTGATAAATTTTCTCTATTTCCCCCTTTAATTTAATGATTGCCCATTTTTTGCTTGTCTCAGTTTTTAAAATTCTTTTAAAAAACAATTTTACCATTATTAAATCGTAATCTGAATCTATATTAATTCCAGGAGCTACACATAAACATTTAAAACTATTTTGAACATATTTTGAAGCAAAATATAATTAATTGAAATTCAATCTTATCACTTGAGTTTTCCATGTTATTACAGTCATACTATTTTCTTTACAAAAACCCATCAATCTTTCCTCTTGTTCATTTCTTATTCTTTAACTCATAATCTCCAACAATTTTGTCATCCCTTTCATGTTCTACTGCATTTCAATTCCTCATTGTCATGATACAATTATTTTTATATTATTTTCAACATTTTTACTGGTTAGCATGCATATTAGAGTGATAATCAGATCTCTTTTAAATATTTTCAGTCTTATCATTTTCAATCTATTTTTTTTTTTTTTTTACAAAAGCACTAATTATAAAAATCATGAATCTAAAGTAACTTTTACATTATGACATTATCTTTTATCTCTCTATCCCTTTATCATTATTTTCTCCACAGCTGATGTACCTTGTCTTGCAGATCTTATAAGTCTAACTACATATTTACAATTTCAAATTTGTTCACTGCTATTTCTACAATATTTTCTAATTCTAATGTCATATTTATTTTATTATTATCACTCTTGAAAAATTATTGCAACTTGTGAAATAATTTTCTAACTAATGCAATTGGTTCTTATAACACCAATTTGCTTGTTTTTTAACCTAATCAGAATTTCTAAGATTAAAAACTTACATATTCATTGTTTTTTTCACAACATATACCTTGCTGAATCCTATATTTTAAATATCCTCTTATCTCTGGTAATAAATTCACTACCTTCTCTAATTTATTCATGAGCTTAATATCTCAAATGACTATTCTTAAAATATATGTGACATATTTTTATAAAAGTTGTAAAAAACAGTGATAACTAGTTTGATATGGTCATTCCTTAGAATAACACTTCTCTTAGAGAAATTTGTTTTCCCCACCATTTTCATGTATACTTTCAAAATCACATCTACAATTATTAATATTTTAAGATTTTAAATCTAATATATACTCAACTCATTCACCAATTAATGTTTAACCTTGATAATAGATGACAAGATTTAGTCTAATATTATAAACATTGTTTGGTGAATAGTATGATTGCATTTTTTACATAGTCTACACTTAAATTTACAATAATATAAGTACAAAAATGAAGAGAACAATTTATATCTATTTATAATTAACAAGCTTTTTTTTAATACATAAAATTGAAAACCTTGTTATTTTAAATCTTTCAATTAGAAGCAAAACTGAATATTAAAAGGCAAAATAATTTTTCAATAATATTATTAAGATATATTAATATCTAAAACATATTCACATTTAATCCTAAAAATTAATACATACATAAAGCATTTATATTGTAAAAATTAATGGAACAGAATTGTAATAAGCATAAGACAAGCAGAATAAAAAATATTTTTAATTCACGGGGGGGGGGGGGAGACTCCCTTTTTATTTCACAAAGAGCACACAATTTGAGAAATGTGACAAGTAGAGAATAAAATATATTTATTAACAACATAAGTGGAAAATCTTCTTTGTTAATATTCTCCCTTTTATAAATGATAAATTGCTGTCATTTTAAGTTTTAAGGGTTAAAGTCTGATTAAAACCATGTGTAACAAATGACAATATGTTAAAAACACTTTTTTCACTAAAATACTAAATAAATTAAATAATTAATTCAGTATGATCCAAAAAAAAAAACAAAAAACCAAGTGATCATTAATGTGAAAACTATTAACTACTACTGTGTTAAATTTATCCTATGATTATTGTACAAGAATAAGTTAATTAAAATGAACTATAATTGTTTATGGAGTAGTGAATTCACTCTTTCATGAACAAAAACAAAAAGTTAATAATGACTCAGTGAAAATAAAAGCCATGTCTTAACTCCAAAAACAAATTAATTTTCAAAATTAATCTAGAATAATGATTCTCACAGTACATAGCATTTCATGAGAAATATAAATATTTATAAAGATAGTGAAAAACTGGTAAATTTTTAAGAAAGTGCTTGTTAAAAAAATATTTACTGTATTATTGATTAGTAAGTTAGTCACTAAAAGCCCTTAATTATGTATATTTACTATTAAAAATAATATTTTATTTTTGTTTAAAATTTGTATTCCAATAAATATATGCATCTTTTTTTTAAAAAAAACAACAAACAAACACTGAAGCTATTGACAAAGTTTAGAAATTTTTGATATAACATCATGGGTTTTAAATTCTTCTATATATATATAAATAATTTATTTGTTTTGTTATGAACTTTTTGACTACTTAATATGCACAAAATATAAAGGAATCTATAGAGATTTCAGTCAGTATGACCATAAATTTGGCAGTCAGTAACCATGCATTTCATAGTTAATATTTACCCACATTTACAGATTAGTGGTTGATAAATTCCATTTATGGAACTGATGAATGCAATGACCATGAATTGTTCTGAAACTGTAAATCAGACTTCAGTTGCATCTAGAAAAATCAAACCAATCTGGCTTTGTTTTGGGATCTGGAAAAAGAAATTTGTTTGGAACATCATAAGAATTTTATTTTTGCACTAATTCTTCAACTGCAAATTTTCATTTGAGCATTCAAAAGATAAATCTTGATTTGAGTTTTAAATAGTGAAATTATATTTTGTGTTATTGGCAAGCTGACAGGTTTAACAGTTTTTCATACAATTTTCATGAAGCAACATCTGATGTCCGGTGGAGAAATATGTGAAAGAACAGGAAGTCACTGCGAAGAACTAGAAATGACTATATAGAAATAAAACTTCTCATTGTAATTTTTGAGTATTCAGAAATTTAATGTGAGAATCTTTCTCCAAAAAGGGGCACAGTATTCATCAATAGAATATGCTAGTTCTAAAGAAGCTGTTCTTAAAGTATTTACAGCTAATTTTCCAAAGATATTATTCTTAAAAATGAAATTTCAACTTTAATTAAATGACAAAATCCAAAGTTACTCCCAATTAGCACAGATAGAATTGTATTTCAATCTATTATTACAAAAGATTATATATATATTCATATTACAAGGTGATTTCCTGTTGTTGAGATAAAAAAAAAGAGAAGAAATAAGATGCCAGTTTTTGAAAAAGATTTCCAATTTTTTCATATTCTATTTGAGATACTTCTATTTCAGAATATATTTTGAGAGATCAGCAATATTATCAGCATAAATGAATGAATTTCCTGTACTCCATTTTATGAAACTCACTGACGAATATATTAAATTAAAGTAGGTGAGAGAACCGAACCCTAAGGAAGACCATTCTTTAAAATTTTATAGCTATTATGATTATCATTTACCATCAGTTTAATTTTTTTAATAGAGCATTTTATCAAATAAATTAATATTAGGTATTTCTATATTTAAAAATTGAAGTAATTTTTAAAAGACCATTTTTTCAAACAGATTCATAAACTGAAGTTAGATCAATAATAAAGAACTCCAATTTTTAATTTATTTGGAAAGAATCAATATGAATTATTAAAAATAAAACTTGTTCGCAGCAAATTCTTTCTGGCTTAAACTCAGCTTGCTCAATAGATAGATAACTCCCACACTGTTGGCAAAATTCTAAATGATCTTTTCAAAAAATTTGTAGGTAACACATAATATTGATATTGGGCAATCATTTTTTGAATCATGAAAATAAAAATATACTTGTGTATTATCCTATCTACCAAGCTTGTCAGCCATTTTTTTTAATTATATAATTTCAGGGGCATACAATAAATATTTAAAACAAAATGTCAGACAAGAAGTGATCATATTTACTATTTACAGTTTTTGTTTAATTGTTATTTAAAAAAAAAAAAAAAATTCTGCAAAAATTAATTATAATATTTTCATTTAATTTATTATTATTTTTTTGTATTTTAAGACAACTTATTAAAATAAAAAGAATAAAAGTATACGAAATGTAAAGTACACAGACTTCAACTTATTAATATATCTACACAAAAGAAACATAAAATGTCATATCATGCTCATTAATGCAGATTTTTAGTGAGGTTAGAATTCCATGTTTTTGGAAATACTCCATTGCATGCTGTTCTATCAATGGCAAATCCCAAACTTTCATCATTTTACCAAAATGGTAGTGGTAAAAATTAAGATGCTGAATGTAAACAAACTATGAGAATGTTCAGAGTTTGCTGGTTTTACGTGTTATAATATAAATTAAAAAAAAAAAAAAATTGAATGGAATTTATAATCAATTATTAATTTTTTAAATCTTAACAACTTACACATTCAATAAAATAAAATTAAAAAACAAAAACCATAAATACTTGTAGAACCCCTAAAATTGTATAATTAAAAAAAAAAAAGGGTTCCTAGCTTGAAAGGCAAGATAATACATGAGTTATAAAAAATACAATATACTTAATTTACAGCTGAAAAAGTTACAGAATTGATTTTAAATATATATATCATTAAAAATTGGAAAATTTATGTAAGGTTATTATAAAAAATAAATAAATAATGAAAATAAAGTACAAAGTACAATTTATTTGCATGGAGTAAGCAATCTACTAAATAAATGTTTAGGTAACAATATGATTCATTAGTCAAGATTAGGAATTGTATATCATCATCAACTATTATCAATCCACTGCAGGGTGAAGGTCTCTCAAAGTATCAATCCATCTTCTCTGATCTCTAGCTTCTGTTCTCCACATCACCCCTGCACACTTTCTTATTTCATTCATCCATCTCATGCGGTCTCTTTCTGGGTCTTTTACAATCTCTTGGAATCCAGTTTAAGATTTCAATTGTCCATCTATTATCATCTTTTCTAGCAATATGTCCAGCCCAACTTCACATCAGTCTTTTAATTTTTTCATTGAGTTCAGTAACACCTGTTTGTTCTCTTACCCATATATTGTTTTCGATCTCATCTTGTTATCCCCAACACACATCTCTTTATACTTCTTTGAGTGGTCTGAAGTCTCTGTATTGTTCTTCTATTAATTGTCCAAATCTCAGATCCATAAGTAAGAACTGGTAAAACACATTTATTAAAAACCTTTCTTTTCAATCACATATGCATATTTCCTTTTAGTATTAAGTTATTTCTACCAAAAGCACTCCAACCAAGTTTAATTCTATGATTAATTTCATCCATTATGTTTCCATCTGTATTAATAATCCGACCAAGATATTTGTAGCTGTTAACTTCTTCTAACTCATCATAATCAATCTTTATTTTCATATTTTAAAAAAATTCATTAAACATTAGCCTTTTTAACATTTATTTTTAGTCCTAAATTTCCTCTAATAACTCCTGCAACACTTCCTGCAGCTCTAAAGCATTATTTGCAAAAACAACTACATCATCTGCAAAATCTAATTGACATAAATAATCCCCATTTACTTTCACTCCTTTAGTTTCCCATTTTAATCCACAAAATACTTCTTGCAACACTGCTTGGAGTTATGGAATCATCCTGTCTTACACCCATCTCAATGTTGACTCCCAGTATCATTATGTAATCTAATTGTTGCTGTTGCATTTTTATAAATATTCTTTAAAATATGACAATATGCTGAATCTATACCTTGATGATCCAATGCTTTAATCACTGAAGAAATGTTTATAGAATCAAATGCCTTTTCATAATCTACAAATCCAAAGCATAATGACAACTCATATTCATTTGTCCTTTCTATAACTTCTCTCAATACCTGTATATGATCTACTGTACTAAAACCACTTTTAAATCCAGCTTATTCTCTTGGTTGGTGGAAATCCAATGTTATCTGTAGATGAGTTGTAATTATCTTGGTAACAATTTTGTATAAAATTGATAAAAGGCTGATAGGTCTGTAATTTCTAATATCTTCTTTATCATCTTTTTTAAATATTAATATTAATACGGCATTCTTCTAAATCTGGTACATCTTTATCAATTAGACATTTGGTATATAACTTTGCTAAAAAAAATTCTATTTCTATCATTACCTGGAGCCTTTCCTTTCTTCATAAATTTAATTGCATGTCTCACTTCATTTAAAATTCCGGGCAATTCAGAAGATGTAATAGATATAGGAGGTACTTCTTTATTACTATATAATTCTTGATAAAAGTCTTCTACCCATTTCATGATGTCATCTCACTTTTTAGTAATAATTTCATTTTTTTTTTTTTTATTGCAGATATAAATTTTCTACCAGTACCAAAATGTTGTTTTACATTCTCTTCTACAGCTTTCCTTGCTAGGTTCACAGTTATACTTTCTTATATCATTTTCAACTCTTTCACACCATTTTACAAAATTCAAGATATTTGATCCTTTTTAATGCATCATTTTTGTATATCTTCATATTCATTCTTTTCTTCATAAATTCTCTAGTCTCAGTATAAATTTTATTGATCAATTGCTGCTTTTTTCTACCAGCTATCTCTGTTATAGTTTTTAAAAGTGTATCAGTTATTTTCATATTAATTTCATTCAAATCTGAATCATGTTCAAAATCTACTAATACTTGAAACCGATTTGTAAGTTGTAATTTAAATTCATTAGAATGTTTCTGAAGATTAGGAATATTAACTGTAAATATTGTTTTTCTTAATAATTGTATACATAGATTTATATAATCTCTATACATATAGGAAATAGTTGATGTAAAAAGCTGAGTCTAGGATAAGAGTATGAATTATTTGAAAACTGCCAAATCACAGGAGAAAATAATAAAAATATTAATTTTAAAAAATACATTAATTTTCACAAGCACAGTCTATATTTTTATTGACATTATTTCTTTTGTATTAATTCACATTGCAGAAATCACTATTGCAGTCTGATTTTCATTCAATATTAAAAAAAAAAAATCTTAGATGTGTAAAGAGACATTTTTAAAAGTTAAACATCTAGTCTGAATTGAAATATTAAATTAAAAAAGTAATTTTACTTTTTTTGATCACAATAAATGAATACAAAATAAATAGATTGTATATACACATATAAAGAGTGTGTTATTCATTCATAAATATGACAAAAAATACACGCTTGATTAGTTTCAAAAAATATGTGAAGATTGAATTTGTGAACAAAGAAGTTGAATCACTATAGAAATGACGATAATAATGTTTAAAAGATACCATGACATTTACTTTTGTATAGATCTAATATAAAATATTCTAAATCAATGCATGAATACTAATACATTTATTTAAAAACCCAAATAAAGATATAAATTTAAAAAATTAACATTAAAGTTTATTTTCATATCCTGTAAAAACTTAAAAAAAAAAAAAAAGAAATTTAATGAGTAAGTCTCCCCCCCCCCCCCAACAATGTATCTTCAAATTTAAAACAATTTTTGATTAATTTTCAAATACAATTGATAATCAGTATTTTGGCAACATTTTCCAGAATGTTCATGTTTATAATTAAAAAAGTGCTCTTCTATTATTATTATTATTTTCTTATAATATGTTGTGTGATCTATTTTTTAATATTTAAAAATCTTACAGTTGAGAATAAGTTCTATCATATCATAACAACTCAAGTTTTATCATAAACTTGTGAATAATTTTCCATACACACTCTTATATAAGGGGAAGTTTTTATTACATGTAAAATATTATATATAAATTAAAAATATAGTATAAAATTAGACAAAAAAAAGTTATTAATAAATTAATTGAGAGAGCATATTTTCATATATATTTACTGTGTATGTGTATCATTATTTTTTTAAAAAATAAAATGGACAGCCATGTCAGATTATTGACTTTTCTGAAATCATTGATATATCAAAACAACCCAGATTCATTGCAATATAAATATTTACTCAACAATATTTTTTATTTCAATAAAACAGACTTCTCATTCTACACAAATACAACATCTCTAGATGTTTTTAAATTTATACCAACTTCAGAATCTATATAACCACCCTCTACTTGTACTTAACCATTTTCTTCATACAGACTTTCAGCTTTCTGGTGCAATACTGTAAAATCTGCAGAAATGTTTACCACTTCATATCTTCTATTCCTAAATTTAATTCTTTAACAAAAAGTTACGTTTCAAAAAAGATCACAACTTTAGCCATTTCTGAATTGGAAATATGCTTTTCACTTTTCATTATTTCTCTAATAGAATACTCATTTTTTTTTTTTTGGAATACAAAATCTTTACAACATGACATTTTTTCGTTAACTACTAAATCAATTTTCATTTTAAGACTGGAAGTACTTCATAAATTTGGTATAACTTCCAGCATTACATTTAAAAATTTTTTTATTAAACAAACTATTGTATTCTTTTAAATACATGTATTTTCAAATTATTTTAATATGGAGAAAACATGTTTAATAAATGAACTAAGTCTAAAACTATAACATTTGAGATCATTAGATTTAGTGAGTGCTCCAAAATGAAAATAATGACTGCTGTCATAACATAAGTACTATCATATAGGCTTGTAGTATTTTTACATTGTTGAATTTCAATGTTTTATTTATGTACTTATTATTATTTTGTGTTTCTTTATATATATATTTAAAAAAAAAAAAAACAGTACTATTTTTGATTATAAATTCTAATAGTACCCTCAAATTTCATATTGTATTTTCAAAAGGCAGTTGATATCTATTTTGTTCACTTTTGATATTCTAATTTTATATTTAAGTTGCAAATCCAATTCAATACTTCAAGTAAATCAAGATGGCAGAACATATTTTTGATAAATGTACAGTTTCGAGGGTCTATAATCTATCGAAGATGTGTTAGTTGTTAAATTAAAACAAAATTAATAAACTGACTGTTAAATTTAAAAAAAGGAATAAATTCCGATATATTTCATTAAGAAGTGTTGTTACAAATTTTTTTTTTTTACTTATAATATGGGAAATGGTAAGCTCTTTAACATTGTTATACTTTGGTTCAATTCAGTGTGTTTCTTTTTATCAGCAGTTTTTTTGATAAATTGTCATAATGATAAAAATTTGGCATCTTCCTGCCACAGAATGTGATGCAGTGGACTATTTCCAAAAATATGGATTCCTAACCTACCAAAAAGTATGCACACGATATGATTGCAAGTCACTGATATGAATAAATTCAATTTATCCAAATCAATTTGAACACTTTTTAACAAAAACCTTTTATTGTACATATACACACATACACTTATGTTTTGAATATCTTGCAGTCTTCTTCAAAGCCAGTTTTAAAAAGGTTAAAGTAAACTGACTCTGAAGAAGACTGCAGGACAATCAAAATGTATGTGTATATACAATAAAAAGTTTTTTTCTAAAAAGTGTTCAAAGTGATTTGGATAAATTGGATTTATATAAGATATTATAGCAAAAATAAAGAAAAAGGTGGTTTTGGTGATATGAATAAAGTGTAAATATTGTATTTATACTTTTTTTTTCATTTTTCTATTAATAAGTTAATCCCCCAAAAAATAAATAAATAAACTGCAAATATTGTAATTAATTTTTCCACAATGATTTTTAAAAAAAAAAGAAAAAAAACAGTAATAAAAAATAAAATATAAATACTAAATGTGACGTTTCCTAGCAGGCATTTTTTGCAAACATTTTGGGGGGCTCCCTGAAACTAGATTTATCAAAAATTCAGGCTGCCATCTTGGTTTACTTGAAAACTCACAAGTACCCTCACTTTTTTTTTTTTTTTTTAAGATTAGAAAATACAATGCAACTATTGAAAATATACTAAAATAATTGACTGTCTAATATACTAATATTAAAATCACCAACACATTTTTTTAAAACTTTTTGTAAGGATTTTAGTTTGTGATTTACCATTATATGAAATTTCTATTTTATAATGCAGTATTCTATACTTACTCAATCATGATTGTAGAACATTGGGTTCTATGAAAACATGAAAGAGAAATCCAGTATATTAATACAGCTACTATCATCTAATACAAGTTTTTTAAATGCTTATTTTTAACTGATATGAGCAAAGAATTATTTTATATCTCTAAAATCAAATTATTTTTAATAAGGCCAATAAATTAAAAACACAGTTCTGCAAAAGAAACTCATAATGCAAGGATAGCTATTAAGTCTTATGACTTGAATTTGAATCAGGGCCAGATGATCCACAGCCAATCCAGCTAACTATCCAATGCAGTTTAGAAAATATTCAAACTATCACCATTCAACAATTGGAAAGCCTGATAAACAATGTTTTTCCACCATTATTTATCTATCAGGGTTTGTTGAGAAAGTCTTTGCTATACAGTAAGCTATTTGAAAGATGTTTCTACTCACCTTCATTTCTTGTTGCTATAAAGCAGTCTGTTGTTCAATGTAGCAATGAACTAAATACAGGATGATGTTATTTTTAAATTGAACAAATATTTTAAAGTTGTTTTTAAATAAAAGTAATTTATTAAAATATTTTTTATGTATTAAAAAAATATTAAAGATATAGAATTCTATTCTTATCACGAATTTTATTTTCCCAAGCTGATATTCCTTACTTTAACCTTTTCTTTAGTTGACTTTTAGGCATCTTTTATCTTTAAAGTCTAGTTGTAGTAATAATATTTATTAGTGATTCATTAGACTGGAGATTATCCACTTAATGAATTATATTTCTATAGCGTACATTTTACTATACCACTCTCACACAAGATAGCTTTAAAAGATATTAAAACTTATCACAATAGTCATATAAAATCTACTATTAATAAATTACTTTATAATAGTAATTAGTAAACAGGAATATTAATTTATTTATTGAAATAAATATTAAAAAATATATACAATCCACACACAAACCTCTTTATAAATCTCGATTTATTATAATGTGAATTATTATAATATACAATAATATATTTCAATGTTTTGACTATATTATTTTATAATTTTTATCAAGGAACACATAAAAAACAATAAATACAAATATTCCATAATACATATAACAAAATACAAATACCTCTTATCTTAAACCTCTTCTAACAAACAATCTTAACTTTTCATTACATTCATTTCTTAAATATTTTTCTTAAAAAAAATTCCTATAATTATTTAATTAAATCAACATATTTTACTTTTTTTTTGCAATTAACATCCTATTCATTATGAAATGAAAAGTTAAGATTGTTTGTTAGATTATGTAATGAAAAGTTAAGACTGTTTGTTAGAAGAGGTTTAAGGTAAGAGGTATTTGTTATGCATTATGGAATATTTGTATTTATTGTTTTTTAGTTGTTCTTTGATAAAGACTATAAAATAATATAGTTGAAATGTTGGAGTATATTATTGTACATTATAATATTTCATATTATAATAAATCAAGACTTATAGGGAAGTTTGTGCATAGATTGTATGTATTTTGAAATTAATGAACTATTTTTAAAATAGAAGTCTGTTTGTTATTTTTTAATTTATTTGAAATAAATATTATTTAATTAATATGATAAATTGGATGGTTATAAGTTGTTTTCTCTAATTAGGAGATTGAATTTTTTTAAATAAATGAAAATTTAGAGATTTCATTCAATTTTAATTATTTTAGAATTGACAAAAGCTATAAGAATAAAATCTGCTTACAAATAACAGTTTACTCATTTATGAATACAATTAAAATATAATAAAACATTACATTCTGGGTGTTCAAAAAAATGTTAATCAATTTATTTATTACAAAATAAAATTATTATTATTATTATTGAGTCATTTTAAAAATTTATCATATTGACAAATGGACATATACTTGAATAAGCTTTTTTCAAATGCTTGAGTTATTCATTTTATAAACTTTACTTGATATCCACAATTCAAACATTTAATTAAAAAACTACGAGTTGTCTTAGTTGGTCGAATCTACACACACACAAAAAAAAAAAATTATGGAGGGCTAAAGGTAACATTCTGATTTATTTATTCTAATATAAATAAAATTAAGAATTATAAATTAAATTGTCTTTTTGAGGGAAAAGATAAGTTATTAATCTGTTATTATAAATGAGTGATTCATTATATATGAATAAATTCTGACAAAATGCAAATAAATTAATAATAAAGAGGATTTCCAAATGATATATATTTCAAACAAAAAAGGAGATATAACAATTAGAAATATTAAACTTTGTGATTTAGTGTTTATTATTATTTGTTATTTATATAAATAACCTTTAGCTTTCTGATATCAAGATGATATTATTTTCTATATTTTATCATCTATATTTATAACTATTTGCTAATTATAAACCAAAATTAATCTTTTAAAGATAGTCAGTTATAAATTAACTCTAAGAGGCTTCTGGAAAAAATAGTACTAAGAGAAAAGTATCTGGTAGTTTGCAGCCAACATTTTAATTAATATAATAAATTTTTACAGTTTTATTGTATCTCTTTTAAGATTTTTATGTGTACTTAAAGCTCAATGGAATATACAATTAGTACAACTTTTGTCTTTAACCAAAGGACATTATTTTAAAATTTGCACTTTTCAAATACACATAAATAATTCAGAAAATATGATGAATTTAAATTTCAAATAATAATAAGACAAATTTAAATGCCAACTAATATTATGACCTAAGTCAGGGGTCTCCAACCTTTTTGCACTTAAGAGCACATTCTTTAATACCGGCCAGGTGGTGGGCACCATTTATTTTTTTAATGTAAATTTATAGTTGGATATTGTTAATAATACACATAATGTACAAAAAAATATTTATTTCAAAAATAAAATTTTAACATCTAATTAACGTTTATATTTTTACATTGTAAAAGTATAGTATGCCCTACAATTTAATTACAATATAATACAATAATTTATAAGAAATTAAAAAAATTAAATTTATTTGTATCAGATAAATAATTTTTTATCCTGTTCGGATAGCGACGGGCACACGTAAAATGATCTGTGGGACCATGGTGCCCGCGGGCATAGGGTTGGGGATCCCTGACCTAAGTTATAATAATATTCTAAACTAATACTAATACTACCAATAGTCATTATGTCCATCTGATTCATAAATGCAATTTAATAGCCACTGGGAATAAACATAAACATAAAAACTGTGAACCATAACAATTAACGACTGTCAATCTAGCAAAGCTGCAGTGGCAGAATTGAAGGACTTAATAAAGTTATTAGATAATCTATCTCCTGATTAGAATCTCTCCAGGTTCTTTTATGATATTTGTTAATAGATAAATTATCTAATAAAAAAATCAATTCATTTCATAAATAAATAATAATAGTAAAATACTATCTTATTCAAGGAAATTCTGGTCTAATCATGTAGGTTTCAAATAAGAAAATAATATTTAGCATATATCTTACAATTGTAAAGAAATATTTTATCTTATAAAAACTATTCCTTTACCAATAAATAAAAATGAAATCAATAGTGATATCTTTAATTTACAATATTTCTGAGTTATTTTAAACCCAAAGAAAATAATGTTGAATTTTTTATTTATAAAAACAATCAACTTTCAAAAAGGTCAAATACCATATTACTTTGAATATAAGCCATCCCGAATTTAAGCCGTAATAGGATTTTAAGCATGGAAAATTGGGGAAAAAAATCTAAAAATGAATTTATAATTGGTATGGTATGGAAAAATAAGTACATTTTTATTTATATCTTTTATTAAGTTGATTTCATTGTGCTGAAAACTAAGAAGCATATTCTCATAATCTGTAGGCAACTTTTGAGTTACTATAGTTCTTCTTCATAATGTGAATCCTTCTTGTTTCATAAACTCTTAGCACCATCCATGACTTGCTTTAAACATTATGCCACTATTTTTAGCACATTCTTTGGCTTTAATCATGACTATCTCTCTTATCACTGATAAACTCTTACCATGCAATTCCTTTATATAAAATATTAGCAACAATTGCAGTATACCTTCCTTTTTTAGGTCCTAAGAAGGATTTTCTGTTTTTTACATTAAAAGAACATTTCCTTCATGGCTCTCCAATGATGAACATAATTTTCATCAATTGTAAATCTTTTACAGGCTGCATGATTTCCTTCAGCACACAATATAACTTTTCTTTTGAATTCTTAATCATATGTAGATTATTTTTTCATTTTTTTTTAGTAAGTATAGGTAATAAAAAAACTCAAAATTAAAATACATCCAGATACCATGTGGTTCATTCTATATAGCTGCTATCAATGAACATAATACTATGCATATGCATAAAGTAAAGATACAGTTGTTGGGGAATGCGAGATTTGCAGAAATAAGATGTTAAAATGTTTGCTTCGAATTTAAGACACACACCCCTTTTACAATGCCAAAATTTGAATAAAAAGTGTGACTTATATTTGAAGTAGTAAAGTAATGTTTTTATTATACTATTTAAAATACCAGTAATTCTGAACAGATATATTCTAAATTTGAAATATACACAATACTTCTATTATCCAAGATAAAACAAAAATCATTGCTTATCATTTGGTATTAGCAGATTCTATCATCCTTTCCATATCATATCAACTAGCACTCAAACGTATATATATATAAAAGAAAAAAATTGATAATACAAAAAAAAATTCACATTCATTTCTTTATTTTACAAGTTGCTGTCACCTATAGATCTTCAACAAGTTGAAATACATATCAACACTCTAAAAAGATCTCAATCAAAATTATAATGAATAAAATAATACATCTAATCAAATCAATAAGAAATAGGTCTGATGACTTTCAAAGGTTTAAATGATGACCTATTCCATCCTATCAAATGTAACGTTAAAGTCATTTTCTTCTCAAGCTAAATACATTATAGCATAAGATATTTGTCAAAACATATCATTTGTCTTCTCAATCTTTATGTTGATTGGAGATATTGACAAAATTGATGGTCAGAGTACTTTTTCAGGGCTCAATATGGTCACATATTTAAAAGATCAGATGATTTAGAAATAAGATCCAATATCAAAACATAGAAATCTTTGAATTTCATGTATTTACCTCAGTGAAAATGTAATACCAAGGAAGAGAAAAACCTTTCCCAAAACTCACAGTATTCAAAATAAGTAAATATGTAAGCAAGAAACTAGTAGCCTATTGGCATAACTTTCTTATTATAAAATATTGCTGAATATGCTGACAAACTCAAATGGAGAAAAAAATAATAATCATTATAGAATATAATGTTCCTGCTAATTCTTAAAAAAATATTTCTGTCACTTGGGTTACTAAAGAAATCTGGCATTTAATCAGTCAGCAACAGAAATCTATTATATTCATATTCCACAGCAAAAACAAAATGAGTTTCAGCAGTATTTGTCTTGGTCACATAGTACTTAGTTCTATTATTGGTAACTGTTTAAAGTGACCAAGTTTGACCATTTTTTAATCTCTAAATGGGACAAATAATTCTACTATCAAAAAGTGGGCTAGTATTAGGTTTGTGCCATTAACGTTATTAGCTAACAATGATAATCTTTCTACCATCATTACTGGATAAATGCATTCTTGAAGATCTTGAGACTTGTTATTTACCTTTAACTATTTCAAGATTTACGATCTATTATTTAAAATAGAACAGGTTATATTGTTATAGATGAGTTATTAATTAACTAGTAGAGTGATGCATGCTGATAAACAAATTGCCAGTATGGTTATAATGAATAATCAAAGATTGTTCAAGTTATGATGACTCTTTAATACTGTTTCTGCTATTTCATATAGCTTTCTTCTCTGATGTGACAATGTTATTCAATATGTCAAATTTGAACAAGCTTCAAGTAATCATACTTCAGTACACATAAGCAGTCCAATAGATAGTAAATTATTATTACGATGGATAAACTAAAGGCATTCTTGATGTTAAATGGATTACCAGCAAGTTAAAAAAAAAAAATCACATCATAACATTATCTTAGGATTCTGTAATGACGTCTATATCTTAATGTGAATCAAAATTAAATAAATTTCTTAAAACATTATTTATTAACATTATGAAAAAAATGATAATTATTTCAATCAAATAACAGTCTAGCATCTTAAAAAAGTTTTATTCTCTTTCAACATAAACACAATTGCAATCTCTTTGATTTATACCTCGAGCAACAATATGAATACAATTGTAATCTCTTTTACTTATATCTTGAGTATTTACTGTACACTTGTAAATACAAAAGCAAAAGATCCATTCTCCAAACTCTATAGCAATGGACTTCTACACATAAATCTCAACGACAGAATGGTTTTTTCAATGCAAATAATTGGACTTTTTTTTTTATTCAGCAAACAGAATCAAAGTTGAAATAAATAAATCATTGGCTGTTTTCGGACAATTTTTGAAAATAATCAATTCATACATCCAATAACTGCTCACCAAGTACAACTTTATATTAATAATAATAAAAAATTAACAGATCAAATATCTAACTTGAACACATAATTTTTTTCCACTATAAATTCAAAATTGTTAGTTTATTTTGTTTTCAGATAAGTTCAAAAAGTACTCACAATAACATGCAATAGTCTAGCACATGAGCAACTTTCCAATCAATTAATCAAGCTTCATCTTGAACACATCCAGTAAATTCTTACCACTAAGTCTTACCAACAAGCATCTGATTAATTTGAAACTTCCAAGCCTTTTCAGCCAAGCAGCAATGCCAACATATTAAGAATTAGGAAATTAATACTGATGTTTACATTTTTCAGTCTATATCTTTCTCTATTTACAATATGAATATAAATTATATTAACTAACTAATTCCTCATAAAAAGAATTTCTAATATTTTAAATATTATAATAATATTTTAATCCATATGTAGATTCTATCATACTCTATCATACTGAAAAAAAATTTAATGCAAAAACTGATACCGTTATCAATAAGTCAAAATCACTATATAAAAACAACTCAATACATAATTGGGGGTAAAAAATGAGAAAAAGTAAAATTTACAGTCAAAAAATAAATAAAACAATTATGATTTTCTGAGTATGTTAATTATTAGAATTAAATACCAAAGTTATAAGATTGTATCTTTCTCTCAATATCAATATAATCTTTGACACTAAAAAAACCATCTAATCCTGAGATGAAATCAATGACTTAAGATTGATTACAATGGAAGATACTGATTTCCAATTTGTTTTCAATTATCAAAAACAACTCATCTACATTAAACCATAAAGACCATTTAGATAATGTATACAGTTTTAAATGTCCAAAAAGCTATTTTTTTTTTTGCATTACAAACTATTTATAAATAAAAGAATAATCTGTAAAATTATATGCACTTTGCTACTTCTTTTATTCCAAATAAAAAATTCCATAAGGTTTGAACTTAAATCCACTCATTAAAAGTTACAAAGTTTTATTCAAAGATTTTATATCCTACAACTTTTTGACTATCTCTTTTCTTGGCAAATGTCTTTCAGCACAGTATCTTTAAGATCTTAATTTGCGTAAAAAATTATATACCAAATTTTCATTAAATTTATAGTATATAATACATTACAAAAAAAATAACTACTGTGTTAATATATAGAAAAACAAACAACAAAACTATGAATTTCCAACTAGATATTAAAGAAATTTAGGGTTCACATGACTATAAACAGCATAAAGACTTGTGGATATTGACAACAGTATTTATTTATTTTCCATTTGAATTGTTGGCAATTCTTTCTTTTCCAATATAGTATAATTCTTATCATGCTATTATTCTGAATTACAAAAAAGTCTTAAGAGAAAAATAATTAAGTGGAGAATAGATTACAATAATTCTCTAAAAATTTATCATGGATATTCATATTTCATATGCAATTTTATTATCAATAAGAGTACTAACCTCCTCATACAGTAGCATAAAATGGTGATCATGTGATGTTTTGACAAACTTTATTATCTTTAGGTACTTTTATTTTATGTTAACTAAAGGTTTCATAATTTCCACCTAAGAACTTTTTCAATTACATTTTCACCCATCACCTTTTTTTCTATTAATAAATTCACAGAATCTTATTTTTATTATTTTCAAAATACCTACACTTTTCTAATGATTTTCTTAATTCATTATTCTTACAGATTTAATTTCCCTCCCTTGAATAGATTACTCTCAGTTTTTAATGACTTTTCTATACAAAAATTAATCATCATTATATTTTTTCTATTTCTCTCTATACTATTCATAAATAAATTATATTACTTTAATGAAAAAAAGAAAATAGTTAATGAAGAGTTTTTGCAAATATTTTTAAAAAGTAAAACAATAGGAAGACTGAAACCCCCCCCCCCAAAAAAAAAAAAAAACAACAATAGTTGCCTATTTTTATATTTTATTTAATAAACATCAACAATCCTATTTAAAAAAGGAATACAGTTATTATTAAGAAAAATAATATTTAATTCATCAGATATGCCAGTGTTGTTGATGCAGTAAACAAGTGCATAATTCTAAGAAGCAATTTACTAGATATAAAGTAAATGTTATGTTGTAATAAAATATAACAGATACATAGGGAAAGATGATGGAGACATTTGAAAGAGTTTGATGATTTAGACCAAATGATAAAACAGTTCAGGAGAAATTCATATGGCAGATAATTTGCACTTTTCTGATGTCTTTGTTCATTTGTTTGGGAAAAAATAATACTGAGTAATTAATTTGCAAATTTATATATTTAAATGTAAAAAAACCAGTAAATATAGTGAAACCTCTATCAATTGATGCTTCATATAAATTTATTTGCATCTATTATGACTATAGTTTCTTAAAAAATAATGGAAAGATAATTTTAATATATATATAAATAATAATAATGAATGATAAGTAAATAGTAGATAATGTTATAGCATTGCCTAAATAAAACACAAGGGAAACATTAATTTAAAATACAAGAATAAGATTTTTATCTGTTGATAATAGAAGTTATTCTTTAATAAAATAAATCTAGAATGTGATAATTTATAAAATTAACATATGAGTAATTAATTAAGTATAGAAAAATTTGTGCGGTTTTGAAATATGAGCATAGATGAAAAAAAAATGCTAGGCAAATAAAGAGGACATTTATTTGAAAAGTTAAAAAAAAGGGGGAAAGCAAAACAAAACTGAATATTAAAATATTAAATATAGTGTTTTATTACAAAGAGATATTATAATAAAATACAAAAGATGCTAGAGGATTTTAAACTGATATCTAAGAAACTGATAAAAATACATGATTTGTTTCAGATAAGTTAACAAAAATATGATTTTTTACATCAGTCAAGTTTTAAGTACAAAACATTTTTTGTTATTAATATTAAAAAAGGAACTTAATTAGGCCCATTAAATTGTTTTTTTCATATAAATTATAAAAAAATAACAAAAATATATATAACAGCTATATAAATATATATATTAATAATTATACAAGAAGAGATCGAAAACGCAATATATGAGTAAGGGAACAAACAGGTGTTATTGACCTCATTGAAAAAATTAAAAGACTGAAGTGGAATTGGGCTGGATATATTGCTAGAAGAGATGATAATAGATGGACAATTGAAATTTTAAACCGGATTCCAAGAGATTGTAAAAGACCCAGAAAGAGACCACATGTGAGATGGATGGATGAAATAAGAAAGTGTGCAGGGGTGATGTGGAGAAGAGAAGCTAAAGATAGGAAAAGATGGATTGAACTTGGAGAGACCTTCATCCTGCAGTGGATTGATAATGATGATGACATAAAAAGCCTTTTTTGAATTATGGTTTTATGCCCTTGTCAAATATTAAATATCTATTTTAACATTAACATATTATTGCACATAAAATTCTAGTGTTCTATAACAAAATAAAACATGAATAAAACAAAATAAAATTATAATACAGAGATTCAATAAAAATTGAAACAACTATATAACATAATATACAGATTAAATAGAAACATATACAATTTTGTATATACTATCTTATATAATTTTCCATTCATTTTTAATTGACCAGTTATTAACTAAATTTATTGAAATTTTATAAATATTCATACAATTATTTATATTACACTTAATATAATGTTTCAAATATTTGTTTTCTTTTTGTATCTCTAAATATAATTTAATGATTTAAAACTTTTTTGTAGCAACTATTTTATATCCATATGTTAAGTAGTGAGGGTATAAAGCAGATTTATCATCTCACCGTTATAATCTTTGTCTCTTTCATTTAACTAATTTCCTATATTTCCGTAGTAAATCATATTGTAATAGTCACAATTTTATATACGATTCCTTATTTGTATTTTATATCACCTCTTATTTTATAATTATATATTAATTTATCAAGACTTTTACTATTTGATCATCCAATATTTATGTTTATCAATATAATTTTTGTTTTTAATTAATGCATTATAAATTTTGGGATAATATGAAAGTTTGAGTCACTTTTATTCAAAATATTGTTACCATAATCATTATAATGATTTTTAAAGAAATGTTATTATTAATATAGATTTTTACAATTAAAAGTACATTTTTGATATTTTTAGGTTTACATCCACAATCTTTATATAATTAGACTGTTTCTTTTATAAAACAGCCACATTTTTATCCATATTATATTAGATTCCATGACCTACTCTTTATAGAAATAATCCATCCAAAAATCAAATATCAAAATACTAAGAAATAAAAAGTAAATACTTATATTTTCAAATAATAATGTTACGATCAACAAATATTTATATTTTCAAAAACAATGCCATAACCAATCAGTAGATGATTACCAGACATATAATATTCTAGTTTAGCATGGCATTATGTTTGTGCAATTTTAAAAATTAAAAAAAACCCACCATATTAACAATATTTTTAAGTTATAAATATATACATCAATATAAATAACATTCTTAAAAAATCTAATAACTTACGTGTTTCAAGTGAAGAGTAACATGTGTTATTTTCCAAGTGAGTATCAGTCCAGCGTGTACTGCTACAAGAACCTCTCCTTTGTTGAATGGGTGTAGATTCTTTACTACCGGAAGCTTTAATTTGTTCACTCATAAAAGCAGCAGCTTGAATACTTGTAATCCAAAGAGTAAAATCATTCTCTGTATCAGCTGCCAAGTAATAAGTTTTGTTTTTGGTTTTAATCTCAATCGTATATGCGTGATTTTTTTGAATATTACGTACGATTTTAATACAATCATTTAGTGGAATAATTTTAGTGGGAGTCCGTTTTTTATACTGATCTTCTCTGTCATAATGTTCCAAACGCTGAATTCCAAAGTTTGATTGAGCAAATAATGCAATCCATTTTTTCTGCCAAGATTTCTGTTTAAACAAACAAAAAAAATTGAATGAGAAATAACATAATTATTAATTTTTCTCTGAATTAATATATGGATAAATTTAAGCAGTAACAAGTTTAGAAGTTAAGTCAGCAATCTATATCTGTGAGATTTGATATAAAAATCATCAAATTTTGGAACTGCTTTCTTACATGATTTAAATGATACTTTAATAGTGATTAGATGTCCATGTACATAAAGTGAATTTCTTTTTGCTTTTTAAAAATAAAAATATAAAATAATTCTAGTAAAAGTGGAAAATGCAAAAAATTATTGATTTTAAGAATCCTTTACAAATATTTTTAAATTTCATGGTTGCCAACTTAATACTGCAGTTTTAAGACTATCAATAAAAAGTATATTTAGCTTAAGAGAATTACTTTTTACAATATATGAAGAAAACAAACATCCTTGAAATATATACACCAGATATTCAATATATTTAAGTTATAACAATCAACCTTTTTGTATTGCATTAATCTATATCAAACACATACACATATATAATAAATAAGGAGAATTTTAACACTAATGCACATTAATACTTTTAATTACTATCTAATGTAAAACAAATACTCTATACCTAATCTTATCAAGATATGTTGTTAACTATATTATATTGTATATTCATGTGATATATTTCATTTTTAAAATGTGAATACATTATTATACTTTTTCAATTGTGTTCAAAGTTGTCATTTAATGTTTAAACACTCATTATGCAAAACAGAGACAATAATAGATTAAACATATATAGTATAAGAAATCAGCCTGATTATTTTAGGTTGACAAATGATTAACATCTGTTCTAGAGAATAATAAAATTTGCTTCTCATTTATTATAAATATTCTAAGTACAGTTATCAATATTATACAAGTGTAAAAGTAAATCATATAGACACACACCCATACATATATTAAAAAATTTAAAGAGTGAAATACACCTGGGTCTAGTTTACGCGATAGATAGGTTCCTCAGAAAACACGCGCAAACAAAATCGCGCAAAAATAGACGTAACTTACATTGAAAAGGGGGGGGGGTGCGGTCTGTGATTTTTCAAAATTCGCATAAAAGCGAAGTACCAACGTAAAATTACTTTAAAATTCGCACGCAAAAAAAATAAGGAAATAAAATATGACTAATAAAAATTTTCAAATTTGAAAAAAATTGATACAAGACAAACTTTTTTTAACTATAATATTTAATTTTATTCAAAATAATATATTTTTATGCATAATTTACAGAACAGTAATTTACATTTTTTTATACACGTTTTAATTATTATCGCTATTTGCCGAAAAACACATTCGTTTGCACTCTCATGTTGTGTTAATGGTTTTCTGTTGACAACGTAATTAGTAATTAAGCTTTGAGATGATGATTTTATTGTTTATGAACTTAGACTTATGATAATAAAAAGACATTTATTCACCACTGCTGGGAAAAATTTAATTAAAACTAACAATTAAAAATTAAATTCTTATTTTTGTTTTTAATTTTTTAATTTTCAATTCCGTTTAAAAATCAAATTTCGTTTTACATCACATTAATTTCAAGTTGCCATAAGTAATTTTTAATTATCAAATTTAATTGTGCCCACTGCTATTACTCACCTTTTAAAAATAAACTTGCGGATACTAAATGATTAATAATTGATTACGTTCTTTTTTAAAAAGCAAAAACAGAATGTGATTTAAAATGCAAAATTAACACGCACAATATTTGAACAAATTTACATTATAATCTTGTAAAATTTAATGTGTATACATAAAATGTGGAAATCATGATTTTAATTTCATTATTGCATAAAATCTTACTATTATAAAGCACTGAAAATATTGAAATTACTAAGATGAAAGTCGAATTCCAATAATGTGCTATTACTTTCAATATAACGTAAGTGCGCGAAATTTATTATTTAAAGTAATAGCGCATTATCAGAGTTCGACTTCCGGTGAAACTTGAATCACATAACTTCAAAATCGTGTTAAATAAGTCCACATAAAGAGACCCAGGTGTAACTGTATCTCACAACAATAACATCTAATTGCCAAGCTGATAAAAATAAATCCACTTTTGCCTTTGATCCAAGGAACTTATATGGAAGTCAATTTAGATATCTCACAACAATAACATCTAATTGCCAAACTGATAAAAATAAATCCACTTTTGCCTTTGATCCAAGGAACTTATATGGAAGTCAATTTAGATAAAGTTAACGGTGAAAATGAAATTCCATTTGTTGAAAATGACAACAATATTTAATTAAAATTGGTCCATATTAATATTCCCAAAGTAAGAATGTTTAAATATACACATTTATGTAATACATTTACAGCAAAAACTTTCCAAATACTGTAGTTTATATTTGCAACAAATATAATTTTTTGCTAATAGATGCTATAAGTTTTGGATGGACAGACAAAAGTGGCTTTATTTTTTGTCTGTTTAGCAATTAGACATAAATATTACAAGACTTTGTACATTATTTATATATGGCACTTGCTGTAAAATTTCTAATATAAATATATTAATAATGAATGTAATCTTTCATGAGTTTATTAAAAATAAATATTTAGAGATTCTGTTTCGAAAATAATTTGTATCAATTTTACTTAGTATTGTTTACATCCATAACAAATACAATATTTATGGATATTATTGTCTAAATTAGCTTGCCATATAAGTTCATGGGTCATAAGCAAAAAATTCATTTTTGTTTAGTATTTAAATGTTAATGCTGCAATTTAGCATATTCTTTACTTGCAAAGACTTGGAGAAGTTTTTTTCCAAATATATTGTTAGATAATCTTTTAAAAACAGATTATCTCATTTCCAAATATTTTCTATACTTAGTCAATAGTAAAGAAAGGATTTTACTGACATGTATTTTCCTATTGCTGCATAAATATGTACAAGTATAAACCTAAGTTTCTTTCATTAAATTTTATTTTAGAATAAATTTATAACTTTGTTTAAGCTATAAAAAGGGAATTTAGTAAATATATAGTTTAATAATCAATATTTTATATAAGCAAAATATTTTTTAAAATAAGTTTATAAAATAGAATTTTAGTTTTTTCTGAAATGTAACTCCTCCTTTAAAAAAATTAATACTAATATATATTTAAAATAATAAATTGTAAAATCTGAACTATAACTTATCTTCAAAAATGAGACAAAAAAGAACAATACGTTAAGAACAAGTTTTGTGATGACTATACAAACAAATTTGCAAAACACAAACATGATCACATATATAGTGCATTGATACTTTAAAATTTGACATCTTGTATTGCTATCTTTTAATCTTTTGTAGAACAATTTTTTTTTTTCTAAAATGCTTTTCCTAATTGTAGTTCTCATTTTTACTTTATTCACAGATATGTTCTCCCAATGAAAAAAAATTTTTTTCATTTCTTTAAAATGTTCTTAATATAATTTTTTTAAATACAAATATGTTGTCTGAAAAGACATTTGAAGAAACAAATAGCATTTTGAAGTCAAGCGTTGTTAGCCAAGAGGTCATCGCAGCTGCCTTGCAAGCAAGTACTTGGTTGCAGATGGTTGTGGGTTCGCCTCCTGGACGATGCTATGACATATGAAAAAAAAAAAAGCATTTTGAGAATAATTCCATTCAATTGATCAAACTGAGATTTTTTGTTTTAAACTTTACTCAGCTGAGAATTTATCCAGGGATTTTTAAATTAGAAGTATTATTCTTATATCTTCTGTGTTACGTTTTTTGCATTCTTCATATATATTTATAAATCACATATACATTCCCAAAAATTTGCATTGGAGCATATATGTGGAGATTTATAAAAAGAAATATATATGGATTTTTAAATTATGAACTGACCACTTTACCATTATTTTTTTAGAAAGTCAGTTTTTTTTTAAAAAAATCTACTTTCCATATCCATATTAATGAAGATATTTCTTACAATTGTAGATTCAATATCAGCACATTTAGATAGTGGTAAAGCAAGGTGATTAATGTTATCTTTTCATCATATTTTTTAAACATTTTGGAGCATCCTTAAATAAAAATAAATTTCAATACTTTTAAGTTACAACAGTGAGATATATATCTTATTTCCATACAATACATTTAGCATAAAAATGTAATGTATTTAATTAACTTATGAGAAGTAGCTACATTAAGAATAAAATACCTATCTTTTATTTTGAAAATGCAGGAGTTAATCACTACAACATATACTAATATATTTTTCTACATAAAAAATATTTAAATTGATCCATATTTCCAACTTGATAATTATTCTTCAAACTAGAAGTTGCTAAAGATTTTTCTTCCACTGCTGGCTGACAAAATATTTGAATTTTATGAATATTAATTAATATTTACTAAGGAATTAAACCTAAAGCATGTGCGGTTGAAAGTGCGAAGGTAGGGACCTCTACAGGTCTTAACCACAAGCTTACGCGTTGGAAGAATTACAAAAAACTGAATTTCAAAACATTATAAAAATCATTCTTTAAAAATGGCAAGAATGTTTTACTGGAAATATATAAGTCAAGCTAATGAAGTTCTTGTCTTTAATTTTATAGAGGATTAAGTTAAAAAACTCCATCATCAAACTTATATCCCATCTTTCATGAAATTATCTATAAACTATTTAAAAAACTATGGTAATAAAAAAAAAAAAAATGAAAACAAAATCAAAGAGAGCATCCTTTCTTCTTTACTAACAGTTTTCACTTCGAATATCTTAAATTTTTCACCTCAATAATAAAACCTCCTTTCTAATTACTTTCAAATATTGCCACATATCTTTTTACTTAACTAAGTTAATGCCTTGATAAAATTGATAAAAGTATATATAAATCATTCTTTTAATCATGATATTTTTAGCACTTTTCTGGCAATAAAAACCATACCTAAAATGTTTCTTGATTCTCTTAAATTATTGTATTTGATGAACACTTATTTATGATTGAAAGCAATCTTCTCAATAAAATCCATGAAAGTATAGTAACACTGTGTATAATGTACTTAATTGATCTTGAATATCTTGCATTGTCAAAAATCATGTTAATCAGTAGACTATCATAATGGATTAGACTGTAATGTGATACCGATGGTCAATTATTATCCTTCTAAGAATGATAAGAAATGCAAAATATCATGTACGTAAAAAAATGACTATAGTTGAAATATGAAACAAGTTTTTGATATTTAGACAAAAATTGTAACTATGAAATTCATTCACATTTTCCCTATGGTTTCTCATTTTGCATATCTCTATGGTGATGGACAGTATTTGCTACTGTGTGTCAAATTTAAGTGGTTCAATTGATGTTAGAATTATTAATCTTAAAAAAAAAAACTGAAATATTTCTACTTGGTACTTTGGTATTAGAGCATGTATTAGACCTATAACGCCTGTTCACATTCATATCAATCCTTTGATAACTTTGTAATCTTGGGATCTGACCAAAATAACATGTACATGGATCTTGTACATGCTATTTTGGCAAGATTTACAAAGTTATTGGGGGGGGGGGTTGATATGAATGTAAAAAGGGCACAGTAGATCTAATACATGCTCCATGTTGCAGGACTAAAAATAACTAAAAGTAAAAACATAATAAACATATTTATCATTTTCAATAAGAAATATATTATTTTGAACAAGACATACAAATATGTATGACTTGAACACTAACAAAAATGTGATTTGCGATCTTAATGAAATGACAGTATTACACAAAAAAATTGTTAATTTAAAATTGCACTAAACAAACAGTAAATAATTTTTGTTTTTAAATAACAAGATATTCAAAAACATTTGAAATTAAAAAAAAAAAAGTGATTTGTGATCTTAATGAAATGACGGCATTACATAAAAAATTGTTAGTTTAAATACGCACTAAACAAACAGTAAATGACTTTAGTTTTTAAATAATATTTATAAAAAGACATAAACTATATGTATGACTTTCACATGAACAACTTTTAAGCATGACATTTCCAATAAAAAAAAAAAGATTTGCGATCTTAATGAAATGATGCTATTATACAAAAAAATTATTACTAAACAAATAGTAAATGATTTTGGTTTTTAAATAATATTTATAAAACACATCAAATATACATACAATACTTATCGTGTAACAAAACATTTCACATGTAATATTTCCACAGGAAATGGAGATCTCTACTAAAAATTTTCTCTCCAAAAAAGTAACAAGTGATTGCAGAGTATGCTGGGATTTTCAACAGAAATGCTAAATAAACATACTTTTTTTTTTAATAAACAAATTAAACCTAAAAAAAAGAAAAGAAACAAAAACTGAAAATATACAACTGTATATGAATTGGAATAGCTATTGTCAGAAAGAAATCTGGACAATAACTGAAAATGTCGAAGTATTACAAAAAAAAAAAAAAAGATTGCAGCGTTGATAAAGAAAAACACATTTTGTCATGTATACTAGCAGGGATTATTTCCTTTCAATTTAACTTCATTGCAACATTACACATTTATTGGGGGTGTGAAAAGGCTTCCTATTTCCCCTATGTTGCAGCTCTAATACCAAATTACCATCTACTTTTACAGAGCAACATCAAGGAGGAAGTTCAAGCTCTTTCTTGACTAAAGTGATTCAATGATGAATATGCATAGCATTCAAATTTCTAAGCTATATAATGTTTTCTAAAATTTTATTTATTTGTATTTTTAATTCTGCAAAATTATTTGCATATTTTAATAAAAGACAGTGGCATATAGATCACATATTTCTTCCAATTATTTTCAAGCAATGAATCATTGTTTTCAATCACATTTTAGATATTACAATTATTCTAATATTTTGTGAAAGTTATAATTCTATTTAAATTTTGTATAAAATTCTAAAGAGAAAAATTTACTGACCAAAGTAGTGCTGCACAAGACTTTGGCTGGAATGGATCATTATAATTTTTGTAGTCTTTTATTTAAATTTAAAAAATTGATACAACAAAAATATCTTTTAAGATCTGATGGCACATTTTCAGCGGTCCATATTCCCATAAAAAAAATTGCAAGTGTTTGAAGAGAACATTATCATCATTACATTTTAAAACTTTTTCAGGCAAACTATCAGATTACAAAAAAAAAATGATGTTAACTTCAGGTTGGATGTCAAGCGTTGTTAGCCGAGAGGTCATCGCAGCCGCTTGCAAGCAAGTAGTTGGTTGCAGACGAATGTGGGTTCGCGTCCCAGCCGATGCTATGTCATATGGAACTTCAGGTTGGATATATAATTAAATCAGTCATCTAAATTCTTGCACCATTATTCAAAAGATGATCAAAATATTCGATCTGTTCAAAATACCATAATTATAGTATTTATAAAAGAATGCCATCTACTGATATCATTTCAGATTGTATGTTACTTTCAATGTTTCCAAAACAAAGAAAAAGATATGAAGTAAATTTGATCAGCTAATGAGTTTATCTTCTTTCCAGTTATAATTCAACAATCATTGTTAAATTATCTTATCAATGATTGAAATTCTTTCTTTAAATCAGCTAATTATTAGATACTAAATGGGTATTTAACTATTTTTAAATGCCAAAATAAAAAAGAAAACACAAAAACCCTCATCATTTGGCATTTGATTAGTCTAATAAATAAGATTTTTTTTATTTGTAATTAATTGCAGCACTTTCTAGATTCTTTATAATAAAGTCTGCTGCTTATTCAAATCTTGTCTGAACAAGATAAAAATCTTAAGAGATTACTGCAAGGTGAAATTGTCTCCAACATCTCTTTACAAAAAAAAAAAAAAAAAACTGGCCTTATCAACTGCCAGACAATGAATTTTATTTTTTATCATCTAATTAAGAATAGTTAGATACTTATTTAACACCCTACAATTGATTGACTATCTGGATTGAGTGCAGACCAACTTATTTAAAATTTTGCAAGATATATTTAGATTTTGAACTTAAGATTATGGGGAATGCATGGACTTAACATCCTTCATAAAATAATTATGATACCAGATATGCTCTTAAAAAAATACAAATATTTGATATGAAATACAAAAAGCCTAGCAATATTATCCAAGAAAATAAATCTATTAAAAAGCTATAATAGTAATAATAGATTAAATAGGTACTTAAAACTCAGACCTCAACATTTGAATAGTAACCCAATTATCTAAAATTCTTTTATTTATTTATTCATTGAAAACAACTCAAGAAAGAAAAAAAACATTATTAATAAACTTATGAAAAGGAGGAGAAAAAAAAATAAATAAATGTAATCAATATAAAAAAGATATTTGCTATATTTATTTTTAAAAGTTTGAATATCTTAGAGAAGATTGCTAGATAAAAATTTCATATGAGTGCCTCATGGCAAAAAAGATTAAATACAAATTGGTATGTATCTGAGATAATTAGAAATCATTAGCAAAATGATTCAAAGAGATTGAAGAGAAGCAAAAAATAAAGCATTTATTAATTGAGTCATTTTATGATCAGCAGCACCTTGTAAATAAAAAAACTAATCCTGAAAATACAAAGTAGGTTAAATTTGGACTAGATGAAAAACAAGGAGGAGAGTAAAAAAAAAAAGAAGTTTCTGGGGAAATAACTTTGTCAAGAGATATAATTCAAATAGCACTTTTGATCCAAGTTAGCTATTTTTGTGGATTAAAAAAAAACAATGAAACTCTTTCATGTAAGTGAATGCAAAAATATCTACATGACTAAACTGTTATCCACAAAGGAAAGCAGTATGAATAAAATTACTATGAAATTTTCAAGTACATCCAACACTTATTCAATGTTGAAAGATGAAGGTTATTGGAAATTAAGTAAATAACATTGTTTATCTGTTCAGAAGTTTCTGTATTGCTCTTCTATTAAGTGTCCAAGTCTCAGATCCATAAGTAAGAACTGGTAAAACACATTTGTTAAAAACCTTTCTTTTCAAACACATAGGCATATTTCCTTTTAGTATCAAGTAGATCGGAAGAGCGTCGTGTAGGAGTAACAAGAAGAGATTGAAAACACAATATATGGGTAAGAGAACAAACAGATGTTATTGACCTCATTGAAAAAATTAAAAGATTGAAGTGGAGTTGGGCTGGACATATTGCTAGAAGAGATGATAATAGATGGACAATTGAAATTTTAAACTGGATTCCAAGAGATTGTAAAAGACCCAGAAAGAGACCACATGTGAGATGGATGGATGAAATAAGAGTGTGCAGGGGTGATGTGGAGAAGAGAAGCTAAAGATCGAAGATGGATTGAACTTGGAGAGATCTTCATCCTGCAGTGGATTGATAATAGTTGTCGATGATGATCTATTCAGAAATAATATTAATTTTTAAAATTTATAAAATTGTAGATGTTGGTATATATTTATTTGATTGTGTACACTGACATATCAAAGTATGAAAGTTCAATTTTAAATGTCAAGAATTATGAATATTTAATATATATAACATTGAAAAAATAGTCATATACAACATGATATATTCTAAAACAAACCTAGGCCAAAGTTAAGTATAATATAGAAATCTTAAACATTTTTCTCCCACTCCCAACATTTAAGTATATTCTGGCATTCCATTACTCAAGTAAAAAAAAACACTTGTCAAGAGGTTCTTGAAAATCTTAATAGCAATTTTCCTCTTAATGCATCATGATAAGTAAGTAGTTATAATTTTGTGCTCAATGTTAATTATTGTATGTTATATTACAATAATCAATAAAGCAAGTCATATATAATATGACATTGCTTTTATATCATATAATAAGCTGAAATAAAGCATTTTAATGCATAGTTATTGGGGGCTTGCTGGTTCTTAGATGAAAAAAAAGCATACAAT